>CM075103.1:23682965-24282965 GCA_037576195.1 Phytoseiulus persimilis | reverse complement strand
CTACCTCTCTTGAATCGCTTTGCGAGTCATCGTGCACTTCTCCACGCGGGCTGAAACGCTTATGAGTCTCTGGCCCTAGGCTTACAGAGGCCAGTGCTAGTTCTTCCTTTAGACTGAATTGATCGTTTGAACTGGACGTTCTGTGAAGGAGAACTTTCCCCATGCTTAGGTCGAATACTGCGCCGTGCGCTTGCCAAAAATCAAACCCTAGAATGACTTCATTGCTCAGAGACTCAATGATGGCGAATTCGCACGGGAACCTTATTTCGTTTTTATTGAACCCCACGCGGAGCGTGCACGACCCCTCTAATTTGATGCTAGAACCATCTGCGACTCTTACAAACGCTGGAGCTGAGTCGTTGGCTGTATCGATTTTAAATTTAACTAATCTTTTAGCTAAGCTAGATCTAATGACAGACACGTCGGCGCCTAGGTCAGCTAGAGCAAGGATCGGGCCACGTTGGTTCACAAATATTTCCACCTTGTTCCCGTGAAGGCCGACTGTGTTGATTTCCCGGGGCGGATCGATCAACGGCCAAGAGCGTTTCCCGCCTGTGACGACATCAGCACTCTTGGCAGCCCAGCCTTCCTATTTCTACAGTACTTCATCGTATGACCTATATTATTACACCAATTGCACAGGACGCGGCCATCCGGAAGCCGGCGATTCCCTTCAAAGAAGGCGTCGTCATCCGGATTCTGCAGGAGCGGTGGTCTTGAATGCGGGATCAATGCAGGGTCAGGGTGATATGGTGTCGCGGAACGGTTCCTTTGTTGCTGCTGGAACGATATTCCCCGGAGTGGTGATCGAGGTCTTCTCTCTGTGGCAGGAGCATATCTGGAGCGTGGTTGGTTTTCGCGGTCGCTGGAACTGGAGCGGGAGCGGAAAAATTTGATTTCGTTGCTGGAGCCTTCTCTGCTTATCGGTGGTTTTGAAATCCGATTTATCTCGCCTGCGCTGCTGCTGGGCCGATCTTTCGTGGCATTCGAGATGGGCAGGGTCCGATCCAGCCATCCCAGATGGCTGCGAAGTTCGTTTATCGTTGTGGGCTTGACCGTTGCTATTACCGTTCGTATATCCTCCGGCGGGAGCGTTTGTATACATCTTTCTATAATGTGGGCCTCCGACATAGCTGGATCTACCTCACCACACAGCTGGATCACGTAATCGATGTGTGGTTTGTACTTGGTTCCACTTTCCTTCACGAGGGAGTCCAATTTCCTTGCCGCGTTCTGCCTTTTTGCCGCTCGATCAATGAATCTTTCTTCAAATTCTTCCTTGAAGCGCTGCCATGTATCCTCTTGCGGCTTTCTCCGATCGAACCAATCCAATGCTTGACCATGAAGTGAAAACGGGGCTCTCGCGAGCCTTTTGGATTCAGTGTCGTGATTGTACTCCGACGCCCTTTCGAAGGCGCGGAGCCACGCTGCAGGATCCTCCGACGGGGTGCCCGCAAACTTAGGGTAGTCTACCGGCGTCTCGTTCTTCCACGGGTTGATCTCTACCCCTAATTTAGTTCGAAGATCTCTTAGCAGGAGCATAAGGTCGATTTCCGACATACCCGAGATGTCGAACGTCGTTGCTGGAGCGGTTCCCGTTGCCGGTGCTGGAGCGGAATCTTGAGCTGGTGCTGGGACGAGTTTGGGGGTTTGCTTCTGAATTGGTGCTGGGGCAGGTCTCGGTGTCGCTTGCTGTGCCGGATCAACCTTTGGCTTCACGGCTGGAACATGCTTTGCTTCCATACCTGTGGTTAGCCCTTGTTGCACGTGGTCGTGCTGAGTTGGTGCCGGAGCTTCTTGGGTTGCTGGTTCTTGAGCTAGGACGTTTTCTTGTTCGGCGACCGCGGCTGCCTGTGCCTCGGCGGAATCTTCTTCATTCTCACGTGCGAGATCGGGATCAGGCTGAATTCCTACGCTGGACCGTGCGCGAACCAAGCGTGTGCGCTTCTTCGGCGATGTCTTCGGGGGTGATTTGAACATCGGCATTCTGTCCGGCGGATCGAACTCGCAACTCCACCACTTTGTAAGAATGCTGGGTCGACGAATTCACTCTGGTTTTATTCGCGTGCTCTCGTGATCTCAACCGGTTAACGCTCAAGCGACCGGCCTCGATCTCATCTCACGGAAAAGTGTCTCTCTGTTCTCTCTCTATCCGCAAGTTCCAATTCTCCTTTCCAATTCCGCCCTCGCACCATCTTCTCCGAGATGGCCGGGGCGCTCTCTAGTGGTGGCGGGAACAATGAACGATACCTAGGGCTGGAGCTACATAGGGCGAGATCATTTACAATCCTACAATATATTTCCAGGGTTGATCCGCGGCAAGAGCGAGGTCGAAGAATCACCGAGTCTGCCTCTGAACCCAAGCCAAGGTTCTTCCTTGGTCGGGATGCATGTTTGAAATCGGTTGGGAACTGGTGGAGATCCACGAAGTCGAACTGCCATGTATCGAGTACCCCATTTAGTGCGGTTTCAAATAGTACGGTTGGACCCGGATATAGATAGTGGTGATCTTTTCGAAGGCCTCCCGAACCCACCTCAACGGAGGAAAACGAGAATGAAAGTTCCACAGTGATCTTGAAATTTGTGGTCCGGTGTCTCGAGCCCGCATCGCGTAGATCATTGCGGGACCATAACCGATAACACACACACAGAACACGCGTGGCGATCCGAAGTAGCCGTCCAAAACCAGACTTCTTTGAGGCGGAGGACTAGGTTACGATCTAACCATAGTTCTCGAGGCCCATGGAGGAGAATTCGATGCCCGATTCGCTCCAGTTCCCTCTGATTATAAGGTGGAAACCTCAGAGTATCTTCTCAATGGCAAACACGATCTCCTCCTGGATCAATTCTTTGTCACAAGGAGGGATTGTTCAGGATGCCGTTCCTAATCCTTGTCCCAATAATCTTCGTAAAACCATCGTACTGAAAGCTGTCCTCGAAGGAGGAGTTGGAAGCACGATTCCGGTTCACATGGAACCCAAGGTTACTCTGCGTACTCACGTCAGAGCACTGGCCCGATACTGGATATCCGCTCGATCCGCTTCGGCATCCTTTGGTTTTCACGGTGGAATTTTCGGAATATCTCCTCAATGGCAGGATTCAGGATCTCCTCCTGGATCATTCCCTCGTCATCGGAATTGGCTTGATTTCGCTGTATTCTCATGAGGACGCAAAGCTATCACATTCACACACATGCCAATTCTGCTCCGGGGAATTCCGCGACATTTAGCCCCAACAACGGTAGGGGATCAGAAGAAGGACCAAACTCGCAAAGGATACGGAAATACTGCATGAGTATATACCTATACAGCACGCCCCATACTCGACGGCCCGACCGCTCACACGCGAAAGCTTCAAATCTACAAAACTCGGTCGTCTGCTCTCCACCACACTCTCATCGGGAGGCGGCAACAAGGCCCCAATGTTTACAGTCTGTTCAGGTGGATGGATGCATTCGCTCACGCTCTCCGTGAGCGGGCGGTGCTATATGCCTGCGAAATCAGTGGGAGGAGCCCGCCATCTCAGCGGAGCGTTCGATCGGCTGCCAGCTGGCGTGCGGCAGCCCCTCAAGCGCGATCATGGAATTGAATCAAGCATTGAATTGAGTCATCCGAAGAACACATTCTCCTGCGGCATTCGAAACGGCTAGAATAATACTTGGAGACATAATAAACCCGGGAATATATGATTCCCCTCAGGTCAGGAGAGGGAAGATCAGGTTTCACGGAATGCTCGAGTCTCAATAATTGGGGCTGTATGCATCCAGCAGTGACAATGAGCCATCTGGAGATAGGGTGTTCCATGGCGCTCTACCGAACGGGAATCGCAGGTTAACCAAGAAAAGCAGAGGAGCGGTCGGAGCCAGACACCGATCGTTGGACTTCGGTCTGACCTGGCTGTGGAGATTCGTGGAGATGGTGTTTGGTAACTTTTAAGGCGAATTCGGGGATGTCAGCTGGTTTGGGGAAACTCTTCAATCAACGATTGACCCAAATTTTGTCGTTTCGCACTTTTTCCTTGTCCGCTGACGATCCCTCATGCACTGAGGGCACAGTTTGATCGGAAGCCGATCCGCACCTATAGGGGAAACCACCTGCGACGCGGATCGAGCTTCGATTGATAAGAAGAACAGTCTGAAGGGAACTCTGGAGAATGGAACGGCGTGTAAACACGCATTTGAACGTTCCACGACGTCGGTGTCTCCGAAGTGTGTGAATAAACGTCAGTTCGAAACCTCTGAGGGAACTTATATCGCACATTTCGCAAGGGAGGGTCGACCGGGAAAAACCATGTCATAGCGAATCAGCGTTGTGCAAGGTCTCACTGTAGTTTATCGCGAAGATCGCCGAATTCCAAATCAGAGGCTTAGTTTCCCGTTTGCGCTCACGCTTGGCTCCATCCATCGAAGATCTTTGCTCGACATGGCCAACGCAAACAGCTTCAAAAAGGTCCCGAGTCTCCGTTTCGGACTCGGCGACTCCTGGTGCCACGAAGCAGGTCTCTATAACGTCGATGGCCAGCATGGTACGTCTGCTTTCTTCTTCCACCTGAAGCGACGGGACGCTGATGGACGGTTCAATGATCTGAGGTGTAAATCTTACAAAGACTCAACAGTCAAATGTCGAGTGATAGCGAGGATCACACCGACTGGCGAGATCCTCAAGGTTTCGGGCATTCACAATCATTTGCCGGACGCCGAAGGCTATGGAGTAGAGTTCCGGGAGGCGAGGAGAGACATGATCACGGATATCAGAGAAAATCCCCGCAAACGTCCCGCGAAGGTCATACTCGAACACCGCCGAAAACTCCCAATCGATCCTGCTTCACAAATTGTACCCGTGAAGCAGGCTCGAACCCTCCGTCTTCACGCGAGCAAGATGCGACCGAGCATGGTGAAGTCTCTGCGTGAGTTGCACGTCAAAATTTCCTCAGATGACATCCCCGGTTTCACTTCGACCAGTGACCACCAGCGTATCCTGAGCTTCTATAGCCCCGAGTTCGAAACTGTTGTTCTGACAACAGTGACCCTACTCAGGCTCTCCAACGAAGCAGCTGTGATTCACGCAGACGCCACCTATAAAACCGCACCCCGGAAGATCTGTAAGCAACTGTTCACCATTCATGGGAACTGGAACCAGTATGTGGGCATGGTCGCCTGCGCTTTCATGAATAAGGCGAACTTCGAAGCTTATCAGTGGGTCTTCCAGTGCTTGAAGCAGAACTCGCCAGGGCCATTCAACATTCCAGCCTACATGGGAGACTGGGATGACGCAATGCGCAAGGCTGTCCGCCGCGAATTCCCCGAAGCGAGACTCTATGGATGCTTGTTCCATTATTCTCAAAGTCTGGTGCGAAAAGCCAGCAGCCCTGCAGTGGGCTTGGCGAACGATATCCGCCGTCCAGGGGAAATTCTCTCTACCTTCCTTGCCTTCGCTGCACTGCCTCTGCTGCCCGCACCCTTGATTCAAGGTGCGTTCCACTACTTCGCGAATCAAGCTCAGGATTTGAACGTCGGCTTCACTCCATTCCTCAATTACGTTTCCTCGTATTGGCTCCATCAAATCGGCCCAGAGGATCTTTCTGTATATAGGATGCGTAAGCGAACGAATAACGACGTCGAATCTAACAATGCGAATCTTCTACGCGAAGCTGGTGTCCATGGCCCTTGCTGGGACCTCGTCTCGGTCCTCGTGAACGCCGCTCAGGATGTTCCCGTTAATCATGCGATCCACCAGCGCGGGGAACCGCACATTCTCTCCCGACCGAGCAAAGTCACGAGAGCCAACGACGACAGAATCCAAGCGTCTTGGAATCTCTTAGACGAAGGAGAAATCGACGACATTCAATTCATTAACCGAGTCAAATATAGAGTGGGCAAGAAGAATATCTTGCCGAATCTCACTGGCCCTGATCCGAGAGATCCAGGCTTGCTGGCGTGGCTAAGTGATGCGGCGTCCCAGAACGCGCACACCTCGGACTCGACAGAGTCGGAATCAGTCAGGAGCCCAGTTTTCCTTAGGAGACTCCTGGACGACGACTCCGACTCGGAAACCTGACTCTCGCTTCCCGAAGAAAGCCCGGACTCGTAGGAGCTGATTTGTGCTAGACTGACCGATTAGTTCGATTGGTCTTGAAATCTGACAGAGCTTCATTGTGCCATGGTTCATATCATAGTTTATACCATATATTCTCGTAGACTGCTATCACATAATATAAACGCGTTAACTCTGATGACATCATAAACACTCGTAAACGGAATGAGACCGGCCCGACCGAATGTCGAGCATGATTCCGATCCGATTCCCATTCCGATTCGAGAGGTTTTCTTTCCTGGCTGTTTTCTCGTGGGACTCGTTGTTCTCGCACGCAGGAACATTGCTATCCTCTTACTGCATTGTCCGTTCCAGGATATGCAAAAAGCATTGCCTTCGACGGGTTCACGTCCAGGTTGAAAACACTGACCAGTCGACATCACTTGAGCGCCAAGATTCGCAATACCTAGGCTCGGCAACTTCCCTTGTGGCTGCCGTCCGTCTAGCTCTCTCGAATCCTGTAGAAAAGGCGCTTTCCTCGGATGATTTCATTCTACGCGTGATTCAATCCCAACATCGCGCAGCACCGGCTGTTAGCTCATCGAAAGCTCCGCTAAGGCGACGGGCTCCTTCCCCATATCTCGCCGGCACCTAGGAGCGCCCGCTCACGGAGAGCATGAACGAATGCATCCATCCGCCTGAACGGACTGTAAACATTGGGGCCCTATTACCTACACCCGTCCGGTAGAGCTGCTCTAACAGTCCCTTTAAATAATGCGTTCATTGGGTACTTTTTGAGCGCTTGTGGCCGCCTCCCTCTGGAGCTCGCTCTCATCTAGCTTCTATGCGAGGCGTCGAAAATATATGATTCATGATTCGAAAGGATCTTTGGGCGCTTAGGCTCATTGTTCCTGGGTTGCGATACCTGAAGAAACTCGATGAAACTCTCTCTGATGCGAGTTGATGGAGTATGTAACAGCGATTGAGCTTCCAATGCTTGACGAAGGATTCATCAATTGAAGTCCGTCTCTTTTCCGTCCTCGAGATCCTACAAACGAAGTCGATGCAAACTGAAGAAGTTCGTGGACTGTCCTTCTCGGAATCGTGCCCGAAGAACCATTGAAGTCGTTCTATCGCCCGTTCAGCTCCATGCACAGCTGTAGGCTTCTTCGCCTCTCGGCACTCCTCTCCGTTTTCTGAACCAGAGTCACACAGCCCTGATTCGCCACGATTTCCTGGACGATCTCATCTTCGTGAGGTTCAACTGAAGAGGGGCACTGGACATTATCGTCAATGGACAAGAATGTCCCGAGATTTCGACTTGGAAGCAGATCGGAATCGGTTTGGTCAAAGTGATCAATTCGGCTAGGCGTTCCGCATCGCGGAAACTTCTCATTCTTTCATTCGACGAAATTTCCGCTCGTGACGGAATGACTCGAATAAGCGGAGCCTTGTACCGATGAACCGGAGCGTGTCCCATGGAGAGAATTGGGGGATTCGACTTTCGATCCGAATAATCGGATGATCCGATTATCCGGTGTTCTCGTTAAGCGGAGTCCACTGTACTCAGTCTCTAAGACTGCTGAAGTCTTGCTCCACAGTGGATTCTCCCACGACAACCTATCGTTAGCCAGCTTTGCCGCAAGGAGGGGCGACGAGTATGAAAGGGAGAGTACGACTATCGATGCCCTAGAGAGGAGTGGAGCAGCTCGCATGTGAAGTGTCAAAAAGATTCTTGAGGAACGTTACCTGGACCAGGCCACTACATGGGGAAATAGGAAATCGAGGAAATGTTGAATGGGAGTCCGTCGAAGAAACCTACGAGACTTCTATTCTTCCCGATTGGGAATTGAGGACAGGATTATCGAATAGCCAGAGCAGCAACTCAATCTAGAGAGTGCACAGCAAGTGGCTTGAAAGATTTCGACGCCTCGCATAGAAGCTTCCCTAGCTTGGAGCGAGCTCTAGATTCTGTCGCGATGATGGGTTTTCGCGGTAATGGGTTTTCGCTGCGATGGGTTTTCGCCGCGATGGGTTTTCACGGTGATGGGTTTTCGCGGTGATGGGCTGTAGCCTACAAGGCACTGGATTTTTCGTAGAGAATAAGTATGGGTCTCACCCAATCCCCCGCACCGCCCCGAGGCCGCTTGCTGTCGGCCCGCTCGCATCGCTTCGCTCGCTCGCCAGAAACCTATCCTAACCTTAACCAATCGTCACGCACTGCCCCGAGGCCGCTTGCTGTCGGTCCGCTCGCTCGCTAGAAACCTAACCTAACCTTACCCAATCACCCCGCACTGCCATCAGGCCACTTGCTGTCAGTCTGCTCGCATCGCTTCACTCGCTCGCCAGGAACCTACCCTAACCTCTTCCGATCCCTCCGCACTGACATCAGGCCGCTTGCTGCCAGTCTGCTCGCATCGCTCCGCGCGCTCGCCAGTTTGAGTCCCTTGTCTCGCCGTTTTCATCTGCTACGGCAAGCAGTGACTCGCTACCCGCCTAACCGACAAGAACCCTATTACACCCAAGCGATGGACGCCGACAATAACGTCAACATTGCGTTCATCGAAGGAGCACCGACAATCATCCGTCTCGAAATCAGGTCTCGTCACAGGTAACGGACAACTTCTCGTGTCTACATGTACTACTAGTCCGGGAGACAGCGTAGAAGGGATCTGAGGCTACTGGTGTGAATGCCCGGACGGAGCCCGAACAGTCGGCTGCTGTTCCCACGTTGACCGAGGGGGAGACAGGCTCAGGAGAGAGGCATGCTGGCGAATGAAGAATGTCGTCTGGTACGAAAGAAGCAACACGTGGTAGTCTGTGAGAGCGCTTTTTTCTCCAAAAAGAAGTGCTGTGAGTGAAGTGTGGTGAAAGAAATCCAAGCAGAGGAGACTGGGTGAGGCATCGGTAAAAAAAGACTCGTAAAATAACTCGGGAGATACAGAAAAAATGGCACAGGTGAAGGCCTGTGCTAAATGCATAGGAATGATGTGGGCTTTGGAGTCTGATCCGAAGATCCACTGCATCCCATGCGCGCTTACGACAAACTGTAAGCGATGTGGCAGCTGTGGGAACGTTGTGAGAGACCTCAACGACCAGAAGCAAGCCAACGAGAAGCTCCCGGCAGAATGGCGAGAAGCAAAAGACAAGATCATTGCCATGCAAGATCAACTAATCTAGCTGAACAGCTCGCTTAACGAAACGAACAAAAGATAAAGAGAGTATCTAGAGAGAGACAGAACAACAGGGACACGTATGTGCCCTGAACGGATGGAGACTGAAGGCTCCGTCGATGAACCAGAAGTACTAAATCTGGTATTGATAGCAGGCGATGGGCCGCTATCAGATACGCCATGGATACGCCCCATGGCTTGGAAGCAATCTATAAAAAAAAAGGCGTACCGATTGAACAGGGCGTTTTGCCCAAGACAACAGATGAACACCTTGAGGAAACCAAGGAATTTCTGGGCGAAAGATCAGAATCAGAGGTAGAAGACATCCTCTGGTTTGTAGGCCTAGGCGTTGCTGTTGTGGTCGGCTTGGGCGGGATCGCTTTAGCGGTCCTCTCCTTCCGTAGATCTCCTTCCGTTGCATTCACGTGAGCGATCTCATAGGCAGCGTGGCAGGGAATCGTGCAAGGCGCTGTTTGCCGAATCTTTCTTCTCGTGCCATGATTTCGTCGAATGTCGTCGTCGCTGAGAAACACGTTCCTCTATCCGCGAGCATCTCGTTGATGACCGCTGGGACATCGGCTTCTTTCAAGAGACTTCCTCTTACAAGGGAACTACACGAAGTGTAACATCCAGATTTGAATGAGAAGGTGCCCATTTTGTAGTCCATGGTGGGTCATGTTCAGGCCCACAGTTGATCGTCTTGAAAGGGCCCGTGTTCTTTTTGTAGAAGTTCCGAAATTCCGAGAAAAAAGAGGTTTTCCTGCTTTCCAGCGCGTATTGAACCCCTGTTCTTGATTGGTGACTCGAGTTTTTGACCCTGAATTAGTCTTCCCCCTGGATCGTTTGTGACCGAGCGGCAGCACGATATGACACCTCCTTGCGGTCATGATCGTGGATTAGTTCCGACGTCCTGAGGACGACGGGAGCAACTCCTATCAAGAGGAACGACACAAGAAAAAACAATCAATTACAAGCAAACATATCCTGTAGCTTTGCTCTCCAAAATTTTGTTGATGACACCAACTTGCATATGTGAGCGGCATGGTGTGACAAGGCTAGACACCTGTTGAAGACTATGCCTCATAGGTCACCCAGGATACTGCTTTCCGCTCCAAGTTAGGTGAAACAAATATTCACTCGATCTCTCTGTGTACTACCTAGTCCAGTCACTGATTCAGAGTCGAAAACCCCGGTCAATAATCAGAAATAGGGGAGTCAATCGGCCGTGGAACGGGTTATGCCTCAGATGCCAGAAACTCAGATGCCAGAATCTCAGATGCCAGAAACTCAGATGCCAGAAACTCAGATGCCAGAAACTCAGATGCCAGAAAACTCAGATGCCAGAATAGAACACTCTCCCGATTCTGAAGAGGTCTCCGCTAACTAAGCGGCCTCGGTGGCGATGCGTCTCCGACGTCTGCATCAAGCGAGAGTCATGCAGCAGACTCCCCTCTACACCGTGCATACGCTGCACCGCACCTCCTGCGGCCGCACTCGATTCATTGATAGTTTGCTGATGATGGGAATGGATGATTCATGATGAATAAAGAGAACACTTGATGCATGTCTCCAACCTCGATCAGCGTGGACGTTCGGGGACTCACGTCGAGGTGAAATAGAATAGCGATCCTTCCTGCACTCCGAGCGGTCGCAGCCCACTTGGCCGAAGACTCGCGCAGCCTCTGCTTGGCTTCTCGGCCAATGGCTCTTCGGTTCCGCAAAACTTCGTTCGGAGCTGGAAAGATAATTGAATTAGCGGTTCTCGATCGTAGAATCAAGCGGGTAAATAGGGAGGAAGTTCGTTTTCAAGCCCTCTGCCGAGCTGGCGGGCCTAGAGCGACGTTTTAGGAAAAAAGGGGTCAAGTTCAGTGGCTGAACTAGTCGTTCCGTAGGCTTACGTTACAGATCGATCTCGCCAACTACCAGTACCATATGAGCGAGTCGCTGACAGGTACGCGACAGTGCCGCAAAGCACAACTCTGGGCGATTTCAGTTTCCTTGCGGCTAACTTCCGGCAAAACTGCACAACACGCGAACCCTCGCCGGTGGAACGCGAGCCTGCGTCAAAACAGCTTCCCGGCGAAACGGACTGTTAGAGCATGTCCAGGGATGATTATAAGGCGGTTGTTATTGTTTCGAAATCGAACCCTTGACCAGCAAAGGAACAGGCGGTAGGCTCCGAAAGGCAAAATGGAAGTGAAGGAAATCCCGTCCACGAAAAACAAACCTATGTTTGTCCTTGAAAAGTACCTTTTCGAGACTGAGAAGTACAAAGGCGACAGGTTCTACTGCCGTTGTATTCGGCTAAGGCACAGCGGATGTCCCGCGCGAGCAGTGATCCGAAAGGTAAAGTCCTGCGCGACCACCGCGCAGTTGTGAACGTAAGGGAATTCGGGAAAAAGATTTCCGGAGATTCCACAGTAGGCTCCAAAGGCAATAGATTTGAGATTATTTGTCCGCAGTGTTTCATGATGATCGGGCAATCACGATGGCCGGTCAAAATGAACCACGAGGTACTTGATAATTCGCGCTGGTCAGTCTTCACTAGGCTTTCAAACGGTTACTTGACGGCGATTTTTTTGCGCTCATCAACCGCAACAACCGCATTCAATCGTAGGACGGTGATAACTCGGGAGGATTGAGATCTAGAATTTGGCGCCAAGCCTTGAACAAAATCGAACTGAGAGACATGGAAGCGGCTTTGAGCATTCAGCTTGGCATAGCGAATGTGCAGAGGCAATGTTCAGCGGAAATAAGATCGGATGATATTTGAGCTGGATCGTTGGAAACGATGAGACGATAGACTCGGGTCCAATCACTCCTCTATAAATTAGGAGAAACTCAAGCCGTCCAGCTTGTTCTTGAATCGGAACGAACTCAGAATTCCGTGGGTCGATGACTCCGTGATACCCGATGGACTTGTACTATTTCGTTCGTTGAAACTCAGATGAATGGTGTCACCTCATCCCAAGGTCCCTCTCCGGAGTCCTTGCCACGCCGCCGTGAACATTTTTAACAGAGCATCATACTAATTCCTGCAGATGCCACATCCGACGATCTCGAAAACATCCGGAACTCACAACCACGGGCCAGACGAGGCCGAAGTCGTCGATAGATCAACGTCCAACTCGATGAAGGCCGCAGTCATCGCCCAGCCCGAAAAGACCCTCAAAGAAGTCTACCTTGGCGAAAAAGCGACGGCTATCGCTGAGCTGCAAGAAGATCACGAGACGGAGCAAATTGGTGCGGTAGTACCTAACTTTGATGCGGTTCGTTGTGTACTACAGCGCGCACGTGCGACCATCCGTCCGCCGCTCCCAGAATCCAGAGCGGAAATCGTGCTCGAAGGCGATTGGGCTCTGAATTTGGGAGGCGATCCCTTCCTCCTCTTCGATGACGGGCTCGAGGATAGAATTTTGGGATTCAGCACGCCAGAGCCCCTGACTCACATGTTCAACGCGGATACGATTTTCATGGACGGAACATTTAGAGTCGTGCCGACACTTTTTACCCAGCTGTACAGTCTCCATGGGTTTTTTCGCCAGCGAGATGATACCTTTTGTGTATTTCTTGCTCCCAGACAAAACCAATGGCACGTACATCCGTATGTTCAATCTCTTGAAAAATCACGCAACGTCGAAAGGAGCAGTCTTCGCGCCAGCCCGGTTCCAACTCGACTTCGAACAAGCCACCTTACGAGCTATTGAAGAAGCGTTCCCTCACTCAGAAATCTAAGGATGCCATTTCCACTTTTGTCAAAGTCTTTGGCGGAAAGTCCAGAGTCTCGGATTGGCAAGATTCTATGATGATCAGGCGGTGAAGCGATTCATTCGGTGCTCGGGTGCGCTAGCTATGGTACCATTGCATCTCGTGGAGGACGCTTGGATGGAGATTAATGCGGAATAACCCGGGCCAGACCATGAAGCCTACGGGGCTCTCGAGGACTACAAGATGTACTTCATCGATACCTGGTTAGAAAATGAGACTGTGTTTCCTCGGGCGCTTTGGAACCATTACGCTAATTCCGGGCCCAGAACAACCAACCATGTGGAAGGTTGGCACCAGTCGCTCAATTCCACGGTGAAGAAACGTCACGCGAACTTCGTCGAAATGATTTCACATTTGAAACTGCAGGAGCAGAGATTTCGCCATGACATGATACTACTCGAAGCAGGAGGGCGCCCTCCGAGGAAAAACCTGACTTACAAGCTTCTCAATGAAAAGTACGCAGGTCTTGTGACTCGCCTCCAATCTAACCAGCTCACACTCCTGAAGTTCAGTCGACACGTTGCGTTTATTCTCCCATCGTTCGAGACACGGTAGCAATGTCGGCATTGTGTAGTCAGCACATCACATCACGGTTCTATGGTTCACTTCCGATCGCAGTCAATTTGTTCGAGTGCGTGCGCTCAAGTTTGTGATCCTAGAATTCGCACCACCCGTATTTCGAAGCTTTCATTCCGTATCCACGAGCAGGATATATCTATGTCCTCCTCCCCATGTTCTTCTAGTAGCTCGACCTCGCATTGAGCGCCGCACTCAAGGTTCGCTACATATGCAAGGTTTGCATATGGGCTCGATCCGATATCTTTTTGTGAGATTTCCCAGTTCCGAGCATCAGCGAAGCAAGCGCTAGAGACGCTCGATCAAAAGAATCGTCTTGGGTATTGTCCAGGATAAGATTCTCCTCTCTTAGTTAGCCCACGCTGATTCGTTTTTCAGTCGATGTTTTAGTGTTCCAGAAATGATACCTATGCGTATAAGTTGTGTTACCCGGTGGGATGAAATAAGAATTTCGCGCACTTTCTTCCCCGATTTCTTCTACGATTAAAGAAATCTGATGCTACGTTTGTAGCTCAAGTTTGTGTTTTTCCTAAACTTGTCTCATCCTACTCACTTCGTTGTTGAGCTATGATGTCGACAGAGTCAAGAACTGAGCAATTTCTTGACGGAATTCGCGCCTGCGGAGCCAGCGCTATCAAAGTGAGAAGCATTCGGTCGTCTTCCAAACCCCTGATAGAGGACATGAGTTTCGAAACGTCGCGCCGCCGAGTTTCTTGCTGCCCTCAGTGCGGGAAGTTCTTCCGGTACCTCCATCATCGGGACGAATCTCGACTGTCTTTCGAATCCTCCAGAGGAGCTCGAAGGGACAGCCTCTCCGAACTGTCTCCAACCCCTTTGACACAGACGAGGCAGAATATTACTCACGCTAAGAAACAAAGCGATACACAGCCCCACGATGAGGGAAAGTCCAAACGGGAGAGCAGGTTTTTCTAAAGCTATGGGAGAATATCAGCATTCGATCCATGCTGAATCATCAGAGAGCGGGCTGACAGCATTCAAAATTATACCAGATCTAGGCAACCGATGCTTATTCGTCAGCCAAGCGAGATTCTTGTCCGATGTGGCCTGGAGTAAACCAAAGCAATTCTACCGCCGAACTTCATACGCCGCCTCCAAAGGCCCGCTAAATCAGCGGGGACCTCTTCAGAATCGGGAGAGTGTTATATTCTGGCATCTGAGTTTTCTGGCATCTGAGTTTCTGGCATCTGAGGCTACGCCGTGGAACGCCGGGAAACTTATTTTTTCCGAATCCCGAGCTCCTCGAGAAAAAAAACCACGGATCCATTCAAGACGATCAACTGCGGCCCCGAACATGGCCCAGCATAGACTACCGAACGGGCACCCTCTCATTCAAATCTGGGTGTTACACTTCGTATAGTTCCCTTGCAAGAAAAACTTTGTATATGTGAGCGGCATGGTATGAAATAGGCTAAACACCTGCTGAAGACTATGCCTAATAGGCCACCCAGGATATTGCTTTCCGCTCCGAGTTAGGTGAAACAAGATTTACTCGATCTCTCTGTGTACTACCTAGTCCAGTCACTGATTCAGAGTCGAAAACTCCAGTCACTAATCAGAAATAGGGGAGTCAATCGGCCCTGGAACGCCGGAAAACGTATTTTTTCCGAATTCCGAGTTCCTCGAGAAGAAAACCACGGACCCATTCAAGACGATCAACTGTGGGCCCGAACATGGCCCAGCATAGACTACCGAACGGGCACCCTCTCACTCAAATCTGGGTGTTACACTTCGTACAGTTCCCTTGTTAGTTGTCGTGAGGCTTCACATCGTAGAAGAGTGTGTTCTACCGTGTCTTCTTCTCCAGACGTGCAATGCACACATGTCGGCGACGGCGCTTTGCATACCCGATGTAGGTATTCTTGGAAGTCGCCATGCCTCTGACACCCCGATCCTCAAGGTTTCGGGCATTCACAATCATTTGCCGGACGCCGAAGGCTATGGAGTAGAGTTCCGGGAGGCGAGGAGAGACATGATCACGGATATCAGAGAAAATCCCCGCAAACGTCCCGCGAAGGTCATACTCGAACACCGCCGAAAACTCCCAATCGATCCTGCTTCAAATTGTACCCGTGAAGCAGGCTCGAACCCTCCGTCTTCACGCGAGCAAGATGCGACCGAGCATGGTGAAGTCTCTCTGCGTGAGTTGCACGTCAAAATTTCCTCAGATGACATCCCCGGTTTCACTTCGACCAGTGACCACCAGCGTATCCTGAGCTTCTATAGCCCCGAGTTCGAAACTGTTGTTCTGACAACAGTGACCCTACTCAGGCTCTCCAACGAAGCAGCTGTGATTCACGCAGACGCCACCTATAAAACCGCACCCCGGAAGATCTGTAAGCAACTGTTCACCATTCATGGGAACTGGAACCAGTATGTGGGCATGGTCGCCTGCGCTTTCATGAATAAGGCGAACTTCGAAGCTTATCAGTGGGTCTTCCAGTGCTTGAAGCAGAACTCGCCAGGGCCATTCAACATTCCAGCCTACATGGGAGACTGGGATGACGCAATGCGCAAGGCTGTCCGCCGCGAATTCCCCGAAGCGAGACTCTCTGGATGCTTGTTCCATTATTCTCAAAGTCTGGTGCGAAAAGCCAGCAGCCCTGCAGTGGGCTTGGCGAACGATATCCGCCGTCCAGGGGAAATTCTCTCTACCTTCCTTGCCTTCGCTGCACTGCCTCTGCTGCCCGCACCCTTGATTCAAGGTGCGTTCCACTACTTCGCGAATCAAGCTCAGGATTTGAACGTCGGCTTCACTCCATTCCTCAATTACGTTTCCTCGTATTGGCTCCATCAAATCGGCCCAGAGGATCTTTCTGTATATAGGATGCGTAAGCGAACGAATAACGACGTCGAATCTAACAATGCGAATCTTCTACGCGAAGCTGGTGTCCATGGCCCTTGCTGGGACCTCGTCTCGGTCCTCGTGAACGCCGCTCAGGATGTTCCCGTTAATCATGCGATCCACCAGCGCGGGGAACCGCACATTCTCTCCCGACCGAGCAAAGTCACGAGAGCCAACGACGACAGAATCCAAGCGTCTTGGAATCTCTTAGACGAAGGAGAAATCGACGACATTCAATTCATTAACCGAGTCAAATATAGAGTGGGCAAGAAGAATATCTTGCCGAATCTCACTGGCCCTGATCCGAGAGATCCAGGCTTGCTGGCGTGGCTAAGTGATGCGGCGTCCCAGAACGCGCACACCTCGGACTCGACAGAGTCGGAATCAGTCAGGAGCCCAGTTTTCCTTAGGAGACTCCTGGACGACGACTCCGACTCGGAAACCTGACTCTCGCTTCCCGAAGAAAGCCCGGACTCGTAGGAGCTGATTTGTGCTAGACTGACCGATTAGTTCGATTGGTCTTGAAATCTGACAGAGCTTCATTGTGCCATGGTTCATATCATAGTTTATACCATATATTCTCGTAGACTGCTATCACATAATATAAACGCGTTAACTCTGATGACATCATAAACACTCGTAAACGGAATGAGACCGGCCCGACCGAATGTCGAGCATGATTCCGATCCGATTCCCATTCCGATTCGAGAGGTTTTCTTTCCTGGCTGTTTTCTCGTGGGACTCGTTGTTCTCGCACGCAGGAACATTGCTATCCTCTTACTGCATTGTCCGTTCCAGGATATGCAAAAAGCATTGCCTTCGACGGGTTCACGTCCAGGTTGAAAACACTGACCAGTCGACATCACTTGAGCGCCAAGATTCGCAATACCTAGGCTCGGCAACTTCCCTTGTGGCTGCCGTCCGTCTAGCTCTCTCGAATCCTGTAGAAAAGGCGCTTTCCTCGGATGATTTCATTCTACGCGTGATTCAATCCCAACATCGCGCAGCACCGGCTGTTAGCTCATCGAAAGCTCCGCTAAGGCGACGGGCTCCTTCCCCATATCTCGCCGGCACCTAGGAGCGCCCGCTCACGGAGAGCATGAACGAATGCATCCATCCGCCTGAACGGACTGTAAACATTGGGGCCCTATTACCTACACCCCTCTCTCATCGGGTATAGGAACTTTGCCCGCAGTGTTTACTACATGAACGCATTTTCTGAGAGAGCGGTCTCCGCCAGCTTGGCGGTCTGCTACTGGCACGATGAGAGCTGTTGCTGGGAGACCGCGACGACAGCGGGGGACTTAGCGGAGCTACCGAGCATTCCAAGCACGATCCAGGCGCGGAACAGCGAGGAGAACTGGGATTGTTCGCCGGGGAATGATGGAATTTCCAAAGATTCTATGGTTTACACATGATCCATCGTCAACAATGTCAGTTCAGATGGCGAGGAGTCGATACGCAAGGTGAACGGCAGAACATTGAACCAGGCTCAATACAAGGAGATGAAGTGCACAGCGAGACGCATTGAGTGATTCTCATCTCGGCCAGGACACAGTGGGATGAAACTCCACGGAACCTCTGGTCCTCGGCGGTTGAAGACCGAAGAACTCCGCGGCCGTGAGGACTCCTCGGCTCTGAAGCGGATGCGCCATGTGCAGAGTAGTGACTCAGTCGGTTTTTCGCGTCTTCCTCGGAAATGTTCGCTTCTTGGACGGAAAGTGTCTCGGATGTACTCTCCCGGAATTCGAAAATGCGTGTCATACACTCCCTTCCGACTCCTAATCATCTTATTTCTCTGAAATCTAGAGCCGAACCTCTTCATTACCAACCACCCGACCCTCCGCCGACCGGTGATGGCCTCGCTCCCCGCTGTTGGACTGCGGTTTCTTTCATAGAGGCAGAGAGTCGGCATCATTTCTGAAATATCTTCGTATTCGGCCAATCGGTATATGTTGTTACTCTTCTTCATTCACTTCCGCCCGCTATTGAGTAAAATCCGACATCAAATCGCTTCATCGTGCGCGGAAGGAGCTCGTTGTGGGGTTCGCATTTCAGCTCCTAGAAATTGGCGTCGATTCGTTCCTCTCGGATGTTTCTGAACCCTGCCTCGCTTATAGCAATAGGAGGTCTCGTAGAAGGTTTTGTAGGATCTCGTAGACACCCGTAAGCGGTCGTGTTTACTCTGGAAGACGATAGAAGAGACGAGCAAGCGACCAGCACTCAATGTGACATCGGTGATTGAAATCACCGACAAATTCGCTCAAGTTTACTTTCTCTTTCCTTTTCTGAAATGGTCGACTGGTCCACCAGTCGAACTTGGCTGCCATCATCGGTGCCAATACCGAGGGGACGAGCTTGAAATGCTCGGTAGTTCCGCTAGGCTCCCCGCTCGTCGCGGTCTCCCAGCAACAGCTCTCACCGTGCCAGTAGCAGACCGCCAAGCTGGCGGAGGCCGCTCTCTCTGAAAATGCGTTCATATAGTAAACACTGCGGGCAAAGTTCCTATACCCCACTCTCATCTATACAACATCACTTCGTTATCTTCTACTATTCATACGACACCGGGATTCGTAAATGGGATTCAGAATTAATTCAAATTTCCCTCGCTTCGGAAGAATCTTGAAGGCCTCCCGCTGCGATTTTTTCGTTCCACTCCCAGTTACACCCCAGTAAACAAGCCCGAAGAAGTGCGCATTTCTGCGCCAAAATCGAGGGTAGCGATAACACGATCGCCCCCTCTCCGAGTCCGCCGCTGAGGCCAAGAGAGGACCCTTTGGGCCGCAGAGATTGTCGCCGGGAAATTTCAGAAAGACTTCGGAAAACCTGGAAAATTGGTTCTCGAAAGGAAACACGTTCGCGTGGAACGAGCAGCAGTGCCAATCTACCAGTCCAGCGATCTGCCTACATGAGGGCGTACGAGGAGGGAACATGTGCAATCGCTCGGAGCTCCGCTAACCACCCCTATTGGTCTCGAATGCCGAGCTGGTAGTGGTCCCATGCTTGAACATTTCTCTCACGAATGAATAAGTTTTTCCAGGAGCTCCCTCCTGAGCTTCAAGGAGCTCTTGAGGGGTTCGTTCTGAGCTCCCCCAACCTAGGCCATGTCCCCATGCTAGCATATCCCCCTTCTTTCAGACAATTCAACCATCCGATGAATGTATGGAGTGTGCGCTCAATCACGGAATGTTGAACAGGCCTCGTTCCCTTTCAGATACCCAGAGCATCTAGGGTTCCAAACGGGGACCTTGCTGCTCTCGATACAGGGGCGCAGCAGCGGAATCTGCTGCTGCGGTTTTTTTCTGAGTACCTGCCGATGTCGTGCATATCTGATCGGGAACACGTTCATCAGATCGAGTTGACGTTGGGTGCTCAGACGGCCAACGACAACGACACGAGTCTAGACTTCAGTGTGTTTATTCCCTTGCATTATCATCATTGAATCAGTTACTCAGGGGAGCATTTCCGGTGGAATAAAGTCAGGAGTGGTTGCGCACAAGACCCAGCTCCAGTCGATGATCCGCGGTCTCCGCTTGGTCGGAGCGCAGAGGACGCGCCAGAAGCGACAGCGACAAGATTGTCGCTGCGAGCGGTCATGGCTGGAGCGAACACAACGTCGACGTTCGTCAAAGAGTGCGCAACCACGCGGTTACAGTACTTCGGAGTTTTCCTTTTCGAGGTAGTTCAACTAGTGTGGGCCACAAAATTGGTGTCAGAAGATTCCTTGTTACCCCGCCCGAAGAACCCTCTTCGGCATCAGGTGCGAAACCGCAGCCCTTGCGATTCTCAACATCCTCCAACTGCACGTGCATCCAGTCGGCGGTTAACCCTAACGTATAGGGCCGCACAAAAAATCGACTGAGCTCTGTGTCCAGGGCTGATCTCCCTGTTCACTCTTCGAAATCGCCGAACCCCAGCGGCGTTCATCCCAGACTGAAACATTTTCTCAGCATCAGCAGAAATCCGGTGTACAACGGATTTCAAGCAGCCATGAGCGAAGGAAACCGAAATCCGAGCTCCCCTCCAGAAGAACATGGAGACGTTCCAGCAACGACAGACGGTGACACCGACAACCAGCCGGAGGTATCACCTAGAAATGAACCAGTTCAAGACGAACCAACCTTGTCACTCCCCAATGAAGCCTTCAGAAGCTTCAGAACAGCGACTGTAGGAAGCAGTGACGAAGATTCGTTCATCGATAATTCAATACAAAGGCAAGATCGGTCAACCCTTCAAGCACCGCAGAGGCCACGAACTGGTCTCACAAATAGACCACAGACGCTCCCACTCGATCAGCTAAGAACTCCAGAGCAGCAAGTGAACACTACGGCATCAGCCTTCGCTGGATTGGCTATCGATTCTCCTAGACGGGAGCGATTTGGCGGCCAAGTGCAACAAGACTTCAACCCCCATGATCAGAGGGAGTCCCAGGTAGCTCACACTTACAACAACTCCTGGGATGCAACCGATCACGGCAATGCACGCCCAACCACCGGTCGCTAAGCCATTATCGATTGATAAAATCAGAGAAGACTCAAGCACTTACGATGCCGCATAAATGTATTCTTGCAAGAGACTACATCGTTCTACGACGAAAGAGCAGACAAGCGCCAATCCTTTTCCAAGGCAGAGGATCTGAGAGATACACTAAACTCGCTCTTGGACCAATGGATTGGAAATATGTCAACCCTGGTTGATGAGTGCGAGGAAGAACTCGATCTAGATTTCCAAGTGGAAGCAGCGAGAGTCGAAAAAGATTTGAGGGACGCGGTGAGATATCTAAGGGACTTGCGTAAATTTGGTGGACGCACTAAGAAGTGACACGACTGAATCAACATTCGACCAGAACAATCATCATGCCGTCCTTAAATCTCGAAATGCGACTTTGCAAAACCACCGGACTTCAGATCCACAAATACAACCTCCAGAAGATTGGAGATCATCAACCAGGAGAGAGAAACCCACGAATGGCGGCGAGCCAGAAATCGTACTGGGAGCGGATAACCATCTCAGCATAACGAAAACCTCTCAGAACTCATCACAGCCTATCACGAACAACGCGTGATGGAAAATCCTCCGAGTCAACTCCAGAACCTGAGGTTATCACAGCAGGCACCAACTCCACCATACCCGCATCCGCCTGGTTGGCGAACCCCTATGGCTCCACCGGCGGAAGACCCATCGAATTTTCTCCCAAAGCTTTCGAAGAGCTTGAGGATGCCAAGATTCAGTGGGAATGTTCGAGACTATCGTCGTTTCATCAACACATTCAATCTCTTTGTCCATGACCGTCAAATCTCGGATCTTCAAAAAATACTGTTACTTCAAGAATCCTTGTCAGGGCGTGCCCACCAGTGTGTAAAACATCTAGATCTAAGTGCTGAGAACTATACAATGATGAGGCAGATCCTGGAAAATCACTTCGGAGATGAAAGCCTAGCAGAGGACCAGTCATCTACGTGCGCTGGATCGTATCCTATCATCCGGAGGTGAAATCAGAGACGATAAGTTACCCAATTTTGTCAGCTCGATCGCACAGCACATACTAGCGCTAATTTCCTTAGGCGAAACATACTCCACTTTATCTCCTTCATACGCTAACAGAATTCTCGACAAATTGAACAGAGTTACACAGCATAAGTTCATGGATGCTTTCAGAGATAAATACAAATTAACACACGCCAGCAAGCTCGAAGCGTTGATGCTATTCCTAGAACAAGAATCCCGTACTGTTGAACAGCTTTCAGCAAGCCGAAACGCTGGTCGGAGACCAGACCAGTCGCCACTGCAGGGTCACAACAAAGCCGACAACCAGCATGGCAACCGAAACCAGTTCTACTACCAGTCACACAAGAATTCAGGCTCAGGCCAGCATTCGACTTCGTACAAGAACACCACAAACACCTTCCACGTTGCCTCTCAATCAGCAACAACGCCAGCAGAGGGACTCCAGAACAACCGCAAAGGAAGCAGACAGTCAGTTGTGTTCTCTGTGAGGGAGACCATCCACCTTACCGATGCACCGCATCACTGTCTCATCAGGAGCGGAAGGAGCGCGTTCTAGCAGCCAACGCTTGTCTCAAATGCCTCAAACTTAACCATGAAGCGAAAAGCTGTAAGGAATCCTTCAGGAAAACATGCCGTTTTTGTCAAGGCAAACATTACTCCATCATTTGCTCTAAAGCACCAGTTGATATGTTCGAAAAGAAACCCAAAGTGTCCATAGTCAATCTGAAGACTGAGACTAGCGATCACTCAACCTTCCTGTGGACAGCTCATGTCTACGCGGAAGTAGATGATAGAAGAGTTATGTGTAGAATACTGATAGACCCCGGATCTCAGTCATCCCACATAACACACGCGATGGTCAAGAGACTCAACTCTGCACCGAAGTCTCACATCGATATGGCGATGTCTACAGCCGGTGGGAGAGAGTAACAACATATATAATTGCGGCGTCCACAAGATCACCCTCCGCAGCAGATTCGATGAGAAGAAAGCGCTAGAACTCACAGCCATCGAACTAAATTGCCTCTCGCGAGCCAAATTTCCAACTTTAAATGAGAACTTCGGTCTACAACCTATAGCAGATCAAACTGGCGAGGAGGAATCCGAATGGGTAGATGTTCTGCTCGGCACGCAAAATATGGCTCGAATAGAATTCTCCGATCCACGATGCTTCAATGACATCTTCGCATTCCATTCAATGTTCGGCTGGATTATAGGAGGAACTACCGACTCAGCAACGGGCTCAGGTCAGTTGGAACAATTCTGTGGATTTGAGATCGTTCAACGTCGGGCGTTCTCAAGAATAAGCCTTCGACCGTTTTCACTCTCGACATAGCGACGTAAACCAACTGTTGTTGTAGATTTTTATAGTATTCAAATACGATCTCGTCAAAGTTGCCACCTCCACAACCTCTACTCCTGACGTCATTCAACAAAGCCAGACTTGTATAAACCTTTATTCATGAATAAAGAGATCTGAAACTGAAACTGAAGAGGGTAGTATCCTGAAGACTGCCATAAAACAGATCGGTGAAGTCCGCGTTTCACCGGTCTATGAGGGTTCACGTCGCTGGTGCTTTCCTCCCAGGCCCTCGTTCCGCTCGTATTTTTCTTTGGCCGTCTTCACCTCAAACTTTCTCTCTGTTTTTCTCCAGGAACCGGAGTTCACGTTTAGTAACCGTCATCGAATGCGCCTTTTTCCCCGCTCCTCGTTCACCGCGTCTCGATTCCTCTCCGAATCGCTTTCTGAGTCGATAATTTCCACTATCTTGGCTGACTCTCACTCTGTACCCCCTATTGTAGGTTTCATTGACGTCATCCCCCAGTCATTATTTTCGAAGGGGAAGGGAACCCATTCGGCTCCACAGTTTTATTTTTTGGAGTAAGCCTCGAAAAAATCCCTTCAACAATCAAAGTTAACGGATATGGTTCCGATCTTAGTTGCCAAATGAAACTTCCTGGGTCAAGTTTCACACCTCAAGTCCCGGCACATATAAGATTCGGGCATTGTGGTTCGTGCGAGTGTGTCATGCGGAGCCTTGAGTCTGCACGAGGATCTCGGAACATTCAATGTAGATGAAAACGGGACAGGCTCCGAACCGTTTGTTGGAAGTCGAGGATTGTTCGATCGTTTCAAGCAACGAGCAGGCTTCCGCAACATCCGCATTCAAGGCGAGTCCGCCAGCGCCGACCACTAAGCGGCTGCGCTATCCCCAGAGTAACTTGGAGAACTGATCCAGAGAGAAGGCTACTTGGATGAGCAGATCTTCAATCAAGATGAAACAGGGCTCTTCTTAGAGAAGAGTCCCTCCTGAACATTCGAAGCGTTAACCGTAAAATTTTTCAACGGTCACAAAATCGCAAAAGATCGTCTGACACTCCATCTTGGCATCAACACAGCAGGGGACTTCAAGCTGAAGCCGATGCTTGTTTACCGAGCAAAGAATCCTCGAGCTCTCAAGGAAATTCGCAAAGAGGCACTGTTTGTGCTCTGGCGGTCGGATCCAAAATCGTGGATGACAAAAGCTCTTTTCGAGGATTGGTCCATCAACTATTTCTGCCCAGCGACAGAAAGATACTGTCGCACGAAGAGAATCGGATTCAAAATCCTTCTACTCCTGGTTAATGCTCCGGGTCATCAAACGGGACTGTCAAATACGACCCCCTTGATCCAACCCATGGACCAAGGTGTTATTTCAACCTTCAAGGCTTACTACTGGCGCCGAACGATGTCCCAAACTATCAAGGACGCGACGGGAGATGATCCTATGTAGGTCGAATTCAGGAAAACATACGACATCAAGAAAGTTGTCGTCAACATAGTCGAGGCCTGGGATGAGGTCTCGGCACACAATATGAGAGCAGTTTGGAAAATCATTCTCCCACATTGCGCGAGTGTGTCAGTCAACAATAAGGAACAACGTACTGAGATTATTGGAAACAGGGTGGAAATCGCAAAGCAATGAGGTCTAGATGACGTAAATACGGAGACCATAGAAGAGCTAATAATATGGAAACCAGACGGGTTTGACAATCAGACGCTCTTCGGAATGGATCAAGAACGAGCTCACGAGGAGTCTGAGAACGACGAAGACTGTATCGAGGTTCCACCAGAGGAGCTCACCAGTGACCACCTAGCGAAGCTTCTTCGGATGGTTGATGACTTGGCAGAATATATTTCCAGGGTTGATCCGCGGCAAGAGCGAGGTCGAAGAATCACCGAGTCTGCCTCTGAACCCAAGCCAAGGTTCTTCCTTGGTCGGGATGCATGTTTGAAATCGGTTGGGAACTGGTGGAGATCCACGAAGTCGAACTGCCATGTATCGAGTACCCCATTTAGTGCGGTTTCAAATAGTACGGTTGGACCCGGATATAGATAGTGGTGATCTTTTCGAAGGCCTCCCGAACCCACCTCAACGGAGGAAAACGAGAATGAAAGTTCCACAGTGATCTTGAAATTTGTGGTCCGGTGTCTCGAGCCCGCATCGCGTAGATCATTGCGGGACCATAACCGATAACACACACACAGAACACGCGTGGCGATCCGAAGTAGCCGTCCAAAACCAGACTTCTTTGAGGCGGAGGACTAGGTTACGATCTAACCATACTTCCCGAGGCCCATGGAGGAGAATTCGATGCCCGATTCGCTCCAGTTCCCTCTGATTATAAGGTGGAAACCTCAGAGTATCTTCTCAATGGCAAACACGATCTCCTCCTGGATCAATTTCTTGTCACAAGGAGGGATTGTTCAGGATGCCGTTCCTAATCCTTGTCCCAATAATCTTCGTAAAACCATCGTACTGAAAGCTGTCCTCGAAGGAGGAGTTGGAAGCACGATTCCGGTTCACATGGAACCCAAAGTTACTCTGCGTACTCACGTCAGAGCACTGGCCCGATACTGGATATCCGCTCGATCCGCTTCGGCATCCTTTGGTTTTCACGGTGGAATTTTCGGAATATCTCCTCAATGGCAGGATTCAGGATCTCCTCCTGGATCATTCCCTCGTCATCGGAATTGGCTTGATTTCGCTGTATTCTCATGAGGACGCAAAGCTATCACATTCACACACATGCCAATTCTGCTCCGGGGAATTCCGCGACATTTAGCCCCAACAACGGTAGGGGATCAGAAGAAGGACCAAACTCGCAAAGGATACGAAAATACTGCACGAGTATATACCTATACAGCACGCCCCATACTCGACGGCCCGACCGCTCACACGCGAAAGCTTCAAATCTACAAAACTCAGTCGTCTGCTCTCCATCACACTCTCATCTATACAACATCACTTCGTTAACTTCTACTATTCATACGACACCGGGATTCATAAATGGGATTCAGAATTAATTCAAATTTCCCTCGCTTCGGAAGAATCTTGAAGGCCTCCCGCTGCGATTTTTTCGTTCCACTCCCAGTTACACCCCAGTAAACACCTCTCCGAGTCCGCCGCTGAGGCCAAGAGAGGACCCTTTGGGCCGCAGAGATTGTCGCCGGGAAATTTCAGAAAGACTTCGGAAAACCTGGAAAATTGGTTCTCGAAAGGAAACACGTTCGCGTGGAACGAGCAGCAGTGCCAATCTACCAGTCCAGCGATCTGCCTACATGAGGGCGTACGAGGAGGGAACATGTGCAATCGCTCGGAGCTCCGCTAACCACCCCTATTGGTCTCGAATGCCGAGCTGGTAGTGGTCCCATGCTTGAACATTTCTCTCACGAATGAATAAGTTTTTCCAGGAGCTCCCTCCTGAGCTCCAAGGAGCTCTTGAGGGGTTCGTTCTGAGCTCCCCCAACCTAGGCCATGTCCCCATGCTAGCATATCCCCCTTCTTTCAGACAATTCAACCATCCGATGAATGTATGGAGTGTGCGCTCAATCACGGAATGTTGAACAGGCCTCGTTCCCTTTCAGATACCCAGAGCATCTAGGGTTCCAAACGGGGACCTTGCTGCTCTCGATACAGGGGCGCAGCAGCGGAATCTGCTGTTGCGGTTTTTCTGAGTACCTGCCGATGTCGTGCATATCTGATCGGGAGCGGAAGCGCCCGTTTGAGATTGAATCAAACTTCGAAATCATGGATCGGGCTTTCGGCGAGATGCACACCGTGAGAGAAAGAGCATCGCAACCGCGAGAGAGGCATAAAACGCGCTGGGTGCGCCTGCTCCGCTTCACTCGAGAGTTCGCGTCTGACTACATTGCAGCTGCAAACTTCACAATGAACACCATTTGCAGTGCTCACCGCCTGGAGCTCCAACAACCATATTCGACCAGAATCAATGGTCCAGCCTCGACATCTCTGGTGCCCAAGGAACGCAACTGTCCTGAAGGTGATATGGATACGAACGTGCCCTGGTTCGTGAGCTTCATCGTGATCGAAGCAGACGGATGTGACGCTGGTTCCGCTCCAGACTCTGGTTACGTCGCTGATACGGAGTCCGATACAGACGACATGAGCAGCTCGTATACGGACACGGAGTCCGCCACCGAATGCATCGAGAGCTCGGATATGGAGCGGAGTGATGCAGACACGGAGTCCGATACCGACTGCATGGAGAGCTCGGATATGGAATTGAGCGTAGCGGACACGGAGTTCGATACCGACTACATGGAAAGCTCGGAGATGGGGCGGAGTGATGCGGAAAGCGTGCCGTCGGATAACGACAACGTCCATCATGGAGGCAGAGAGGCTAAGTGTAGCGGGCCCCCAATCAACTTCTTCCAGCCAGATCGAAGCTTGTTCGATCTACTGGATTCCCAACAGACGGAGATAATCGAACAGCAGGAGAGTCCGTCGGCAAAGTTGGAGGAGATCCTGAGGTTACTCGAAACGGGCGACGAAATAATCCTCGAGGAGCAGAGGAAGCACCGAGAATACCTTGCCTGGTCTGATAGCTGTCTCTCGACACCCCAATAACTTCTCCTCTGTGGAGTCCTCGATTTCGGAAATAAAGGTCTTATCCTATCTGATGAGTGTTTGATAATGCGAGTGTTTGGACAGAAAAAAACACCACGACGTTCGCTTACATTGATGACATCAACCCGAACTATTACCTCTCTTGATTTCATCAGATCTCGACTGCCATGGCTGGAGCCAGTCCTCATGAGTATTATTCATTCAGTCGAAATCATTCGAATTATCAGTCTTGCATGGGTAGAGGGTGTAGTTGATTAATAATACCCGAGAGCAGAGATGGGTATAATCATAATCATGACTATGACTATGAATAATAATCATAATCGTGCTTGCGAAGACACCGCTCTCACAGCCGGCCTGCGCTCCCGAAAACGCTGACTGGAATCGACTTGGAGGGTCCTTGGACCAGAACCGAGAATGAAGAGAGTTTCTTGGCAGTGGATGACGGTTCAAACGATCGAACGTTGAGCTTCTGCACCGAGGAAACACTGAAAGTTCTATGTGAGGTTTCCTGTGTCTTCATGGATGGAACCTTCACGGTCTTTTCCTCGCTCGTCAGCCAGCTGGACTCCTTACATGGCTTATTCAAGGCCCAGATGATGCCCTTAGCGTACTTCCTACTCCCGAACAAGGAAGCAGAGTTCTGGGAAAGCTTCCGCAGACTTCTGCGGAGAGCTCTCGAGGACCGGATGGATCGAGATTCTCGTGGATCACCTGAGATCGCTCAGATCTGAGCCGTCCAACCGGAGGCTCTACACTCACAGGGGTCCCATGGTTGAACATTTCTCGCACGAATGAATAAGTTTTTTCAGGAGCTCCCTCCTGAGATTCGACGAGCTCTTGAGGGGTTCGTCGTGAGCTCCCCCAACCTAGGCCATGTCCCCATGCCACCATTTCCCACTTCGTTCAGACAGTTCAACCATGCGATGGATGTATGGAATGTGCGCTCAATCACGGAATGTTGGACGGGCCTCGTTTCGTTTCAAATACCCAGAGCATCTGGGGCTCCAAACGGGAACCTCGCTGCTCTCGATACAGGGGCGCAGCAGCTGAATCTGCTGTTGCGGTCTTTCTGGGTACCTGCCGAGGTCCTGCATATCTGATCAAGAGCGGAAGCGCCTGGTTGAGATTGAATCAAACTTCGAAATCATGGATCGGGCTTCCGGAGGAATTCGGCGAGATGCACACAGTGAGAGAAAGAGCATCGCAACCGCGAGAGAGGCATAAAACGCGCTGGATGCGCCTGCTTCGCTTCACTCGAGAGTTTGCGTCTGACTACATTGTAGCTCCGAACTTCACAATGAACACCATTTGCAGTGCTCACCGCCTGGAGCTCCAACAGCCATATCCAACCAGAATCAATGGTCCAGCCTCGACATCTCTGGTGCCTAAGGAACGCAAATGTCCTGAAGGTGATATGGATACGAACGTGCCCTGGTTCGTGAGCTCCGTCGTGATCGAATCAGACGGATGTGACGCTGGTTCCGCTCCAGACTCTGGTTACGTCGCCGACACGGAGTCCGATACAGACGACATGAGCAGCTCGTATACGGACACGGAGTCCGCTACCGAGTGCTTCGAGAGCTCGGATATGGAGCGAAGTTATGCAGACACGGAGTCCGATACCGACTGCATGGAGGGCTCGGATATGGAGCGGAGTTATGCAGACACGGAGTCCGATACCGACTCCATGGAGAGCTCGGATATGGAATTGAGCGGAGCGGACACGGAGTTCGATACCGTCTACATGGAAAGCTCGGAGATGGAGCGGAGTGATACGGAAAACGTGCCGTCGGAAAATTACAGCGTCCATCATGGAGGCAGCGAGGCCAAGTGTAGTGGGCCCCCGATCAACTTCTTCCACCCAGATCAAAGCTTGTTCGATCTGCTGGATTCCCAACAGACGGAGATAATCGAACAGCCGGAGAGTCCGTCGGCAAAGTTGGAGGAGATCCTGAGGTTACTCGAAACGGGCGACGAAATAATCCTCGAGGAGCAGAGGAAGCACCGAGATTACCTTGCGTGGGCTGACAGCTGTCTTTCGACACCCCAATAACTTCTCCTCTGTGGAGTCCTCGATTTCGAAAATAAAGGTCTTATCCTATCTGATAAGTGTTTGATAATGCGAATGTTTGGACACAAATAACCACTACGACGTTCGCTTACATTGATGACATCAACCCGAACTATTACCTCTCTTGATTTCATCAGATCTCGACTGCCATGGCTGGAGCCAGTCCTCATGAGTATTATTCATTCAGTCGAAATCATTCGAATTATCAGTCTTGAATGGGTAGAGGGTGTAGTTGATTAATAATACCCGAGAGCAGAGATGGGTATAATCATAATCATGATTATGACCATGAATAATAATCATAATCGTGCTTGCGAAGACACCGCTCTCACAGCCGGCCTGCGCTCCCGAAAACGCTGGCTGAAATCGACTTGGAGGTTCCTTGGACCAGAACCGAGAATGAAGGGAATTTCTTGGCAGTGGATGACGGTCCAAAAAGATCGAACGTTGGGCTTCTGCACCGAGGAAACACTGAAAGTTCTATGCGAGGCTTCCTGTGTCTTCATGGATAGAACCTTCACGGTCTTTCCCTCGCTCGTCAGCCAGCTGGACTCCTTACATGGCATCTTCAAGGGCCGGATGATGCCCTTAGCGTACTTCCTACTCCCGAACAAGTAAGCAGTAATGTGTACGAAGAATACTACATCCGAACTTGGCTAGAGAGCCCCACTCACCCGCGCTCCCTCTGGAATCATCATGGTTGCGATTTGATTCTTTATTGAGATCCCAATGAAGCCCTCTGACACATTGACTGATACAATTACTCAATATATCTTCCTTTCAGTAACTAACTCACAGATCCCACGGATAACCACAGAAGGTTCGGCAGCCGCACAAGAAACCATCTGGAAGGATGGCACAACGCCCCCACCAAGAAGACAAGATCGCCACATGTGAGCATATTCGAGATGATGAACCATCCCAAGCACGACGAGCACGACTTCAAGATCCAGCAAATCCTCCTAAACGAAGGGAACCCAGCCAAGCCGATGAGCAAGAAATATCGGGTCCTCGTTCCCACGCCCATGTTGACTTCCTTGAGTCCCGCTCTTCCCGAACACCGTGGATCACTTGACAGGACAACGGCGCTGAACCCTGCTTCCGGTGTTGAGTTATCGATCTGGATCCGTTGAAGTCGACTGTCCAATCTTCTGGGGTTCGACGGTAAGTACTGAAAAAGTCGACTCGAAAGTCCTCAAGTGACACAGGGAATACGGAATCTCTAATTAAAGGGGCCTCCCTGTGTATCAGCCGGAAAAAAAAACCAGGAACGGTTCATCCACGGGTTGAACCGGGGCGCAGAAACGCGAGGGACAACAATTTTTGAGGGGGTGTGTTCCACCCCCTCGAGAGGGGGAAATGCTTCAGCGCATCGAGATTTTCCGGCGATGGCGGTGACATGTATCCTAAATTTCTCGAGTGCGTCCGCCTGCAACCCCCCTCAATTCATTATCGACAGTCTTATCTTCAGTGCTCCGGAACGTTGACGGGCGTTCATCGAATTGGCATTTGAAGGTTAGAAAATCGGTTACAATTATTTCAGGAAAGTGAATACCGGGTTATGATGACTGAAATAGCTTATGCGTGTATCACAGGAGCAATCTCGGTTGCCTCTTGAGGATATAATATCGATGCATGTTTGGCCACGCGTTGTCGATGTCTCAGGATCGGTCAATAGTTCAAGATCGAATTGATTTTCCATGAATTCGATAATTATTTCCTTTTTGAGGGGGTCTTACAAGTTCCAGTTTAAATCACCCCATAGAATTAGTGGAGTTTTGTACACCAAGGGACAGAATATGGTCATATTTCAGTAGGAACTCTTTAATGAGTTCGAACGATGTTCCCGGATTTATATATACTGTCACAATGACGGTTAGTTGGTTACGTAGAAGTATTGAACAGGCACAAATGTCACCATGATCTTCATCGATGAGATCTGGCGTAATTGTGGGAATTGCTTGCATGGGTGCTCCTATCCGTTCGTAAATAGCAACTCCACCAGTTCTGTGTTGTATCCTGTTTCGTGTCACGAGGTTGAAATCATCTAGCATGATTACTTTGTAGTTATCATTCCGAGTTCCACTGAGACAGAAAACTGTGGATCGCTTGTATACTTTGTCGCTTGTGACATCCAATGCGTGTGCTGGCAAACTTTGGACGTTGCATGACATTAGGATCGTGGTCGCAGAATCCATTCGTTCTAATAGTTGATGATCTTGAGTTTTGAATCGGTGATTACTCAAACGTTGTAGTTCCGTTCGAAATTGTACCATTTGAGGAGCGGTCGTTTGTTTCGAATGATGGAATTTTTCGGGACAATCATCGGGCGTTCTCAAGAATAAGCCTTCGACCGTTTTCACTCTCGACATAGCGACGTAAACCAACTGTTGTTGTAGATTTTTATAGTATTCAAATACGATCTCGTCAAAGTTGCCACCTCCACAACCTCTACTCCTGACGTCATTCAACAAAGCCAGACTTGTATAAACCTTTATTCATGAATAAAGAGATCTGAAACTGAAACTGAAGAGGGTAGTATCCTGAAGACTGCCATAGAACAGATCGGTGAAGTCCGCGTTTCACCGGTCTATGAGGGTTCACGTCGCTGGTGCTTTCCTCCCAGGCCCTCGTTCCGCTCGTATTTTTCTTTGGCCGTCTTCACCTCAAACTTTCTCTCTGTTTTTCTCCAGGAACCGGAGTTCACTTTCAGTAACCGTCATCGAATGCGCCTTTTTCCCCGCTCCTCGTTCACCGCGTCTCGATTCCTCTCCGAATCGCTTTCTGAGTCGATAATTTCCACTATCTTGGCTGACTCTCACTCTGTACCCCCTATTGTAGGTTTCATTGACGTCATCCCCCAGTCATTATTTTCGAAGGGGAAGGGAACCCATTCGGCTCCACAGTTTTATTTTTTGGAGTAAGCCTCGAAAAAATCCCTTCAACAATCAGAGTTAACGGATATGGTTCCGATCTTAGTTGCCAAATGAAACTTCCTGGGTCAAGTTTCACACCTCAAGTCCCGGCACATATAAGATTCGGGCATTGTGGTTCGTGCGAGTGTGTCATGCGGAGCCTTGAGTCTGCACGAGGATCTCGGAACATTCAATGTAGATGAAAACGGGACAGGCTCCGAACCGTTTGTTGGAAGTCGAGGATTGTTCGATCGTTTCAAGCAACGAGCAGGCTTCCGCAACATCCGCATTCAAGGCGAGTCCGCCAGCGCCGACCACTAAGCGGCTGCGCTATCCCCAGAGTAACTTGGAGAACTGATCCAGAGAGAAGGCTACTTGGATGAGCAGATCTTCAATCAAGATGAAACAGGGCTCTTCTTAGAGAAGAGTCCCTCCTGAACATTCGAAGCGTTAACCGTAAAATTTTTCAACGGTCACAAAATCGCAAAAGATCGTCTGACACTCCATCTTGGCATCAACACAGCAGGAGACTTCAAGCTGAAGCCGATGCTTGTTTACCGAGCAAAGAATCCTCGAGCTCTCAAGGAAATTCGCAAAGAGGCACTGTTTGTGCTCTGGCGGTCGGATCCAAAATCGTGGATGACAAAAGCTCTTTTCGAGGATTGGTCCATCAACTATTTCTGCCCAGCGACAGAAAGATACTGTCGCACGGAGAGAATCGGATTCAAAATCCTTCTACTCCTGGTTAATGCTCCGGGTCATCAAACGGGACTGTCAAATACGACCCCCTTGATCCAACCCATGGACCAAGGTGTTATTTCAACCTTCAAGGCTTACTACTGGCGCCGAACGATGTCCCAAACTATCAAGGACGCGACGGGAGATGATCCTATGTAGGTCGAATTCAGGAAAACATACGACATCAAGAAAGTTGTCGTCAACATAGTCGAGGCCTGGGATGAGGTCTCGGCACACAATATGAGAGCAGTTTGGAAAATCATTCTCCCACATTGCGCGAGTGTGTCAGTCAACAATAAGGAACAACGTACTGAGATTATTGGAAACAGGGTGGAAATCGCAAAGCAATGAGGTCTAGATGACGTAAATACGGAGACCATAGAAGAGCTAATAATATGGAAACCAGACGGGTTTGACAATCAGACGCTCTTCGGAATGGATCAAGAACGAGCTCACGAGGAGTCTGAGAACGACGAAGACTGTATCGAGGTTCCACCAGAGGAGCTCACCAGTGACCACCTAGCGAAGCTTCTTCGGATGGTTGATGACTTGGCAGAATATATTTCCAGGGTTGATCCGCGGCAAGAGCGAGGTCGAAGAATCACCGAGTCTGCCTCTGAACCCAAGCCAAGGTTCTTCCTTGGTCGGGATGCATGTTTGAAATCGGTTGGGAACTGGTGGAGATCCACGAAGTCGAACTGCCATGTATCGAGTACCCCATTTAGTGCGGTTTCAAATAGTACGGTTGGACCCGGATATAGATAGTGGTGATCTTTTCGAAGGCCTCCCGAACCCACCTCAACGGAGGAAAACGAGAATGAAAGTTCCGCAGTGATCTTGAAATTTGTGGTCCGGTGTCTCGAGCCCGCATCGCGTAGATCATTGCGGGACCATAACCGATAACACACACACAGAACACGCGTGGCGATCCGAAGTAGCCGTCCAAAACCAGACTTCTTTGAGGCGGAGGACTAGGTTGCGATCTAACCATACTTCCCGAGGCCCATGGAGGAGAATTCGATGCCCGATTCGCTCCAGTTCCCTCTGATTATAAGGTGGAAACCTCAGAGTATCTTCTCAATGGCAAACACGATCTCCTCCTGGATCAATTTCTTGTCACAAGGAGGGATTGTTCAGGATGCCGTTCCTAATCCTTGTCCCAATAATCTTCGTAAAACCATCGTACTGAAAGCTGTCCTCGAAGGAGGAGTTGGAAGCACGATTCCGGTTCACATGGAACCCAAAGTTACTCTGCGTACTCACGTCAGAGCACTGGCCCGATACTGGATATCCGCTCGATCCGCTTCGGCATCCTTTGGTTTTCACGGTGGAATTTTCGGAATATCTCCTCAATGGCAGGATTCAGGATCTCCTCCTGGATCATTCCCTCGTCATCGGAATTGGCTTGATTTCGCTGTATTCTCATGAGGACGCAAAGCTATCACATTCACACACATGCCAATTCTGCTCCGGGGAATTCCGCGACATTTAGCCCCAACAACGGTAGGGGATCAGAAGAAGGACCAAACTCGCAAAGGATACGAAAATACTGCACGAGTATATACCTATACAGCACGCCCCATACTCGACGGCCCGACCGCTCACACGCGAAAGCTTCAAATCTACAAAACTCAGTCGTCTGCTCTCCATCACACTCTCATCTATACAACATCACTTCGTTAACTTCTACTATTCATACGACACCGGGATTCATAAATGGGATTCAGAATTAATTCAAATTTCCCTCGCTTCGGAAGAATCTTGAAGGCCTCCCGCTGCGATTTTTTCGTTCCACTCCCAGTTACACCCCAGTAAACACCTCTCCGAGTCCGCCGCTGAGGCCAAGAGAGGACCCTTTGGGCCGCAGAGATTGTCGCCGGGAAATTTCAGAAAGACTTCGGAAAACCTGGAAAATTGGTTCTCGAAAGGAAACACGTTCGCGTGGAACGAGCAGCAGTGCCAATCTACCAGTCCAGCGATCTGCCTACATGAGGGCGTACGAGGAGGGAACATGTGCAATCGCTCGGAGCTCCGCTAACCACCCCTATTGGTCTCGAATGCCGAGCTGGTAGTGGTCCCATGCTTGAACATTTCTCTCACGAATGAATAAGTTTTTCCAGGAGCTCCCTCCTGAGCTTCAAGGAGCTCTTGAGGGGTTCGTTCTGAGCTCCCCCAACCTAGGCCATGTCCCCATGCTAGCATATCCCCCTTCTTTCAGACAATTCAACCATCCGATGAATGTATGGAGTGTGCGCTCAATCACGGAATGTTGAACAGGCCTCGTTCCCTTTCAGATACCCAGAGCATCTAGGGTTCCAAACGGGGACCTTGCTGCTCTCGATACAGGGGCGCAGCAGCGGAATCTGCTGTTGCGGTTTTTCTGAGTACCTGCCGATGTCGTGCATATCTGATCGGGAGCGGAAGCGCCCGTTTGAGATTGAATCAAACTTCGAAATCATGGATCGGGCTTTCGGCGAGATGCACACCGTGAGAGAAAGAGCATCGCAACCGCGAGAGAGGCATAAAACGCGCTGGGTGCGCCTGCTCCGCTTCACTCGAGAGTTCGCGTCTGACTACATTGCAGCTGCAAACTTCACAATGAACACCATTTGCAGTGCTCACCGCCTGGAGCTCCAACAACCATATTCGACCAGAATCAATGGTCCAGCCTCGACATCTCTGGTGCCCAAGGAACGCAACTGTCCTGAAGGTGATATGGATACGAACGTGCCCTGGTTCGTGAGCTTCATCGTGATCGAAGCAGACGGATGTGACGCTGGTTCCGCTCCAGACTCTGGTTACGTCGCTGATACGGAGTCCGATACAGACGACATGAGCAGCTCGTATACGGACACGGAGTCCGCCACCGAATGCATCGAGAGCTCGGATATGGAGCGGAGTGATGCAGACACGGAGTCCGATACCGACTGCATGGAGAGCTCGGATATGGAATTGAGCGTAGCGGACACGGAGTTCGATACCGACTACATGGAAAGCTCGGAGATGGGGCGGAGTGATGCGGAAAGCGTGCCGTCGGATAACGACAACGTCCATCATGGAGGCAGAGAGGCTAAGTGTAGCGGGCCCCCAATCAACTTCTTCCAGCCAGATCGAAGCTTGTTCGATCTACTGGATTCCCAACAGACGGAGATAATCGAACAGCAGGAGAGTCCGTCGGCAAAGTTGGAGGAGATCCTGAGGTTACTCGAAACGGGCGACGAAATAATCCTCGAGGAGCAGAGGAAGCACCGAGAATACCTTGCCTGGTCTGATAGCTGTCTCTCGACACCCCAATAACTTCTCCTCTGTGGAGTCCTCGATTTCGGAAATAAAGGTCTTATCCTATCTGATGAGTGTTTGATAATGCGAGTGTTTGGACAGAAAAAAACACCACGACGTTCGCTTACATTGATGACATCAACCCGAACTATTACCTCTCTTGATTTCATCAGATCTCGACTGCCATGGCTGGAGCCAGTCCTCATGAGTATTATTCATTCAGTCGAAATCATTCGAATCATCAGTCTTGCATGGATAGAGGGTGTAGTTGATTAATAATACCCGAGAGCAGAGATGGGTATAATCATAATCATGACTATGACTATGAATAATAATCATAATCGTGCTTGCGAAGACACCGCTCTCACAGCCGGCCTGCGCTCCCGAAAACGCTGACTGAAATCGACTTGGAGGGTCCTTGGACCAGAACCGAGAATGAAGAGAGTTTCTTGGCAGTGGATGACGGTTCAAACGATCGAACGTTGAGCTTCTGCACCGAGGAAACACTGAAAGTTCTATGTGAGGTTTCCTGTGTCTTCATGGATGGAACCTTCACGGTCTTTTCCTCGCTCGTCAGCCAGCTGGACTCCTTACATGGCTTATTCAAGGCCCAGATGATGCCCTTAGCGTACTTCCTACTCCCGAACAAGGAAGCAGAGTTCTGGGAAAGCTTCCGCAGACTTCTGCGGAGAGCTCTCGAGGACCGGATGGATCGAGATTCTCGTGGATCACCTGAGATCGCTCAGATCTGAGCCGTCCAACCGGAGGCTCTACACTCACAGGGGTCCCATGGTTGAACATTTCTCGCACGAATGAATAAGTTTTTTCAGGAGCTCCCTCCTGAGATTCGACGAGCTCTTGAGGGGTTCGTCGTGAGCTCCCCCAACCTAGGCCATGTCCCCATGCCACCATTTCCCACTTCGTTCAGACAGTTCAACCATGCGATGGATGTATGGAATGTGCGCTCAATCACGGAATGTTGGACGGGCCTCGTTTCGTTTCAAATACCCAGAGCATCTGGGGCTCCAAACGGGAACCTCGCTGCTCTCGATACAGGGGCGCAGCAGCTGAATCTGCTGTTGCGGTCTTTCTGGGTACCTGCCGAGGTCCTGCATATCTGATCAAGAGCGGAAGCGCCTGGTTGAGATTGAATCAAACTTCGAAATCATGGATCGGGCTTCCGGAGGAATTCGGCGAGATGCACACAGTGAGAGAAAGAGCATCGCAACCGCGAGAGAGGCATAAAACGCGCTGGATGCGCCTGCTTCGCTTCACTCGAGAGTTTGCGTCTGACTACATTGTAGCTCCGAACTTCACAATGAACACCATTTGCAGTGCTCACCGCCTGGAGCTCCAACAGCCATATCCAACCAGAATCAATGGTCCAGCCTCGACATCTCTGGTGCCTAAGGAACGCAAATGTCCTGAAGGTGATATGGATACGAACGTGCCCTGGTTCGTGAGCTCCGTCGTGATCGAATCAGACGGATGTGACGCTGGTTCCTCTCCAGACTCTGGTTACGTCGCCGACACGGAGTCCGATACAGACGACATGAGCAGCTCGTATACGGACACGGAGTCCGCTACCGAGTGCTTCGAGAGCTCGGATATGGAGCGAAGTTATGCAGACACGGAGTCCGATACCGACTGCATGGAGGGCTCGGATATGGAGCGGAGTTATGCAGACACGGAGTCCGATACCGACTCCATGGAGAGCTCGGATATGGAATTGAGCGGAGCGGACACGGAGTTCGATACCGTCTACATGGAAAGCTCGGAGATGGAGCGGAGTGATACGGAAAACGTGCCGTCGGAAAATTACAGCGTCCATCATGGAGGCAGCGAGGCCAAGTGTAGTGGGCCCCCGATCAACTTCTTCCACCCAGATCAAAGCTTGTTCGATCTGCTGGATTCCCAACAGACGGAGATAATCGAAAAGCCGGAGAGTCCGTCGGCAAAGTTGGAGGAGATCCTGAGGTTACTCGAAACGGGCGACGAAATAATCCTCGAGGAGCAGAGGAAGCACCGAGATTACCTTGCGTGGGCTGACAGCTGTCTTTCGACACCCCAATAACTTCTCCTCTGTGGAGTCCTCGATTTCGAAAATAAAGGTCTTATCCTATCTGATAAGTGTTTGATAATGCGAATGTTTGGACACAAATAACCACTACGACGTTCGCTTACATTGATGACATCAACCCGAACTATTACCTCTCTTGATTTCATCAGATCTCGACTGCCATGGCTGGAGCCAGTCCTCATGAGTATTATTCATTCAGTCGAAATCATTCGAATTATCAGTCTTGAATGGGTAGAGGGTGTAGTTGATTAATAATACCCGAGAGCAGAGATGGATATAATCATAATCATGATTATGACCATGAATAATAATCATAATCGTGCTTGCGAAGACACCGCTCTCACAGCCGGCCTGCGCTCCCGAAAACGCTGGCTGAAATCGACTTGGAGGTTCCTTGGACCAGAACCGAGAATGAAGGGAATTTCTTGGCAGTGGATGACGGTCCAAAAAGATCGAACGTTGGGCTTCTGCACCGAGGAAACACTGAAAGTTCTATGCGAGGCTTCCTGTGTCTTCATGGATAGAACCTTCACGGTCTTTCCCTCGCTCGTCAGCCAGCTGGACTCCTTACATGGCATCTTCAAGGGCCGGATGATGCCCTTAGCGTACTTCCTACTCCCGAACAAGTAAGCAGTAATGTGTACGAAGAATACTACATCCGAACTTGGCTAGAGAGCCCCACTCACCCGCGCTCCCTCTGGAATCATCATGGTTGCGATTTGATTCTTTATTGAGATCCCAATGAAGCCCTCTGACACATTGACTGATACAATTACTCAATATATCTTCCTTTCAGTAACTAACTCACAGATCCCACGGATAACCACAGAAGGTTCGGCAGCCGCACAAGAAACCATCTGGAAGGATGGCACAACGCCCCCACCAAGAAGACAAGATCGCCACATGTGAGCATATTCGAGATGATGAACCATCCCAAGCACGACGAGCACGACTTCAAGATCCAGCAAATCCTCCTAAACGAAGGGAACCCAGCCAAGCCGATGAGCAAGAAATATCGGGTCCTCGTTCCCACGCCCATGTTGACTTCCTTGAGTCCCGCTCTTCCCGAACACCGTGGATCACTTGACAGGACAACGGCGCTGAACCCTGCTTCCGGTGTTGAGTTATCGATCTGGATCCGTTGAAGTCGACTGTCCAATCTTATGGGGTTCGACGGTAAGTACTGAAAAAGTCGACTCGAAAGTCCTCAAGTGACACAGGGAATACGGAATCTCTAATTAAAGGGGCCTCCCTGTGTATCAGCCGGAAAAAAAAACCAGGAACGGTTCATCCACGGGTTGAACCGGGGCGCAGAAACGCGAGGGACAACAATTTTTGAGGGGGTGTGTTCCACCCCCTCGAGAGGGGGAAATGCTTCAGCACATCGAGATTTTCCGGCGATGGCGGTGACATGTATCCTAAATTTCTCGAGTGCTTCCGCCTGCCACCCCCCTCAATTCATTATCGACAGTCTTATCTTCAGTGCTCCGGAACGTTGACGGGCGTTCATCGAATTGGCATTTGAAGGTCAGAAAATCGGTTACAATTATTTCAGGAAAGTGAATACCGGGTTATGATGACTGAAATAGCTTATGCGTGTATCACAGGAGCAATCTCGGTTGCCTCTTGAGGATATAATATCGATGCATGTTTGGCCACGCGTTGTCGATGTCTCAGGATCGGTCAATAGTTCAAGATCGAATTGATTTTCCATGAATTCGATAATTATTTCCTTTTTGAGGGGGTCTTACAAGTTCCAGTTTAAATCACCCCATAGAATTAGTGGAGTTTTGTACACCAAGGGACAGAATATGGTCATATTTCAGTAGGAACTCTTTAATGAGTTCGAACGATGTTCCCGAATTTATATATACTGTCACAATGACGGTTAGTTGGTTACGTAGAAGTATTAAACAGGCACAAATGTCACCATGATCTTCATCGATGAGATCTGGCGTAATTGTGGGAATTGCTTGCATGGGTGCTCCTATCCGTTCGTAAATAGCAACTCCACCAGTTCTGTGTTGTATCCTGTTTTGTGTCACGAGGTTGAAATCATCTAGCATGATTACTTTGTAGTTATCATTCCGAGTTCCACTGAGACAGAAAACTGTGGATCGCTTGTTTACTTTGTCGCTTGTGACATCCAATGCGTGTGCTGGCAAACTTTGGACGTTGCATGACATTAGGATCGTGGTCGCAGAATCCATTCGTTCTAATAGTTGATGATCTTGAGTTTTGAATCGGTGATTACTCAAACGTTGTAGTTCCGTTCGAAATTGTACCATTTGAGGAGCGGTCGTTTGTTTCGAATGATGGAATTTTTCGGGACAATCATCGGGCGTTCTCAAGAATAAGCCTTCGACCGTTTTCACTCTCGACATAGCGACGTAAACCAACTGTTGTTGTAGATTTTTATAGTATTCAAATACGATCTCGTCAAAGTTGCCACCTCCACAACCTCTACTCCTGACGTCATTCAACAAAGCCAGACTTGTATAAACCTTTATTCATGAATAAAGAGATCTGAAACTGAAACTGAAGAGGGTAGTATCCTGAAGACTGCCATAGAACAGATCGGTGAAGTCCGCGTTTCACCGGTCTATGAGGGTTCACGTCGCTGGTGCTTTCCTCCCAGGCCCTCGTTCCGCTCGTATTTTTCTTTGGCCGTCTTCACCTCAAACTTTCTCTCTGTTTTTCTCCAGGAACCGGAGTTCACGTTCAGTAACCGTCATCGAATGCGCCTTTTTCCCCGCTCCTCGTTCACCGCGTCTCGATTCCTCTCCGAATCGCTTTCTGAGTCGATAATTTCCACTATCTTGGCTGACTCTCACTCTGTACCCCCTATTGTAGGTTTCATTGACGTCATCCCCCAGTCATTATTTTCGAAGGGGAAGGGAACCCATTCGGCTCCACAGTTTTATTTTTTTGAGTAAGCCTCGAAAAAATCTCTTCAACAATCAAAGTTAACGGATATGGTTCCGATCTTAGTTGCCAAATGAAACTTCCTGGGTCAAGTTTCACACCTCAAGTCCCAGCACATATAAGATTCGGGCATTGTGGTTCGTGCGAGTGTGTCATGCGGAGCCTTGAGTCTGCACGAGGATCTCGGAACATTCAATGTAGATGAAAACGGGACAGGCTCCGAACCGTTTGTTGGAAGTCGAGGATTGTTCGATCGTTTCAAGCAACGAGCAGGCTTCCGCAACATCCGCATTCAAGGCGAGTCCGCCAGCGCCGACCACTAAGCGGCTGCGCTATCCCCAGAGTAACTTGGAGAACTGATCCAGAGAGAAGGCTACTTGGATGAGCAGATCTTCAATCAAGATGAAACAGGGCTCTTCTTAGAGAAGAGTCCCTCCTGAACATTCGAAGCGTTAACCGTAAAATTTTTCAACGGTCACAAAATCGCAAAAGATCGTCTGACTTTCCATCTTGGCGTCAACACAGCAGGAGACTTCAAGCTGAAGCCGATGCTTGTTTACCGAGCAAAGAATCCTCGAGCTCTCAAGGAAATTCGCAAAGAGGCACTGTTTGTGCTCTGGCGGTCGGATCCAAAATCGTGGATGACAAAAGCTCTTTTCGAGGATTGGTCCATCAACTATTTCTGCCCAGCGACAGAAAGATACTGTCGCACGAAGAGAATCGGATTCAAAATCCTTCTACTCCTGGTTAATGCTCCGGGTCATCAAACGGGACTGTCAAATACGACCCCCTTGATCCAACCCATGGACCAAGGTGTTATTTCAACCTTCAAGGCTTACTACTGGCGCCGAACGATGTCCCAAACTATCAAGGACGCGACGGGAGATGATCCTATGTAGGTCGAATTCAGGAAAACATACGACATCAAGAAAGTTGTCGTCAACATAGTCGAGGCCTGGGATGAGGTCTCGGCACACAATATGAGAGCAGTTTGGAAAATCATTCTCCCACATTGCGCGAGTGTGTCAGTCAACAATAAGGAACAACGTACTGAGATTATTGGAAACAGGGTGGAAATCGCAAAGCAATGAGGTCTAGATGACGTAAATACGGAGACCATAGAAGAGCTAATAATATGGAAACCAGACGGGTTTGACAATCAGACGCTCTTCGGAATGGATCAAGAACGAGCTCACGAGGAGTCTGAGAACGACGAAGACTGTATCGAGGTTCCACCAGAGGAGCTCACCAGTGACCACCTAGCGAAGCTTCTTCGGATGGTTGATGACTTGGCAGAATATATTTCCAGGGTTGATCCGCGGCAAGAGCGAGGTCGAAGAATCACCGAGTCTGCCTCTGAACCCAAGCCAAGGTTCTTCCTTGGTCGGGATGCATGTTTGAAATCGGTTGGGAACTGGTGGAGATCCACGAAGTCGAACTGCCATGTATCGAGTACCCCATTTAGTGCGGTTTCAAATAGTACGGTTGGACCCGGATATAGATAGTGGTGATCTTTTCGAAGGCCTCCCGAACCCACCTCAACGGAGGAAAACGAGAATGAAAGTTCCACAGTGATCTTGAAATTTGTGGTCCGGTGTCTCGAGCCCGCATCGCGTAGATCATTGCGGGACCATAACCGATAACACACACACAGAACACGCGTGGCGATCCGAAGTAGCCGTCCAAAACCAGACTTCTTTGAGGCGGAGGACTAGGTTACGATCTAACCATACTTCCCGAGGCCCATGGAGGAGAATTCGATGCCCGATTCGCTCCAGTTCCCTCTGATTATAAGGTGGAAACCTCAGAGTATCTTCTCAATGGCAAACACGATCTCCTCCTGGATCAATTCTTTGTCACAAGGAGGGATTGTTCAGGATGCCGTTCCTAATCCTTGTCCCAATAATCTTCGTAAAACCATCGTACTGAAAGCTGTCCTCGTAGGAGGAGTTGGAAGCACGATTCCGGTTCACATGGAACCCAAAGTTACTCTGCGTACTCACGTCAGAGCACTGGCCCGATACTGGATATCCGCTCGATCCGCTTCGGCATCCTTTGGTTTTCACGGTGGAATTTTCGGAATATCTCCTCAATGGCAGGATTCAGGATCTCCTCCTGGATCATTCCCTCGTCATCGGAATTGGCTTGATTTCGCTGTATTCTCATGAGGACGCAAAGCTATCACATTCACACACATGCCAATTCTGCTCCGGGGAATTCCGCGACATTTAGCCCCAACAACCGTAGGGGATCAGAAGAAGGACCAAACTCGCAAAGGATACGAAAATACTGCATGAGTATATACCTATACAGCACGCCCCATACTCGACGGCCCGACCGCTCACACGCGAAAGCTTCAAATCTACAAAACTCAGTCGTCTGCTCTCCACCACACTCTCATCTATACAACATCACTTCGTTATCTTCTACTATTCATACGACACCGGGATTCATAAATGGGATTCAGAATTAATTCAAATTTCCCTCGCTTCGGAAGAATCTTGAAGGCCTCCCGCTGCGATTTTTTCGTTCCACTCCCAGTTACACCCCAGTAAACAAGCCCGAAGAAGTGCGCATTTCTGCGCCAAAATCGAGGGTAGCGATAACACGATCGCCCCCTCTCCGAGTCCGCCGCTGAGGCCAAGAGAGGACCCTTTGGGCCGCAGAGATTGTCGCCGGGAAATTTCAGAAAGACTTCGGAAAACCTGGAAAATTGGTTCTCGAAAGGAAACACGTTCACGTGGAACGAGCAGCAGTGCCAATCTACCAGTCCAGCGATCTGCCTACATGAGGGCGTACGAGGAGGGAACATGTGCAATCGCTCGGAGCTCCGCTAACCACCCCTATTGGTCTCGAATGCCGAGCTGGTAGTGGTCCCATGCTTGAACATTTCTCTCACGAATGAATAAGTTTTTCCAGGAGCTCCCTCCTGAGCTTCAAGGAGCTCTCGAGGGGTTCGTTCTGAGCTCCCCCAACCTAGGCCATGTCCCCATGCTAGCATATCCCCCTTCTTTCAGACAATTCAACCATCCGATGAATGTATGGAGTGTGCGCTCAATCACGGAATGTTGAACAGGCCTCGTTCCCTTTCAGATACCCAGAGCATCTAGGGTTCCAAACGGGGACCTTGCTGCTCTCGATACAGGGGCGCAGCAGCGGAATCTGCTGTTGCGGTTTTTCTGAGTACCTGCCGATGTCGTGCATATCTGATCGGGAGCGGAAGCGCCCGTTTGAGATTGAATCAAACTTCGAAATCATGGATCGGGCTTTCGGCGAGATGCACACCGTGAGAGAAAGAGCACCGCAACCGCGAGAGAGGCATAAAACGCGCTGGGTGCGCCTGCTCCGCTTCACTCGAGAGTTCGCGTCTGACTACATTGTAGCTGCAAACTTCACAATGAACACCATTTGCAGTGCTCACCGCCTGGAGCTCCAACAACCATATTCGACCAGAATCGATGGTCCAGCCTCGACATCTCTGGTGCCCAAGGAACGCAACTGTCCTGAAGGTGATATGGATACGAACGTGCCCTGGTTCGTGAGCTTCATCGTGATCGAAGCAGACGGATGTGACGCTGGTTCCGCTCCAGACTCTGGTTACGTCGCTGATACGGAGTCCGATACAGACGACATGAGCAGCTCGTATACGGACACGGAGTCCGCCACCGAATGCATCGAGAGCTCGGATATGGAGCGGAGTGATGCAGACACGGAGTCCGATACCGACTGCATGGAGAGCTCGGATATGGAATTGAGCGTAGCGGACACGGAGTTCGATACCGACTACATGGAAAGCTCGGAGATGGGGCGGAGTGATGCGGAAAGCGTGCCGTCGGATAACGACAACGTCCATCATGGAGGCAGAGAGGCTAAGTGTAGCGGGCCCCCAATCAACTTCTTCCAGCCAGATCGAAGCTTGTTCGATCTACTGGATTCCCAACAGACGGAGATAATCGAACAGCAGGAGAGTCCGTCGGCAAAGTTGGAGGAGATCCTGAGGTTACCGAGATTACCTTGCCTGGGCTGACAGCTGTCTTTCGACACCCCAATAACTTCTCCTCTGTGGAGTCCTCGATTTCGAAAATAAAGGTCTTATCCTATCTGATGAGTGTTTGATAATGCGAGTGTTTGGACACAAATAACCACTAAGACGTTCGCTTACATTGATGACATCAACCCGAACTATTACCTCTCTTGATTTCATCAGATCTCGACTGCCATGGCTGGAGCCAGTCCTCATGAGTATTATTCATTCAGTCGAAATCATTCGAATTATCAGTCTTGCATGGGTAGAGGGTGTAGTTGATTAATAATACCCGAGAGCAGAGATGGGTATAATCATAATCATGATTATGACCATGAATAATAATCATAATCGTGCTTGCGAAGACACCGCTCTCACAGCCGGCCTGCGCTCCTGAAAACGCTGGCTGAAATCGACTTGGAGGTTCCTTGGACCAGAACCGAGAATGGAGGGAATTTCTTGGCAGTGGATGACGGTTCAAACGATCGAACATTGAGGCTTCTGCACCGAGGAAACACTGAAAGTTCTATGCGAGGCTTCCTGTGTCTTCATGGATGGAACCTTCACGGTCTTTCCCTCGCTCGTCAGCCAGCTGGACTCCTTACGTGGCTTCTTCAAGGGCCGGATGATGCCCTTAGCGTACTTCCTACTCCCGAACAAGGAAACAGTAATGTGTACGAAGAATACTACATCCGAACTTGGCTAGAGAGCCCCACTCACCCGCGCTCCCTCTGGAATCATCATGGTTGTGATTTGATTCTTTACTGAGATCCCAATGAAGCCCTCTGACACATTAACTGATACAATCACTCAATATATCTTCCTTTCATTAACCAACTCACAGATCCCACGGATCACTACAGAAGGTTCGGCAGCCGCACAACAAACCATCTGGAAGGATGGCACAACGCCCCCACCAAGAAGACAAGATCCCCACATGTGAGCATATTCGAGATGATGAACCATCCCAAGCACGACAAGCACGACTTCAAGATCCAGCAAATCCTCCTGAACGAAGGGAACCCAGCCAAGCCGATGAGCAAGAAATATCGGGTCCTTGTTCCCACGCCCATGTTGACTTCCTCGTGTCCCCGCTCTTCTCGAACACCGTGGATCACTTGACAGGACAACGGCGCTGAACCCTGCTTCCGGTGTTGAGTTATCGATCTGGATCCGTTGAAGTCGACTGTCCAATCTTCTGGGGTTCGACGGTAAGTGTAGCACGGCGCATGACTGAGCTCGACGGAAAGACAATAAATCACAATGATCATTCCAAACAAGACTGGGATCACATCACATGGCGCAGTCGCAGTCCAAATCTTGAAAGTGAAAAACAGGGTTCAACCACCAAAAACCAGTGCTTACTGAACTCAGATACTGAGAAGAACAATGTCGCCTTCGGTACGAGACTCCTGGATGCCGGTCCCGAGGTCGATGAGGATCATGGCGGGAGAAGACAACTTCAGCAGATGGCTTGACTTCCGAGAAAGTTTTGAAGACTACGCTCTAGTGGACAAGTTATACAAAGAGCCCCCATTGGTCCAAATCGCCAAGTTCAGATCAATCTTCGGCGAAGAGAACAGGTCAGTCTTGCGGAACCTCGACACAGTGGCCGTGGAAGGTGATCTGGAATTGAGCGGAGCGGACACGGAGTTCGATACCGTCTACATGGAAAGCTCGGAGATGGAGCGGAGTGATACGGAAAACGTGCCGTCGGAAAATTACAGCGTCCATCATGGAGGCAGCGAGGCCAAGTGTAGTGGGCCCCCGATCAACTTCTTCCACCCAGATCAAAGCTTGTTCGATCTGCTGGATTCCCAACAGACGGAGATAATCGAACAGCCGGAGAGTCCGTCGGCAAAGTTGGAGGAGATCCTGAGGTTACTCGAAACGGGCGACGAAATAATCCTCGAGGAGCAGAGGAAGCACCGAGATTACCTTGCCTGGGCTGACAGCTGTCTTTCGACACCCCAATAACTTCTCCTCTGTGGAGTCCTCGATTCCGAAAATAAAGGTCTTATCCTATCTGATGAGTGTTTGATAATGCGAGTGTTTGGACACAAATAACCACTAAGACGTTCGCTTACATTGATGACATCAACCCGAACTATTACCTCTCTTGATTTCATCAGATCTCGACTGCCATGGCTGGAGCCAGTCCTCATGAGTATTATTCATTCAGTCGAAATCATTCGAATTATCAGTCTTGCATGGGTAGAGGGTGTAGTTGATTAATAATACCCGAGAGCAGAGATGGGTATAATTATAATCATGATTATGACCATGAATAATAATCATAATCGTGCTTGCGAAGACACCGCTCTCACAGCCGGCCTGCGCTCCCGAAAACGCTGGCTGAAATCGACTTGGAGGTTCCTTGGACCAGAACCGAGAATGGAGGGAATTTCTTGGCAGTGGATGACGGTTCAAACGATCGAACGTTGGGCTTCTGCACCGAGGAAACACTGAAAGTTCTATGTGAGGTTTCCTGTGTCTTCATGGATGGAACCTTCACGGCCTTTTCCTCGCTCGTCAGCCAGCTGGACTCCTTACGTGGCTTCTTCAAGGGCCGGATGATGCCCTTAGCGTACTTCCTACTCCCGAACAAGGAAACAGTAATGTGTACGAAGAATACTACATCCGAACTTGGCTAGAGAGCCCCACTCACCCGCGCTCCCTCTGGAATCATCATGGTTGTGATTTGATTCTTTACTGAGATCCCAATGAAGCCCTCTGACACATTAACTGATACAATCACTCAATATATCTTCCTTTCATTAACCAACTCACAGATCCCACGGATCACTACAGAAGGTTCGGCAGCCGCACAACAAACCATCTGGAAGGATGGCACAACGCCCCCACCAAGAAGACAAGATCGCCACATGTGAGCATATTCGAGATGATGAACCATCCCAAGCACGACAAGCACGACTTCAAGATCCAGCAAATCCTCCTGAACGAAGGGAACCCAGCCAAGCCGATGAGCAAGAAATATCGGGTCCTTGTTCCCACGCCCATGTTGACTTCCTCGTGTCCCCGCTCTTCTCGAACACCGTGGATCACTTGACAGGACAACGGCGCTGAACCCTGCTTCCGGTGTTGAGTTATCGATCTGGATCCGTTGAAATCGACTGTCCAATCTTCTGGGGTTCGACGGTAAGTGTAGCACGGCGCATGACTGAGCTCGACGGAAAGACAATAAATCACAATGATCATTCCAAACAAGACTGGGATCACATCACATGGCGCAGTCGCAGTCCAAATCTTAAAAGTAAAAAACAGGGTTCAACCACCAAAAACCAGTGCTTACTGAACTCAGATACTGAGAAGAACAATGCCGCCTTCGGTACGAGACTCCTGGATGCCGGTCCCGAGGTCGATGAGGATCATGGCGGGAGAAGACAACTTCAGCAGATGGCTTGACTTCCGAGAAAGTTTTGAAGACTACGCTCTAGTGGACAAGTTATACAAAGAGCCCCCATTGGTCCAAATCGCCAAGTTCAGATCAATCTTCAGCGAAGAGAACAGGTCAGTCTTGCGGAACCTCGACACAGTGGTCGTGGAAGGTGATCTGGAATTGAGCGGAGCGGACACGGAGTTCGATACCGTCTACATGGAAAGCTCGGAGATGGAGCGGAGTGATACGGAAAACGTGCCGTCGGAAAATTACAGCGTCCATCATGGAGGCAGCGAGGCCAAGTGTAGTGGGCCCCCGATCAACTTCTTCCACCCAGATCAAAGCTTGTTCGATCTGCTGGATTCCCAACAGACGGAGATAATCGAACAGCCGGAGAGTCCGTCGGCAAAGTTGGAGGAGATCCTGAGGTTACTCGAAACGGGCGACGAAATAATCCTCGAGGAGCAGAGGAAGCACCGAGATTACCTTGCGTGGGCTGACAGCTGTCTTTCGACACCCCAATAACTTCTCCTCTGTGGAGTCCTCGATTTCGAAAATAAAGGTCTTATCCTATCTGATGAGTGTTTGATAATGCGAGTGTTTGGACACAAATAACCACTAAGACGTTCGCTTACATTGATGACATCAACCCGAACTATTACCTCTCTTGATTTCATCAGATCTCGACTGCCATGGCTGGAGCCAGTCCTCATGAGTATTATTCATTCAGTCGAAATCATTCGAATTATCAGTCTTGCATGGGTAGAGGGTGTAGTTGATTAATAATACCCGAGAGCAGAGATGGGTATAATCATAATCATGATTATGACCATGAATAATAATCATAATCGTGCTTGCGAAGACACCGCTCTCACAGCCGGCCTGCGCTCCCGAAAACGCTGGCTGAAATCGACTTGGAGGTTCCTTGGACCAGAACCGAGAATGGAGGGAATTTCTTGGCAGTGGATGACGGTTCAAACGATCGAACATTGAGGCTTCTGCACCGAGGAAACACTGAAAGTTCTATGCGAGGCTTCCTGTGTCTTCATGGATGGAACCTTCACGGTCTTTCCCTCGCTCGTCAGCCAGCTGGACTCCTTACGTGGCTTCTTCAAGGGCCGGATGATGCCCTTAGCGTACTTCCTACTCCCGAACAAGGAAACAGTAATGTGTACGAAGAATACTACATCCGAACTTGGCTAGAGAGCCCCACTCACCCGCGCTCCCTCTGGAATCATCATGGTTGTGATTTGATTCTTTACTGAGATCCCAATGAAGCCCTCTGACACATTAACTGATACAATCACTCAATATATCTTCCTTTCATTAACCAACTCACAGATCCCACGGATCACTACAGAAGGTTCGGCAGCCGCACAACAAACCATCTGGAAGGATGGCACAACGCCCCCACCAAGAAGACAAGATCGCCACATGTGAGCATATTCGAGATGATGAACCATCCCAAGCACGACAAGCACGACTTCAAGATCCAGCAAATCCTCCTGAACGAAGGGAACCCAGCCAAGCCGATGAGCAAGAAATATCGGGTCCTTGTTCCCACGCCCATGTTGACTTCCTCGTGTCCCCGCTCTTCTCGAACACCGTGGATCACTTGACAGGACAACGGCGCTGAACCCTGCTTCCGGTGTTGAGTTATCGATCTGGATCCGTTGAAGTCGACTGTCCAATCTTCTGGGGTTCGACGGTAAGTGTAGAACGGCGCATGACTGAGCTCGACGGAAAGACAATAAATCACAATGATCATTCCAAACAAGACTGGGATCACATCACATGGCGCAGTCGCAGTCCAAATCTTGAAAGTAAAAAACAGGGTTCAACCACCAAAAACCAGTGCTTACTGAACTCAGATCTAGAGAAGAACAATGTCGCCTTCGGTACGAGACTCCTGGATGCCGGTCCCGAGGTCGATGAGGATCATGGCGGGAGAAGACAACTTCAGCAGATGGCTTGACTTCCGAGAAAGTTTTGAAGACTACGCTCTAGTGGACAAGTTATACAAAGAGCCCCCATTGGTCCAAATCGCCAAGTTCAGATCAATCTTCGGCGAAGAGAACAGGTCAGTTCTGCGGAACCTCGACACAGTGGCCGTGGAAGGTGATCAGGCGAGCGAATCAGGCCTAACGCCATGCGGACAGTTGGAGAACATCCTGAAGGCGCTTGAGAAGCGATTCACGTCGCACCGCAACATCATATATCAGAGATATCTCCTATACCGAACCAAACAGTTGTCCGGCGAGTCTGCGAAGGAATTTTACGAACGCGTCAGCAAGCAAGTAAAAAAGTGCGATTTCGGCCTGGAGGCCAAACAAATGCAGCGAGACATCCTTGTACTGGGAACGAGTTATGCCAAAGCCCAAGAGGCCTGCTTCAGAGAGGATCACGCGAAACTGGATGCTCAGGGTGCCCTCAGGCTCATCGAAATGTTCGAGGACAACGAGAGAACAGTTAAATATATCCAGGAACAGCCAGCGACGGAGAACGCGAACGTGGTTCGACAACAGCGAATAATCGGTGGTGGCGGCAGCACCAGGAAATGTGGAAACTGCGGAACCAGCCACCCTCCCAGGAATTGCCCCGCATACAGTCAGAGTTGCCACAAATGCAAGAGGAGAGGCCATTTTAGTAGGTTCTGTCGCGGCTACAGCCGACAACAACAACCTGGGCCCTCCACGGCGAGAAACGTCAACGTTGTCCAAGGTGAGGTGGAAGACCCGTATGGAACCTGGACGGAAGACGAGGAGATATTCACGACGCATACGGTCGGAAAGAGACCAGTCAGGAAACTGTATGCGAGTCTGACAGTGCTCACGAACGACGAACAACACACCACACTCCGAACTTTACTCGACACAGGGGCCTCAGTGAATGTGATCGGCAGAGGCCAACTCGACCGTCTTCGAGGCCAAGGAGCAGTTGTCGACGAAACTGACAGCGGCTCCCGCGTCATCCTGAAGATGTACGACGGAAGCCGCACAAGGACCCTAGGAACCGTCAGAATCAAAATCAAACGACACGACGAGAAACACATCCTCGATTTCCAAGTGGTGAATCAGGATCTAGACACACTGCTATCAGCGGGAACATGCATCAAACTCCATCTTATTCGGGTCGCACCAGAAGTAGAATACGTCAATCACCTGACGACAGCAAACGACGGAGCGCTCGTGAAGCTCACGAAGGAATTCGAGGATATCTTCGAAGGATTGGGTAAGCTACCACCGCCCTTGAAACTATACATAAGACCAAACGCCGTTCCAGTACAGCAGCCACCGCGACGAACATCAGTAGCGCTGGTGGAGCCGCTTATCAATCGACTCAAAGAGATGGAACGCGCGGGTATCATCGAAAAAGTAGACTATCCAACTGACTGGGTGAGCAACATCGTACCAGTGCACCGTGAGGGTAAGAAACTACGAGTGTGTCTGGACCCCCATTTTCTGAACAAGGCTCTAGAGAGACCGCTATACCCCATGCCCACACTCACGGAAGCACTTCACAAGCTGAAACGAGCCAAGATATTCACAGCTATTGATGCACGCGATGGGTTCTACCAAATGGAATTGGAGGAATCAAGTGCCGACGTAACCACGTTCTGGTCTCCCCTGGGGCGTTACCGCTACAGGAGGGTACCTCAAGGAATCTCAAGCGCACCAGAGGAGTATCAGAAGCGTCAAATACAAGCATACGAGGGACTCCAGGGAGTGATCGTCGTGGCCGACGACACGCTGGTCTACGGAGAGGGAGACACGATGGAAGAGGCGAGGAAAGACCACTTCAACAACCTTCGCGCACTCTTCGAGCGAGCCCGACAGGTTGGTCTGAAATTCAACTAAGATAAACTCAAACTCGGTGTCACCGAAGTCCGGTTCCTGGGCCACATTATCAGCAGTGAAGGCCTGAAGGCAGATCCAGCGAAAATCGACGCCATCCGGGAGATGCCGAGACCAAGCGACGTCAAGGGAATCCAAACGTTCCTGGGCTGCGTGAACTATTTGCTGCAATTCCTCCCGAACCTCTCCGAAATGACGGAGCCACTACGTCGGCTGACGCAAACAGACAAGTACAACTTCGCGTGGCAAAGCCAGCAAGAGGAAGCCTTCGAGAGAATAAAGCGAAAGCTAACAGAGACTCCCACCCTGGCATACTTCGATCAAAGGAAACCAGTCGTTTTGCAGACGGACGCCTCAAGCTTCGGCCTAGGCGGGGTGCTGCTGCAGGATGGAAAAGCGGTAGCCTTCACATCACATACGCTCAGCAAGGTCGAGCAGAATTATGCGGTGATAGAGAAAGAGTGCTTGGCAATTTTGGTCAGTTGCAGGAAATTCGACAAGTACATCTACGGACTCCCAGAGGTAATAGTGCAAACAGACCACAAACCGCTGGAAGCTATATTCGGCAAAACTTTGGAGTCATGTCCTAAGAGGCTGCAGCGGATGCGTCTGGCTCTTCAACGATACAACCTCACGGTGAAGTACATCAAGGGGAGCCTCAACCACATTGCAGACGCGTTGAGCCGAAACCCACTGGCACGCGAAACTGAAGATTCCACGGAGCTCATCAGGAGAGTCGAACTCGAGAGCATCGAACATCATGACCATTCTAAGATCTCGGACATCACGACCGAACGGATAAGACGGACAACCGCGGCAGACGAGGAACTACAGGCAGTAATCGAAGCCATCAGAACAGGTTGGAGGGAAAGACAGCCCCAAACGCAATGTTATTGGACCACTAGGGAAGAGCTCACATACGACAAAGGTATCGTTTACAAAGCAAGCGCCACAGTCATCCCCAAAACCCTCCGAGAAGAATTCCTGAGGAAAAGTCACGCCGCACACTTGGGATACGACTCAATGTGCCGCCGTGCGAGAGATTCTTTCTATTGGCCGGGCGTAAAGAACGACCTCAAGAACATCGCCGCCTCATGCGAAGCCTGTCAGACCTACCGGCCGAAGCAACAAAGGGAGCCGCTCATGGGCAAACCAGTCCCCACCAGGCCCTGGCAGGTGATACATCAAGATCTCTTCACATGGGACGACTGCCAGTACCTCGTGACCGTGGACGGATTCTCGGATTATTTCGAACTCGACAGGCTGGGTCGAGACACGACGGCGGCGAACCTGATCAAAAAGACGAGAGCACTGCTCGCCCGATATGATCGACCGGAAGAGCTTCATACAGACTCGGACCCCCGCTACCTTTCGGCCGAGTTCCAGAACTTTCTCCGGACCTGGCAAATCACTCACAAGAGGAGCTCACCTCATAATCACGCTTCCAACGGAAAGAGCGAATCCGGCGTGAAAGCCGCTAAGCGACTCGTGAAAAAGTGTAAATACGCCAACCAATGCCTCGAGGAAGCTCTTCTCGAGTGGAGACTGACTCCTCAGGTTGAGGGAATGTCGCCAGCGGAGAAATTCCTGGGACGAAGACTGGCGTCAACAATACCCGCAAAACCAGAAGCCTTACAGACTCCGAACTCCAGCAAGGTAACACAGGAGATAATCAAACGACGACAACGGCAGCTAAAGACCTACGACAAGAAAGCAAAGCCCTTACCACCAATCTCCGCCGGACAGTCTGTCCGAGTTCAACCTCACGATTACACTCCCGAATGGAAACCAGCGACCGTCATCGAACGAGTCAACTCGAGAACCTATCGGATCGAAACGCAAGATGGGACTTAACTCCTACGCAACCGGCGGTATTTAGCGGTGGTTCCCAATAGTCGATCCGAATCCGACCCTCCAACCACCCACAGGCGACACACACGATCGGCCGAGCCGCGCGCGGGGCAGAGGGACAGTGCCCCGACACCCGCGGGCGCCACCGGAACAGAACCACCGAGAAGTCGCAAAGTCTCGAATCTAGGGCAAAAAGCCAAGGATACACGACCGAGGAGGCCGAATAGGAAAAGAGCAGCAACAACACCGGCGGAGAATCCCAGAGTGATCCGTACCCGGCTACTTACGACACAATCGTTACCAAGGATCCACGTAGCCACACCAAAGAGAACCCCGACTCAACCCTCCACGCACCCAGTCAGACGTCCCGCAAGAGGATCGATACCACGTAGACAACTTGCATCAACGGACAGCTTGTTAACACCCGGAGACGTATCGATGAAACGGCATTATGATTATCCAGCGGAACCAGTCGTAATGCAAGCTCAAAAAGACCCACCGCAGGTCGAAAGTGCCCTGAAAGCAACACGCAGTGGAAGAATAATAATCGCCCCAACAAGGTTCAATTAGTGACGAGCAATGTTTGTAAACCGACCAACGGGAAATTGTCAAAATCCCGATTTGTGATATTCTGCAATAGTTAGCTCATCAGGCGTTGTGTTCATTAGTCAGGCTCAGCTCCGCCGCTCACAGTTCAGCGGCGGGGTGAGACCATCGCAGACCTCCCTTGGCTTGCGACCAATAGTACGTCCAAGCCAGCCCTTCTAGAAATTGCTCGGAGCTCAGCTCGAGGAACGAGGCACCCATGGGGAACCTCGCAAGACAGTTGTACAAATGAGAGATTGTGTATGGAGGGAGGATGTAGCACGGCGCATGACTGAGCTCGACGGAAAGACAATAAATCACAATGATCATTCCAAACAAGACTGGGATCACATCACAGTAAGTACTGAAAAAGTCGACTCGAAAGTCCTCAAGTGACAGAGGGAATACGGAATCTCTAATCAAAGGGGCCTCCCTGTGTATCAGCCGGAAAAAAAAAAGGAACGGTTCATCCACGGGTTGAACCGGGGCGCAGGAACGCGAACAACCTAGCGTCAAGCCGGAATACAGATAAAATTCGTCCACAAATGAACTGAATAGTACGGAGAATTGGCTTTGAAAAACCTACGATGAACAAGACGACGATTTTTGAGGGGGTGTGTTTCACCCCCTCGAGAGGGGGAAATGCTTCAGCACATCGAGATTTTCCGGCGATGGCGGTAACATGTATCCCAAATTTCTCGAGTGCTTCCGCCTGCAACCCCCCTCAATTTATTATCGACAGTCTTTTCTTCAGTGCTCCGGAACGTTGACGGGCGTTCATCGAATTGGCATTTGAAGGTTAGAAAATCGGTTACAACTATTTCAGGAAAGTGAATACCGGGTTATGATGACTGAAATAGCTTATGCGTGTATCACAGGAGCAATCTCGGTTGCCTCTTGAGAATATAATATCGATGCATGTTTGGCCACGCGTTGTCGATATCTCAGGATCGGTCAATAGTTCAAGATCAAATTGATTTTCCATGAATTCGATAATTTTTTCCTTTTTGAGGGGGTCTTACAAGTTCCAGTTTGAATCACCCCATAGAATTAGTGGAGTTTTGTACACCAAGGGACAGAACATGGTCATATTTCAGTAGGAACTCTTTAATGAGTTCGAACGATGTTCCCGGATTTATATATGCTGTCACAATGACGGTTAGTTGGTTACGTAGAAGTATTAAACAGGCACAAATGTCACTATGATCTTCATCGATGAGATCTGGCGTGATTGTGGGAGTTGCTTGCATGGGTGCTCCTATCCGTTCGTGAATAGCAACTCCACCAGTTCTGTATTGTCTCCTGTTTTGGGTCACGAGGTTGAAATCATCTAGCATGATTACTTTGTAGTTATCATTCCGAGTTCCACTGAGACAGAAAACTGTGGATCAATTGTAGACTTTGTCGCTTGTGACATCCAATGCGTGTGCTGGCAAACTTTGGACGTTGCATGACATCAGGATCGTGGTCGCAGAATCCATTCGCTCTAATAGTTGATGATCTTGAGTTTTGGATCGGTGATTACTCAAACGTTGTAGTTCCGTTCGAAATTGTACCATTTGAGGAGCGGTCGCTTGTTTCGGATGATGGAATTTTTCGGGACAATCATCGGGCGTTGTCAATAATAAGCCTTCGACCGTTTTCACTCTCGACATAGCGACGTAAACCAACTGTTGTTGTAGATTTTCATGGTATTCAAATACGATCTCGTCAAAGGTGCCACCTTCACAACCTCTACTCCTGACGTCATTCAACAAAGCCAGACTTGAATAAACCTTTATTCATGAATAAAGAGATCTGAAACTGAAACTGAAGAGGGTAGTATCCTGAAGACTGCCATAGAACAGATCGGTGAAGTCCGCGTTTCACCGGTCTATTAGGGTTCACGTCGCTGGTGCTTTCCTCCCAGGCCCTCGTTCCGCTCGTATTTTTCTTTGGCCGTCTTCACCTCAAACTTTCTCTCTGTTTTTCTCCAGGAACCGGGGTTCACGTTCAGTAACCGTCATCCAATGTGCCCTTTTCCCCGCTCCTCGTTCACCGCGTCTCGATTCCTCTCCGAATCGCTTTCTGAGTCGATAATTTCCACTAACTTGGCTGACTCTCACTCTGTACCCCCTATTGTAGGTTTCATTGATGTCTTCCCCCAGTCATGTTTTCCGAAGGGGAAAGGAACCCATTCGGCTCCACAGTTTTATTTTTTGGAGTAAGCCTCGAAAAAATCCCTTCAACAATCAAAGTTAACGGATATGGTTCCGATCTTAGTTGCCAAATGAAACTTCCTGTGTCAAGTTTCACACCTCAAGTCCCGGCACAAATAAGATTCAGGCATTGTGGTTCGTGCGTGTGTGTCATGCGGAGCCTTGACTCTGCACGAGGATCTCGGAACATTCAATGTAGATGAAAACGGGACAGGCTCCGAACCGTTTGTTGGAATTCGAGGATTGTTCGATCGTTTCGAGCAACGAGCAGGCTTCCGCAACATCCGCATTCAAGGCGAGTCCGCTAGCGCAGCCGCTTGGTGGTCGGCGCCGACTGCGGCTGCGCTATCCCCGGAGGAACTTAGAGAACTGATCGAGAGAGAAGGCTACTTGGATGAGCAGATCTTCAATCAAGATGAAACAGGGCTCTTCTTAGAGAAGAGTCCCTCCCGAACATTCGCAGCGTTTACCGTAAAATTTTTCAACGGTCACAAAAATCGCAAAAGATCGTCTGACACTCCTTCTTGGCGTCAACACGGCAGGAGACTTCAAGCTGAAGCCGATGCTTGTTTACCGAGCAAAGAATCCTCGAGCTCTCAAGAAAATTCGGAAAGAGGCACTGTTTGTGCTCTGGCGGTCGGATCCAAAATCCTGGATGACAAAAGCTCTTTTCGAGGATTGGTCCATCAACTATTCCTGCCCAGCGACAGAAAGATACTGTCGCACGAAGAGAATCGGATTCAAAATCCTTCTACTCCTGGTTAATGCTCCGGGTCATCAAACGGGACTGTCAAATACGACCCCCTTGATCCAACCCATGGACCAAGGTGTTATTTCAACCTTCAAGGCTTACTACTGGCGCCGAACGATGTCCCAAACTATCAAGGACGCGACGGGAGATGATCCTATGTAGGTCGAATTCAGGAAAACATACGACATCAAGAAAGTTGTCGTCAACATAGTCGAGGCCTGGGATGAGGTCTCGGCACACAATATGAGAGCAGTTTGGAAAATCATTCTCCCACATTGCGCGAGTGTGTCAGTCAACAATAAGGAACAACGTACTGAGATTATTGGAAACAGGGTGGAAATCGCAAAGCAATGAGGTCTAGATGACGTGAATACGGAGACCATAGAAGAGCTAATAATTTGGAAACCAGACGGGTTTGACAATCAGACGCTCTTCGGAATGGATCAAGAACGAGCTCACGAGGAGTCTGAGAACGACGAAGACTGTATCGAGGTTCCACCAGAGGAGCTCACCAGTGACCACCTAGCGAAGCTTCTTCGGATGGTTGATGACTTGGCAGAATATATTTCCAGGGTTGATCCGCGGCAAGAGCGAGGTCGAAGAATCACCGAGTCTGCCTCTGAACCCAAGCCAAGGTTCTTCCTTGGTCGGGATGCATGTTTGAAATCGGTTGGGAACTGGTGGAGATCCACGAAGTCGAACTGCCATGTATCGAGTACCCCATTTAGTGCGGTTTCAAATAGTACGGTTGGACCCGGAGATAGATAGTGGTGATCTTTTCGAAGGCCTCCCGAACCCACCTCAACGGAGGAAAACGAGAATGAAAGTTCCACAGTGATCTTGAAATTTGTGGTCCGGTGTCTCGAGCCCGCATCGCGTAGATCATTGCGGGACCATAACCGATAACACACACACAGAACACGCGTGGCGATCCGAAGTAGCCGTCCAAAACCAGACTTCTTTGAGGCGGAGGACTAGGTTACGATCTAACCATACTTCCCGAGGCCCATGGAGGAGAATTCGATGCCCGATTCGCTCCAGTTCCCTCTGATTATAAGGTGGAAACCTCAGAGTATCTTCTCAATGGCAAACACGATCTCCTCTTGGATCAATTCTTTGTCACAAGGAGGGATTGTTCAGGATGCCGTTCCTAATCCCTGTCCCAATAATCTTCGTAAAACCATCGTACTGAAAGCTGTCCTCGAAGGAGGAGTTGGAAGCACGATTCCGGTTCACATGGAACCCAAAGTTACTCTGCGTACTCACGTCAGAGCACTGGCCCGATACTGGATATCCGCTCGATCCGCTTCGGCATCCTTTGGTTTTCACGGTGGAATTTTCGGAATATCTCCTCAATGGCAGGATTCAGGATCTCCTCCTGGATCATTCCCTCGTCATCGGAATTGGCTTGATTTCGCTGTATTCTCATGAGGACGCAAAGCTATCACATTCACACACATGCCAATTCTGCTCCGGGGAATTCCGCGACATTTAGCCCCAACAACGGTAGGGGATCAGAAGAAGGACCAAACTCGCAAAGGATACGAAAATACTGCATGAGTATATACCTATACAGCACGCCCCATACTCGACGGCCCGACCGCTCACACGCGAAAGCTTCAAATCTACAAAACTCAGTCGTCTGCTCTCCACCACACTCTCACCTATACAACATCATTTCGTTATCTTCTACTATTCATACGACACCGAGATTCACGAATGGGATTCAGAATGGATAATGTATGCGGTCTATCACGAGTGTGTAAATCACAAAGACTCTCTAGCCGATTCCGGCGAGCACTTCCCCCGATGGCAGCGATCCAGCCACCGCCGCGCCGTTACCACGCTGAACCTCCAACGACACCCTTTGCAGCAAGAAACCTCCTGCTCTTCTATCGCCCGATGCAATCTCAATGCGCCTCCCAAGATCCCGGAGGAAAGCGTCCGTCGACTGTCCAATGACTCCCAGAGTTTCGATCGCGACCGGCTGAACGATGTATCGGCTTTCTAGCTCCCGATACTCCGAGAACTTGTTCTTCTCGGCCAAGCTAGCCACCGTACCCGCGGGACGGGCGGAACCTGCCAGATGAGACGGGGCCAGGGTGTCCCAAACCGTCGCATCCCAAAGGAGGGACTTCCCCGCCCTCCATGAAGAGAGCGTGAGGCCGTCAGGGCGAAGAGCCGTGTTGCGCGACAAACCCGTTGGCTCGAGATCGCTCGCGATCCTCGCGGACCGCAGAGCGCACGAGATGACGTTGTTGAGAGCTCTGTGTCTTGGGTGCCGTCCGGAACTTCGGGAGCAACTCGGGCCGTGGTCCCCGAATTCGGATACCTGTGCGTTGCAGCGGGCGCACGTATGCGGGGCGCAGACTGGGATTCCTAACCGAAGACCGGCAGCGATGCGGAGTGTGTTGTTGTCCAGCATCGTGCCAATCGACGGCGAGGGGACGGCGTCAAGCCATTTCCCGCTGCTCGGGTGGAAGGCGGCGTTGAGTCTTGCTTTTTCCCGGACGTCAAGAGCGTCGTTTGTAAGTTCGGCTCGCCGTGCGTCCGTCACGATGCCGACCAGCGTTGACTGAGAGATTTCATCGGGAATCTGGTTCCACCGGTCACGAAATCTAGCCGACTTGTCCTCCACGCGAGCAGCAAGATGAGCAGCCACGGTAGGCGGAGAGAAACTTGAGGACAACTCTTTGAATTGACAAAGCGATCCCGAATGTGCGCCGAGAGCAGATCAGTTGTCGACAGAACTCCAAGCCCGTCGGCCGAGACGGGGAGGGAAGCCTGTTTCCAAGGGTCGGTGGCGATGAAGTCGAGGTTTAGGATGTCAGATAGGCATCGCCGGAGCCTCTCGTCGAACTGCAGCAGCGAATCCCGGAAGGCATCGGTATCGGAGCAACGGAGCACGTAGAGGAGACGAGGAGCGGAGACACTGCACCGAATCAGGAACAGAGCTGGGTGGGCATCGAGAGTCGACAACCTGGAGCACCAAAAGTCAAGCAGAGCGATTTTTTTGGACAAGACGCCCTCAACGGACAGGTTGTTCAGCGGGAAACCCAATAGCTCGAGCTCTGAGTCAGCCAAAAGCCGGACTCTCGGCAGCAGCCGTCGAACACTCCGGAGGCCTTCGGCTCGCGCGTGGTCAGCCCCCGAGAGCAGTGACAACTCGCACTTATCGTCGTTGAGCTCAAGGCCGGAGTCAGCACTCTTCGGATGTCAGACGATACCGATTCAACAGAGCCCCCGAGCGTACCGTCGTCAAGAAACCACGGCTTGAACTCGGACTCCAAGGAGGTCAACAAACGATGAAGGGCGATGCAAAACCGGGCGGGCCCGGCCGGGTCGCCCTGTTGGACTCCATTCCTTGACAGAATCAACTGGTTTTCCCAAAACAGTTTGGTCGGAAGTCTGTACATCTGATGAACCACGGGTAGAGTGCTGGGACGTTTGACTGGGTGGACGACAGAATGAGATCCCTCCCGAGGGTGTTGAACGCGTTCGCGAAATCCAGCTTGACAAAGATCTTCTCGGAGTCCCTGTTGGTCTCGAGAAACTAGTAGCAGCGTGAACTGCCGCCTCGCAGCCCCCTTTGACGGCGAACCCCAGCTGAACGGGCGACAGAAGGTCCCGAATGGGCTCCCTGAATCTGCGAACGGCGATCTTTCCGACGAGACGTCTGAGTGTGTTGCCAACCGCTATTGGCCTGATGCCGCCGTCCTTCTTGCGTAGGGCGATGAGGTTTGCACCGTAGAATGTGTCAAGCGTGAAGTCAGGGAGTCGGCCGTTGATCGCCCGGGTGCAGAACTTTGTGAGAGCTGCGACCAGGGGACAGGAGCTGCTGTCTTTTCCAATGAGGTCCTTCAGGTGTCGCGGGCGGAGTCCGTCCGGACCCCCACTCGAGCTGTTGGGGAAGCTCAGAACTGCAGCACGGATCTCGGACTCACAAAGACGGATCTCGTCGCAGGAAGCCTCGGCTCGGGAGGATAAGAAGCAGTTGAAGGCATGTCCGGGTGCTTGGACTCGAGGGTGCTCCGCGTTTCGTCATTTGAGGCGGCCGTGGTATCCGTGGAGATGAGCGTCCGTGCCGCCGCCGACACGTCACCTTGAGCGAGCTTCAATTAAGCGATGCGAGCAGTGGAGCCGCCCCGGGGAAAGACCCGGGGAGCGGGGGGAGACGTGGACTGCGGTCGGTCTGGGAGAGTACGTTCTCGATGGAAACGATTAAGGTTCTCGCGGATGAGAGACGTGAGAGTCCGGCCACGGACTCTGTCGAACGGTATCGTAAGAACGGCTGATGTGAAACTGTACAGAGCAGACCAGGAGGTGAGATCATTAGAGGAGCAGACCGCGCCGAGAACTTCAGTGAGCTCTTCAGCGACAGATGCTCTCATTGCTCGTGGGATGATTGAGATCAACTTGCAGCGTCTACGAGATACGTTGATGTTTTCAACGATAGAGGCGAGAGATTCTGAGGCCGGAACGGCCGGAGCGGCTGACGAACCCAAACCCAGGGCGGAAGTCGAGGGCTGGTTGGCGTCAGCCGCCACATGGCCGACCGGAGTTGTGCGATGAGAAGGGTGTATTCTGGTGGTATGAATTTTGAGACCTCGGGTATTGGCGGCCTCGAAGGAGCATAGGGGACACTTGATGGGAGCGGAAGATGAGGGGGGTGGAGCGGAGCTTGAAGCGGGGTCGCTGCATGACCCCTGCGGGAGGATTCTATTGGTCATGGGGAGGTCTGGACTCGTCGGGCGGAGACGCGGAATTGCTCGCGAGCGCTTCGAAGTCGAACGGCGGGGGTGTGAACCCTCGAGTAGCCTGCGGTGCGGTCATCCGCAGCGCTGCCACCATGGACTCCATGAATCGCGGCATCACCTGACTCAGCACACTCGAGACCAGGTTGCCGACCATGGCTGTCAATTTGGGGATAACCGATGCCATCACGCTTTCAGCGATCTGGTCCGTGAGCGCGGCGATGTCCAGCGTCGGCGCAACTGAGTCGGGACGAATTTCTGGCCGAGATGAACGGGCAGCAGGAACGGGGGTGGCGTCTGTTGCGGCGGTGGCAGCGACAGCGACGGGATGAGCCCTGTGGGGAACGCGTACTCCGTTCCGGACGACTCCGGCGTAGCTACGGCCGAGACGGAATTTCTCGTGTGCGTTGACGCCCGGTGCGTGAGCGACCAACGGAACTGGCGCGTCGTTGGACTGGCCGCCGGGCAAGTTAGAGCGGCGCCAAGATTCCAGTATTCGGAGGCGAGTGGGATACGCTCCGAACTTTGAGGAATGAGCACCTCCGCAATTGATGCACCGCTCGGCCTTGGAGCAACCCTTCGATAAATGACCAGCTTCGGGACAGCCGCGACAGCGTTCCGACGCCTCTCGGCAGTTCTTGGAGACATGCCCGAAAACATTGCACCGATAACACTGTAGAGGCTCGTGGTGGGCCACCACGGCGTGAAGGTTCAGCCCGATGCACACCTGCTCGGGGATCGAGGCTCCATCGGAGAACGTCAGAATCACTCTGTCAGTCTTGATGAGAGCACCCAAGCGAGGGTCGTGAGCTTTAACACGAACCGCCTCTGTAACGCCAACCCGCCTCAATGACTCCACAATGATCGCTTCAGCGATGGACCGATGCACTCCGTAAACCGTACCCTTGGAGACGATACCGGGTTCGGATTCCCGTGCGGTAACTGCCACACCACCGAGAGACGTAAGCTTCGAAAGAGCAACAGCGTCCTCTTCAGAGTCCACCTCAACCACCAGTTCACCATTACGCGTCATGCGTGTCTCCTTGACATTCCCTTTCATAGCCTTAGCCGCGGCTAGGGACGTCGCCGTGAAGTCTTTTATCTCGCCCGAGAAGATGATCGCCTTATTCCGGTGGTGGAAGCGGAGCTTCCGTCTGCCCTGGAATTCGAAGTCCCCGGGCTCTTCCAGCTGTTCGGACGCCAGAGGCGCATCCAGCGCGGTCTCCACCTCCTCGCCACCGTCCGCCGTCTCCGTTGCGGCTTTCTTCGGGTTATTGTTGACACCCGAGTCGGGTATAGGAACTTTGGGTATTTTTCGGTTAGGCGGGTTTCGAATAAAAACAACAAAACACGAAACGTCGGCATGCCGAGTTGGCGAGTGGGAGAGGGAGATGAGAGAGGAGAGACTCCAAGGAGACTTACCAGGCACTGGATTTTGCGTAGAGAATAAGTATGGGTCTCACCCAATCCCCCGCACTGCCCTGAGGCCGCTTGCTGTCAGTCTGCTCGCGTCGCTTCGCTCGCTCGCCAGGAACCTAACCTAACCTTACCCAATCCCCCGCACTGCCGTCAGGCCACTTGCTGTCAGTCTGCTCGCGTCGCTTCGCTCGCCAGGAACCTAACCTAACCTCACCCAATCCCCCCGCACTGCGATCAGGCCACTTGCTGTCAGTCTGCTCGCATCGCTCCGCTCGCTCGCCAGAAACCTAACCTAACCTCACTCAATCCCCCGCATTGCCATCAGGCCACTTGCTGTCAGTCTGTTTGCTTGGCTCCGCGCGCTCGCCAGTTCGAGCCCCTTGTCTCGCTTTCCGCGACGCCAGCGGGCCGCTTTCGTCTGCTACGGCTATCAGCAACTCGCTACCCGCCTAACCGACAAGAACCGAACTTTGCCCGCAGTGTTTACCAAATGAACGCATTTTCAGAGAGAGCGGCCTCCGCCAGCTTGGCGTTCTGCTACGGGAACGCTGAGAGCTGTTGCTGGGAGACCGCGACGACAGCGGGGAGCCTAGCGGAGCTACCGAGCATTTCAAGCAAGATCCAGGCGCGGAACAGCGAGGAGAGCTGGGATGGTTCGCCGGGGAATGATGAAATTTCCAAAGATTCCATGGTTTACACATGATCCATTGTCAACAATGTCAGTTCAGATGGCGAGGAGTCGATACGCAAGGTGAACGGCAGAACATTGAGCCAGGCTCAATACAAGGAGATGAAGTCCACAGCGAGAGGCATTGAGTGATTCTCATCTCGGACAGGACACAGTGGGATGAAACTCCACGGAACCTCTGGTCTTCGGCGGCTGAAGACCGAAGAACTCCGTGGCCGTGAGGCCTCCTCGGAACTGAAGCGGATGCGCCATGTGCAGAGTAGTGACTCAGTCGGTTTTTCGCGTCTCCCTCGGAAACGTTCGCTTCCTGGATAGAAAGTGTCTTGGATGAACTCTCCCGGAATTCGAAAATGCGTGTCATACACTGCCTACCGACCCCTAATCATCTTCTTCCTCTGAAATCTAGAGCCGAACCTTCTCATTACCAACCCTCATCCCTTGTGAAAGTACACGGATTCTCAATTGTGTTTCGCGCCTGGATCGTGCTTGAAATGCTCGGTAGCTCCGCTAGGCTCCCCGCTGTCGTCGCGGTCTCCCAGCAACAGCTCTCACCGTGCCAGTAGCAGACCGCCAAGCTGGCGGAGGCCGCTCTCTCTGAAAATGCGTTCATGTAGTAAACACTGCGGGCAAAGTTCCTATACCCACCCGAGTCGAACCCAGATGACAACGACGACATGCTTCTCTTCTTGGAGGTGGCCGCCGCAACCTCTGTCGTCTGCGAGAGACCCGGCGTCGTCTGCTCCGTTGCGACCGAGTCGGGAATTACGACAGGTGAGAACTCCTCCGACACACTGAACGAGATGAAGCCGAGTTCAAGTCGAGATGCACGAACGACCGGCGGTCACGAGGATGGCGGGCTGTGAAAAAAAACTTCGGGGATGTCTCGAGAACACTGATTGTCCGGGAGCGCACGCAAAACACGTGTGACGCGCTCCGCAAACGCACGACAACTGAATTCAGAATCAATTCAAATTTCCCTCGCTTCGGAAGAATCTTAAAGGCCTCCCTCTGCGATTTTTTCGTTCCACTCCCAGTTACACCCCAGTAAACAAGCCCGAAGAAGAGCGCATTTCTGCGCCAAAATCGAGGGTAGCGATAACTTGATCGCCCCCTCTCCGAATCCGCCGCTGAGGCCAGGATAGGATTCTTTGGGCCGCAGAGATTGTCGCCGGGGAATTTCAGAAAGACTTCGGAAAACCTCGAAAATTGGTTCTCGAAAGGAAACAAGTTCGCTTGGAACGAGCAGCAGTGCCAATCTACCAGTCCAGCGATCTGCTCACATGAAGGCGTACGAGGGAGGAACATATGCAATCGCTCGGAGCTCCGCTGAGCACCCCTATTGGTCTCGAATGCCGAGCTGGTAGTGGTCCCATGCTTGAACATTTCTCGCACGAATGAATAAGTTTTTCCAGGAGCTCCCTCCTGAGCTTCAAGGAGCTCTTGAGGGGTTCGTTCTGAGCTCCCCCAACCTAGGCCATGTCCCCATGCCAGCATATCCCCCTTCTTCCAGACAATTCAACCATCGGATGAATGTATGGAGTGTGCGCTCAATCGCGGAATGTTGAACAGGCCTCGTTCCCCTTCAGATACCCGGAGCATCTAGGGTTCCAAACGGGGACCTTGCTGCTCTCGATACAGGGGCGCAGCAGCGGGATCTGCTGTTGCGGTTTTTCTGAGTACCTGCCGATGTCGTGCATATCTGATGGGGAGGGGAAGCGCCCGGTTGAGATTGAATCAGACTTCGAAATCATGGATCGGGCTTCCAGCGAGATGCACACCGTGAGAGAAAGAGCATCGCAACCGCGAGAGAGGCATAAAACGCGCTGGATGCGCCTGCTCCGCTTCACTCGAGAGTTCGCGTCTGACTACATTGTAGCTGCAAACTTCACAATGAACACCATTCGCAGTGCTCACCGCCTGGAGCTCCAACAACCATATTCGACCAGAATCAATGGTCCAGCCTCGACATCTCTGGTGCCAAAGGAACGCAACTGTCCTGAAGGTGAGATGGATACGAACGTGCCCTGGTTCGTGAGCTTCATCGTGATCGAAGCAGACGGATGTGACGCTGGTTCCGCTCCAGACTCTGGTTACGTCGCTGACACGGAGTCCGATACAGACGACATGAGCAGCTCGTATACGGACACGGAGTCCGCCACCGAATGCATGGAGAGCTCGGATATGGAGCGGAGTGATGCAGACACGGAGTCCGATACCGACTGCATGGAGAGCTCGGATATGGAATTGAGCGGAGCGGACACGGAGTTCGATACCGACTACATGGAAAGCTCGGAGATGGGGCGGAGTGATGCGGAAAGCGTGCCCTCGGAAAATGACAACGTCCATCATGGAGGCAGCGAGGCTAAGTGTAGCGGGCCCCCAATCAACTTCTTCCGGCCAGATCAAAGCTTGTTCGATCTACTGGATTCCCAACAGACGGAGATAATCGAACAGCAGGAGAGTCCGTCGGCAAAGTTGGAGGAGATCCTGAGGTTACTCGAAACGGGCGACGAAATAATCCTCGAGGAGCAGAGGAAGCACCGAGAATACCTTGCCTGGGCTGATAGCTGTCTCTCGACACCCCAATAACTTCTCCTCTGTGGAGTCCTCGATTTCGGAAATGAAGGTCTTATCCTATCTGATGGGTGTTTGATAATGCGAGTGTTTGGACACAAATAACAACTACGACGTTCGCTTACATTGATGACATCAACCCGAACTATTACCTCTCTTGATTCCATCAGATCTCGACTATCATGGCTGGAGCCAGTCCTCACGAGCATTATTCATTCAGTCGAAATCATTCGAATAATCAGTCTTGCATGGATAGAGGGTGTAGTTGATTAATAATACCCGAGAGCAGAGATGGGTATAATCATAATCATGATTATGACTATGAATAATGATCATAATCGTGCTTGCGAAGACACCGCTCTCACAGCCGGCCTGCGCTCCCGAAAACGCTGGCTGAAATCGACTCGGAGGTTCCTTGGACCAGAACCGAGAATGAAGAGAATTTCTTGGCAGTGGATGACGGTTCAAACGATCGAACGTTGGGCTTCTGCACCGAGGAAACACTGAAAGTTCTATGCGAGGCTTCCTGTGTCTTCATGGATGGAACTTCACGGTCTTTCCCTCGCTCGTCTGCCAGCTGGGCTCCTTACATGGCTTCTTCAAGGGCCGGATGATGCCCTTAGCGTACTTCCTACTCCCGAACAAGGAAGCAGTAATGTGTACGAAGAATACTTTATCCGAACTTGGCTAGAGAGCCCCACTCACCCGCGCTCCCTCTGGAATCATCATGGTTGCGATTTGATTCTTCATTGAGATCCCAATGAAGCCCTCTGACACATTAACTGATACAATCACTCAATATATCTTCCTTTCAGTCACTAACTCACAGATCCCACGAATCACTACAGAAGGTTCGGCAGCCGCACAACAAACCATCTGGAAGGATGGCACAACGCCCCCACCAAGAAGATAAGATCGCCACATGTGAGCATATTTGAGATGATGAACCATCCCAAGCACGACGAGCACGACTTCAAGATCCAGCAAATCCTCCTAAACGAAGGGAACCCAGCCAAGCCGATGAGCAAGAAATATCGGGTCCTTGTTCCCACGCCCATGTTGACTTCCTTGTGTCCCGCTCTTCTCGAACACCGTGGATCACTTGACAGGACAACGGCGCTGAACCCTGCTTCCGGTGTTGAGTTATCGATCTGGATCCGTTGAAGTCGACTGTCCAATCTTCTGGGGTTCGACGGTAAGTACTGAAAAAGTCGACTCGAGAGTCCTCAAGTGTCACAGGGAGTACGGAATCTCTAATTAAAGGGGCCTCCTTGTGTATCAGCCGAAAAAAAAAAACAGGAACGGTTCATCCACGGGTTGAACCGGGGCGCAGAAACGCGAACAACCTAGCGTCAAGCCGGAATACAGACAAAATTCGTCCATAAATGAACTGAATAGTACGGAGAATCGGCTTTGAAAAACCTGCGATGAACAAGACGACGATTTTTGAGGGGGTGTGTTCCACCCCCTCGAGAGGGAGCAATGCTTCAGCACATCGAGATTTTCCGGCGATGGCGGTAACATGTATCCTAAATTTCTCGAGTGCTTCCGCCTGCAACCCCCCTCAATTTATTATCGGCAGTCTTATCTTCAGTGCTTCGGAACGTTGACGGGCGCTCATCGAATTGTCATTTGAAAGTTAGAAGATCGGTTACAATTATTTCAGGAAAGTGAATACCGGGTTATGATGACTGAAATAGCTTATGCGTGTATCACAGGAGCAATCTCGGTTGCCTCTTGAGAATATAATATCGATGCATGTTTGGCCACGCGTTGTCGATATCTCAGGATCGGTCAATAGTTCAAGATCAAATTGATTTTCCATGAATCCGATAATTTTTTCCTTTTTGAGGGGTCTTACAAGTTCCAGTTCAAATCACCCCATAGAATTAGTGGAGTTTTGTACACCAAGGGGCAGAACATGGTCATATTTCAGTAGGAACTCTTTAATGAGTTCGAACGATGTTCCCGGATTCATATATACTGTCACAATGACGGTTAGTTGGTCACGTAGAAGTATTAAACAGGCACAAATGTCACCATGATCTTCATCGATGAGATCTGGCGTAATTGTGGGGGTTGCTTGCATGGGTGCTCCTATCCGTTCGTAAATAGCAACTCCACCAGTTCTGTGTTGTCTCCTGTTCTGGGTCACGAGGGTTCTGGGTTGAAATCATCTAGCATGATTACTTTGTAGTTATCATTCCGAGCTCCATTGAGACAGAAAACTGTGGATCGCTTGTGACATCCAATGAGTGTGCTGGCAAACTTTGGACGTTGCATGACATTAGGATCGTGGTCGCAGAATCCATTCGCTCTAATAGTTGATGATCTTGAGTTTTGAATCGGTGATTACTCAAACGTTGTAGTTCCGTTCGAAATTGTACCATTTGAGGAGCGGTCGTTTGTTTCGAATGATGGAATTTTTCGGGACAATCATCGGGCGTTGTCAAGAATAAGCCTTCGACCGTTTTCACTCTCGACATAGCGACGTAAACCAACTGTTGTTGTAGATTTTCATGGTTTTCAAATACGATCTCGTCAAAGGTGCCACCTTCACAACCTCTACTCCTGACGTCATTCAAAAAAGCCAGACTTGTATAAACCTTTATTCATGAATAAAGAGATCTGAAACTGAAACTGAAGAGGGTAGTATCCTGAAGACTGCCATAGAACAGATCGGTGAAGTCCGCGTTTCACCGGTCTATGAGGGTTCACGTCGCTGGTGCTTTCCTCCCAGGCCCTCGTTCCGCTCGTATTTTCCTTGGGCCGTCTTCACCTCAAACTTTCTCTCTGTTTTTCTCCAGGAACCGGAGTTCACGTTCAGTAACCGTCATCGAATGCGCCTTTTTCCCCGCTCCTCGTTCACCGCGTCTCGATTCCTCTCCGACTCGCTTTCTGAATCGATAATTTCCACTATCTTGGCTGACTCTCACTCTGTACCCCCGATTGTAGGTTTCATTGATGTCCTCCCCCAGTCATCCTCTTTTCGAAGGGGAAAGGAACCCATTCGGCTCCACAGTTTTATTTTTTGGAGTAAGCCTCGAAAAATCCCTTCAACAATCGAAGTTAACGGATATAGTTCCGATCTTCATTGCGGAATGAAACTTGCTGTGTCAAGTTTCACACCTCAAGTCCCGGGGCAAATCAGATTCGGGCATTGTGGTTCGCGCGAGTGTGTCATGCGAAGCCTTGAGTCTGCACGAGGATCTCGGAACATTCAATGTAGATGAAAACGGGACAGGCTCCGAACCGTTTGTTGGAAGTCGAGGATTGTTCGATCGTTTCAAGCAACGAGCAGGCTTCCGCCACATCCGCATTCAAGGCGAGTCCGCCAGCGCCGACCACTAAGCGGCTGCGCTATCCCCAGAGGAACTTAGAGAACTGAACCAGAGAGAAGGCTACTTGGATGAGCAGGTCTTCAATCAAGATGAAACAGGGCTCTTCTTAGGGAAGGGTCCCTCCTGAACATTCGCAGCGTTTACCGTAAAATTTTTCAACGGTCACAAAATCGCAAAAGATCGTCTGACACTCCTTCTTGGCGTCAACACGGCAATGACTTCAAGCTGAAGCCGATGCTTGTTTACCGAGCAAAGAATCCTCGAGCTCTCAAGAAAATTCGCAAAGAAGCACTGTTTGTGCTCTGGCGGTCGGATCCAAAATCCTGGATGACAAAAGCTCTTTTCGAGGATTGGTCCATCAACTATTTCTGCCCAGCGACAGAAAGATATGATGCATTATTTAGCAATATTGCGGGTATCTGAAACCCGTCAGTGTGATCACTTTCAAAGGTGGAGGTGAACACGAAGTTCACCTCCGACACTTCGCAGTATTGCATCCGCATGTCTTGACACAGATCCGAAGGCAATCCAGCTTCGGATCTGCTTACCACCTGTTACAGTACTCTCCCTGGGTATATATACCACAGCTGATAAAGCACAGCTCTGAGGAGCTAGATGTTTCTAACCGAAACTCTGTCTGTTTATTTTGTGCCGTGATCTTCAACCCATTTTCAGATTGAGACTGTTCGCCAACTAGCTAGTGAGCCCAAATATCCAACTTTCGTTATCAAGCACGATTGAATCTGCGAACATTCTTGATCAGATAGTGCGGTGTATAAGTGTGTGACTCTGTGTAGACTTGATTGTGACTATTGAAGTGATCAAAAAGTGACATTCCGGTGCATACACAACAAGTTCTATGGATCCCGCAGAGAATCCGGCCACACTTCAAGATTCCGCAAGCTCCCACGGCTACAGTGGTTTAGGTGACCCAAGACAAGGCTCATCGGTTATTAGAATCGGCGAAACAGGCGGTATGAATCTCATGCAAAGCGACGACGGCATTGGAGATGATCTGAACATGGGGCCACGTCATCGTAATCGCAACGGCGTGGTGCTCAGGTTAGATGGCAGTAACTATAAGGAGTGGAAGGCGCTCATTGACGCTCCAGAAATGTGGAGACTAATTACTGCAAAGTTTTCATTAACCAATGGTGGACTTAAACAGTTGGCTCTGGCAAAACTCATGGGATACAAGTACCAGCAGAACAAAACAGCATCAGAGAACCTCTTCCGCTTCAATCAGATAATCAGTCATATTGAAGCACTTGGTGTTCAAACCCCAGATGACCTTAAGATCACCATTCTCCTCGAGTAACTTCCGTCAAACTGGGAGCCATTCAAACAGGCATTCACGGCCAGAGAGGACTCTGGAAGATCATTTGCCCACCTCAAACTGGCAATTGAAAGCGAAGCACTCAGGAGAGGCGAGTTCGACACCAGCGAAGTAACAGCTCTTTATTCCCGAATGCGTGTGTCAATCAAAGGACATAGACGCAAGAGTACAATCCAGAGAAAGACAAACGTCAGTCGCACAGTTACTACAACGACATGTTATAACTGTGGTCGTCAGGGACACATCAAATCTCACTGTACTGCTCCCAAGAAGAACTACAATAACAAACCCCATCGAGGCAAGAACCAATATTGCTCCAGCACTCACTCACAACCTGGTTCGAGTAGTTCTCATCAGTCGTCGTCAGCAAAAAGGACAGGAAAGCGCAGGCAGCAAACCCAGGCCAGTGAAAACTATGGCCGTGCTCACATCACAGAAGCCTTGAACTGCTGAGCCGGTACCCTGGAGACTCTCATGATGACATCAGAAAATGAGTACATCATTGATAGTGGAACAAACTTCCATATGAGTAACACAAAAGATCATATGATAGAATACACTCCATATCATCAAGCTCGTCAAATCAGATGGGGAGGATCCCGAACCCGGAGCGCTCCTGGGTTCGGAACAGTACGTGTGACATTTGTGCACAATAACCAACGTCACACCATCCAACTGAAGGAAGTCTTGTATGCTCCCAAGCTAAGGAGAAATCTGATCTCCGTCTCCAAGCTCGCAGACGACAACTTCAAGATTCAGGTCTGTCGCAAATCCATCATATTGACTCAAGGGAAAGTCAATGTACACGCAACTCGTAAAAACGGATTATACGTGTTGTATGCCGGAGATATCCCTGAAGGACATCAGGTCGAGAGCCCGAAGAAGGTCAGCCTTATTGAAATGCACTGAAGTTTCGCTCATATCAACGTTGGTTTGCTCAAAGCATTGCTACAAAGAGAAGGCTATGAAGTTATCCCCGATTTTGTCAGTTGTGATAGTTTTTTTTTTTTTTTTCGAATAACAGTTTGTTAACAGTAATAACAGTTGTGACAGTTGCATCAAAGGAAAGATGCAAGACAAGAGTCGTTTCAGAAAAACGTACTTCATCCGTGATAAAACAGAGGTCTATGATCGAATCGTGGATTTCACAGAGTGTTTTAAATTAAGAACCGGACAGCAGTATACCACCTGCATTCAGATGGAGGATCCGAATTCCAGAATAAGAGGCTGCAAACCTACCTTCGTTCAACAGGTTGTGATTACTCTTATTCGGCCCCACGGACTCCGATGCTTAACGCAGTTTCTGAGAGACTCAATCGATCTCTTCTCGATCTTGCAAGAACTATGATCATCGATAGTGACCTAAGCAAGGCAGCTTGGGCTGAGGCCGTTTCATTCGGCACGTTTTGTCTCAACACCACCAAAATCATATCACCCGAGGAGAAGACACCCTTTGAAATCATCACTGGTCATAAACCATACCGAGGGAGAGTACGTCGTTTCGGCACTCGTTGTTGGTTCTACAACATCAATCCAACAAAGGGCAAACTGGATAAGAGAGCTATCCCTGGTATAATCGTAGGGATAGATGATGACGGACTCAGCTATCGCGTCTTAGAAAAAGGAACCACCAAAGTGCATCGTATCCCTGACATCGTAGTGAAGGAACCAGCACCACTACAAGATGATGAGAACAAATTTCCTCCGATACCATCGAAAGAAGACAAACCAGCAACCACAGAAGAACCACCAGAAGATGAAGAGGAGCAATAACCAACTGACCCCACCGATGATGAAGAAGGTGTTGGAGTCACAACGTATAGCGAACGCCTCGTGGACAAAGAGCTTGGTATATGTAGCTCCCGAACAAGAATCGGTCATCACGAGCCCGCCTGCCCGAGAATACGGACTGCGCAGTTCAACATATAGAGTACCGGCAGCGACGGAAGGACAAACCGAGGGAAGTAGAACTAGTAAGAGAATAAGGAGAAAACCAGATAGATATCAAGCAGGTGAAGCCAATACTGCTTCCTGTGGTTCTCCATCCACAATGAATAGTTCTATGGAGCGAGAGGCCAGCGTGCCATTGAAGCTGAATGATGTGAATCGCTCCAGATTCAAAAACGAATGGTATGCTGCAATGGCATTAGAGCTTGAATCATTCAGAACGAATGAGGTCTATAGATCAGTAGACCCTGCTCCGAGACAGCATGTTCTGTCAAACAGATGGGTATTTTCCCTAAAGAAAGATAAAGATGGGAAACTCATCGAAAGGAAAGCTCGTCTTGTTGTCCGAGGGTGTCAACAGCGCCCTGGAATTGAATATGGAAGTCTATTCAGCCCCAGAGCGAGTTTTGAGACAATTAGAACTATATTATCTATCTCGGCAAGTGAGAGGCTTTTCTTGGTTCAGGCTGATGTCTGTACAGCTTTCCCGACAGCTCCGTTAGATCGCAAACTCTATATGCGACAACCGGATGGGTTCGGAGATGCAACCAAGAGAATTTGTGAACTGAAGAAGGCATGCTATGGAACTGCACAGGCCTCAAGATGTTTTAACAAAAAGTTGAGTGACACCTTGCTTGAAATGACAGCAGTCAAACTCACTCAAAGTTCACAAGATCCATGCCTGTACTTCTCAAACCCCCCTAAAAGAGCCTTTGTTCTCGTCTATGTAGACGATTGCCCTATAGCCTCAAAGAGCGAGCAATTGAACAAAGAGATCATAAAAGAACTTGAGAAAACCTTTGAAATGACATCCAAGTAGTTGGAGTTTCTTTTGGGATTGAGAATCATTGTTTCCCCAGACAGAGGGACAATCAGGATCAATCAAGGTCGGTATATAAATGAGCTACTGGAAAGGTTCCAAATGCAGAACTGTAAGGCTATTGCCACCCCCATTGATGCAACATCAAAAACTGCATTTGAAGGAAAGATTGATCTGAACTTGAAGTACAGAGAATTAGTAGGGGGATTGATGTTCGCCTAGGTGGCATGCCGTGGAGACATCAGTTATTCGGTTGGGTTCCGATCGCGCTATTTAGCAGCGCCGACCAAGCATCTTTGGGAAATCGGCCTTCGAGTATTGAGATATCTCTCAGGCACCAAAACATTAGGACCCACGTATACCGGGGACACCTCAGACGGTATCAATGCATATTGCGATGCTGACTGGAGTGGATGTCGATCAACGAGAAGAAGCACTAGCGGATCATTCATTATGGTTGGTGGAGCAGGCGTGATCTGGTCATCCAGACGCCAGAGCTGTGTTTCCCTCTCTTCAACGGAGAGTGAAATCTTGGCCTGTAGCGAAATGGGAAAGTCATGCTTATGGCTAGCTAGGCTGCTCCGAGAGATTGGGTATCCAATCACACCGATACTACGAGTAGACAACACCGCCTGTATCCAGCTTCTCACCGAGAACCAGGTAACACGGCGTTCCAAGCACATTGAGACTCGTGAGTTCTGGCTGAAAGAAAAGATTGAAAATGGAGATTTCAAGATAATCCATTGCCCTTCAGAGTTGAATATCTCTGATTTGGGAACGAAAGCCTTACCAGAAACTCAATTCGCCGCTTCCGAAATCTTGCCGGTTACAGAAAAGATGCAACAGAGGATGTTCATGATCACAATCATGATGGCGACCAAGGTCGCCGCGTACTCCGAATACGCTAAAGATTGCACGCCCATCTGCATCCGACTGAAACAACCATGCACACTATACGAGCGCAATCCAGAAATTTTCCCGGTAGATTGCATTGACTCGAACGATGCATGTAAAGAACTGGCATCACCTGAGGTTGTGTGTATGCATCCGGACGGAAATGTTCAGGGTGGATCAGACATCTGGATAGACTATTACAACTTCACCCACAACAAACCGCCGCAACCAGTCCCGACTCCAGCGAATGGACTGGATTTCATTCATCTATATGCAGGCATGTTGACTGTACTTGTACTATTCTATGTGATGTACAGCTTGTTCGCCTGCACAACTCAGGCTTTACGCCGACGTGCGTATCAGCAGCTTGAAACAGAACAGCCGCCAGATTCGGGAGAAGAACCAAGCCCTGAATCCCCTTACAGTACAACTGTTATGAATATTCGACCCATGGTGAAATAAATGATTCTCTCATTGTTCAAATTGAAAAATCTACTCCTCACGCAATGAAGTTACGATGACCATCACAAACCTGTAGAATCTTTGAATGCTCCTCATCCAAAACATGGTCATCTTTCTTGCATGGGAGAACAGATAGATGATGATTGAGTCTGGTCATTCGTTTTACAAGAACACAGGTCCGATCTACAATGGATCTGCATAATCGATTGTATGAAATGATTTCACATTGATACCTATTGGAAGGTATGTGGAAGATCATGGGGAGAACTTCAGGTGGCAGAGCACCGGTAGTGGTCAGTTGAGGCGTTGAGTACTCAGAAGAGACCACTGCTGATGATGTCTCAGTAGAAGAGGCTACCACGTTCTGTACAGGGCTCTTATCAGCAATTGGTGAGACCGTGGTGCTGAGGGAAGAACTCTCGGATGAAGACTCTTGAATCATGGTGGATGTTGAGGGCTTGCTGGCTGGTTTTGAAGTTGTTGTTGTCGAGGTCATGACTTTGATCATTGGTTTCCGAGTGGTTGAGGAGGTGGTCGTTGTGAACAGATGCGATGACGGTGTTGAAGGATTAGAAACCTTCTGCGGGTTCATTCTGACTGCTGATAAGTTAGAATCACTTCCTTGGAGGTCAAAATTAGAGGAAACTCTGGATTGTCCTTTTAGGCCACGCTGAGGCAAATGTTGATTTGAAGATACAGCATTCTCAAAAGACCTGGGTGGTGGAGTTGTGACACTCACACTCATGGGCTTAGAAAAGGGAGTACTGTGAATTATTGGTCGTTGTGACCGAACTGGAGATCGGTGGTACCGATCAGGAATGCGATCGGGTTGTTGACCCGACTCGGTGAACAAGCGCTCCCTCAGCTCCATCAAAAGTTGAGCAGTGGAGGGACGAAAGACGGAGGTCTTTGTCGTAGATACAGGTGCACTCGTTGAAAGTTCAGTTCTGAATGTACGATGCGGAGTCGAGGCAGTGCGGAACGGCTCCATTTAAGATGGAGCAAGAGGAGGAGAAGATACATGATGTTCAGAGTGTGGTGGAGCATTGGTCGTGCCCACACTGACCTGAGCATCAGCGCTGAGTTCCGTGAATGATGCACTGGAACTGGGAGAAGAAAAACGGGAGGATGAATCGATGGTCACCCTCACGAAGTCACGCTCAGGTTCAGAAGACTCATTCGAAGGGAGTAAAGAGGTTACTAAGCTCGTTCCCGATTTGGACACTGAGTCAGGTTTCCCAATATGCAGAATGATTGATACGCGGACCTGCATCTCAACGACGGATTGGCAGGCCGATGAATGGCAGCAACTGCCAAAACGAAACAGAGTATTACCGATTACAGAGAAAAGGGGGAGGAGTCATCGTGTGTTACGAAAACACTGAAATGCAAGATTCCATATCTCCAGGACAATGTTTTGATTTATTCCTTTGCCAATACAATCAAGCTCATCAAATGATACAGACGTCGACTTCCAAAAGATCAAGTGACGGTCTGAAAGTGATTGAGGGTTCGAATTAAAAACCGCCTAACCACAGGCGTAAAATCAAACACGACTACAAACGGTGGTGGGCTTGCCAGCACCACAGACACCATTGTCAATAGTGTGAGTACACAGGACTGTTTGGGTAACTGGCTTATTGCCGGGAACACCCAAGCATGCCTTGGAGGTCTCATGAATACATATCCATCCAGAGACCTGAGGGTTACGTTTGCATCCATAGTCGCGAAGCACAACATTTTCCGAATCTGACTTCTTGATGAGTCCTGTGCGGTTAACAGGGGGCTGCTGAATTACTGGGGGTGGATCACTCGCGGGAACGATTGAGTCATCATCGGAGAAATCAGGTGTTACTGAAGAAGTCACTACAACACCACCGGCGTGATGAATGCGGTAGATGCCGAAGGAAATACTTCCAACTAGAAGAAAGGGGATTTAATTTATAATACCCCATCAGAAATTCATGACTGATAGTTCTAGAATGGTGGAATACATACCCATAATCAGTAGAAGAATGAGAAAAATGCAGCACTCTCTGCATGTGAGAACATAATTCAGAAGTTCTTGGAATACACGAATCAAGAATCTCCTTCGAGCAGGCAACGGTGGTGGTATATCTTCGTGCTCTTCTTCGAGCGATGACCGGTTCGTTTGTAAGCTATTACACATCGTGTAAACTCGGTCCACATGTGCTGAGATCTCGTTCAGCGACACCAGGATGTTGGCAACGACGGCAGTATTTCGTGCGAGTTGATCGCGAACTTCTTGGAGATTTCCCGAGTTCGCTGCCCAGTTCATATTGCTGGCGTCATCATGAGACTTGAGTGAGCATTCGGTGAGTGTAATCTGGGTAAGCGCCTCATTGATGTTTCTTGAGTTCGTCTCGGATTGCTTCTTGGCTGACTTGTCAACCGTGATGATTTTGTTCTCAAGACGATGAATGTTATCCTTCAGTTCAGCAATTCTTCGCGTCAGAGAATCAACATTCCCCGTAGTGGATGAGTCGGGAGAACGATTTTTGGAAGACATAACTCCAACTTGACTTACAACCTAGGCAACGTCAGTACGGACACTGGCAATCATTTCATGAACAAGTTGAATCTGTTCGATTGTGGCCATTTTTTACGCAAATTTAGTCCGACGATCAGAGAGTCAACTGTAACTTGTACGAGTCATTTTGATGGCCAATCCTTGGTCCTGTACCCGATCATGAATTTGACCCATGGACTTGATGACATCATCAAGAGCGGCAGTTTTGGGAACACACTTGGCAAACGCATTGAGCTGAGTAAGAAGACTGGGGAAATTCTCGGCGTAGGTGTCGAGATTGGAGCGGAGAATTTTGACTTCCTCATGAAGCACTCCAGAATCAATGTTTGAATTGGGGATGGCAAGGGCTTCACTTCGATAAATGGAAACTGCATTCTCCATTTGAACAAGTCGATCCATGAGTAGCTTCCCATACTCAGATACCAGCCCTGATTCCTGAACGTTCACAGTCACAACGTTCCCATCGTTGTTGGGGTGAACAATCATTTGACCAGATGTCACAGGAACAGGCATTGGAACCCCATGAACATTAACTGGTACCGGAGGACGATACCCAGTGTAGTTCATTGGAGCGGAAGATTGAATACCTGGAGGATGATTGAAGCGAGGCGGTGGTGAAGGTGATGGAACAACACTGTACGGCAGTTGGTTCGGATCCATGATGCAGTGGAGATCAACTGAGCTTCTGACCCGAGTTCGTGAGGAGTAGTAATGGCCTCATGACCTCAGATACTGGTTTTAAAGGGTCTAGACTTTCCCCCTCTGATCGTTCGTTATGATTGGTAGTCAATAGATTCCAATGTTGGAACAGAACAAGCAATCCTCGACTGAAATTCCGATAAACGAGACTATTTAGACAAAGTCCACTGTGAAAATATCGATGAGAGGATTGACTGCTTAGAACTTGAGCGACTCGGACTCGGAAAAACAAGAGAACATATACACGAATGCCTCTAATAACAAAGATGCTGTTTTCAAAGAGATGGAAAACAGCGTCTTTGTGTTGATACCCATTCGGCGGTATTGAACACTCGTGAGAACATAAAGAATGCTTTGAAGAGCCGAACAACACGTCCGAGGGGCACACCACAGCCCGGCCTTTGACCCATAGAGGGCACTTCGTATAAAGCAGAAAAGTTCAAAGACAAGCTCATACTGAAGAAAACCCTCAAGGGAGTAAGACGTCGACTTCCACTGGTGATTCTTGTGCTCTGAAACCTGTATAAAAGACTTCACAATGGCCTTGGATTTCTTCAAGCTTCTCATCAAAAGAGATGCTGGGTTCGATTCATTCCTCTACGAGGGGAGGAGCGACTCTCCTCCTAACCACTGGACAGAGCCCGCCAAATTTGAGTGGTCATAGGTAAAATTAAATATACTGTACAAATATTAGGTAGTCATGATTTGTAGGATGTAATCTAGGTAATCGACACTCGGCTTTCATCTAAAGGGGGATGATGCATTATTTAGCAATATTGCGGGTATCTGAAACTCGTCAGTGTGATTACTAGAGCCTAGAACAGAGGTCGTCATACTGTGTGTCTCGAAACACCTGGGTGCCGAGGGTGCCAAGGGTGTCGCGGGGTGTCGAGGGTGCCGAGTGCGTCGCGGGGTGTCGCGGTGTGTCGATGGGTGCCAGGGGGGCAGAGAGTGTCGATCTGACAATACTTTTGGGGCCCCGAAGAGGTGATTCCGGGGTCGATCTGACCATATATCTGGGGGTCTATGGAGGTGACTCCGAGGTCGATCTGACCATTACTTTCCAACTCTGGAGGGGTGCTTCCGAGATCAATCTGACCATTACTGTCCAACTCTGGAGGGGTGATTCCGAGGCCAATCTGAGCATTACTTTCGAAGTCTGGAGGGGTGATTCCGAGACCAATCTGAGCATTACTTTCGAAGTCTGGGGGGGTGATTCCGAGGCCAATCTGAGCATTACTCCCCAAGTCTGGAGGGGTGATTCCGAGACCTATCTGACCATCACTTTCCAACTCTGGAGGGGTGATTCCGAGGCCAATCTGAGCATTACTTTCGAAGTCTGGAGGGGTGATTCCGAGACCAATCTGAGCATTACTTTCGAAGTCTGGGGGGGTGATTCCGAGGCCAATCTGAGCATTACTTCCCAAGTCTGGAGGGGTGATTCCGAGACCTATCTGACCATCACTTTCCAACTCTGGAGGGGTGATTCCGAGGCCAATCTGAGCATTACTTTCGAAGTCTGGAGGGGTGATTCCGAGACCAATCTGAGCATTACTTTCGAAGTCTGGACGGGTGATTCCGAGGCCAATCTGAGCATTACTTTCGAAGTCTGGAGGGGTGATTCCGAGGCCAATCTGAGCATTACTTTCCAACTCTGGAGGGGTGATTCCTAGGCCAATCTGGTCATTACCTCCCAACTCTGGAGGGGTGATTCCGAGATCAATCTGACCATGATTTTCCGAAACTGGGGGGATGATTCCTGTCAAAAATCCAGCCCAGGGAATTAAGTAAAGCACGAAATGTTGGCATACGGGCCGCAGCCGCCCCAGAACGCCGAAACTGATTTTTCAGAACTTTGCAAGCCTAACACTTGCGACTCTCGTCCTTCCGGATTGAGAGCCGAGTTGCAACTGAATACATGTACTGTTTACTCCTCGTGCCGCCATGCAGACGACTTCATGGCATCAGCTTCCGGTTCGAGGCTTCGCTCCGGTACCTTCCTTCATTGATCTCGTTCGCTTGATTCGTATTCCGAATGGAACTCGTAGACATTTGAAGCACCGCTACCTAGCTTTGGAAGTCTGTCCTAGACGCCGCAGCACTGCCTAAACTTGGAATCGGCAGCAGCCGCCCTCTGGCGGGCTCTGTCTGAACTCTGCCCGGCATGACGACTAACGGAATTTCCAATTCGACTGGTTGCATTGGCACAGTTGTTAACACTCCCGCCGAATCGCTGGCGGTTCTGGATACACTTTAATGCACGTGATAATCATTTTGTCGTAGCAGTCTTGACGTTCGTATAGCTTTACCTAACATCTTGATTCTGTCGATCTCGGTAACATTTTACTTCTTTCCCTCCACTTCCGACGAGTGTCAGGTTTTCGCGCCGCCAGAGAAGAAGAACATGCTCTCGAGGAATGCCACATTCTATTGCACCGGAGTTGGAAATCGGATCGGCTGCTTATGCGGGGCTCTCATGTTTGGAGTGCTCTCCAATTTTTGGAATTTTTTGGCTGCCACGAACCGCCCCAATCGGCTACCCAGCCCCCTACTGAGAGCATGAGACAGCCCCTCCGGACTACGATTCTCAGTACTCAGATATTTCTAGCTTGTACAGCAGTTGAACAGGCTTTCTCAGAGTCTTCCCATTCGTGAGTTTTACGATGCATGTTCTCATCCGACCATCGGATCTCTGCCCGCTATAAAAAGATTGCACCCGGGCCATCCCCACTTCCAGCGATCCACTCTTGATTGGGCTTGTCGCCAAGTTCGATCGTAGTTGCATCAAACACTCCCGCCTGTACCGTTTCCAAAAAGCCGACATGATGTCGTTCTGATGCACCCATCTTGCGGTCAAGATTGTTGGATTCATCAATTCCGCGGATTCTAGAGTTCCCCCGTACTCCGGCAGCGCCGGTCTCGTTTGTTCTCCATGCAACAGATTCGACGGCATCAGTGACAGGATCTCATTCGTTACTTCGGGCTCTCTATCGCGACACTGCTATGCTATAACTTCGTAGGAAGAGACAAGACATGGAACAAATTTCAAAAGTAATAAAAATCCGTAGAGTTAGATTGATCTCGGAATCACCCCTCCAGAGTTGGACAGTAATGCTCAGATTGGCCTCGGAATCACCCCTCCAGACTTCGAAAGTAATGCTCAGATTGGCCTCGGAATCACCCCTCCAGAGTTGGAAAGTGATGCTCAGATAGGTCTCGGAATCACCCCTCCAGACTTCGAAAGTAATGCTCAGATTGGTCTCGGAATCAGCCCTCCAGACTTGGAAAGTCATGTTCAGATTGGTCTCGGAATCACCCCTCCAGACTTCGAAAGTAATGGTCAGATAGGAATCTCTCCGTCTGCGGCACCCCTCGACACCCTGCGGTGTCGATGTCGGAAAAGTTTGACGACCTCTGGCCTAGAAGTTCAGCCAAAATGCCATATATGCCTGAAAATGCCTATTTCGGGGTTTGCCTCAGCATCTTGCCTATTTCTGTTTCTCACTAGGCATTTTGCCTATTTTCATGTTTTTCTCGTTGCGTTGCGCTGGCTCGACGTTCCGAGGAAGGGCCACGGCGTCAACCGGCCCTCGCCGTCAGCTACAGGCCATAGCGTCAACCAGGCCTTGGGGGCATCAGGAGCCATAACCTAATCTCACCGAATCCCCCGCATAATGTCGAACGCGCTGGCTGTCGATCCGCTCACTCGCCCAAGCCGTGACCTAACCTCACTCAATCTCCGATTGACGCCGCGGCGCAGTTAACGCGTGTCTCCGGGGAATGAGCCGAAAAGATACCAAGATCAAGGCCATATTTTCCTTTGAGAGCCGACTTTCGGTTCACATGTGTATCGGATGATTCCGGATTCGTTGTGAACAGAGCTTTGCGATTCAGCCCCGCAGCATCCTCACATTGTTGCTTCCAGAATTGGCAGTTGTCGAGGAACCGAAAACTGGAGCTCTCGAATGTTAGCGCATCGTTGCGGTGATAGAGCGGGTGTGATAGGTGCACGACAGAGTCACTTTCAATGCTGCCCAACACACACGTGGAGCAATGACAGAAAGGACCTGCCACGACAGCGGCACTCGTTAGGTGATACACTTGATTCGCTCGACTCAGTCAATGCTCATTTTCGTTCTCAATCTTGACACTGATTCCTCGACACCTAGTGCGCAACCCAGTGCGATTTTACTGGCGTGGTTGATGTTGTGACGATGCCGAAGCAAGCGAAGAGCCTGAGGAGCAGATTGCAGCGATACGTCGAGGAGTTCGGGAGCGAAGCGTTTATGACCGATGGAAAGGTGTTGACTTGTAAGTTATGTGAAAAAAAAGTGAACAATGAGAAGAAATATTACGTCCAGCAACACGTCGAAAGCGCTGGACACAAGAAATAGATGCAACGCCGAGCAGGGAGAGCGTGTTTAACATTGACCTCTGTACGATGCTGGTTGCATCGAATATACCGCTCTACAAAACTCAGGATACGTCCTTCCGTAAATTTCTGCAAATGTATTGTAAGAATGAGGTTCCCGACCACACAACGCTGCGCAAAGGTTACTTGAGAAAGCTGTATGATGCAACCATAGGGAAGATCCGGCACGCTGTCGGAAACAATCGAATTTGGATCTCAGTTGATGAGACAACCGATGTAAGAGGTCGGTTTGTTGTGAACACGATTGTTGGTTGTATGACACCAGAGCGATCCTCCAGCCCCTTCCTGTTATCTTCGGCTGAAGTGGAGCACACCAACCACGCAAGCATCGCTCAAACCTTCACAAACTCGCTGACGTTGTTATGGCCCGATGGTATCAGGCATGATAACGTGATGCTCTTCGTTACCGATGCTGCACCCTATATGAAAAAGGCGGCTCGGGGTCTGAATCAGAGTTGGGCAGATTCGAATCAAGAAACATCGAATCGAAAGTGAATCGAATCAAAAACCGTCGAATCAGAAATTTCAAAAGCTGGAGGGGTGATTCCGAGACCAATCTGAGCATTACTTCCCAACTCTGGAGGAGTGATTCCAAGTCCAATCTGAGAATTACTTCCCAACTCTGGAGGAGTGATTCCGAGACCAATCTGACCATTAGTGTCCAACTCTGGAGGGGTGATTCCGAGACCAATCTGAGCATTACTTCCCAACTCTGGAGGGGTGATTCCGAGACCAATCTGAGCATTACTTCCCAACTCTGGAGGGGTGATTCCGAGACCAATCTGAGCATTACTTTCCAACTCTGAAGGAGTGATTCCGAGTCCAATCTGAGCATTACTTCCCAACTCTGGAGGGGTGATTCCGAGACCAATCTGAGCATTACTTCCCAACTCTAAAGGGGTGATTCCGAGACCAAACTGACCATTACTTCCCAACTCTGGAGAGTGATTCCGGGACCAATCTGAGCATTACTTTCCAACTCTGGAGGGGTGATTCCGAGACCAATCTGAGCATTACTTCCCAACTCTGGAGGAGTGATTCCGAGACCAATCTGAGCATTAGTTTCCAACTCTGGAAGAACCACACCACCACAAACGACAATGCCAGCGGAACCGACGGACAAACGAGAGAAAGAGAGGGCACCACTGCGTGTGATGTCGACAGTGCAGATCACTTAGGCTGTCTATCTATCCATCGAGAGAGATCTCGCCAATCAACGGATTCGATTTGCATTTATTATTATTTATTAATATTTGGGAAATACTCGAATTCGATGCTGTTTGGAGGAAGGCTGGCTTCAGCTTTCCCGACTCGCCTCGCCGATGAGCTCCCTAATTATTGGGCAACAGCTTACCCACAGTCGGGTTTGCCAGAGAGAGCTTCTTCAACATCACCCTGGTGTGGAGTGATGGCCGAATCTTCATGACGAGGGATCAGCCGGAGGACCGGATGTGCGGATGCCCTGAGGCGAGCCGCTCCAACTGGGATAAGGAGAAGAAAATAATCGGATGAACCAGGAACGACGCATCAGTTGGGTGTTTCAATGATTCCTCTGGCGTGTCCATATGTATAAGAGACTCCTCGTACTCACATCACCCGAGCATGGAAGTTTCGTTGACTCGGAGCAGCACCCTCTGCTCGAACATCTCGTCGCTCAAGCGATTGCTCTTGGGTGCGTTGGTCATGGTGGCGGAGGAAAAGAGGCGCTCAACCTGCGCGCTGGACGGAGGCGCAGTGTTGAGTTCCCGGAAAGCAGCCTCAATAAGTGGGTATTCGGCCAGCATCGCGAGCTCTCGGCGAGTATCTCTCGTGTAGCTGCGCACGATCAAATCGCTTCCCTGTGACAGTTCGGCTGCTGATGCATCTTCACCGAAGTTGAAATAATCATCATCGTCATCGGCAACCCTGGGCTGCGGCTCTGCGGGACTGGATGACGTCTGTAGCTTCTCTACGAGCCCCTTGAACTTTTCGAGGATGTGGTCCTGCTCTGTTTTCGTGATGCACGTGAACCAACGTCCCTTGAAGCGTGGCAGCGATACGGCGGCAATTGCGGCTCTCTCGCCCGCTTGGGTGAAGCAATTGAGCTCTTGAGCGAACCGCCGCTGTAGACTCACCAAATAGCCTTGGACCATAGGCTGGCAGCACCGAAGGGTTGCGTCTCCATCTAGCCGAACGAGTTGGTTGAGAACCACCCTGAGATTCGGGAGCAGGATGCCATAGAAGGCCTGCTGCTCTCCTTGGAGAATATCCAGCGCATCAGCAATAGGCTTGGCGCATCGCAGGTATTCCTCGAGATATGACAAATCATCCCAAGTGAGGCACTTTCTGAGGTTCAGGTTGGTCCTCAACGAACCGAGACTCGCGCGCAAATCAACCACCATGCGCAGGGAGTCATACAAAGTATTCCAACGCGGTACGACGGGCCTCAGCAAAGATTTCCCCGTGAGAGCTTTGATGATTTCAGCCCATCTCAGCCGACGGCCCTGGTTCCATAACACGTTGCATCTCTCCATCGCAGTCTCATGCACAACTTTCAGAGGGAGATTGGCATCCAGAACGTTTTTGACGTCGCTCGTTGCACAGAGCGACAGCGTGTGCGCCGCACACCTTATGTGCGATGGTAAGACGATGGCTTCTTCGTCACGGATCTGTATCCACTGCTGAGGTGCATTGTTTACTTCTGCTTCACACTCTTCTTCGGACCCAGCTTCTGGCGGTTGCAGTAAAGCATCACCATCAATCGATGACAGATCGCTCCCTGACGAAAACGGGTCGCCTTCAGGCCGAGCTGAATCACCGAAAAGTCATTCACATTCAACTGGCTTGGGTTCCTCTTCATCTACATTAGGTCAAGAATTCCCCTCCGTTGCCTCATCGTTTCTGACATCCCAATAGTCCTGGAAGACGATGCTCTCAGCAGCCACACCGAACTCGCGGAACGCTTTGACGAAGTTGGATCCGTTGTCGGTGACAGTTGCCACGATCTTCTCGCGTGGCAAGTTGAACGAATCGTGGATGCTTTGGATCATCGCGGCGACTTTGTCAAACGTGTGGCACGCGTGGAAGCGTCGACACGCTAGGACAGCGAATCTCCGCACGTACCTCGCATCGATCCAGTGCACAGTCACGCCCAGGAAGCTCCGCTGCCCACCGGACCAAACGTCGGCTGTGGTCGCCACCCATCTCGCTTCTCCCAAGGCTTCACGGAGTTGGTGCACGGATCTGCTGTAAGCGTCGCCAATTTTCCTGCCCAGGGTACGACGACTCATGATCCTCAATGAATGTTGCTGCAATCCGAGGAAGTTGAGCAGGTCCCTGAACGCTTGATGTTCAACGACACGCAGGGGGACGAGACTTTTTGTGATGTATCGTACGATGAGCTCATCAAACAGCGATTGTAGAGCTGGGCCTATGGCTCGACTTAAGCGCGCTGGCGTGAGGTTTCGGAGCCCGTATTCGCGTTTACGCTGCTCGTGATCCGTAATGAGTGCCAGCGCCATTTCTGGCCCATGAACGGTTCTCAGGTGACGATCGAGATTCGACTTGGTCAGAATGCTCACCTTGAACGGCTTGGATTTCCCTTCCGCATTGCACTTCAGACACAGAGCCTTGACAGATTTGCTGGCCAGAATCTCGGCTCTCTGGACATCCGGGTTCGTCGATGCAGGCATGAAGAACGAACTCGAAAGGGCGAGACGGACCGAGGTCACCACGTGACGAAAAGGATCGTTGGCTCCTTGATCAGCCTGGAACGGGAGTTGCAACCCAGAAAAGTTCAGCTGCTGGCTCATCTTGGCTGGTCGGAGTTCCGGAGTGTAGGCGAGTACAACAGCGAATGACATGGTATCGGGAGGACTCACTCTTATATTGGCATGAAGTTGAAGAGAACCACACGCGAGCGGTACACTCCAAAGACGATCACATCTACGCCGTCAATTAGATTGCATTGTAATTGGTAGCCAGAAGGCAGTCAGATGTGCCCCCATGTGCAACATGTGCAGGCGGCGAAGCCGACACCGCGGTCGGGGCTATGGAGAAACACCGCAAGCACCGTCTGGCGGAGCCTAATCAGGAGAATATGGCAAAATCGTTGGTTGCTTCCTAGCAGCGAAATCCGGCCGCTTCTCTAGATCTATATCTGAAGAGAAACACCGCAAGCACCCCGTCTACTCTACCAGGTCTATTCCTAGCCCGACTAAGCTTCGCTCGAGTCCTCCAGAGTTGGGAAGTAATGCTCAGATTGGTCTCGGAATCACCCCTCCAGAGTTGGGAAGTAATGCTCAGATTGGACTCGGAATCACTCCTCCAGAGTTGGGAAGTAATGCTCAGATTGGTCTCGGAATCACCCCTCCAGAGCTGGGAAGGAATGCTCAGATTGGTCTCGGAATAACCCCTCCAGAGTAGGGAAGTATTGCTCAGATTGGTCTCGGAATCACCCCTCCAGAGTTGGGAAGTAATGCTCAGATTGGTCTCGGGATCACCCCTCCAGAGTTGGGGAGTAATGCTCAGACTGGACTCGGAATCACTCCTCCAGAGTTGGGAAGTAATGCTCATATTGGTCTCGGAATCACCCCTCCAGAGTTGGGAAGTAATGCTCAGATTGGTCTCGGAATCACCCCTCCAGAGTTGGGAAGTAATGCTCAGATTGGTCTCGGAATCACTCCTCCAGAGTTGGGAAGTAATGGTCAGTTTGGACTCGGAATCACCCCTCCAGAGTTGGGAAGTAGTGCTCAGATTGGTCTCGGGATCACCCCTCCAGAGTTGGGAAGTAATGCTCAGATTGGTCTCGGGATCACCCCTCCAGAGTTGAGAAGTAATGCTCAGATTGGTCTCGGAATCACCCCTCCAGAGTTGGGAAGTAATACTCAGATTGGTCTCGGAATCACTCCTCCAGAGTTGGGAAGTAATGCTCAGATTGGTCTCGGAATCACCCCTCCAGAGTTGGAAAGTAATGGCCAGATTGGTCCCGGCCATCGTAGAACCCGCCTCATTTACCCGGGTCCGTACCCGCGTCTGGAACCGGGTACCCGGGTCCGATACCCGGGTCCGGAACCGGGTATCATACCCGATTCTGCGACCCCTATTGGAAAGTAATGGCCAGATTTGTCTCGGAATCACCCCTCCAGAGTTGGAAAGTAATGGCCAGATTGGTCTCGGAATCACCCCTCCAGAGTTGGAAAGTAATGGCCAGATTGGTCTCGGAATCACCCCTCCAGAGTTGGAAAGTAATGGCCAGATTGATACCGGAATCACCCCTCCAGAGTTGAAAACTAATGGTCAAATTGGCACCGGAATCACCCCTCCAGAGTTGGAAACTAATGGTCGGATTGGTCTCAGAATCACCCCTCCAAACAAAGTTGGAAAGTAATGTCCAGATTGGTCTCGGAATCACCCCTCCAGAGTTGGAAAGTAATGGCCAGAGTGGTCTCGGAATCACCCCTCCAGAGTTGGAAAGTAATGGCTAGATTGGTCTCGGAATCACCCCTCCAGAGTTGAAAACTAATGGTCAAATTGGCACCGGAATCACCCCTCCAGAGTTGGAAACTAATGGTCGGATTGGTCTCGGAATCACCCCTCCAAAGTTGGAAACTAATGGTCGGATTGGTCTCGGAAACACCCCTCCAAAGTTGGAAACTAATGGTCGGATTGGTCTCGGAATCACCCCTCCAGAGTTGGAAACTAATGGTCAAATTGGCACCGGAATCACCCCTCCAGAGTTGGAAACTAATGGTCGGATTGGTCTCGGAATCAGCCCTCCAGAGTTAGAAACTAAAGGCCAGATTGGACTCGTAATCACCCCTCCAGAGTTGGAAACTAATGGCCAGATTGGTCTCGGAATCACCCCTCCAGAGTTGGGAAGTAATGGCCAGATTGGTCTCGGAATCACCCCTCCAGAGTTGGGAAGTAATGGCCTTATTGGTCTCGAAATCACCCCTCCAGGAATTTTTATGATAGATTTTTATGATAGATGTATAGGAGAGGAGGTGGGGAAGGATATCCGATGACGATGGGATGAGTTTGGCTGGCGTCATAACGGGGCGGTGCACCTTATCGTCAGAATTTGGATGCGGATGACAGTATGGAGGGGGTCAAAGTTGGGGTAAATCGCGAGGGGGGGGAGGAGGGGAGGAAGAGGGGGGGAGTGGTGGGTGGCCTATGTCCTTCCCGGAGAGCCGCCCTACATTATGCAGTTTGTTCCAAGTCGATCCGATCAATACCAGAGGAGCCTATTGAGGACAAACAAACAAACAAACAAACAGACCCTGGATTTTTATATATATAGACTAGCCGGCCTTCGGCCGACTACGCTGGCTGGCCCGTCCCTTGCTTTGGGAGTCTACTGCTGACAGACACACCTTGCCTAACATGCGGTGTCATCGGGACACCTTCGGGGGTGGCCACCGATTCTCGATAGGATTCTGACCTGGGATCGAGGCACTTTTCCTTCTCTTCACTGGGTCAGCATTAAGGTTTCGAGAAGTAATGCTCAGATCGGTCCCGGAATCACCCCTCCAGAGTTGGGAAGTAATGCTCAGATTGGTCTCGGAATCACCCCTCCAGAGTTGGAAACTAATGGTCGGATTGGTCTCGGAATCAGCCCTCCAGAGTTAGAAACGGAAGGCCAGATTGGTCTCGTAATCACCCCTCCAGAGTTGGAAACTAATGGCCAGATTGGTCTCGGAATCACCCCTCCAGAGTTGGGAAGTAATGGCCAGATTGGTCTCGGAATCACCCCTCCAGAGTTGGGAAGTAATGGCCTTATTGGTCTCGAAATCACCCCTCCAGGAATTTTTATGATAGATTTTCATGATAGACTAGCCGGCCTTCGGCCGACTACGCTGGCCGACCCGTCCCTTGCTTCGGGAGTCTACTGCTGACAGACACACATTGCCTTACATGTAGTGTCATGAGACCTTCGGGAGTGGCTACCGATTCTCGACAGGGTTCTGACCTGGAATCGAGGCACTTTCCTCTTCCTTCACTTGGCCAGCATCATGGTTTCGAGAAGTATGGTCAGATTGGTCCCGGAATCACCCCTCCAGGTTTCGAAAAGTGTGGTTAGACATTTCTCGAGATCACCCCTCCAGACTTGGAAAGTGATAGTCAGATTGGTCTCGGGATCACCCCTCCAGACTTGGAAAAGTATGTTCAGATTGGTCCCGGTATCACTCCTCCAAACTCGGAAAGTAATGGTCAGATTGGAGACGGAATCACCCCTCCAGGTTTTGGAAAGTACGGTCAGATTCGTCTAGGAAGCACCCCTCCGGACTCAGAAAAGTATTGTCAGATTGGTCCTGGAATCAAGCCCTCCCCCCCCCCCCCCCAGAGTAGGAGAGTAATGGCCAGATCGGTCTCGTAATCACCCCTCCAGAGTTGGAAGCTAATGGCCAGATTGGTCTCGGAATCACCTCTCCAGAGTTGGAAAGTAATGGCAAGATTGGTCTCGGAATCACCCCTCCAGAGTTGGAAGCTAATGGCCAGATTGGTCTCGGAATCACCCCTCCAGAGTTGGAAAGTAATGGCCAGATTGGTCTCGGAATCACCCCTCAAGAGTTTGAAAGTAATGGCCAGATTGGTCTCGGAATCACCCCTCGAGAGTTGGGAAGTAATGGCCAGATTGGTTTCGGAATCACCCCTCCAGAGTTGGAAAGTTATAGACAGATTGGTCTCGGAATCACCCCTCCAGAGTTGGAAAGTAATGGCCAGATTGGTCTCGGAATCACCCCTCCAGACTTGAAAAGTGATAGTCAGATTGGTCTCGGAATCGCCCCTCCAGAGTTGGAAAGTAATGGCCAGATTGGTCTCAGAATCACCCCTCCAGAGTTGGAAAGTAATGGCCAGATTGGTACCGGAATCACCCCTCTAGAGTTGGAAACTAATGGCGAGATTGATACCGGAATCACCCCTCCAGAGTTGGAAACTAATGGCCAGATCGGCACCGGAATCACCCCTCCAGAGTTGAAAACTAATGGCCAGATTGGTCTCGGAATCACCCCTCCAGAGTTGGAAAGTAATGGCCAGATTGGTCTCAGAATCACCCCTCCAGAGTTGGAAAGTAATGGCCAGATTGGTCTCGGAATCAACCCTCCAGAGTTGGAAAGTAATGGCCAGATTGATACCGGAATCACCCCTCCAGAGTTGGAAAGTAATGGCCAGATTGGTCTCAGAATCCCCCCTCCAGAGTTGGAAAGTAATGGCCAGATTGGTACCGGAATCACCCCTCCAGAGTTGGAAACTAATGGCCAGATTGATACCGGAATCACCCCTCCAGAGTTGGAAACTAATGGCCAGATTGGCACCGGAATCACCCCTCCAGAGTTGGAAACTAATGGCCAGATTGATACCGGAATCACCCCTCCAGAGTTGGAAACTAATGGCCAGATTGATACCGGAATCACCCCTCCAGAGTTGGAAACTAATGGCCAGATTGGTACCGGAATCACCCCTCCAGAGTTGGAAACTAATGGCCAGATTGATACCGGAATCACCCCTCCAGAGTTGGAAAGTAATGGCCAGATTGGTCTCAGAATCCCCCCTCCAGAGTTGGAAAGTAATGCCAGATTGGTACCGGAATCACCCCTCCAGAGTTGGAAACTAATGGCCAGATTGATACCGGAATCACCCCTCCAGAGTTGGAAACTAATGGCCAGATTGGCACCGGAATCACCCCTCCAGAGTTGAAAACTAATGGCCAGATTGGTCTCGGAATCACCCCTCCAGAGTTGGAAACTAATGGCCAGATTGGCACCGGAATCACCCCTCCAGAGTTTGAAACTAATGGCCAGATTGGTCTCGGAATCACCCCTCCAGAGTTGGAAAGTGATGGCCAGATTGGTCTCAGAATCACCCCTCCAGAGTTTGAAACTAATGGCCAGATTGGTCTCGGAATCACCCCTCCAGAGTTGGAAAGTGATGGCCAGATTGGTCTCAGAATCACCCCTCCAGAGTTGGAAAGTGATGGCCAGATTGGTCTCAGAATCACCCCTCCAGAGTTGGAAAGTGATGGCCAGATTGGTCTCAGAATCACCCCTCCAGAGTTGGAAAGTAATGGCCAGATTGGTCTCGGAATCAACCCTCCAGAGTTGGAAAGTAATGGCCAGATTGATACCGGAATCACCCCTCCAGAGTTGGAAACTAATGGTCGGATTGGTCTCGGAATCACCCCTCCAAGGTTGGAAAGTAATGTCCAGATTGGTCTCGCAATCAGCCCTCCAGAGTTAGAAACTAAAGGCCAGATTGGTCTCGTATTTACCCCTCCAGAGTTGGAAACTTATGGCCAGATTGGTCTCGGAATCACCCCTCCAGAGTTGGGAAGTAATGGCGTTATTGGTCTCGAAATCACCCCTCCAGGAATTTTTATGATAGATTTTTATGATAGATGTATAGGAGAGGAGGTGGGGAAGGATATCCGATGACGATGGGATGAGTCTGGCTGGCGTCATAACGGGGCGGTGCACCTTATCGTCAGAATTTGGATGCGGGTGACAGTATGGAGGGGGTCAAAGTTGGGGTAAATCGCGAGGGGGGGAGGAGGGGAGGGGAAGGGGGGAAGGAGTGGGTGGCCTATGTCCTTCCCGGTGAGTCGCCCTACATTATGCAGTTTGTTCCAAGTCGATCCGATCAATACCGGAGGAGCCTATTGAGGACAAACAAACAAACAGACAAACAAACAAACAAACAAACAAACAGACCCTGGATTTTTATATATATAGATGTATAGGAGAGGAGGTGGGGAAGGATATCCGATGACGATGGGATGAGTTTGGCTGGCGTCATAACGGGGCGGTGCACCTTATCGTCAGAATTTGGATGCGGATGACAGTATGGAGGGGGTCAAAGTTGGGGTAAATCGCGAGGGGGGGGAGGAGGGGAAGAAGAGGGGGGGAGTGGTGGGTGGCCTATGTCCTTCCCGGAGAGCCGCCCTACATTATGCAGTTTGTTCCAAGTCGATCCGATCAATACCAGAGGAGCCTATTGAGGACAAACAAACAAACAAACAAACAGACCCTGGATTTTTATATATATAGACTAGCCGGCCTTCGGCCGACTACGCTGGCTGGCCCGTCCCTTGCTTTGGGAGTCTACTGCTGACAGACACACCTTGCCTAACATGCGGTGTCATCGGGACACCTTCGGGGGTGGCCACCGATTCTCGATAGGATTCTGACCTGGGATCGAGGCACTTTTCCTTCTCTTCACTGGGTCAGCATTAAGGTTTCGAGAAGTAATGCTCAGATCGGTCCCGGAATCACCCCTCCAGAGTTGGGAAGTAATGCTCAGATTGGTCTCGGAATCACCCCTCCAGAGTTGGGAAGTAATGCTCAGATTGGTCTCGGAATCACCCCTCCAGAGTTGAAAAGTAATGCTCAGATCGGTCTCGGAATCACCCCTCCAGAGTTGGGAAGTAATGCTCAGATTGGTCTCGGAATCACCCCTCCAGAGTTGGGAAGTAATGCTCAGATCGGTCTCGGAATCACTCCTCCAGAGTTGAAAAGTAATGCTCAGATCGGTCTCGGAATCACTCCTCCAGAGTTGGGAAGTAATGCTCAGATTGGCCCCGGAATCACCCCTCCAGAGTTGAAAAGTAATGCTCAGATCGGTCTCGGAATCACTCCTCCAGAGTTGGGAAGTAATGCTCAGATTGGTCTCGGAATCACCCCTCCAGAGTTGAAAAGTAATGCTCAGATCGGTCTCGGAATCACCCCTCCAGAGTTGGGAAGTAATGCTCAGATCGGTCTCGGAATCACTCCTCCAGAGTTGGGAAGTAATGCTCAGATTGGTCTCGGAATCACCCATCCAGAGTTGGGAAGTAATGCTCAGATCGGTCTCGGGATCACTCCTCCAGAGTTGGGAAGTAATGCTCAGATTGGTCTCGGAATCACCCCTCCAGAGTTGGGAAGTAATGCTCAGATCGGTCTCGGAATCACTCCTCCAGAGTTGGGAAGTAATGCTCAGATTGGCCCCGGAATCACCCCTCTAGAGTTTGGAAGTAATGCTCAGATTGGTCTCGGAATCACCCCTCCAGAGTTGGGAAGTAATGCTCAGATTGGTCTCGGAATCACCCCTCCAGAGTTGGGAAGTAATGCTCAGATTGGTCCCGGAATCACCCCTCCAGAGTTGGGAAGTAATGCTCAGATTGGTCTCGGAATCACTCCTCCAGAGTTGGAAAGTAATGCTCAGATCGGTCTCGGAATCACCCCTCCAGAGTTGGAAAGTAATGCTCAGATTGGTCCCGGAATCACCCCTCCAGAGTTGGGAAGTAATGCTCAGATCGGTCTCGGAATCACTCCTCCAGAGTTGGGAAGTAATGCTCAGATTGGTCTCGGAATCACCCATCCAGAGTTGGGAAGTAATGCTCAGATCGGTCTCGGGATCACTCCTCCAGAGTTGGGAAGTAATGCTCAGATTGGTCTCGGAATCACCCCTCCAGAGTTGGGAAGTAATGCTCAGATCGGTCTCGGAATCACTCCTCCAGAGTTGGGAAGTAATGCTCAGATTGGCCCCGGAATCACCCCTCTAGAGTTTGGAAGTAATGCTCAGATTGGTCTCGGAATCACCCCTCCAGAGTTGGGAAGTAATGCTCAGATTGGTCTCGGAATCACCCCTCCAGAGTTGGGAAGTAATGCTCAGATTGGTCCCGGAATCACCCCTCCAGAGTTGGGAAGTAATGCTCAGATTGGTCTCGGAATCACTCCTCCAGAGTTGGAAAGTAATGCTCAGATCGGTCTCGGAATCACCCCTCCAGAGTTGGAAAGTAATGCTCAGATTGGTCCCGGAATCACCCCTCCAGAGTTGGGAAGTAATGCTCAGATTGGTCTCGGAATCACNGGCGGGATGACAAAACATGATGGATAGCTAGTCAGTCAGTCGATAACTCAATAATACAGCCCGTCCAGACATGTGTGCCACATTAAGCTTCCAAGTACATAGGGTCCTGCGTCGGCTTCCTCAACGAATGGCTTTCAAGAGCTTTCAAAATTTCAAATGCAGCGCCCTTAGGCTGTGTTCCGTCTGCTGCTCCTCTCTCCCCTGAGCCTCCATGTTTTTCGAAAGAATGTCCTAGACCCGCGCGCGGATACCCCGTCCCAACTTTATCGTATACTTTGTGGAATCAGCAGCTATTTGAAATGGAGGAAAAAAATAGCATTTTCGACACATCATATTGTTCTCCTACCGCGAAGGCTTGAGTGCAGCGCAGACAACGCGGAAGATATGCGCAGTTTACGGCGAAAACGCACTACACTAATCCACGGTCGAGAAGCGATTCGCCCGTTTCGAAGCTGGAAACTTCAATCTTGAAGATGAGCCGAGATCAGGACGACCTCAAGTTGTGGAGACGGACGAAATCATGAGCTTGGTTACTTCGAATCCAGCCTTGACCATGAAAGAAATTAAAGATGTGACGGGAGTCTCTCGCGGAACCGTTTGGAACCGCCTGCATCAAGCAGTTTTCTCAAGCAAGCGGAATATCTGGCTACCTCACGACCTCACTGGTAGGCAGCTTGAACGACGCGTTGATACCTGTCACCTACTACTCCGGAAGAACCACAAGGAATCGTTTCTGAGGAGATTGATAACCGGCGATGAAAAATGGATACTCTACAGAAACGCAACACAGAGAAGAAGCTGGGTCCTCAAAGGTTCTCAGGCAGCAGCTATCCCCAGACCAGAACTCCATCAAAAAAAAGTCATGCTGAGCTGCTGGTGGGACTGCAAAGGCGTAGTGTTTTTTGAGCTGCTCCCGATGGATCAGACTATCAACTCCGAAGTCTACTGCAGACAACTTGAAGATTTGAAGACCGCAGTTGCATCCAAGCGCCAAGGTTTGGCAAACAGGTGGGGCGTGGTTTTTCAACATGATAATGCCAGACCACACAGAAGTTTGGCTCCCCGGCAGAAATTGGCGGAGTTTGATTGGGATGTGCTACCGCACCCAGCCTATAGTCCCGACCTGATATAGTCCATCAGATTATCACTTGTTCAGCTCTGCAGAACTCTCTTGACGGCGCCACATTTGAATCTTTGGAGGATATTAAAAATCACCTCCATCGATATTTTGATAATAAAGAGAAAATGTTCTGGGAGAATGGAATCATGGATTTACCAGAGCGATGGGCGAAGGTCATCGAGCAAAACGGTCAATATATAATTGAATGAGAATAGTGTTGTCTGCAGAGATTTGGCTCCCCAAAATCGGGTAGAAAAGCCGACGAACTTTTTGACTCACCTAATATTTTTTTGATCTGTCTATCGCATTGTGCTCGCACTAAAGGGGGGCATAATATGACACAAACTAGAAAGTGGTCAACCTCCAGGAAGTGGGTTGGAAACATTCACTTTGAAGATGGTCATTTTGAAGGTGTTAAAATTGTTCGTGGAAAAACTCTGACGGACGCATCGGAAAGCTGGATTCACGAGCTTTCCGAAACCCACTTTATGACCTCTGAACTCCTTCAGATAACGGAGATATGAGCATTTTAAGTTTCCAAATCTCGCTCGGTTTTCATCGGTCCAGAAGATGTTTCATGCTATAAAAAAAAAACCAAGGCAGATAGGAGCCCGCCGACTGGACAGAAAGTGTTCTCTTGGGATGGGGTATCCACAACAATATATCTCATTCGAATCCCTGACCCAAGGCCAAAAGTACCGAGACCCTTTCCCTCGCTCCGGAAAAAATCTTGAAGGCCTCCCGCTGCGATTTCTTCGTTCCCATTTTTTTCCCAGGGATGCCTGCAGCTTAATTGAATCGAATCCCCAACGCGCGACAGCTCTTGACACCATACCATACTACGTAGCGCGTGGGACCATCAGGCGGTCGATGAGGGCATCAAACAGAATCTCGAAAACCAACGTCAGCCCCATGATCCACTCCGAACGAATATCGGAACTGGAGAGGATACGTCGGAATAAGAACAAGCTGTGGCGACTAGCACGGAAGACAAAGCTAGACGTGGCCGATGCCGAACGAGAATATCGGCAGGCTCAACAAGGAGTCAGAGAGGAGGTTGGAAGAGAGATCTACGCTCGCGACAACAAAGCAATGCGGGAGGTCGTCTTCGCGCCGACAGGCGAGCGCTGTCGAGAATTCTGGAAGCTCGTTAACCGAGTCAAACCGAGAAAATCGATGGCGCTGTCTGTCAAAGACAGCGAGGGACAACCCATTGGTGAAACGGATCTACTGGAACACCTCACGGGAGTCGCAAAAGAAATACTACGGGCAAAGGTGGCGATAGATACGAAACCTGAAGCCGTGAGACTACATTGCCAATCGGGAATACGGACCACTAGGGAAGAGATCAAGAATACACTCTCTCGAATGAACACCGGATCCATCTGTGGCCTTGAAGGCATCCCAGCCAGAATACTTGAAAACTTAGGATAACATGGCCTCGACCAAATAGCAACAATCTTCAATGAATTCTATGAGGGAAAGTCGGATTTCCCCATAGACTGGAGGTGTAGCAGCGTATAGATGATCGAAAAATCGAATGCGAGAAGAGGTCAGCTCCTAAAATATCGCCCGATCACCATCTCAACTATCCTCTATGGCGTTTCCGCGTGAATCATGGCAAGCAAAATCCAAGACTGAATGGAGCGAGAAAAAAGTAATAGGTGAGATGCAAACTGGATTCCAACGACAGCGCAGAGGGGATCCTTACTAGATATGAAAGGCCAAGGAGCCAGAGGTGGACAGAAAAGTTCCGAGGAATCTCTTGAAACTCTAGCAGAAGATTCTGATTCTGTGGCCGGACCGGTACGTCGACAAGCGGCAGCATTCCCCGCGTAATTCCTGAGTAATAATCAGAAGAAAAAGCGATCTACTTCATTGCAGCGAAATTCCACCTGTTGCCGAAAACTTTATGGCCCATCACCGAAACTCGCTACTGACGAGTTGGATTTTTCCGACTCGGCGGACCACTAGCAGAATCAGGACTACGAATCTCACTGGAACCTCATGCACAGGCACGCTTATAGTAGAGCACCAACTGACCGAGCAACGGATAAGAACGACAGTGGTTTTATCGTGCGACTATGGCGTTTATATGGGGTACCTATAGCCGTGAGGGTTGATTCTCTCCTACCTAGCTGGTTTCCCATTGGTTGGTTTCCATCGCCGTACCTACGGATGTGCATGGTTCTCAAGACCATCGCCCTCGGTGAGGCTTCCCATGAAGCGCAGCTGCGTACTAGTTCATTCTTCGTACGCAGCAGGGGCATCATGGGCTTGCAGTCCGAAGGCGTTCGGTTGTATGTTATTCTCTCGTACGCTGGCGCCGGCCTGTCGCCGGTAACCAGTTCCCAAAGAACTCTCTCGAGGACGCGGGATACAGAATCCTCTCAGTCAGACCATGGTTCGACGGGGCGAAACACTGGGCTCAACAGCCTCTCTGATTGTGGACTCCGCGACTCGAGATGAGACTCGTGGTTCGTGTAGTTACAGCATGATCCCGTGTCCAAGTGTTGATCTAGGAGATACATCTCGGTCCCGGGTAGCGGCGTCGTTTTTCTTTGAGTTCAGGCGGATGAGTTTCTCTGCCGGTTGGTTTTTATGGTGTTTGAACTTTCAGGGGATGAAGGCGAAGATGTTAGATCTCGGGATCCTTAGAGATTAATTGGGGCATCCGACTGTTTAGATCTGGGCTCATGATGTTCTTAGATGTCACCGTGTTGATTTTCATCGACATCGGGGTCCTCGAGTTGGTTGTTGAATTGCGTATTTGTTGGGACATGTGGGCTCATGTTCTCTTCGCCTGTGAGCGTTGGCGCGAGAGGGCAGGTTCGGCGCGGAGTGCTGTAAGCTGATTGGCCGGCTCCCCGCGCGCCGAAAACTGGCCCGAGCCGACACACCACGGTGCTGCGCAGGTTTCAGAATGCGATGATATCGGGGGGAGCGACATTGAACTGTTTTGTGCCTTGGCCTCGATGCCGACGGTCCACGTTCTTGAAACTTGTTTATTGGTTCTTGTATGAGCTGGAGCATTTTGGTTAGATGTTTGGTATGGCGTGCAGAGATGGCATGAGTGAGCGCGAGCTGCGATTGAAGGCTCGTCACCAGAGGGCCTTACTACAGGAGACGCCCCCGAGCTCGGACGCCACTCGTGCTCCAAGAAGGAAGCTCGTCGATCAGCATCACAACCCCGGAGAAGACGTCGTCGAAAGGGAGCTCGAAGAGGTGATCGTCTAGGATCCGCTGCCCCAGGAGAAACGGGTCGAAGCCGTCGAGGTCGTCCGCCCCAGAAAATCCAGAGGGCTCAGGATTCAGGAGCTGGCCCTGACGAGAAACGCGGCTTTTCTTATGAGCCCCTCGGAACACCTCAGTGGCATCAGTTATTGCTTGATGCCGGTCAGCGAGGAACACAGTGAGTTGCACGGGGCGGCACTCAACAACGTCCACGATGAACCCGGAAGTCGCGGTGGTGCCGCGCATCCCCGCTCTCGGTGGGTGTGGTGGCTATGGTTGTTCCTGTTCGCGACTCTCATCATTGTCGGAGTCGCCAGTGGAGTTGTGGAGCTCGAGATTCCAGGAGGCGGAGACGACGGAGGGTCAACGCCGATCCCGTTTTCGCCAGACGTGACTCCAGCCGAGCCGACCCCGGGCTCGCCTGCGCGAGCCAGTGTTCTTGTGTTACCGAGGCGCGGCACAGCGATCGGGATTTTCGGAAAATTATAACTTTTGAACGGCTGGACCGATTTTCCTGAATTCTTGCGAGCGAGTTTCGAGTCCAGAGGAGCAACTTTTGGGCATCTAACCAGCTTCAAAACTCTCTCCAGAGGAGGCAAAATCGAAAAAAAGAAATCGCAATCCCGACCAAACGACTGGATGGATTTAAAATCGGCGAGACAGGTCGGAAAGCTGGTGCAATTCCGCATTTTTTTCCCAGGAGGGAAATTCTCAACGGGCCCTTCGTAAGGGAGGTATGGTTCGATTTTTAATAATGCCCGTAAGTCCTCGAAAAATGCACTTTTTTTATCGGATAAAAAACGGAGGATGCGTGCAATTTCTCGGGCCAGCTGATGCTGTCGATAAACCAATTACTTTTTCTGGGCAAATCGCCGTTGTAACCTCATTTTGGTGGGAAAAAAAATGGTTCACCCTTCAAAACACCCAGGCTCGCACAAACCATTGTGGTTTTCAAAAATTTCGATTTATGCCCCCAAGTGCCCCATTTCTGTCGAAATCGACCGAACGGTCAGTTTGACCACGAGTCTAAAATCCGTGTAATCGATTTCATTGAGTCACTAGCCGGAATTTCTGGGAGAGAATTCCCTGATGTCCCGATCGGCCTACATACACGCACTTGTTGGTCTACTCGGCCTTTGATAGGCCGTCGCACCTGTTCAATTCTGAGATAGTTCCATCTTCAGGAAGAGAAAAGACCGAAACTCGATTTAGTAGAAATCATTCTCCAATTTATTCGAGAGCTTTTGGATGAACGACATTCCGCGTAACGCGGACCGCGTTTCACCAGTTGGTGTGGAGACGAACAGATCAGACGGTTTGCCAACGCGCGAGCAGGCCACGTACAGTTGACCATGTGAAAAGCAAGGATTCTCTAAATTGAGCCCGCAGACCTGAAGAGATTGCCCTTGTGCCTTGTTTATGGTCATGGCGAAAGCAAGTCTCACGGGAAATCGTAAGCGCTTGAAGTCGAAGGGCATGTCCGTCGGTATCATGGGTATCCGAGGGAGCAAAACATCTTCTCCTCTGAATTTACCATTTAAAATCGTGGCTTCAATGACATTGCTCAACATGGTCTTCACCGCAAGTCTCGTGCCATTGCACAATCGTGGGGGGTTGAGATTACGCAATAGAATAATCGGCACCCCTATTTTCAAGGACAAACTATGTGGTGGCAAACCCGGCAGATCTAATGAGTTCAAAAATTCTGTGGGATAATTTACGATCTCCTCTTCGTCCATCACTGTATCTATGGATTTATAGGTTACTGTTTCGCCGGGGATTGCATCCCGAATGATAGAATTTATGGAGTTCACATCGGTATTCTTGGCCGCTAATATTACACGCGCGCTGAGCCAACCTAGGTTTTTGAAGTTTTGAGTCAGATTTGGGAAAACTTTTTCCAACAAGTCGGTTCTTGATGTAACCATCGTGCAGAAATTTCTCGGAAATCTGATGACATGTGAGGGATGAGTACTGAACGATATCTTCCCATCCCCGATGTCCAACAATTGCTCCGCGAAAACTCCAGCAGACGCATCATTTCGCAGCTGTACGCGCATGTTGGTCTTCAGTGTCAATTTTTGCACGTGTTGCCATAGTATTGGAGCTTTGAGGCAAGCATTCAGTTCGTCTGCAGGCTTGGATCGCGGTATCACTGGAAGAGTTCGCCGAAAGTCTCCAGAGAGCAGGATCAGTGCTCTTCCGAAAGGCTGATTGTTTCAGAAAGCTGAGTGTGCTGTGCGTCCGCCGTCATTAGTGTTGCAGCGATTCCAGACGATGCGATCGCCAAGGCAATTTTACTTCTGGATCGTACTGTAGCCAGAATGAGAGAGATTAGGAAAGTTTTGCCAGTACCTCCGGGAGCATCTGAGAAGTACAATCCACCAGTCTCGAACCTTATGGCTCGCATTATCATATCGTAGACGGTGCGCTGCTCAGGAATCAATTTTTGTACATTGGCTTCGACGAATCGAGCCAGATCATCAGTATCGAAGTCTGTTTCACGGTTCAGGTCGCGATCACAATTGTTGGCAGCAGACCGATCGGGTGGAGGCATTCCCAGATTCAGTAATCGTTTGTTAGCAATCGCCAAGCACATGTCCTCAATCAAGATCAATCCTTCATTGTACACACTGGTTGTGGATTGTAATTCTGGACTGTCACTCATTCTCTGCAAACGATGGAGTATGTCTTCAGTCAGAGAATCTTTGAACCTTTCCCAAAGATCCTTGGGGTTGGATGGGGAACATGTCGTCAGTATTATCGCAAAAAGCATGCGGATTTGGGGGGTAGAGCAGTGTTGGATGCATCTGCGAGTGTTGAGATCCAGTGTTCATCGTTTTCGAGGAGGTTCAATCGCTGGCAAGCTTCTCTATGGGTCGCACACAGTATTCCATATACAGTTTTAAGCTCTTCGAAGGACCTCGGTCCACGAACATTGACTAACAGCAAACGCAAGAAAAAGCATTCTTGGTTATTTGGGTGTACCGTGTACAGGCGACCCAAGGCGTCGGAAGAATATAGATTCAGAACCCCAACCACGGGTACACCTTCTCTGCGGCGTTGGAATTTCTTCGCTGACGGATTCCATGTGAAGTATTTCGGCACTTATGAATAGAGTAACGTCCTCGCGAAAGAATCATCGCCACACAATGAAAAAAATGCAGTCAAGGTGGTTTGCGGCGGTGTAGATGCTCGTGCTTGAAGATTTCGAGGTGTGAAATACACACGCTGTCCATTTTCGAGGTGTACTGCCAAATGGACTACAGTCGGATGACGTTCATGGATCGGGAAAGCAAAAATTCGCCAGATAGCTTCCTGGCTGCATATATAGCGTCCTAATTGGTATTGATTGAGTTCATCGATGGGTTCAGAGTCGCTTCTAAGTTCCAAGATCGACATGTCGCTCCCCTTGTTAACGTACTCGCAGATGTACTTTATCGATTTGACTGAATTGCAATACTCAACATTAATGTGCGCTTTGAGAGTTTTTGTTGGGAGTTCACAGATTCGTTCCACCAAGTAAATACAATGGATGCCGTATCGGTTACTGTCTCGGTGTTTATTCTGTCCAAATGGTTGCCTTATATAGTCCTGATGTACTGAAGTGGCAAGGGTGAAGTCGGTCGACTCCACCCGTACCTACGCATGTCGTGAGGCCTCTGATGTGGCCTCATCCAAACCTGAACAGGGACGCGTGCTGAGGGAATCCTAATTTCTCAACACACCCCTCCATTCGCCAGAACGCGTCAATGTTCTTTTCGTGTTTTATGACTTCTTCCGAACACGCTGTTATCCATCTCTCCAAAGACACACCATGTCATTAGGCAGTTACCAGGTTCTTTTCAATGTCAGTAATGGTGAGCGCCCATGAATTCGTCCATCTGTTAGTCGTTAAAAAATTGATACATTGTTTCAATCTGTTCCATTATGGTTTGACACATGGGTCCGATTAAACATCTTCCTTTTATGCCCTCTGAGCCTCTAAGATTGATTTCGTTCTTCCTTAGGAGACAAGTTATGCCTGTCCGGGCATGTCCAATACTGCAGAGTTTTAACATTGCATCGGTGGTTTCTGATGCTCGTTACATTGTCAGGTGGTTCTTCTCTCACACTTATTTTATTGGTCGTTAGGTTTTATTAGTTACGACATGGACATGTTGTTTCTTCATGATCTTGACATCGGTCAACATTACGAGGTGGTCATGTGTTTTGAGATTAACACTGTAGAAACATGTTGATACATAGATGGTGGCGCCTCCAATTTTTCCGTATATATAATATATGGGTGCGATTTTCCACTCGAGTTCAAGTGCTCTCCGGCTGGTCCCCTGTGTTCACAAAGCTGACAAAACTGGCGGACTCACCCAAAGTTGTCCATCGCAAGTCAGGCAAGGAACATCACAAGGTACGTGCGAGTTCGTACCTGGGTTATCCGATCGACAAATTGATCGATCGGGTCCCTCTCGTCGTTTTCCCGGCCGTTACCTCAATACGGTCGTGGAATCTTTTGAGACGCCGACAAAGCCTGCACCAACCCTCAGGGCTGAACTCATCAGTGACTTTCACAGTGTAGACCCGAGTCTACTGTGCCTGGACGAGAATCAGAACTTCGACATCGATCCGTCCAACTCGGTGCTCAGCGAGCCGGGTCTGTTCCGGGAACCCTTCCCGGATCTTCCGAGTCCGTGCCGGTTGTGCACATCCAACCTGGAGCAGGAGGGGACTCCGGGGCAGTCAAAGCGACCGCCAAGTCCGTCTTCACACCAGTCGGCAGAGAAACGTATCCGTCTTCCCTCGGTGACACAGGAGCCGACAGAGCAGCTGTCTGCACATTTCTGTGGGCTCAGCAGGCGAAATCTCGGCCTGTTGCAAGAATTCGAATCGTTGAACCAGAGGTCTCTGCTGACTCTCATTCCTCTTCTTCGCGGGGAAACAGATCTTCATCGGCTTCGAGTTGCGGGCAAGAGTCTTTTCAGTAAGTCCACATATTGTAAGAATGCTGGGTCGACGAATTCACTCTGGTTTTATTCGCGTGCTCTCGTGATCTCAACCGGTTAACGCTCAAGCGACCGGCCTCGATCTCATCTCACGGAAAAGTGTCTCTCTGTTCTCTCTCTATCCGCAAGTTCCAATTCTCCTTTCCAATTCCGCCCTCGCACCATCTTCTCCGAGATGGCCGGGGCGCTCTATAGTGGTGGCGGGAACAATGAACGATACCTAGGGCTGGAGCTACATAGGGCGAGATCATTTACAATCCTACATGACCCCCCGCTAATGAAGAACCGACCCGGTTCTCGCTGACACTAAGCTGGCTAGCTTCCGCCAAGTAATCGGGGCGTTTGCGATTCCTCGTGGGGTATCTTCTGGTTTCTTCCGTATCATTCTTCTGGTTTGGATCGATGGGTGCTGAACCGGAGGGTGTCGAATCGAAAGGTGCCGGATCGATAGCTGCTGGGTCGGTCGGTGTTGGATCAATGGGTGCAGGGTCACTTTGTGCTGGATCAATTTGTTGGGTTGGTTCTGGGGTACTGCCGGTTTCTCTGATCCGTTCGTCTTGATGAGCCGAGTTTGTTTGGCTTTCTTCGGTTACAACTGTTTTCAGGCGCGAAGAGTGAACCACATGCGGTTTCGTTCTTGGTCCCGGTAGTTTCGCCCCGGGCTCGGGGACGATCAGAAATGTTTCCGGACCTTTCTGCTCTCCTATCCTAAACGGTCCGAAGAAGGGGCTTTGTAGTTTGTCCGACTGGCCGACCCTCCGTAGCGGCACGTGGAGCCAAACCAAATCTCTGGGCTGGAACGGTGTCGTTCTACGATCCCTGTCGTAGGCCGTTTTATTGACGTCCTTTTCTTTGCCTGCCAATTGTTTCGCGAGATCCCTGGCTTCGTACAGCCGTTGCTGAAGCTTTTCTCCGTACTCGTTTGCGCTCACGGTTTTTGCGATCGGCGGTGCTGGGAGCGACGCGTCGAAGGTGGTTGTTGCTTCCCTGCCGTGCACCAGAAAGAACGGGGAAAATTTGGTTGATTTCTGCGGGGCTGTGTTATAGGCGTGAACGATGAAGGGCAGAATTTCATCCCAGTCGGACTTATCCCCGTTGACGAATTTGCTGAGGCCGTCCGCCAATGTGCGGTGGGACCGTTCCGTCAGGCCGTTGGTCGCCGGATGGTATGCACTTGTCTTCCTGTGGCTTGTACCGACCCGTTTGTTCACTTGTTCGATGGTTTCCGACAAAAACGATTTCCCCTGGTCGCTGATCAACACTCGAGGTGCCCCGTGCTGCAAGATCACATTTTCAACCAGAAAATTGGCCACCTGTTCCGCGGAACCGTCTGGTAGAGCTTTGGCGACTAAAAATTTTGTTAGGTGACAGATCGCCGTTGCGATCACTCTGTTGCCTCTGGTGGTTGGGTTGAAGGATACCAGGTCAATCCCCACGGTGTGGAACGGCGTGTCTGGTGTCTCCATATGCTGGAGCTGTCCGAACTTCGCTGGATCGTTCTTCCTTCGTTGGCACTCCTGACATCTCTTCACGAAGCTCTCCGAGTCTCGATATGCGGACGGCCAATAGTACTTCTGCACGAGTTTCCCGTAGGTCTTGGCGATGCCTAGGTGTCCCGCTTCCCTTGACGTGTGTGCTGCTTCCAGGGCTTCTTTTCTCATTGGTTTGGGGAGGACAAGCAATAATTCGTCTCCGGTTCTCGAAAAGTTTCTCTTGTAAAGGATCCCCGTGATGGTCTCGAACGTGCTGGATCGCTTGGCTATGTCCCTTATTCTGTCGAGTGATGGATCGTTTTCTTGTGCTTGAGCCAGAGATTTCAGCGAGATCGAGTTTATTTGCAGGTGCTTGGGTTCTGGAACGTGCTGGTTCGTTGTTAGCGGGATCACTGCTGGATCGGTGGATCGGGGATGCTGGGGCTGAGGATCGCATAAATTCTTGCTCACGTCACCGTTTGTCGTTGTCGCTGGGTATCGTGAGAGACAGTCCGCATCCAAGTGTTTCCTTCCCTGTTTGTATACTACCGTTATGTCGTACTCTTGGAGCTCCAGTGCCCATCTCGCCAGGCGACCCGTCAGGTTTTTCGACGTCATTAGCCAGCACAACGCGTGGTGATCTGTAACGACAGTTACTGGCCGACTATGTACGTACGGGCGGAACTTCTCTATCGCCCATACGACAGCTAGTCCCTCCTGATCCGTCGTCGAGTATCGGGACTCCGGTCCCGATAGCGTGCGGCTGGCATAAGCGATCACGCGTTCCACGCCGGTTGTGTCAATTTGTGCTAGAACTGCTCCAAGACCATGTTTACAAGCATCCGTTCTCAGTATTGCTGGCCTCGACGGGTCGAAGTGGCCCAGCAACGGGGGCTGTGTGAGCTTTCCCCTCAGCTCGTCGAATGCTGATTGTTGCTCTGGGTTCCATTGAAACTTTTCGCCGTCTTTGAGAAGAACGTTGAGCGGTGCTGCAATCTTTGAGAAGTTTTCCATGAATTTCCTGTAGTATGAGCAGAGGCCCAAAAAGCTTCTCACCGACTTTGCGTTGTTTGGTCTCGGGAAGGATCGGATGGCGTCGGTCTTTGCTGGATCGGGCAGGATCCCATGTTGCGAGATCTGGTGTCCTAGGAGCGAGATCTCTGTGGCACCGAAAGAACACTTCTTGATGTTCAACGATAGGTTGGCTTGATCGAGGCATCTTAGGATCTCCCTGAGGCGTTGGTTGTGTTCCTCCAGCGTTTTGCCGAAAATGCACAGATCGTCCAGGTAGACCAGGCAGTTCTTCCACTTGTGTCCTCGCAGAACGCTGTCCATCAGTCGTTCGAATGTAGCTGGGCCGTTTGACAAACCGAAAGGGAGCACCCGAAATTCGAAGAGTCCGTCCGGTGTGGAGAAGGCTGTTTTCTCCCTGTCCTTCTCGTCCAACGGGCATTGGAAGTAGCCCGATTTCAGATCCAGACAGAAGAAGAACTTTGCGCCTGCAAGGCAATCAAGAGCGTCATCGATTCTCGGCAAGGGGTAGCCATCGCGCTTGGTCACTTTGTTGAGCTCGCGGTAGTCTACGCAAAACCTCGTTTCACCGTTCTTCTTTTTAACGAGTACGATTGGGCTGCTCCATGGGCTTGCCGAGGGCTGGACCACACCTTGTTTTTGCATTTTGTCGACCTCCGCAGCTATGTAGTCCCTCTCGGCCGGCGAGTATCTCTTCGAGTATCGGCCCCTCACTGGTGCGTGATCTCCCGTATTGATGCTGTGCGAGACCAGATGCGTTTGTCTGGGAGGATCGTCTTTCTTTGGCAAAAGCCTTGGAAAAGACGCGACGATCTCCCTGATTTGGTTCCTTTCGAACGGATGCAGGTTCTTATTTATGGCGGCGTTGACATCTTCGATTGCATGATCTATGGTAGCTTGATCTTCTTGAACGCTTTGTACTGCGGCGACGCAGTGTTGTTTTCGATTTCCTGCCAGTGGTGTCGCTGTCGCCGCTGTCATTCCTTTGGGTAGGGTTACTCGCGAGTCCGTGTGGTTCTCGATGATCGTGGAAGAAATGCCGCGCTGGATCGTCACCACTGCTGTAGGGGTCCACAAATTCTTTTTTTCTTGAAGTGCTGGGGCCGGAATAAGAACGAACGAGGAGCCGGAAAGATCGTTGCAGGAACCGCTGACATTTGATACTTCTAAGTCTACAATTCTGGCTTCCCTAGGCGGTATTGTAATGCTACTCCGGATACTAAGTTTCGCCGTGTTCTCCGGTGTCGACATCGATTCCGACGACGCTACCTCTCTTGAATCGCTTTGCGAGTCATCGTGCACTTCTCCACGCGGGCTGAAACGCTTATGAGTCTCTGGCCCTAGGCTTACAGAGGCCAGTGCTAGTTCTTCCTTTAGACTGAATTGATCGTTTGAACTGGACGTTCTGTGAAGGAGAACTTTCCCCATGCTTAGGTCGAATACTGCGCCGTGCGCTTGCCAAAAATCAAACCCTAGAATGACTTCATTGCTCAGAGACTCAATGATGGCGAATTCGCACGGGAACCTTATTTCGTTTTTATTGAACCCCACGCGGAGCGTGCACGACCCCTCTAATTTGATGCTAGAACCATCTGCGACTCTTACAAACGCTGGAGCTGAGTCGTTGGCTGGATCGATTTTAAATTTAACTAATCTTTTAGCTAAGCTAGATCTAATGACAGACACGTCGGCGCCTAGGTCAGCTAGAGCAAGGATCGGGCCACGTTGGTTCACAAATATTTCCACCTTGTTCCCGTGAAGGCCGACTGTGTTGATTTCCCGGGGCGGATCGATCAACGGCCAAGAGCGTTTCCCGCCTGTGACGACATCAGCACTCTTGGCAGCCCAGCCTTCCTATTTCTACAGTACTTCATCGTATGACCTATATTATTACACCAATTGCACAGGACGCGGCCATCCGGAAGCCGGCGATTCCCTTCAAAGAAGGCGTCGTCATCCGGATTCTGCAGGAGCGTTGGTCTTGAATGCGGGATCAATGCAGGGTCAGGGTGATATGGTGTCGCGGAACGGTTTCTTTGTTGCTGCTGGAACGATATTCCCCGGAGTGGTGATCGAGGTCTTCTCTCTGTGGCAGGAGCATATCTGGAGCGTGGTTGGTTTTCGCGGTCGCTGGAACTGGAGCGGGAGCGGAAAAATTTGATTTCGTTGCTGGAGCCTTCTCTGCTTATCGGTGGTTTTGAAATCCGATTTATCTCGCCTGCGCTGCTGCTGGGCCGATCTTTCGTGGCATTCGAGATGGGCAGGGTCCGATCCAGCCATCCCAGATGGCTGCGAAGTTCGTTTATCGTTGTGGGCTTGACCGTTGCTATTACCGTTCGTATATCCTCCGGCGGGAGCGTTTGTATACATCTTTCTATAATGTGGGCCTCCGACATAGCTGGATCTACCTCACCACACAGCTGGATCACGTAATCGATGTGTGGTTTGTACTTGGTTCCACTTTCCTTCACGAGGGAGTCCAATTTCCTTGCCGCGTTCTGCCTTTTTGCCGCTCGATCAATGAATCTTTCTTCAAATTCTTCCTTGAAGCGCTGCCATGTATCCTCTTGCGGCTTTCTCCGATCGAACCAATCCAATGCTTGACCATGAAGTGAAAACGGGGCTCTCGCGAGCCTTTTGGATTCGGTGTCGTGATTGTACTCCGACGCCCTTTCGAAGGCGCGGAGCCACGCTGCAGGATCCTCCGACGGGGTGCCCGCAAACTTAGGGTAGTCTACCGGCGTCTCGTTCTTCCACGGGTTGATCTCTACCCCTAATTTAGTTCGAAGATCTCTTAGCAGGAGCATAAGGTCGATTTCCGACATGCCCGAGATGTCGAACGTCGTTGCTGGAGCGGTTCCCGTTGCCGGTGCTGGAGCGGAATCTTGAGCTGGTGCTGGGACGAGTTTGGGGGTTTGCTTCTGAATTGGTGCTGGGGCAGGTCTCGGTGTCGCCTGCTGTGCCGGATCAACCTTTGGCTTCACGGCTGGAACATGCTTTGCTTCCATACCTGTGGTTGGCCCTTGTTGCACGTGGTCGTGCTGAGTTGGTGCCGGAGCTTCTTGGGTTGCTGGTTCTTGAGCTAGGACGTTTTCTTGTTCGGCGACCGCGGCCGCCTGTGCCTCGGCGGAATCTTCTTCATTCTCACGTGCGAGATCGGGATCAGGCTGAATTCCTACGCTGGACCGTGCGCGAACCGCGCGTGTGCGCTTCTTCGGCGATGTCTTCGGGGGTGATTTGAACATCGGCATTCTGTCCGGCGGATCGAACTCGCAACTCCACCACTTTGTAAGAATGCTGGGTCGACGAATTCACTCTGGTTTTATTCGCGTGCTCTCGTGATCTCAACCGGTTAACGCTCAAGCGACCGGCCTCGATCTCATCTCACGGAAAAGTGTCTCTCTGTTCTCTCTCTATCCGCAAGTTCCAATTCTCCTTTCCAATTCCGCCCTCGCACCATCTTCTCCGAGATGGCCGGGGCGCTCTCTAGTGGTGGCGGGAACAATGAACGATACCTAGGGCTGGAGCTACATAGGGCGAGATCATTTACAATCCTACAATATTACGCAATACTTTGAGAAGAGGTCCCGCATTGAGGTACTCATGATATATTCACGTTGATTTAGAGATGAGTCGCGTCGGACATATCGTTTCTCAACCTCCATCGTATTCCTTCGGACAGTACCGCCGGAACCATTGATTCGGATCTGCCAGTTCGTTCAGGGGAACGATCCGCACATTTACGGCGAGTTCCTCGTGGAGCATCAAGCGCTTATTCATCAGTTGGCTCTGGACGAGGTCTCAATTGTCATTCATCGGTACGCGGATCTGCATCTGATTTTGCCGGGTCATCCCTGGTGTCACACCCGCCACAGGTTCTGTTGTCTGGTGGCGACTCTTCGCTACTCCAAGGGTCATTGGGAGTAGAGCATCTCGAGGACGTGGAGTTGTTCATAAATCCGTACGCTCCGAGTGCTCCACCTCTTTCACTGTGTGACAGTTTTCCTTCGACTGATTTTTCGGAGTCCAGGCGCGAGATCGTCATGAAGTGGTGCGTTGCCAGCCTTCTGCTGTTCCTCCTTCTACTTTTTTCACTGGCCTTGCTTCGAGCCAGTCTCGGTGAGTTGATTTCCGTGGGCTCATTCTTCCTGTCCGTTATTCGACTCTTGTATCAATGTATCGGCAATTTTATCCATCAATTTAACAGACAAATCGACGGATAAAGAGCCGCGTCTCATGCAGACGACACCTCCCCCGGATCACTCAACCGTAACCAGAGGAACAACAGTGGAGAAACCACAGGTCCCCACTACAGAGGGGACACAGGTTCTACCTACGTTCTGGCCGACCACCGCAGTCCCGCTGGTGGATTTTCACCAGAGACGAATCTTCAAATTTTCGGACTTGAACTGTCGAATGGCCACGAAGGTCGTCATCTGTTCGTCACAGTTAGGACGTTCGTGCTTGATTCGACAGCCAGACCAGGATCAGAAAATTAGCACACTCGTTGCCCATCCCGCCTTCACGTACACAGTGCATCTTTTGGTCGGGAAGTATCACGATCAATGCGGGTGTGAAACTTTCGACTGGTATCTAACATTTCAGTAGTTTACTTTCGTCGTCTACTATTTATGTTTTCCCTTCACCTTTTTTTTTTGCTTTCTGTTTTTTTCATTAGTGCTTTAGTTTTGATTCGGAAACTAAATCATTCGTATGCTTCTTCTCTTGGCTATTCGTGTTTTTGAGTTTCTCATGCGTTAAGCGTTGAGAACCTTTCATTCATATGAGTTGTTATTTCTCAATGTTATCTGTGCGGTCTATGTATATAGTTTTGTCCAACTAGTTCTCTAGGATATCTTGTACTGTCTCTCTGTAGGGGTTGTTCGGATCAGGGCTTGGAATTCGGTCATACCTTCTGTTCTTGATGTATAGTATGATCCTTCGCATACAGTAGGATATTGATATTATTAACGTCAGTCCACATTGAATCATGCTTGGAATTTTCCAAGTTAGGCACAAGCCTTCAGGCAAAGGTTGTGGTCCTGGCTCCGGTGGCGATGGTCTGTGTTTCTTGAATATCTTCCATGCCTCCAAACCCGCCACCGTTGGTCTGTCCTCATTCACGCACGCTGCCATATCGCTGGCATGCCTTTCGCATTCGTACTCCGACTCCATGCATTCGTAATTGAAGCTGTCCTGTCCACCAAGCTCTATCAAACAGCTGTGGTGATTCTTTCGACACTCACCCGGGCAGCTGCCATAGTCAAAGTATTCACTCGAGAGACCGATAGCCATAGCTATCGTTGTGAGGAATAATTGCCCTTTCATGGTTCCAAGTTGATAGTCCTGTCAATCTGATCAGTTCCTGTAATCTGGGTCCTGTTACAGCCTTCGTTAGAATGTCTGCCTTTTGATATCTCGTGCTTACGTATTCCACTTTGATATTGCCTTTCTGGTAGTGATCACGAACCAGAAGCTCTTTCAGTGCAATGTGTTTGGACCGCCTGTGCAGAGTTGCATTCTGAGCTATTTTTATAGCTGCTTGATTATCGATTCTTATCGTATGGGTTTCATTTATACCCAGCTCACTGAGCAACTTGGTCACCCAGATCGAGCTTCTTAGTGCCTGACTGGCTGCACAAATCTTCGCCTCAGAACTCGACTGTGCCACTGTTGTTTGCCGTGTGGATGACCAAAGTACTGCACCAGACTGTCTGATGATCAGAACCGCTGAAACTGACTTTCTTGTCTCAATGTCCGCTCCGTGGTCGCTATCCGAGTAGACCACTGTTGGTCCCTGTGGACCGGACTGGTACGTTATTCCCAAGGAAGGGTTTTCCGCAATGTATCTCAGAACCCTGAGTGCTTCGTTCCATCTCTTTTCTGTGCACTTATCCAAATATCTTGAGAGGTACCCTACAGTGAAACCAATGTCAAATCTCGTGATGGTCGCTAAGTATAAGAGCGCGCCAATTAATTCTCTGTACGGTTTGTCAGTGACAATCTGTCCTTCGTCGGGCTCATAAATTGTCTTGTCAGAGGGTGAGGAGACCGGCTTTCGATTCTTCATGCCAAAGCGCTCCACCATCTCCAAAGCGAACTTGGTTTGGTGGATGTGGATTTCACCCCTGGCTCCGATCTCCACCTGCACGCCGAGGAAGTAGGACAGTTTCCTCGAGGTAATTTCAAACTTGCTTGCCAGCTGACCCAGAAATTTGTCTATCTGTTCGCTTGTCTTGGCCATGACCAAAATGTCATCAACGTACACAAGAGCAATGAGTCTGGTTTTCCTGTCCCCGAAGAAAATGCATGGCTCAGTCTTGCTTTGAAATGGACCCATATGAGTGAGAACCTTTTTGAGTGTCTGATTAAACAGAAACGGTGATTGTTTCAAACCGTAGAGCGCTTTCTTGAGGAGAAGAGTCTTGAATCCTGCAGATTTATAGCCTTTTGGCATCTCCATATAGATGGACTCTTCAAGCGGAGCGTATAAGAATGCGCTTGCTATGTCGTACTGATGGCATAGGAGCTTCTCTTCAGCTGCAATACTGAGCATCAGTTTGAGTGACTCAGCTCTGGCTACCGGTGTGAACAAGTTATCAACCGAGTAGTCCAAATTCGGAACCTGACTGAATCCTCTAATCACCAGTCGTGCTTTGTACCGTTTTGTCTTAGTTTGCGGGTCAGTCTTTAAGCGAAAAATCCACCTGTTGAAAGATGTTATAGCTTTCCTTCCCGCTGGAAGCACTGTTGGTTTCCATACCTCAAGTTCTTCCATTTTTCGTAGTTCCTGAGCGATTGCTATTTTCCAGTGTTCTCGGTCTTCACATGTGATTGCTTCTTCATAAGTCAAGGGTTCATTGTGTTCGTTTGGAGTGTTAGCGTTTCTCCTTTGATGGCTGTCTTTATTTTGAGCAGATGAATAATAGGCTTGAGCAAGACTCTGTGAGTCAGAATGGGAGGCCCCATGTTCACATTCAACCAATGTGGCGCAGGCACCAACGTTGAATTCCGCAGACTCAAGATGGGTTCGATCTCTTGAGCGATCACAAGTCACTGCTGCCCCCGTCGCTCCTCCCGAGCATTCGCGAGAGGCGTCGGTCGAGAGGCTCCCGTCGGTCTGCTTCAATATAAGAAGCTGAGACTCTGCCTCTTCTGCCCCATGCTCTAAGCCGGTGGCCTGAGTCTCCTGCTGGTTAGTTTCACTTCGTGGCTTAGTCTGTTTCTTTTTAGTGAAACGTATTCCCTTCTTCTTTCTGCGCTTCTTTGGTCGATCTGCGCGTTTTACTTGAGAATCTTCCGTAGTTATCTGAGGTTCTCGAGGCCCAAGTGACAGCGGCTGGCTGATTGGTGGGTCGAAAGAAGAAGCGTTCTCAACTTCAAGAGGTGCCTCATTTCTTTCTGGTAGGCTCGTTTCTTTATGTGGATCTTTCAAGAAAACGACGTCTTTTGTCTTTACCACCTCACGTGTTCTAGGTAGAAATACACGATAGCCTAAGCCATAGTCAGTGTATCCAGTCACGAATCCTCTTTCGCCTCGTTTATCTATCTTGTTTTTATGATAGACTAGCCGGCCTTCGGCCGACTACGCTGGCTGGCCCGTCCCTTGCTTTGGGAGTCTACTGCTGACAGACACACCTTGCCTAACATGCGGTGTCATCGGGACACCTTCGGGGGTGGCCACCGATTCTCGATAGGATTCTGACCTGGGATCGAGGCACTTTTCCTTCTCTTCACTGGGTCAGCATTAGGGTTTCGAGAAGTAATGCTCAGATCGGTCCCGGAATCACCCCTCCAGAGTTGGGAAGTAATGCTCAGATTGGTCTCGGAATCACCCCTCCAGAGTTGGGAAGTAATGCTCAGATTGGTCTCGGAATCACCCCTCCAGAGTTGAAAAGTAATGCTCAGATCGGTCTCGGAATCACCCCTCCAGAGTTGGGAAGTAATGCTCAGATTGGTCTCGGAATCACCCCTCCAGAGTTGGGAAGTAATGCTCAGATCGGTCTCGGAATCACTCCTCCAGAGTTGAAAAGTAATGCTCAGATCGGTCTCGGAATCACTCCTCCAGAGTTGGGAAGTAATGCTCAGATTGGCCCCGGAATCACCCCTCCAGAGTTGAAAAGTAATGCTCAGATCGGTCTCGGAATCACTCCTCCAGAGTTGGGAAGTAATGCTCAGATTGGTCTCGGAATCACCCCTCCAGAGTTGAAAAGTAATGCTCAGATCGGTCTCGGAATCACCCCTCCAGAGTTGGGAAGTAATGCTCAGATTGGTCTCGGAATCACCCCTCCAGAGTTGGGAAGTAATGCTCAGATTGGTGTCGGAATCACCCCTCCAGAGTTGGGAAGTAATGCTCAGATTGGTCCCGGAATCACCCCTCCAGAGTTGGGAAGTAATGCTCAGATTGGTCTCGGAATCACTCCTCCAGAGTTGGAAAGTAATGCTCAGATCGGTCTCGGAATCACCCCTCCAGAGTTGGAAAGTAATGCTCAGATTGGTCCCGGAATCACCCCTCCAGAGTTGGGAAGTAATGCTCAGATTGGTCTCGGAATCACCCCTCCAGAGTTGGAAAGTAATGGCCAGATTGGTCCCGGCCATCGTAGAACCCGCCTCATTTACCCGGGTCCGTACCCGCGTCTGGAACCGGGTACCCGAAGTCGGGTAATCGGGTACCCGGGTCCGAAACCGGGTATCATACCCGGTTCTGCGACCCCTATTGGAAAGTAATGGCCAGATTGGTCTCGGAATCACCCCTCCAGAGTTGGAAAGTAATGGCCAGATTGGTCTCGGAATCACCCCTCCAGAGTTGGAAAGTAATGGCCAGATTGGTCTCGGAATCACCCCTCCAGAGTTGGAAAGTAATGGCCAGATTGATACCGGAATCACCCCTCCAGAGTTGAAAACTAATGGTCAAATTGGCACCGGAATCACCCCTCCAGAGTTGGAAACTAATGGTCGGATTGGTCTCAGAATCACCCCTCCAAACAAAGTTGGAAAGTAATGTCCAGATTGGTCTCGGAATCACCCCTCCAGAGTTGGGAAGTAATGGCCAGATTGGTTTCGGAATCACCCCTCCAGAGTTGGAAAGTAATGGCCAGATTGGTCTCGGAATCACCCCTCCAGAGTTGAAAACTAATGGTCAAATTGGCACCGGAATCACCCCTCCAGAGTTGGAAAGTAATGGCCAGATTGATACCGGAAACACCCCTCCAGAGTTGAAAACTAATGGTCGAATTGGCACCGGAATCACCCCTCCAGAGTTGGAAAGTAATGGCCAGATTGATACCGGAATCACCCCTCCAGAGTTGAAAACTAATGGTCAAATTGGCACCGGAATCATCCCTCCAGAGTTGGAAAGTAATGGCCAGATTGGTCCCGGAATCACCCCTCCAGAGTTGGAAAGTAATGGCCAGATTGGTCTCGGAATCACCCCTCCAAAGTTGGAAAGTAATGTCCAGATTGGTCTCGCAATCAGCCCTCCAGAGTTAGAAACTAAAGGCCAGATTGGTCTCGTAATCACCCCTCCAGAATTGGAAACTAATGGCCAGATTGGTGTCGGAATCACCCCTCCAGAGTTGGGAAGTAATGGCCTTATTGGTCTCGAAATCACCCCTCCAGAGTTGGAAACTAATGGTCGGATTGGTCTCAGAATCACCCCTCCAAACAAAGTTGGAAAGTAATGTCCATATTGGTCTCGGAATCACCCCTCCAGAGTTGGAAAGTAATGGCCAGATTGGTTTCGGAATCACCCCTCCAGAGTTGGAAAGTAATGGCCAGATTGGTCTCGGAATCACCCCTCCAGAGTTGAAAACTAATGGTCAAATTGGCACCGGAATCACCCCTCCAGAGTTGGAAAGTAATGGCCAGATTGATACCGGAAACACCCCTCCAGAGTTGAAAACTAATGGTCAAATTGGCACCGGAATCACCCCTCCAGAGTTGGAAAGTAATGGCCAGATTGATACCGGAATCACCCCTCCAGAGTTGAAAACTAATGGTCAAATTGGCACCGGAATCATCCCTCCAGAGTTGGAAAGTAATGGCCAGATTGGTCCCGGAATCACCCCTCCAGAGTTGGAAAGTAATGGCCAGATTGGTCTCGGAATCACCCCTCCAAAGTTGGAAAGTAATGTCCAGATTGGTCTCGCAATCAGCCCTCCAGAGTTAGAAACTAAAGGCCAGATTGGTCTCGTAATCACCCCTCCAGAGTTGGAAACTAATGGCCAGATTGGTGTCGGAATCACCCCTCCAGAGTTGGGAAGTAATGGCCTTATTGGTCTCGAAATCACCCCTCCAGGAATTTTTATGATAGATTTTTATGATAGATGTATAGGAGAGGAGGTGGGGAAGGATATCCGATGACGATGGGATGAGTCTGGCTGGCGTCATAACGGGGCGGTGCACCTTATCGTCAGAATTTGGATGCGGGTGACAGTATGGAGGGGGTCAAAGTTGGGGTAAATCGCGAGGGGGGAAGGAGGGGAGGGGGAGGGGGGAGGGGTGGGTGGCCTATGTCCTTCCCGGTGAGTCGCCCTACATTATGAAGTTTGTTCCAAGTCGATCCGATCAATACCGGAGGAGCCTATTGAGGACAAACAAACAAACAGACAAACAAACAAACAAACAAACAAACAGACCCTGGATTTTTATATATATAGATATAGACTGAGCAATCAGCTCCAAACCTATGAAGTTTTCCGAAGAACGGTTTTCTACCGTGAATAATCTCAAGAGCGGATTTGTCGAGATCCCTGTTGATCAAGACCAGATTCAGCATATCCGCTGAATAATTCAGAGCTTCCGCCCAAAGGAATCGGGGTAGCTTTGTGCTCAACAGAAGTGCTCTGGTATAGTTCAGTAACGTTCTGTGGGATCTTTCCGCAATCCCATTTTGTTGAGCCGTGTATATGTTTGAAAAGGTCTGCACTATCCCCTTTCTGTCGAAAATCTCTTTGAGACTCTGGTTCATGAATTCTGTCCCCTGATCAGACATGAATCGCTTTATCCTCTTTCCAGTTTGAGTCTCAAACCACGCGATGTAATGGGAAATACAATCCACTGTCGCGGCTTTCGTTTTCAGCATGTATATCTTGCGATATCGACTGAATTCCTCAGTGAGCACAAGAAAATATCGTGCCCCACCGAGAGACTCCACCGAGGTCGAACACAAATCTCCAGAGATGGTTCCCAAATCGGTCGCTCTGCGCACATCTGGACGGCTATGATACGAACTTCGTATTTGTTTGGCCTGAACACATTCTAGGCATTGTTCAAAATCATCCTTGTAGAGGATGCCCTCGAGGTTGAGCAGTCTCTTCAGTGCTGCCTTGTTGATATGAGCGAAGAGCTCATTCACCGCTCTCAAGCTCACTGGTTGATGCGTAGTCCAGTTTCCCGGATCCAGGGGTTGATCAGACCCCGACGCTGCTCGAGAGACAACCGTCACCGTTTCCGGTCGGGACTCAATCGAGTTGTCAACCGCTGTTACCTTGTCATTTTCTTCCTCTTTATTCTCTGTGATTCCAGAGATTTCATCAATCTCTCTTGGTGTTGCTGGATCGATTTCTTCGACGTCATCTAGCATATCATAGTAGTCTGAGTCGTCTGAACGTTCTTCCACTGCTAGTACTTGACCGGTATTTCGTTGCTTACATCTGCTAGCTTTGAGCTTGTACAAACCATTCGCTTCAGGTGCACGAATTCTTTTATCTCCTTTGCAGAGTATCATTTCCTTTTTACCTGCGCATATCTTGTAGCCATTTTCAATCAGCTTGCTCACACTCAAGAGATTCTTTCTCATCCGGGGCACGTACAGTACGTTTTCAAGTATCAGTGTGACTTGCTCGTTATCTTCTCCGACAGTTAAGGGAACGGTACCATGGCCCTGAACCCGCAGTTTGTCGCAGCTTCCAACCTTAACTTTCCGGATGTCGGAGTGCCTGTCCAATTCACTGAACCAACGACTGTTATTCATTACGTGGTGGGTCGACCCGCTATCAATTAGAAGATAGCCAGATTCGGATGAATTGTTACTGCTGTAACCTCTTGCTTCGAAGACTTCTGGGAGACTTGACTTCGAGCGCCTTCCGGTTTCGACCGGTCTACGCGAGTCAGTCACTTCCACCATTGTGAGAGCTTCTGCTACATTGAACTGAGGTCTTCTGCCTCCAAAGTTCCTTCTGGGATCCCTTCCTCTAGGCCCTGCAGGCGGGCCTCTTGGACCATTGCTGTCGGAGCTGCGACAGTCCTTCATCAGGTGACCGGGCTTATTACACTTGTAGCATGTCAGCATGGACCTTGGGTTTCCTCTATGCGGCTGCCGCTGGAACCGGTTTCCTCTGTGAAACCGACCGCGACCTCTGCCACGATAGGGTCTGCCGCTTATTCTCATTTGTGAGAACAAAGCCGTTGCGGTGTCCACCTTGTCGATTGAACCTCGTCTATATGATTCAGCGACGATAATCTCACACAGATTGTCAAATTGCTTCTCAGTATCAGATTTAGTTGCCCAAGACATTTTGAATGGTTCCCAAGAATTCGGTAGGGCTTCCAGTAAACGAGAGCAGAGGACCTCGTTTGGATAATTCATTTTGATGTCAGTCAGCTTTTGCACAATCTTTATGAACGCCGTGACATTTTCCTCGACGGACAGATTTCCTGAGAATCTGAAGTTTGTGAATCGAGAAGAGACAGCCTGCTTCTGAGCACCTGTCATTTTCATGAATTTGTTGTTGATGCGATCCCACATGGTTTTTGCCTTAATTGTCTGAGTCTCATTGTGAAAGAGGGTGGACGCTAAAGAACTGTTGATGCATCCAAACAAGGTCATCCTGGCTCTCTGATTCCAGATCTCAAATTCTGCATTCGACTTCTTCTCGGCATCATCTAGTATCTCTTTTTCGATTTTCGTCAATTTGCCTTCAATTATCTTCCAGATCATTGGTTCGTCACTGAGGTAGACAATCACAATGGAGTGCCATACTGAATAGTTTTAGCCATTTTCTGCAAGCGTGACCGGACAGTTGGGAATCTTGGATTTATCCCCATCCGTTTTGCTTTTGTCTGAGTTAGACTCGCCTGCATTCTCTCTGCCGGAATCACCGCTACTTGTGGACATGGCTCAGAGCTTGTATCTATAACAGTTTTGAGATTTCAACTTACTCGTTGGTTTTTGTGTCGCTTAGCGGTAGTAGAGCCTCGTGCTGATAACGTGTTGGGAGTTCTCAGATTCTTTCCACCAAGTAAATACAACGGATGCCGTATCGGTCACTGTCTCGGTGTTTATTCTGTCCGAATGGTTGCCTTATATAGTCCTGATGTACTGAAGAGGCAAGGGTGAAGTCGGTCGAATTCACCCGTACCTACGCATGTCGTGAGGCCTCTTATGTGGCCTCATCCAAACCTGAACAGGGACGCGTGCTGAGGGAATCCTGATTTCTCAACAGTTTTCGAGAGCAATGGTGAATACGGTACGATCCAGCGATTGTCGATGCGAACCAATCTGTTGCGAATTCTCAAAACAGCGAGTCTGCCACCATCTTCAGGAGAGCGTCGACGGTAGAGTGGGTATCCATCGTTCCCAGTTATTGTTTCGGCATGAAGGTTCCGTGGGTAACGTTTGGTACACTTCCCATCCTTCATGCACGGAGAGTTCCTATTTTCTGCACCGCAAGGACCATGGATCATGTTTTTGGTGACTATTCCAAACAAATCCGGATCGGTGTTGACATCTGGGATTTCAGCCGAGATAATTTCGTCGATTTGGTCTGGTGTAATTTTGTTCATCAACCAGATCAATATATGTGCATGTGGCAAACCTCGTTTCTGCCACTCGATGGAATACATCCAAAAACGTGTTTCTCCAAAAACATGATATTTGACGATAAAATCCATCAGAGATTTCAATTTCCGCTTGAACACGCGGGAGACGATGTCAGGGCGATCAGCGGAAGATTGTCCAGGCAACAGAAGTTCTTTGATTTCGGTCCAAGTAGGATTGCAGGTAAAAGTGATGAATAAATCCGGACGACCGTATGCTCTTACATACGTCATTGCGTCCTGTGCATACTCATGCATATGGCGTGGACTTCCTGTGAAAGTCGAAGGCAAGATGACCATTCTTCCCAAGCTGGCGGCGTTCACGTTACCATCGGAAGCAACGGCATCACGGAGATGGATATACTGTTCGGAACGTAACTTGGTCTGATTGCAGCGGATGAAGAGGAGTCGCTCAGATTCAATTTTCACGTACATATGGACAGCATATTGATGGAACAATTGTCGACACTTCAAAATATGGTTCTCGACGTTGTCTCGAACCATCAATCGATACGCATAGTAATTCATAGCGCTAACTTTTTTCCCCTCGATTTCCTCTCCAGTCAATGGGTTCCTCATTTTTATACCAAAATGGTATCCGTCTTCGCCTTCCCAAAAGAGAATCGGATACTGTAGAGCGTCATAGGAGCGATGCGTTTCGGAGACTCGGTTGAGATTACCATCGTCTCGGCGTCGAATGATTATATCACGGCGGTCGATTTCTTGGTGACCAATCACGACAATCGCTACTTCATCTATCGTTGGAGCGTTATACCTTCTCTCATGTTCGCCAGCTGGAGTTTTGTCAGCTCGAATAACAACAGCATAATTATCAGCAGGCATTCGCTCGAGTGCGGTTCCATATAGTCGAACTAACCGGTTGTGCGTGTGGAATAAATCTTGTAGGGCAGTGATGATTTCTCGTCTTGCATCCGCATTCAGTTGACACCGTTGATCGAGTTCTTGATCTGTAGCTGCCATGAAATAAATTTGGAGGAACTTGTGCTCCGAAGATGGCAAAGGCAGAAGTGATCCAGCGCGATGATAAACTTGACCTTGCACTCTGAACGTTGGCATGTAGCCTTCTCGCACGACTCTCGTTGCCCCAAATGAGGTCATTTGGAAACAGGAATTATATTTTCTGATATTGGTCAAAAAATGTTTGGAGACAGTCCCTGAGCCGGATACGAACGTTGACAACGGTTCTGGGGGTGCATGCAGATCGGGCAGACTTACTTTTCCACTGGCACAGCACAGTCCAGGTAATTCATATTGAATTTCAATGCACGGCAAAATCTGCACAGCTTGTTCATGTTCCCAATCCTGACGCTCGGATGCGAACTGTAATCATTCCCGGGCGAGTAATCGAAAGCAGCCAACCTCAATTGAATGCTTCGCGCTTCTCTGGACCGAACATTGCGACTTCTGTCGGCCTGCGTTCGCCTCCTCCTATGTTCAACACATTCAGAGGAACGGATTCGCGTAGTGCGTTCTCGTTGGGTGCCCAATCTCGACGCTCGCTGTTGAGTATCTTCTCGGGCACGGGCTTGCGTACTACGTTCTTGTTGGGTGCCCAATCTCGATGCCCGCCGTTGATTATCTTCTAGCGCACGGGCTTGTGTAGTACGTTCTCGTTGGGTGCCCAATCTCGATGCCCGCTGTTGAGTATTTTCTACCGCACGGGCTTGTGTAGTGCGTTCTCGTTGGGTGCCCAATCTCGATGCCCGCTGTTGAGTATCTTACAGCGCACGGGCTTGCGTAGTGCGTTCTCGGCGGGTGCCCAATCTCGATGCTCGCTGTTGAGTACCTTCTCGGGCACGGGCTTGCGTAGTGCGTTCCCGTTGGGAGCCCAATCTCGATGCTCGCTGTTGATTATCTTCCAGGGCACGGGCTCACGTAGTGCGTTCTCGTTGGGTGCCCAATCTCGATGCTCGCTGTTGAGTATCTTCTCGGGCACGGGCTTGCGTACTACGTTCTTATTGGGCGCCTAATCTCGATGCACGACTTTCGGGATCTTCTTGAACACGGTTTTGCGTGGTTCGTTCTCGTTGGGTGTCCAATCTCGATACTCGCTGCCCGGTATCTTCTAGGGTACGGGCTTGCGCGGCGCGTTCTCGTTGAGTGCTCATTCTCGATGCTCGCTGTTGGGTATCTTCTTCGGCACGCGCTTGCGCGGTGCGTTCTCGTTGAGTACCCAATCTCAATGCGCGTTGTTGGGTATCTTCTTCGGCACGGGCTTGCGCACTTCGTTCTCGTGGGGTGCCCAATCTCAATGCGCGTTGTTCGGCACTTTCATTCTCGCGAACTTCCGTGGTGTGACTCCTCGAAGTTGCTAATCTTACCTAACATTCTTGTTCAGTTTCAGAAGCCCTTCGAGCTCTTTTCCTCTGAGCTCCTGATGTGCTCCGGGATAAGTTCCGACGCTTCGGAGGCTTTCAAAACTCAAATAGATCCAACTGTTCCGATATTCACTTCACTTCGTCAATAAGGCTCGGCGTGCTCACGGCCACCAAGCTATCTGCCTCGTGGGGAAGTTCAGGTTCGCATGCGGTTCTCTTTAACTCCAAGACGACGCTGGATGAGAGAGCGGCGCGCTCTGTTCGAGCTCACTTTCTGCAGCTCCATGTAGAGGGCGCTTCGGTGCTCTCCCAAGAATGAGCGGGTCTGCATCATAAGACCTCCGGCCAAGATGGCGGCAGTGGACGGATTCAAGGGGGAGGAGGAAAGAGAATGAGAGTTTTTTTGACCAAGTGCGAAATCTAATCCAACCTGACCCAATGTTATGAGCTAGCCTCGAGCCACTTGTTGGATAACGGTCTTTTATTCACATGAATTGAAATAATGACCATTCTGCGCGTCCCGCTCACATTCTTTTTCTCGAATTTGTCTAGAGCCGTCAAACTGTCCGGAGGTCTTATGAGTGCAGTTCTGAATTCGCGGCGAGCTCATCGAGAAAGCGTTGAGAAGCCAGTTCGAACCGCTTATCAGTGTCCAGGAATCACACTCACAACCCAAGTATCCCGGCGAGGGAATTGAGGGGAGGGGATAAGCTTTGTTCCTCCTTGAGAACTGCTCCACAAACTGCCGCCAGTTCCATGCCGATCCGATCTATTGCGTCGAAGTTCATCGGATACATTCGGACAGCTGTATTTTTATGACCAGCCGGCCTTTGGCCGACTCGAGTCGGCCGCGCTGTGCGGGGTTGGACGGCGTTCCCTGGCATCGAGGCACTTCTGTATCTCTTCACTGGGCCAGCATTCAGCATCATGGTTTTTAAAAGGATGGCCAGATTGGTCCCAGAATCACCCCTCCAGAGTTGGAAAGTAATGGCCAGATTGGTCTCGGATTTCCCCCTCCAGAGTTGGAAAGTAATGGCCAGATTGGTCTCAGAATCACCCCTCCAGAGTTGGAAAGTAATGGCTAGATTGGTCCCAGAATCACCCCTCCAGACTTGAAAAGTAATGGTCAGATTGGTCTCGGAATCACCCCTTCAGAGTTGGAAAGTAATGGCCAGATTGGTCCCAGAATCACCCCTCCAGAGTTGGGAAGTAATGGCTAGATTGGTCCCGGAATCACCCCTCCAGGGTTGGGAAGTAATGGCCAGATTGGTCCCGGGATCACCCCTCCAGAGTTGGAAAGTAATGGCCAGATTGGTCTCGGAATCACCCCCCCCCCCCAGACTTGAAAAGTAATGGCCAGATTGGTCCCGGAATCACCCCTCCAGAGTTGGAAAGTAATGGCCAGATTGGTCTCGGAATCACCCCTCCAGAGTTGGAAAGTTATGGCCAGATTGGTCCCGGAAGCACCCCTCCAGAGTTGGAAAGTTATGGCCAGATTGGTCTCGGAATCACCCCTCCAGACTTGAAAAGTAATGGCCAGATTGGTCCCGGAATCACCCCTCCAGAGTTTGAAAGTAATGGCCAGATTGGTCTCGGGATCACCCCTCCAGAGTTGGAAAGTTATAGCCAGATTGGTCCCGGGAGCACCCCTCCAGAGTTGGAAGTAATGGCCACATCGGTCTCGGAATCACCTCTCCAGAGTTGGAAAGTAATGGCCAGATTGGTCTCGGAATCACCTCTCCAGAGTTGGAAAGTAATGGCCAGATTGGCACCGGAATCACCCCTCCTGAGTTGAGAAGTAATGTCTAGATTGGTCCCAGAATCACCCCTCCAGACTTGAAAAGTAATGGTCAGGTTGGTCTCGGAATCACCCCTCCAGAGTTGGAAAGTAATGGCCAGATTGGTCCCAGAATCACCCCTCTAGAGTTGGGAAGTAATGGCTAGATTGGTCTCGGAATCACCCCCCCAGACTTGAAAAGTAATGGCCAGATTGGTCCCGGAATCGCCCCTCCAGAGTTGGAAAGTAATGGCCAGATTGGTCTCGGAATCACCCCTCCAGAGTTGGAAAGTTATGGCCAGATTGGTCCCGGAAGCACCCCTCCAGAGTTGGAAGTAATGGCTAGATTGGTCCCGGACTCACCCCTCCAGGGTTGGGAAGTAATTGCCAGATTGGTCCCGGGATCACCCCTCCAGAGTTGGAAAGTGATGGCCAGATTGGTCTCGGAATCACCCCTCCAGAGTTGGAAAGTTATGGCCAGATTGGTCCCGGAAGCACCCCTCCAGAGTTGGAAGTAATGGCCACATCGGTCTCGGAATCACCTCTCCAGAGTTGGAAAGTAATGGCCAGATTGGTCTCGGAATCACCTCTCCAGAGTTGGAAAGTAATGGCCAGATTGGCACCGGAATCACCCCTCCTGAGTTGAAAAGTAATGTCTAGATTGGTCCCAGAATCACCCCTCCAGACTTGAAAAGTAATGGTCAGATTGGTCTCGGAATCACCCCTTCAGAGTTGGAAAGTAATGGCCAGATTGGTCCCAGAATCACCCCTCCAGAGTTGGAAATTAATGGCCAGATTGGTCCCGGAATCACCCCTCCAGAGTTGGAAAGTAATGGCCAGATTGGTCTCGGAATCACCTCTCCAGAGTTGGAAAGTAATGGCCAGATTGGCACCGGAATCACCCCTCCTGAGTTGAAAAGTAATGTCTAGATTGGTCCCAGAATCACCCCTCCAGACTTGAAAAGTAATGGTCAGATTGGTCTCGGAATCACCCCTTCAGAGTTGGAAAGTAATGGCCAGATCGGTCCCAGAATCACCCCTCCAGAGTTGGAAATTAATGGCCAGATTGGTCCCGGAATCACCCCTCCAGAGTTTGAAAGTTATGGCCAGATTGGTCTCGGATTCACCCCTCCAGAGTTGGGAAGTAATGGTCAGATAGGTCCCAAGATCACTCCTTCAGACTTGGAGAGCAATGGCCAGATCGGTCCCAGAATCACCCCTCCAGAGTTGGGAAGTAATGGCCAGATTGGTCCCGGAATCACCCCTCCAGAGTTGGAAAGTAATGGCCAGATTGGTCTCAGAATCACCCCTCCAAAGTTGGAAAGGTATGGCCGGATTGGTCCCGGAATCACCCCTGCAGAGTTGGAAAGTAATGGCCAGATCGGGCCCGGAATCACCCCTCCAGAGTTGGAAAGTAATGGCCAGATCGGGCCCGGAATCACCCCTCCAGAGTTGAAAAGTAATGGTCAGATTGGTCTCAGAATCACCCCTCAGGAGTTCGGAAGTAATGGTCGGATTGGTCTCGGAATCACCCCTCCAGAGTTGGAAAGTATTGGCCAGACTGGTCCCGGAATCACCCCTCCAGATATTTTTATGATAGATGTATAGGAGGGGGGGGGGGAAGGATATTCGATGACGATGGGATGAGGCCTAAGAGTCTGGCTGGCGGATCCGATCAATACCGGAGGAGCCTATTGAGGACAAACAAACAAACAGACCCTGGATTTTTATATATATAGAGATACGGCTCACATTTTTCGGAAGCTATGGGGGTGATTCCGGGGTCAAGTGAGCATACTCTTCCGAGTCCGGAGAGGTGATTCCGGAACCGATCTGACCATACTTTCCCAAGTCTGCAGGGTTGATTCTGCTACCAATCTGATCATACTCCTCCGAATCTGGAGGGGTGATTACGAGACCAATCTGGCCATACTTTTCAAAACTATGATGCTGACGCAGTTAAGAGAGAGAAAAGTGCCGCGATGCCGTCCAAGCGCGCACAGAGCGGCCGACTCCAGTCGGCCGAAGGCCGGCTGGTATGTCGTAAATATCCAGTTGTCCGAATGTCCTCGATGAACTTCCACACGACTGATCGGATCGACATAGAGCTGACGGCATGTTGTGGAGTGGTGCACAAGGATGGACGAACACTTTTCGGGAACAATGAAGGTGCTTCCGGGTTAAAGGACCTGCCGGGATAACATGGGGCATCGGCCCTTTCAAAAAAAAAAGATTTCTGAAAACTCAAAACGCTCAAATCTTGAGAACCAGTTGAGCTTAAGCGCCGAGAAGAGAACCGTGGCGGAGCTCTTCTCAAGGCCTGTCGAACGTCGTGGGCAGCGGGTCTCGGGAACCTCTTTTCAAGTTGAGGAAAATTGAAAACTCGTCACTTCACCCAGAAGGAGAAGGCTGACCACTTTCTCAGATATCGCTGAAAGTACTTCTCTTCATCCTCTACTGGGGCAAGTTTCATCCCGATGCGAGTTTGCGGGGCCGAGATATCAACAGTTGAACATCGGCGGTGAAGTGAGTTCCCCCCAGATCGATCCCGGAATCACCCCTCCCAGATTCGGAAAAGTATGTTCAGATTGGTCCCTGACCATACTGACTCACTGACCATACTTCTGTAGGTCGATCGCGGTGATTTCGGGACCAATCTGAGCACACTTTCCCGAATCTGGATAGGTGATCCTGGGACCAATCTGAGCATACTTTGACGAGTCTGGCAGGGTGAGTCCTATCGATCTGACCATGATGTCCAGATATATGACTTGATTCGATGACTTCTATCCATTCTTATGCTGGGTTTCACGCGAGTTCTGGGGAAAAAGCGCTTCATCGCCGATGTTCAAGTGTTGATATCTCGGCCCCGCAAACTCGCATCGGGATGAAACTCGCCCTGCGAGTAGACGATTGAGTACTTCTAGCGATATCTAAGAAAGTGGTCAGCCTTCTCTTTCCACGTGAACCAACGAGTTTTCAATTCTCCTTAACTGAGGAAGAGGTTCCCGGGACCCGCTGTCTCCGACGATCGATGATCCTTGAAAACAACATTTTTTTTTATCGACACCGTAGCTCCACTGGTTCTCGGGAAATTAGCATTTCAAGTTTTGAACATAGATTTTTTTCTGGTGGGGCCGATGCCCCCTATGCTATGCCGGCAGGCCCTTTGTCGATTTGTTATACTCTGCAGCCTCCGTCAGCTGGAGCTCGTTCGCGATGCTTACGAAACGATTTCGCCCTCGATTCGATTTCGCTGATTGTGAGTTCACTGTTTATTGTAGCACGCGCTGGACGCGCCCCGACTGCTTTCTTGAGTGACCTAGAATATCGGAAAATGATGACCTGGAATCGAGTTGCCCAACATGAGACGTTCAGAGTAAAGGAGACAGCTCGCGCGAGCTGACACAAATGCTGATGAGTTGCCCTCTGCGTTTCAATTAGCCAATGAAAACTGGATCACATTTTCTTAGAAGCGTAATCTCCGCCGCCTCAAAAGCTGCGATCTTGTTCCGGGACTCCCCGAAGCTGGGCTCATTCAAGGCGGATTGCTCGATGGACTTGATGGCTAGGTTCGACAAACTCGTTTGTTGACATGGTGGATCTTAAATGATTCTAGATGAGTTTAAATTTAAAAATCTCCGTTTGCATTCAGCGTAACTCATTCCGAGATAAACGAAGAGCCGAACCACTTTCACAGTATCTGGAACAGAGCTATTCGAGCTTAATCGATGAATCAATTTGGATTGTTCTGAAAAGCCACCTCTCACGGAAGATCGTCTCCTGCTCTGAGGCAGGAACCGAATGAACTGAGCGTTGCCTCCCGGTCGGGAGCGAGATGCGATAGTCAGTTCATTCACTTGCAGAATAATCTGTTCCGAAAGAAGAACCGCTGATCGGAAGTTCCGTATCAAAGCCTTGAGCTTCCCTGGCATGGCTGCAACTGTTGCTTTGGTATACTGCAGCTTCTGCAACCACAATGCATGGATCTGGAATCGATTTGAAAGTAGATTCGCAACTCTCTCAGCCCTAACAACACGAAGGTAGCGGCAAACGTACAGGGATAACTGGTGGGAATAATAAAGCTCAATGTGTGACTTGTGGACAATGTTGCCAAGGACTGGGCATCAGTGTAAAGGCGACTACACGAGGAAAAACTCGAGAAGAGACTTTCTCCTGAGCAACGACGGAATCCTAAAAACGTTCCAAGATATGGGTGTGAACAAGAGAAGGGAGATGACACAAATAAGCAACTATAACCCGAATATCAAGTCGTGCACGGTTTCTGTAAAACAACCCAGTACAGGCGTTACAAGGATACGCATCACGAACAAGATATTTCAACTGAGACCATCAGACGACGGACTAGACGCGGAGGCAAAGTGGACTATCATCAGCCACCAGAGAAGCGATTCCAGCCAAAAAGCAACGTTGCACTCACGTGCCGAGTTCGAGCTCCAACGTGAGCAATCTTCAGCTGAGCAATTTTCATGGTCCGATTCGGCGACTCCTACTGCGTCTCGCTTCACATCAGATCTTGCCCATTGACCGTGATGACTATATCTGGCCCTTTGTTGACTCTCTCCGGTGGAAGATGATATAGAGAACGAAGTTGAGCAGCGAGGAGTGAGAAGCCTGTAGCCATGCATCAGGCTGTGGCTGTGTAATTCAGTACTTTTTCATAGGGTATTTCGAGGAATACAATCCTTCAACGTGTTTGGACATTTGGGGTGACTTCGTTCGTAAACTCGTGAGGACGGCAAGGAGACAGACTTGAATCGGATGATTCAACGTCAAGCACTGAGAGCCCAATCGCTCATACATATTTGAATAACTCGGATGTTGAAGGAAGCGCCACATTGAGTTGGATTGGAATCGCGTCCTGGGAACTATGACTCAGCAGCTCCCCTCGTGATCTTGTAACAGAAACAGATCAACTTGTAGCGGATGGTCCGGTCCCGATACGCACAGAATAAGCGGAATCAACTGTATTCGCCATGTGAATACTCAGATGTCGCTAGTTGCCGTATTATGTGAAAGTATTCAATTATTACCTTCCAACGCTCCCGATCGGAGTTTCCCCAACCATGATCTCCTATCATCACTATATTCGGGACAAGTGCTCGGGATTCTGTGTATTCGGGAACCCGGACCCAAAACTTCTCCTCCCATCATCACCAGCGGTCCCGGTGCCCGCTCGAATTGGGGCTTCGTCATCAAAGCGTCTTTAATGACGGAGCAAGACCGAACGGTGCTCTCCACCCCTTCAGCGAGGAGTTGCTTCACGTCATTCCTTCTGCTTGGATGGGCGCGATGCTGGATAGTGACACACATCGCTGTCGGTCTCCGGATGGGATTTCTTCCGTGTTCAACCCGGATATGCGCCAGATGCACTGCCCGAAAATCCGTTCTCGGTGAGCACGGGTTGAGCTGCCCTCGAAGCACCGGCCGGCAGCCGCCTCAAAGATCGATTCCGAAATCATCACCCGGAAGCCCTGAAAACGGTCGTCCTGCGTTCCGTGAGCATAGCGAACGAGCTCCAGCTGACGGAGCCTGCAGAGTATAGCAAATCGACGAATTTGAGGGAGCCAGAGGAGCGATTCATTGTTCCGTCAGTCGCCGTCGAAACCTTGGGAGAGTTCACTAGAGTGATCCTCCGTGAATTGGGGGGAGAAATCTGAACTCTATATTCTAAACGGTCTCCGGTGACAGGACAACAGGGGATTCTCTGCTACATGAGGTTTTGGTCGGAGTTCAGCGGGCATTGCCACTGCTGGTGAAGGCAGGTATCTCTCCTCTTCAATCGCGGAAGACGGGTCTCAGATAGACTTGACGGAAGTCAGTTCCCGGAAACAGCGTGTTCCTCTGCGACGACCCCACAGAATTCCGATCATTGTGGGCGGGAAACATCTTTCCCAATAATCACAGCTCCCCGGGGGGCTGAGGCAGATCACCATCCTTCTCCAGAGCCAGGAACGGTCATTGTCGGCAGCAGGGGCAACGTGGCGCCGAAAATAATGAGAAGTACTCGTCCTGAACATGGATTTATTGGAGTTGAAGTTGAGGGGCTAGACGTCACGGTAGATGTCATAGAAGCAGCCGTGGATGACCCGTTTGGAATGAGGAATGTCTTTCATCATGACATCAACAAGATCCCTCATGGACTCCACTCGGGAGGAGCCGAAAGCTTCAGTGTGATCTCGGAGGACTCCAGCGGCCCCCTCGACTGCGCTCGTGAAGGCATCGGTTGAGGCAGAGGTCATGTCCCGTTTCAAGCATTCCGCTTTCTCTGTGGGGGCCTTTTCTTCACAGTCGGTATCAATTTTCAACAATCTGAAATAAGATCCGAAACATTCAACATGAATCCTTCTTTGGCTTACACTCGTGAGAGCAAACGCTTAGCGCGGCTCATGCCCCTTACGCTTGGTCGATTTCCTCGTCAAGATCGTCGTGCAGTTTGTTAAGTCTTGTTCTGACTTCTTGTACGATCTCTTGACCCTCCAGCTCGAGTTCCTTGACCCAATCAGACATCTTGACGTAGGATTTCCCCAGAACTACGCTCATGCGGTGAGAAACGCAGTCGGTGGCTGAAATGAAATCATCGTGTTGGCTAGAAAATCTCGGTTACAACGATATTCATCCCGGAGGATCGCGGATCTGTCGTTTTGTCAGGTTGCGACGAGCGCGAGAAATCTCCACAAGAAGCTCTTCAACACAAGCCTGGGGCAGAATGGAGATTCTAATTTTATCCCAATCTCCCACCTTCGTGAACGGTCCAGGCGCTGGTCTCAGCGGCCAGGAGGCAGGCGGCGGCGAATATGGCGAAGCTACGCATGTTGTCAGGCTTGAGAGACCCTGTACCTCTTCTGAGTTTGAGGTCCTTCCAATTGATGCTGGTAGCTAGAACAATGCTCCTTGTCACTTTGTGCGAATCGTGTACTCGACACCTTGAAGGACTCACACGTCCTCCTGGCAACGTGTAGCTGACCAGATCATCCGGACTGCATCTGGTCGCTTGAGCAGTTTGCATCGCCGCTCCTCTCGGAAAGTCAGAGTTCTGTACTCACCAAATGTCGGTGCAAGTTTCAGCAGGCGCGCTCACAGTTTCCGAAGGTCGAACGCTCCCTGGAGAAAAAATCTGCTCATGGAGAACTCTCGGGAAACCCGAAGTCGCCTACCTCCGATCCTCATTCTTCATTGCCAAATCGCGGAATCAGCGTCGAGGACAGCTTGAACCCCATCGGTAGGTGGTACTTACTCTGGTTAGTCTCCACTGAATCGCATCCCTTCAAAACTCGCTTTTAAGGAGTAGAGAGACTGGGAGAGCGTGATTATCAACAGGATACAGCTGGTGGCTTACTGATCCTTTGAGCCTGGACAAAAATCTCGTGAGGCCTGTGAAGTTTCAAGGTTGCTCCCAGAGCGTTTGACATTTGGAGTGATGTCGTATTACACTCACAAGAGACGAGTTACTATGGTCTCTGCGTCTGGATGAGTCTTGATTGTTCAGAGCAACGCCGCACGTCAGGAGCAGGCCGACTGCCTGTCCTCCATGTTCAGACCCCGGTTGGCTGGCGCGCTTCGAGAACAAGCACTCTCCAAGGGAGCAGCTTGGCAACCAAGGCAAAGTTCGTTCTCTCCGGAGTGCGTTTATTGCTCGATCCCGATGAAGACACCTTCTGGCAATCTCATCCGCGCTACTGACGTTTCTATGAGGATTGCTGAGGACTTCCCGCTCAATGCAATCGTAGGAGGAGATCTCATCACATTCCTACGAGCCTGTGTTTCATCAGCGTCGAAACCATGGCGTTCAAACGAGTCTGAATTCGCGGCTTCCTGGTCCAAGTCATCGATCAACGCGCGAGAGTGACAAAATCTTGAAGATGAGCCTGTGACGCTTTGTTCGATTCGGAACCAGACAGTCATGAAGAGATACGAACTAGTATTCGAACGAACCTTCAGTTGCTGTAAACGACTCTTGTCTGTTCCGTCCCGCGAATCTAGGCTCCCTCTTTTCTTTTCTACCATCAGGACATCTTCCCCAGCCAGAGACTGGCGACTCTCTCATGATACTCAGAATACTTTCGTTCGCCGTCCCCGAGCCGCGATCGCCGGCCTCCTTCCAGAACCAGACCTCTTTCTCCTAGCTGACCAATCTGACGAACTCAAGCTCCCCAACTCCTCAGCATTGTGACCTCGAGTTCGGCGGAGAGCGAGGTCACCCAACCATACTCGTTCTCACTGCGTCGTGGCGGTCACGATCAACCAGTCCAGAATGCGGAGGTCCCATAACGACAAGAAGCATCGTCCTGAATCTTCGGTCGAGAAATTTCGAATGCAAGTACGCCTCGCTCAATCGGGCCACCATATCAAGGGATCGTTCGCAGAAACGGAGAAGAGTTTTCGACACAACCAGCAGTTTGCATTCCGTTGGGCCAAGCTCTGAGCTGAGCATCACGAACCACGATTATGACTCCAATCATGCGCCCCCGATGTACGTCAAGAAGCTTGAAAACGGAACTCAACCATGATGAAAGATAATTCACGATGTCAACGAAGTACCGTCTCAGGCGAGAACGATGGCGGTATTCTGATACACCCTCCGCTCTGTTCTCACCCACCGAACGGCATGGGAGGTCCTCCAGACTCCCATCCGTATTGAAGCACTCGACAGAGGGGAAACGAGAGAATTGGAAACCAGGCGGTTTTGGGAATGAGGAAACTGGGCGACATACAGTGCTGCGCCACATCAAGCGAGGAGATTCCAAAAAAACTATTTTGTCGAAATTTCCGAGTGTGAATTTCCCTGATTTCGAGCATGAGACGTTCAGGTTGCGTCAGGATCCATTTTCCAGCTGATCTACATTCTTCCGCACCAACGGTCCGAATGAATCCTGCCGTGCCCATAATCCGAATCCTGCTCATCGTAACGGTAAATGTCCACGCTTTCTGACACTTCGAGTGCCCATTGAAGGAGTGCTTCGGATGATGATCATCCACAGAGGGGATCAACGGATCCCATATATATATTTTCCAGTCGCTGGAGGACTTTCCATTAACTCCGAGTGTGCTGGAGGATGAGCATCAGGAGCAACATTGCTAGCTCATCACCGTTCATACATCCCACTTGGGCGCACTGATCCGATTCTATTGGGCTCTTGCGAGAGTTTTCTGCGAGCTTTGCCGGCTCGAAACTACTGAGGCTATTGTTTGCGTGTTTGCATGTGAAAAGCGCTGACATACTTTACGAGGAGGCAGCCATCACCCCACCAAGCTTCAGCCCAATCAGCTTGTGCTCGGTTGCATCTCTCTCATCGTCAGTGTCCAATCCGCAACGCATGGAGATTACTGTGAGATTCGATCGCTACCAGGAGGCAACTCAGTGGGAAGGAACACGCTCACGGGACGTCATTCCCATCCGGAGATTTCCGCTTCTCGTATCCTCAACACGATTCCGGTTCAGTGGATCAGTGAGACCATTGTGCTGGATCCGCATTCCACACAATCAGATGAGTAAAAGCTATTAATCCTCCCGGTACCGTCGGTCAGCCACTCCGAGCGAGGAAAGGATCAAAATGAATACAGTCAGGGCTCCCACCATTGGAGCATTTCGGGTGGTCGATTTAAGTCTGGAATGATTCCACTCGTTCTCCTTTTGTCCATTGCTGCGTGGAAATGGCGCTTGGGGATCGAAGCTGATAACGGTGGTGCTCCGGTTTCTTATTGCGCCAACGGAAGAGTTTGCATCCACCTATGAATGATCATGCCTTCTGGGTCGTTTTACCAGTATGCCCCTCCACGCGATTATACGCCCTGAATCGGGAGAGAGAAAGGACAATCGAGGCCCTCCGGACCGACCTGCTTAGAACTCTGAGTAGATCATTCTGCGACAGCTTACGCCAAGTTCGATGATCGCCAGGGACTCGCCGGGAACGACAAGAGTCAACCTATGAAGTCAAGCCGTTTGACTCAATGTGGAGAACAATCCAACTCCGTGAATCGAGAACTTCTTAGCATCGGGAATGTTCCTGAAGCCGGCATCCCTGAGAGGATACGGGAAGGAACGCATCGAGAACTGGATTTTGTCTCAGAGTTGACGATTTTCAAGCCACCGACCGCTGACTTTTCCGACTCTGACCAAAGATTCTCGATCCGTTCAATGGTAAGTGAGTCGGATCGTTTCCTGTATTGATTCAAACCCGAACGAACCCGATCTGTTGACCTCAGTTGATTAGGTAGCTCGACGGAGTTGAATATCCTAGCGATCAATGCAGATGAGAATCCAAATCCAAATTCTGCCAGCGAATTGATGCCGGAAAAAAAAATCCCAAATCTGAATATCTCACGTGGTGATGGGCGAGAGAAGAAGGAGTTGGGAAGTTCTCGACTTGATTTGACATTCCTGTACATGAACAACATTCATGCACAGCAGTGGGATCACCTGTTCACGTGAGATCTCACAGTGAATATCTGGTTCCACGGGATGTTCTCCCGCTCACCCAACATCTTGCTCATCCTTCCGTGATGAATTGAACGGGCTCGGAGTTCAACTCATTACCACCATGTTCCAGTTGGGATAACTTGAAAATCACTGTTTCTGGCCGGCTGACGCTGAACGGGAGCTGGCCGGCTCGGAAAGGTCCGACTACTTCTCGTCTTCATCGTGTAGGTCCGGATCCCAGTCAGACGACAAGAGCCGTGTAAATGAGCAGACCTACTAGATTGTTGTCAAGGCGACCCTCGATCTCGATCGTGCGTGGAACACTGAGCGAGCGGCGCTCCGTGAATACACCTCTGAATTTGGCGAATTCCTTATTCTGTTTTTCTGTTCAAAGAACCGTGAACTTCTGCTAGATTGAGTCCTGGTGGAAATATGATTCATCTTCCGACTCTAGACCCAATTTTCTTGCGAGGGCCCGAAACGGGTAGCGGTTGAGCCCATTCCATCAAAACCGTCTTCCTTGTTGTCGATGAGTGATTTCCGAGGTCCGAGCATTGGCAGTCTCGATGGTCGCACACAATCGTGGAAAAGCCTGTATCTTGTCGTTGAGAACGAAGCGCTACCGCTTATCGGGGCGTCCTGATCTACGCCACAGGATAGCCCTGGAACTTGGTTGAGATCACAGCCCTACGAAGCATACGGACCTGACATCACATTCGCTCAAGCTCAATAGGATTAAGGAGCCCAGACCACATTGATAACCCTATAACACTCTCGCTCCCTCTACCGTGAAAAACGAGTTTCAGGTGAACGCAATTCTAGGAAAACTCTTCTCAGGTAAGGAGCACCTCCGGATAGGAATCTGCTGAGTCCTTCGCTCACTCTCCATGGAGTGAGTCTCAGAGAATTTTCCGTGAGAGATTCCTCTCAGAAATCCTTCCCCGATCATGACGAAGGCCGATTCACGAGCCGCTGTTCTGAGAAGCCGTTGCCGCCGTCGGCCAAGCGCTCTACATGCGGAGGACCTCATAGAGCAGTGCTCAGGGACCTGAGGAACGAGGTAATCCACTGAAAACTAGGATTGTCAATGTCTTCCTAATAGTTCTCCATGTTACACGATGCTCTCAACCAACAGTATTCCCTGAGCAGGCTGCGAGCAGGAAATTGGACCCGGCTCCAGTGGATCCTTCGGTGTCGGCACCTGGGCTTCGGTGAGAAAGACCTCATCGAGGAATTCGCTGTCATGCAATGTACATCTTAGAGAAATGAAGGGAGAGACGATACCTTCCATTTGCAGAGCGAGGCGTCAATGTTGAGGCGAAAATCCTGAATGGCTCGATCACTGGTTCGGAAACGCCATCGTTCTGGAAATTGTAGCCGCAGGGGCTCAGTCCCAATGATGATCAATAGACTGAAACTGGTTCTGCCGAATGTTCGGATCATGTTGAACGCTGAGGTCAGGTGTAAATTCCCTATTGGACACGGGAAGCGCGCTTGGAGAATGGGATTGATCCATTCGAATTTCAGGAATCCGGTGCCGCCGCTGCTACCAACAAACGAATGATTGCGATAGATTCCCGGACTAGCCGTGATGCTTTCCTCTGGGTTGAGATGCAAGGCAACAGGAGGGAGGGGCGCGTTTCAGCGGGATCAGAGTGCAGTCAGCCTGGTTCAAATCAGAAGTCGTTAAAGGAAGCGTCCGACTCAATAAAGGTTCGACTCCTTGGATAAATCCGGACAGCAATGCTCTCGAATACAACACGAGCAATCCCGTGACAGTCACCCTCATGGGACCACAGGATCCAACCGTCGTGACAAACAGAATGGGCTACCGAAATTGATCCGTTGAGCTCTGGAATCCGCTATTACGGTGGAAAGCGTCTATCCGTGTCCCAGTCCATGCCAGATCTCTGATTTCACCTCGGCTGGGATTGTTGACCGAACATTCAACATTCCACAGCTATCCGACATTCGTCTGGGTCGTCAGAGAATCATCTCGATAACACAGTGGGATCGTACATTCTCGACAAACTTCAGGCCGTTCTGGATGCCGTCGTGCCCCGCCATCTCATGCCTTCTTAGATGAGCCGAGTATGACTTCAAGAGGTAGGAAGGCTACCGCTTGTATCGAAAAATTGTTAGTTGGACTTGTGATTCTTTGTTAGTCGGCAAGTCAAGAAGAAAAAAAGCTTGTGCTTACTCAGCATCTAAGCTGCTTGTTGTCATGTCGGAATCATCGAGGTTCTCAGTTTTGTCGGCAGTCCACTGCTCTTCGGGGTACTTTGTTCAATCTCAGGCATGAGGATGATTCGGGTTGGTCTGGAAATAAGGTGCAACTTCTGGTGGCCTCCGTATTCTGAGCTGCATCGCGAGTTTGATCCGATCCTCTTCTCTGATCGCAAGATATGATAGCGCATCTTCCCATTGTCATAGAAATCTGAGCAGAACTGCTATTCCCAGATAGCTCATGAAGGTCGCACGAGGAGGAGGTAGCCTGAAATCTCGCGAATGAACAGCCGGCACTCACGGATGATCGGTAAAAAAGCACAATCTTCGAATGTAACGACGCACACTTCACGGGAGATGACTTCCTATCGGGTGTACAAGACGAAGCTTGCCCTATGAAACTGAGAAAGGGAGGCCAAACGATCTACAGAAGCGCTGAAATGGAAGGCTGACGCGGTTGGAGTGTGAAACTTTCTCATGATTAGTAGTAGAGGTTACTCCGGCGACTAACGCCGTAATTCCTTGGCTGTGTTTTGCCCAGAGACCGTGTCACTCCCAATCCATCGTTGGTTGGATTTGGATCAATGCGATCAATGTGAGCAGGTGGAGAAAGCAGATCTAGATCCAGAGACAGAGTCACCAAATTTCGCCCCTTGGCGTGGCGGTTGCTTTTGCGTTCTCACGGAAGTGTCTGCCTGATGTTTCGGCTCCATAAGCGCGCTGCCACAGACATGTTGGCACGAACAATGGAGGCGGAGGCGAATCAACGACGGAGGAGTACGGCATGATGAGCACTTCTTCTGCGTCCGCATTCCTTCAGGAGTGAAAGGATGGTGAATTCATTCTAGGGACACAATTTAGCGGTTTGGGAGTCGATTGTACTCATTTTCTGGCATGGTTCTCTTATCGGACACTCCCGATGGATGCGAAAATCGTTGCTTCTCTCCGGTCCTCGTCACGCTGATTGGAGTAGATCCGATCCGTCTGTGTTCGGTGGTGGGACAAAATGGCCGATCGTCACTGCTGATCCTGTAAGCCAAACTTGCGTCGGTTAGGAGCCCAAGTTGGGCTGCCAACTGCCACCAGAACGTATGCTGGGTTTTCGTCAGGTCCGTCAATATACTGACACCGTGTGCGTGTCTGAATAATGATTTCGACCAGGGGAAAGTAGCAGCATGTGTTTCTGAGCATGAACTCACTTTCGATATTTGCACGTTGAAAATTCTACAATCGCGCTCTTATGGGTCGGATCGGAATCCCATTTTTTCTCCGGATCCGATGCGATTTCCAGTGGCTTTCCGTGTTTTCATGGATTGTGCCATCATCACCAGTCATGAGCAAAATGTAGGCCACTTAAATTCAATGTTGTCGTCGTTAAAGTCGAAGAGATTTCTCCGTCCTGACTTGAATCCAGCTTCGGTTTGTTCCAACCTTTTTTTCCAGTTAGGAGATGTATCGATTGGATAATATTGGACTCATGACTTTCTTGTCGAGTCCTTTTTCGGTCGAGAAATCATCAAAGACATAGTGTGCCATGTTGTAGGATCACCTCAGGTCTCTGTACAGACGCTGGAGTATTTCAGTATGGTTTGGGCATGCCTTTCCTCTCAGCACCTCCCACAGGCGAGTTCCGTCAATTCTGTCACACGCAACGTGTTCAATCCGAGAGGCAGGTATTTAGTCAGGTGTTTTCCACCTGGGGGCCTCTGTAGCAGATGTGAGGATGAAGATGCAGTCGTCGCATCTCCTGTCTTTCCGGAATCATGCTGATCCCACCCTAGGATCCCATCATTTGCGAATGGTCTATACATAATACTGGATATCGTGAGCGGGCGATAGGTCCATGATCTTTCTTATTTGAATTTGCTTTCGGTAGCAGTGTGACTTCCCCTGGCGCTATTCCGCCGGGATCGGTTCTGATCCCTGTTATGGCCGGAACATTCAGGCTATCATCCGTACCCTGCCATTCCTATAGATTGATCACATATGCAGGTAGTTATCCAATCCTCTTGCTGAGTCTGTGGATATTTTCCCATTTCGCTCAGGAATCATCACAGACATATGCGTGCCATATTGTATGATCACCTCATTGTCTCTGTACACACGCTGAATCATTTTCAGTATGGTTTTGGGCATACCTTTCCTCTCGAGCGCCTCCAACAGGCGAGTTCTGTCAATTCCGTCACACGCACGTGTGCAATCCAGAGAGCAGGTGTTCAGTCAGGTGTTTTTGCACCTGGCGGCCTCTGTAGCAGATGTGAGGATGAAGATACAGTCGTCGCCACTCCTGTCTTTCCGGAAGCCATGTTGCATCTTTGCATGAGGATCTTTGCGAGGTGACAGCCGGGAACATCGGGAATACCGGAAACCCGAAAACCGGAAATACCGACAACCTGGAATATCGAAAACCCGGAATCACGAAAATCCGGAGTGCCGGAACCCGGAATCCCGAAAACCAGAAATACCGAAAACCCTTTTCCCCATTCAAAGGCTCGATCGGAGTGAGCCCATGAGGAAGAAGAAGTGCGATTGCCGATTTCTGCGTGGAAATGCTGTCAGAATCACTGTTTTGGGTGACTTCGTTCGTAAACTCGTGAGGACGGCAAGGAGACAGACTTGAATCGGATGATTCAACGTCAAGCACTGAGAGCCCAATCGCTCATACATATTTGAATAACTCGGATGTTGAAGGAAGCGCCACATTGAGTTGGATTGGAATCGCGTCCTGGGAACTATGACTCAGCAGCTCCCCTCGTGATCTTGTAACAGAAACAGATCAACTTGTAGCGGATGGTCCGGTCCCGATACGCACAGAATAAGCGGAATCAACTGTATTCGCCATGTGAATACTCAGATGTCGCTAGTTGCCGTATTATGTGAAAGTATTCAATTATTACCTTCCAACGCTCCCGATCGGAGTTTCCCCAACCATGATCTCCTATCATCACTATATTCGGGACAAGTGCTCGGGATTCTGTGTATTCGGGAACCCGGACCCAAAACTTCTCCTCCCATCATCACCAGCGGTCCCGGTGCCCGCTCGAATTGGGGCTTCGTCATCAAAGCGTCTTTAATGACGGAGCAAGACCGAACGGTGCTCTCCACCCCTTCAGCGAGGAGTTGCTTCACGTCATTCCTTCTGCTTGGATGGGCGCGATGCTGGATAGTGACACACATCGCTGTCGGTCTCCGGATGGGATTTCTTCCGTGTTCAACCCGGATATGCGCCAGATGCACTGCCCGAAAATCCGTTCTCGGTGAGCACGGGTTGAGCTGCCCTCGAAGCACCGGCCGGCAGCCGCCTCAAAGATCGATTCCGAAATCATCACCCGGAAGCCCTGAAAACGGTCGTCCTGCGTTCCGTGAGCATAGCGAACGAGCTCCAGCTGACGGAGCCTGCAGAGTATAGCAAATCGACGAATTTGAGGGAGCCAGAGGAGCGATTCATTGTTCCGTCAGTCGCCGTCGAAACCTTGGGAGAGTTCACTAGAGTGATCCTCCGTGAATTGGGGGGAGAAATCTGAACTCTATATTCTAAACGGTCTCCGGTGACAGGACAACAGGGGATTCTCTGCTACATGAGGTTTTGGTCGGAGTTCAGCGGGCATTGCCACTGCTGGTGAAGGCAGGTATCTCTCCTCTTCAATCGCGGAAGACGGGTCTCAGATAGACTTGACGGAAGTCAGTTCCCGGAAACAGCGTGTTCCTCTGCGACGACCCCACAGAATTCCGATCATTGTGGGCGGGAAACATCTTTCCCAATAATCACAGCTCCCCGGGGGGCTGAGGCAGATCACCATCCTTCTCCAGAGCCAGGAACGGTCATTGTCGGCAGCAGGGGCAACGTGGCGCCGAAAATAATGAGAAGTACTCGTCCTGAACATGGATTTATTGGAGTTGAAGTTGAGGGGCTAGACGTCACGGTAGATGTCATAGAAGCAGCCGTGGATGACCCGTTTGGAATGAGGAATGTCTTTCATCATGACATCAACAAGATCCCTCATGGACTCCACTCGGGAGGAGCCGAAAGCTTCAGTGTGATCTCGGAGGACTCCAGCGGCCCCCTCGACTGCGCTCGTGAAGGCATCGGTTGAGGCAGAGGTCATGTCCCGTTTCAAGCATTCCGCTTTCTCTGTGGGGGCCTTTTCTTCACAGTCGGTATCAATTTTCAACAATCTGAAATAAGATCCGAAACATTCAACATGAATCCTTCTTTGGCTTACACTCGTGAGAGCAAACGCTTAGCGCGGCTCATGCCCCTTACGCTTGGTCGATTTCCTCGTCAAGATCGTCGTGCAGTTTGTTAAGTCTTGTTCTGACTTCTTGTACGATCTCTTGACCCTCCAGCTCGAGTTCCTTGACCCAATCAGACATCTTGACGTAGGATTTCCCCAGAACTACGCTCATGCGGTGAGAAACGCAGTCGGTGGCTGAAATGAAATCATCGTGTTGGCTAGAAAATCTCGGTTACAACGATATTCATCCCGGAGGATCGCGGATCTGTCGTTTTGTCAGGTTGCGACGAGCGCGAGAAATCTCCACAAGAAGCTCTTCAACACAAGCCTGGGGCAGAATGGAGATTCTAATTTTATCCCAATCTCCCACCTTCGTGAACGGTCCAGGCGCTGGTCTCAGCGGCCAGGAGGCAGGCGGCGGCGAATATGGCGAAGCTACGCATGTTGTCAGGCTTGAGAGACCCTGTACCTCTTCTGAGTTTGAGGTCCTTCCAATTGATGCTGGTAGCTAGAACAATGCTCCTTGTCACTTTGTGCGAATCGTGTACTCGACACCTTGAAGGACTCACACGTCCTCCTGGCAACGTGTAGCTGACCAGATCATCCGGACTGCATCTGGTCGCTTGAGCAGTTTGCATCGCCGCTCCTCTCGGAAAGTCAGAGTTCTGTACTCACCAAATGTCGGTGCAAGTTTCAGCAGGCGCGCTCACAGTTTCCGAAGGTCGAACGCTCCCTGGAGAAAAAATCTGCTCATGGAGAACTCTCGGGAAACCCGAAGTCGCCTACCTCCGATCCTCATTCTTCATTGCCAAATCGCGGAATCAGCGTCGAGGACAGCTTGAACCCCATCGGTAGGTGGTACTTACTCTGGTTAGTCTCCACTGAATCGCATCCCTTCAAAACTCGCTTTTAAGGAGTAGAGAGACTGGGAGAGCGTGATTATCAACAGGATACAGCTGGTGGCTTACTGATCCTTTTGAGCCTGGACAAAAATCTCGTGAGGCCTGTGAAGTTTCAAGGTTGCTCCCAGAGCGTTTGACATTTGGAGTGATGTCGTATTACACTCACAAGAGACGAGTTACTATGGTCTCTGCGTCTGGATGAGTCTTGATTGTTCAGAGCAACGCCGCACGTCAGGAGCAGGCCGACTGCCTGTCCTCCATGTTCAGACCCCGGTTGGCTGGCGCGCTTCGAGAACAAGCACTCTCCAAGGGAGCAGCTTGGCAACCAAGGCAAAGTTCGTTCTCTCCGGAGTGCGTTTATTGCTCGATCCCGATGAAGACACCTTCTGGCAATCTCATCCGCGCTACTGACGTTTCTATGAGGATTGCTGAGGACTTCCCGCTCAATGCAATCGTAGGAGGAGATCTCATCACATTCCTACGAGCCTGTGTTTCATCAGCGTCGAAACCATGGCGTTCAAACGAGTCTGAATTCGCGGCTTCCTGGTCCAAGTCATCGATCAACGCGCGAGAGTGACAAAATCTTGAAGATGAGCCTGTGACGCTTTGTTCGATTCGGAACCAGACAGTCATGAAGAGATACGAACTAGTATTCGAACGAACCTTCAGTTGCTGTAAACGACTCTTGTCTGTTCCGTCCCGCGAATCTAGGCTCCCTCTTTTCTTTTCTACCATCAGGACATCTTCCCCAGCCAGAGACTGGCGACTCTCTCATGATACTCAGAATACTTTCGTTCGCCGTCCCCGAGCCGCGATCGCCGGCCTCCTTCCAGAACCAGACCTCTTTCTCCTAGCTGACCAATCTGACGAACTCAAGCTCCCCAACTCCTCAGCATTGTGACCTCGAGTTCGGCGGAGAGCGAGGTCACCCAACCATACTCGTTCTCACTGCGTCGTGGCGGTCACGTCAACCAGTCCAGAATGCGGAGGTCCCATAACGACAAGAAGCATCGTCCTGAATCTTCGGTCGAGAAATTTCGAATGCAGTACGCCTCGCTCAATCGGGCCACCATATCAAGGGATCGTTCGCAGAAACGGAGAAGAGTTTTCGACACAACCAGCAGTTTGCATTCCGTTGGGCCAAGCTCTGAGCTGAGCATCACGAACCACGATTATGACTCCAATCATGCGCCCCGATGTACGTCAAGAAGCTTGAAAACGGAACTCAACCATGATGAAAGATAATTCACGATGTCAACGAAGTACCGTCTCAGGCGAGAACGATGGCGGTATTCTGATACACCCTCCGCTCTTTTCTCACCCACCGAACGGCATGGGAGGTCTCCAGACTCCCATCCGTATTGAAGCACTCGACAGAGGGGAAACGAGAGAATTGGAAACCAGGCGGTTTTGGGAATGAGAAAACTGGGCGACATACAGTGCTGCGCCACATCAAGCGAGGAGATTCCAAAAAACTATTTTGTCGAAATTTCCGAGGTGAATTTCCCTGATTTCGAGCATGAGACGTTCAGGTTGCGTCAGGATCCATTTTCCAGCTGATCTACATTCTTCCGCACCAACGGTCCGAATGAATCTGCCGTGCCCAATAATCCGAATCCTGCTCATCGTAACGGTACATGTCCACGCTTTCTGACACTTCGAGTGCCCATTGAAGGAGTGCTTCGGATGATGATCATCACAGAGGGGATCAACGGATCCCATATATATATTTTCCAGTCGCTGGAGGACTTTTCCATTAACTCCGAGTGTGCTGGAGGATGAGCATCAGGAGCAACATTGCTAGCTCATCACCGTTCATACATCCCACTTGGGCGCACTGATCCGATTCTATTGGGCTCTTGCGAGAGTTTCTGCGAGCTTTGCCGGCTCGAAACTACTGAGGCTATTGTTTGCGTGTTTGCATGTGAAAAGCGCTGACATACTTTACGAGGAGGCAGCCATCACCCCACCAAGCTTCAGCCCAATCAGCTTGTGCTCGGTTGCATCCTCTCATCGTCAGTGTCCAATCCAGCAACGCATGGAGATTACTGTGAGATTCGATCGCTACCAGGAGGCAACTCAGTGGGAGGAACACGCTCACGGGACGTCATTCCCATCCGGAGATTTCCGCTTCTCGTATCCTCAACACGATTCCGGTTTCAGTGGATCAGTGAGACCATTGTGCTGGATCCGCATTCCACACAATCAGATGAGTAAAAGCTATTAATCTCTCCCGGTACCGTCGGTCAGCCACTCCGAGCGAGAAAGGATCAAAATGAATACAGTCAGGGCTCCCACCATTGGAGCATTTCGGGGTGGTCGATTTAAGTCTGGAATGATTCCACTCTTTCTCCTTTTGTCCATTGCTGCGTGGAAATGGTCGCATTGGGGATCGATAGCTGTAACGGTGGTGCTCCGGTTTCTTATTTGCGCCAATCGGAAGAGTTTTGCATCCACCTATGAATGATACATGCCTTCTGGGTCGTTTTACCAGTATGCCCCTCCCACGCGATTATACGCCCCTGAATCGGGAGAGAAAGGACAAATCGAGGCCCTCCGGACCGACCTGCTTAGAACTCTGAGTTGAGACTCATTCTGCGACAGCTTACGCCAAGTTCGATGATCGCCAGGGACTCGCCGGGAACCGACAAGAGTCAACCTATGAAGTTCAAGCCGGTTTGAATCAATGTGGAGAACAATCCAACTCCGTTGAATTCGAGAACTTCTTAGCATCGGGAATGTTCCTGAAGCCGGCATCCCTGAGAGGATACGGGAAGGAACGCATCGAGAACTGGATTTTGTCTCAGAGTTGACGATTTTCAAGCTCACTCGACCGCTGACTTTTCCGACCTCTGAACCGATTCTCGATCCGTTCAATGGTAAGTGAGTCGGATCGTTTCCTGTATTGATTCAAACCCGAACGAACCCGATCTGTTGACCTCAGTTGATTAGGTAGCTCGACGGAGTGGAATATCCTAGCGATCAATGCAGATGAGAATCCAAATCCAAATTCTGCCAGCGAATTGATGCCGGAAAAAAATCCCAAATCTGAATATCTCACTGGGTGATGGGCGAGAGAAGAAGGAGTTGGGAAGTTCTCGACTTGATTTGACAGTCCTGTACATGAACAACATTCATGCACAGCAGTGGGGATCACCTTGTTCACGTGAGATCTCACAGTGAATATCTGGTTCCACGGATGTTCTCCGCTCACCCAACATCTTGCTCATCCTTCCGTAGATGAATTGAACGGGCTCGGAGTTTTCCAACTCATTACCACCATGTTCCAGTTGGGATAACTTGAAAATCACTGTTTCTGGGCCGGCTGACGCTGAACGGGAGCTGGACGGCTCTCGGAAAGGTCCGACTACTTCTCGTCTTCATCGTGTAGGTCCGGATCCCAGTCAGACGAAAGAGCCGTTGTAAATGAGCAGACCTGACTAGATTTGTGTCAAGGCGACCTCGATCTCGATCGTGCGTGGAACACTGGAGCAGCGGCGCTCCGTGAATACACCTCTGAATTGGCGAATATCCTTATTCTGTTTTTCTGTTCAAAGAACCGTGAACTTCTGCTAGATTGAGTCCTGGTGGAAATAGGATTCATCTTCCGACTCTAGACCACTTTTCTTGCGAGGCCGAAATCGGGTAGCGGTTGAGCCCATTCCATCAAACCGTCATTCCTTGTTGTCGATGAGTGATTTCCGAGGTCCGAGCATGGCAGTCTCGATGGTTCGCACACATCGTGGAAAAGCCTGTATCTTGTCGTTGAGAACGAAGCGCTACCGCTTATCGGGGCGTCCTGATCTACGCCACAGGATAGCCCTGGAACTTGGTTGAGATCACAGCCCTACGAAGCATACGGACCTGACATCACATTCGCTCAAGCTCAATAGGATTAAGGAGCCCAGACCACATTGATAACCCTATAACACTCTCGCTCCCTCTACCTGTTGAAAACGAGTTTCAGGTGAACGCAATTCATAGGAAACTCTTCTCAGGTAAGGAGCACCTCCGGATAGGAATCCTGCCTGATCCTTCGCTCACTCTCTCCATGGAGTGAGTCCTCAGAGAATTTTCCGTGACGAGATTCCTCCTTCAGAAATCCTTCCCCGATCATGACGAAGCCGATTTCACGAGCCGCTGTTCTGATAGCCGTTGCCGCCGTCGGCCAAGCGCTCTACACTGCGGAGGACCTCATAGATGCAGTGCTCAGGGACCTGAGGAACGAGGTAATCCACTGAAAACTAGGATTGTCAATTTCTTCCTAATAGTTCTCCATGTACACGATCTCTCAACCAACAGTATTCCCTGAGCAGGCTGCGAGCAGGAAATTGGACCCGGCTCCAGTGGATCCTTTCGGTGTCGGCACCTGGGGCTTCGGTGAGAAAGACCTCATCGAGGAATTCGCTGTCATGCAATGTACATCTTAGAGAAATGAACGGGAGAGTACACGATACCTTCCATTTGCAGAGCGAGGCGTCAATGTTGAGGCGAAAATCCTGAATGGCTCGATCACTGGTTTCGGAAACGCCATTCGTTCTGGAAATTGTAGCCGCAGGGCTCATGTCCCAATGATGACAATAGACTGTAAACTGGTTCTGCCGAATGTTCGGATCATGTTGAACGCTGAGGTCCAGGTAAATTCCCTATTGGACACGGGAAGCGTCGCTTGGAGAATGGGGATTGATCCATTCGAATTTCAGGAATCCGGTGCCGCCGCTGCTACCAACAAACGAATGATTGCGATAGATTCCCGGACTAGCCGTGATGCTTTCCTCTGGGTTGAGATGCAAGGGCAACCAGGAGGGAGGGCGCGTTTCAGCGGGATCAGAGTGCAGTCAGCCTGGTTCAAATCAGAAGTCGTTAAAGGAAGCGTCCGACTCAATAAAAGGTTCGACTCCTTGGATAAATCCTGACAGCAATGCTCTCGAATACAACACGAGCCAATCCCGTGACAGTCACCCTCATGGGACCAGCAGGATCCAACCGTCGTGACAAACAGAATGGGCTACCGAAATTGATCCGTTGAGCTCTGGAATCCGCTATTACGGTGGAAACGTCTATCCGTGTCCCAGTCCATGCCAGATCTCTGATTTCACCTCGGCTGGGATTGTTGACCGAACATTCAACATTCACAGCTATCCGACATTCGTCTGGGTCGTCAGGAATCATCTCGATAACACAGTGGGATCGTACATTCTCGACAACTTCAGGCCCGTTCTGGATGCCGTCGTGCCCCGCCATCTCATGCCTTCTTAGATGAGCCGAGTATGACTTCAAGAGGGTAGGAATGACTACCGCTTGTATCGAATAAATTGTTAGCTTGGACTTGTGATTCTTTGTTAGTCGGCAAGTCAAGAAGAAAAAAGCTTGTTGACTCTATCTAGCATCTAAAGCTGCTTGTTCGGCTCATGTCGGAATCATCGAGGTTCTCAGTTTTTGTCGGCAGTCCACTGCTCTTCGGGGTACTTCTGTTCAATCTCAGGCATGAGGATGATTCCGGGTTGGTCTGGAAATAAGGTGCAACATTCTGGTGGCCTCCGTATTCTGAGCTGCATCGCGAGTTTGATCCGATCCTCTTCTCTGATCGCAAGATATGATAGAGCGCATCTTCCCATTGTCATAGAAATCTGAGCAGAACTGCTATTCCCAGATAGCTCATGAAGGTTCGCCACCGAGGAGGAGGTAGCCTGAAATCTCGCGAATGAACAGTCCGGCACTCACGGATGATCGGTAAAAAGCACAATCTTCGAATGTAACGACGCACACTTCACGGGAGATGACTTCCTATCGTGGGTGTACAAGACGAAGCTTGCCCTATGAAACTGAGAAAGGGAGGCCAAACGATCTACAGAAGCGCCTGAAATGGAAGGCTGACGCGGTTGGAGTGTGAACTTTTCTCATGATTAGTAGTAGAGGTTACTCCGGCGACTAACGCCGTAATTCCTTGGCTGTGTTTTGCCCAGAGACCGTGTCACTCCCAATCCATCGTTGGTTGGATTTGGATCAATGCGATCAATGTGAGCAGGTGGAGAAAGCAGATCTAGATCCAGAGACAGAGTCACCAAACTTTCGCCCCTTGGCGTGGCGGTTGCTTTTGCGTTCTCACGGAAGTGTCTGCCTGATGTTTCGGCTCCATAAGCGCGCTGACCACAGACATGTTGGCACGAACAATGGAGAGCGGAGGCGAATCAACGACGGAGGAGTACGGCATGATGAGCACTTCTTCTGCGTCCGCATTCCTTCAGGAGTGAAAGGATGTGAATTCATTCTCGGGACACAATTTAGCGGTTTGGTGAGTCGATTGTTACTCATTTTCTGGCATGTGTTCTTCTTCTCGGACACTCCCGATGGATGCGAAAAATCGTATGCTTCTCTCCCGGTCCTCGTCAACGCTGATTGGAGTAGATCCGATCCGTGTGTTCGGTGGTGGGACAAAATGGCCGATCGTCACTGCTGATCCTGTAAGCCAAACTTGACGTCGGTTAGGAGCCCAAGTTGGGCTGCCCAACTGCCACCAGAACGTATGCTGGGTTTTCGTCAGGTCCTTCAATATACTGCACCGTGCTGCGTGTGCTGAATAATGATTTCGCCAGGGGAAAGTCGCAGCATGTGTTTCTGAGCATGAACTCACTTTCGATATTTGCACGTTGAAAATTCTACAATCGCGCTCTTATCGGGTCGGATCGGAATCCCATTTTTTCTCCGGATTCCGATGCGATTTCCAGTGGCTTTCCGATGTTTTCATGGATTGTGCCATCATCACCAGGTCATGAGCAAATAGTAGGCCACTTAAATTCAACTGTTTTCGTCGTTAAAGTTCGAAGAGATTTCTCTCCGTCCTGACCTTGAATCCAGCTTCGGTTTGTTCCAACCTTTTTTTCCAGTTAGGAGATGTATCGATTGGATAATATTGGACTCATTGGACATTCTTGTCGGAGTCCTTTTTCGGTCGGAAATCATCACAGACATATGTGTGCCATGTTGTAGGATCACCTCATTGTCTCTGTACAGACGCTGAGTTATTTTCAGTATGGTTTTGGGCATGCCTTTCCTCTCCAGCACCTCCCACAGGCGAGTTCCGTCAATTCTGTCACACGCACGTGTTCAATCCAGAGAGCAGGTATTTAGTCAGGTGTTTTCCCACCTGGGGGCCTCTGTAGCAGATGTGAGGATGAAGATGCAGTCGTCGCCTCTCCTGTCTTTCCGGAAGTCATGCTGCATCCCCCCTAGGATCCCATCATTTTGCGAATGGTCTATACATAATACTGGATATCGTGAGCGGGCGATAGGTCCTATGATCTTTCTTATTTGAATTTGCTTTCGGTAGCAGTGTGACTTTCCCCTGGCGCTATTCCGCCGGGATCGGTTCTGATCCTTCTGTTATGGCCGTGAACATTCAGGCTATCTATCCGTACCCTGCCATTCCTATAGATTTGATCACATATGCAGGTATGTTATCCAATCCTCTTGCTGAGTCTGTGGATATTTTCCCAATGGCTTCTTCAACCATCTGTGCATCGATAGGTGGGTTTGACCCCTGTAGCATAGTGATGTCACATACTTCTAGCTCGTCTCATCTCGCCGATTTTTCGCATTCGAGAATCGCTCTGAGGACATCCGTCAGATGTGCTTTCATTTCATAATCCGCGATGTCTTGGCCGGATCCATCAGTCGGGCATATCCATTTTCAGGTTTTCCATCTTCTTTCCGCGTGTATTTTCGGGGACGTTTCAATCTTTGCTCTTGGTGCCCTGATGTTGTGGTCGTATATTTTACTATCACGTCTAGATATTTCTATCCCGACCTGTTCGTATTTTCGGTTCTGGACTGTGTCAACATCCACCGCTATTTTCTGCAGTCCGTCTCCGTCTCCCCTCTTTTGCGCTCTCTTCCGCTATTTTTTCAATCGCTTCTTCTCTTTGATCATCCTTGGGATTCCTCTCATTAGGACATGTATCCCATGTGTAGGACAGGACATGTATCGTTGAGTTTGAGTTTTTTTTGTATTCCTCAGAATATTTCCCTGAATGGTCTTACTCAAAAATTCATTTGATTCTGGTAAATTTCCAACCATCTGTGCCGTGATCGATTCTACCGTCGCCATGGTGACTCTATTTCTGTCTTCCATTGTGAAATTTTCCGTTTTCTTTCTCTTTTCTGCACCACCGCTCTCCATCTGTTCAGAATTCAGCGGAGAGTATGTTGTGATCCGTCATTCGTGTGCGTACCCTGTCTTCGTCCGCCTGCATTTGTTCGAGTTCCTCAAATGCGTTGGCGTTACAGGGTGCGTAGTCAATCACAGCGTTTTTCTGTGTTCGTCTGCTTTGGCATCTGTCTAACAGGTTGGTCATTATCAGTCCATCTCGTCTTACGAAATTCTTCAGCAGCCAACCTCTTGCATCCTCTCTTTCCGCGAATCGGGATGTATGAGCATTCATATCTCCGGCCACAATGACATGGGTTTGCACTGTTCCGACTTGGTTGAGCACCTCTTTTGACTCGTCGAACAGTCTCGCGTTTTGTCCCCCTTCTCCGTCAGCGACGTTTACTGATATGAACAGCCACTCGGTCTATCCTATCTCGATTCTATTAGCTGCGAGATCTCTTCCTATTTTGGAAGCCAGCTGCTTACGGATTTCGTTCGGTATGAGAATGCCCACTCCTGCCTATGCATTTCTCTCGGTGAGGCCTGTTTATTTATTACTATTACTCCCTACCCAGTCATATCCAGGTATGCTCGGTGGCATTCCATCATTGATCAGCCACGTTTCATTCACCAAGATGATTCTCTTAGTATCTCTTCCTCTTCAACCTTCGTTCCCTGAGAAGCTTTCCCCATTCAGGATGTTCCATCGTTCCATGAAATGAAAAAGGGTCCAGGTCCGCTATTCCGCGGCCTCGACCATTTTCCTGACCGGAACCTCTCCCCCTTCCGGGATGGTCGGTGCCTCTTGCTATTGTGCCCAGGGCTCCTCTTCCCTTCTCCTCCTCTTTTTCGAGGACCTTAGCCCTCGCTCTCCGCATATTTGCTCGGCGCTCATCTTGCTCTTCCTTCCGAGCTTCAACGCTTCCATATACCACGAGACTATTCGTATCCCAGTCTCAGTTACACCGTTTCTGGCGGAGCATTCATAGTCGACGAGAGCAGAGGTCGTCAAACTGTGTGCCGCGACACACCACGGTGCCGAGGGTGTCGGGGGGTGTCGCTGGGTGCCGAAGGGGGGAAAAGAGTTTTGACGGGTAACAAGGATGTCGAATGAGGCCAAACGACGTCTTCTTTCATTCTCACCATACTTCGGTGATGGCATGCTTCGGTACCTTTCGGCAACCCCTCGCGAGCTTACGGCTGCGGCATCCCTCGACACCCTGGGGTGTCGATGTCGGAAAAGTTTGACGACCTCAAGACTAAAGTCATGGGAGATATGGAAACGCTCTTCGAGTTTACCACAAGGTTTGGGGACAACATGTCCATCAAATTTCCCCAGAGAAGAGCGGTGTAATGGTCTTCCCTCGACCAGCAGGAACCCATACTCCGGATAGGGATCTAAGGATACAAGGATTACCAATACCTATGGTGGAATCATACAAATATCTGGGGATCGAATTATTTACCGACAGCGACCACTTGGCTAGACAATGGCCTAAGCTGCCCAAGCCGACCAAGCAATCCAGAGACTAAACGCGGAAGCACTTTGGAGCTTCGACCGATTCGAAGTCTCCAAAATACTCTGGAAAGCTACAGCAGTCCCGCAGCTCACGTACGGCAATGCAGTGATTACCATGCCGAAAAGATTGAGAAACCACATAGTAGTCGGGCAGATAGACGCGGGAAGATGGGCTCTTGGCATACCGCACTCCACTATAGCGAAGGAGCTCATCGAGGGAGATTTCGGATGGAGCTCCTTCGATGCCAGAGAAACCATGAGCAAAGTGATGTTCTTCGAGAGGATGAAACAAATGGAGCCACATTGATGGTTAGGGTCCGACAAGCCTAAAATTCGAACCCGAAACGCATGAAGCCGAAAAATCGAACCCGAAACGCATGAAGCCGAAAAATCGAACCCGAAACGCATGAAGCCGAAAAATCGAACCCGAAACGCATGAAGCCGAAAAATCGAGCCCGAAAAGCATGACGCCGGAAACCTCCTCTCCCAACGGCGGAGTGTTCGGGACTGGTTTGGTGGGATGGAATTTCTGTATCGTTTCGTCGTTCTGTATCTTTGTGAGACTTATTCGGAACGACTGGGAGACGTTCTCGGATGAGATGATGACAACGGCTCAGTATGACTCCAGAGCACGGCGAAACGATGAAAAAAACTTTTTCCCGATTCGCTCTCTGATATAGGATCTTTCGCACGAGCGCTTTCCACCAGCGTTTCCATTTACGGGAATGGGTCATTCTTCTGGGCACGCAAAGCGCCTCTGCGCGCTCATCCTGGGTTTGAGTGTTGTCCTGGGTCAGGGGCGCCTCCAACTCATCATCGTCAAATCTTTGAGGCGGCCTGCCGCGAGGTTCGATTGGAAAGTGGAAATTCCCTTGCCCGAAGCTTCCGTACCACGCGTAACACTTCGAGCGACCCAGGGCATGGTAACCGTGAGTTTCCCCGAGTAAACGATGCGCTTCAGGTGCAGCTTTCTTCAAGTGAAAGGACTCGAGGAGCTTTCCCCGCCGGACGGCATTTTCCGTCACGTACCCGCTCATGTTTGATGGAAAACGTTCAAGTTCGAATACTTCGGTTCTGTCTGGGAGCACGTGCCGGCTCAGGACAGAGCTAAGTAACGGCACAGACAAAGCGCGATCCAAGCGCTTGAGAGAAATTCAAACCACAGCGACAGTGGCGCCATAGGAACTGATCGTCCGGGTTTCATAGGAACGTATGACTAGTAGGCTTTGCAACGGTTATTTAACCGCGGTTAATAACCGCAATGACCGCAAATATTCTGCGGTTTTTAACCGCAATAACCGCGAGCGAACTGCGGTTATAACCGCATTTAACCGCGATTTTCCGAAACGTATGATTCTTCGAGAAAGCGTCGTGTATGATGAGGGTACTCTGGCTGGGAATCGGTGCTAAAAATTAAAGAGAAATGAATTGCTTCTGGAACTGTGAGATCTTGTGTGATGACTCCCTTTAAACCAAGTTCGCATACGCTTCCGAAAGCCGGATCTGGCTAGCAATTGTACCTGGACACACATCAGGAACAGCCTCCTCATGTGCCCATGAGCAAGCCGTTCAACGAATCGATGAGTCAGCATCGGAGGCGGAAGGTTCAATCTTCCAGAGCTTTGCGCATCTGGTAAGTTCAGGGAACAGAGCACAGTGGAAGTAGCTATTGTGTGGGCTGCACCCCCCATTGGGGGGCATCGATAACTGAGGACTGTGATGGAATCCTTCCAGAAAACGGCTATCACTCATGCACGGGTCGGAACGGAGAACATACGCCTGTTCCAAAGGCGACAACGGTAATATCGAAGCCAGGAGCAGTAATTTGGAGTCAGACAAAAATTGGAAGCACCCACAAAGAGGACCTCGAGGATTCCCAATAAAAAAAAAGGGGCCAAGTTCAGCTGCTGAACTAGTGGTTCCGTAGGCTTACGTTCCACATCGATCTGATCAACGACCAGTATATTGGGAGCAAGCCGCTGACGGCAGAGCGAGTGATAAGTGCTAGTCGACAGTGCCGCAAAGCACAACTCTGGGTGGTTTCAGTTTCGTTGCGGCTAGCTTCCGGCACAACGAGCGAACCCTGGCCGGTAGAATGTAAGCCTACATTAAAAAACCCGAGAATCAGGACGTGGAATTACGCGAGTCATCTCAACCCAACAAGGTAGCATGCCTTTGGGAACTCTTCGCTCGTGAAACCGTGCAGAAATCGGAGCCACTCCCACATCTCAGAGTTTGCAACACTTCCTCAGCGGATCGTGAGGAGTTGAACCCGACATTGCTGACTACATTCATCGGGCGGGGGGGGGGGGGGCCCTAATACAAGATGATCTCTTTTGCATCAGGATAATTTGTCGAAGATTTCGTGACTTGAAACGTTCAACCAATGTTCCCGGCCCCATCTGATCAAGGTCGAGCTGTAACAAACGAGTCTTTATGAGATATGTTTTGAGATCGCGTTGTATCCGCTAATTATGTAACCTTCTTCCTGATAAAAGGGGAGAAGCTCCCTGGAAATCTTCCAGGGAACATTCTTCCATATAACCGCGGTTTTCGGTCCTAATTTTGCGGTTAACCGCCATTGCGGTTATGGATTCGCGGTTATCGGTTAACCGTAACCGCGGTTATTTAGAAATGCGGTTATTTGCAAAGCCTAATGACTAGGCCTTCCAAAGATCCGCAAAATTTGAGGTCCGCGGATCCCGTGAAGTAGGATCCGCGGATCTCTGCAGATCGGATCCGCAAAGTGACTCAAACTGTTTCCAGCTCATAGCTACCTAATAGACTCGCAACACGCTGTCCTCTAGGCGTGGTTCAGTGCATCTTCTTTTCATAACTTGATATGGGGGAGCAGTGAGAGAAGAAAAGCCAAGTACATACTTTATGAGCGCTTGCATTCATGTGGCAACTCGCCAAATGAACGCATTGTTTAATTTACTGTAAAAGAACAAGCATACAATGAACTATGTACATCACAAAGCGAGTTAGGGAACTCTTGAGAGGGCTGTATCCTATCATTACGAATTTCTCGTCTACGAATTTTTGCTCGGATCATCGGTGGATTTTGATGGCTCCCTGAAGTTATCCATGCTATATAACGATAATTCCAAGATCTTCCGTGCCACGTGAGCGAATGGGGAAACGACACTACTTGCGGCACGTATGAGTGTGTTGTGTGGTCGTTGAGAGAGAGGACAATAATAAAGAATATCGTGAAACGTTCAACGAGGGATAAACAGGCGCCTTCGAAAGCAAGTTTCCGGCGCGCAGAATTTGAAGTCGATCATGGGAAAATTTGGTCCACGGTGAGTTCAGGAAGCGAACAGCGACTTTCATCGGCTCACTCGACTCATCGGAATTTGTGGAACGGGACCGGGCTCTGGCGGGGCGACGGGCTCATGTGCATCTGTGATCTGCGCGATAACATCGAGGAGCTTTTCATCCGAAAGTTCTTTCGGTTCACACATCCCTTCAAGGTTGAAGGCATAGGTAGGCTCCTCTTAGAGATTTCTCTTATCAAATTCTTTCGGAGAAGGAGAGCTAGCTCGGTTCTCGAATCCTGGAGATCATCAAGGAGGCATGTGAAGATCCTGTCGGCATTGCTTAGCGTAGTCTTGTCATCCCAGATGTTTAGAAAGGCTCGTTTGAAAGGGGAGGGCACGGTTGCGATGCTCCTCCAACCACGGGAATCATCCCTGTTTATGGTATCCCCTTGGCGACGAAGCACATAGTTCATCGCTGGGAAGATTTCTAGGGCACGCTCGATCATCATCAAAGTCTAAATCCATCTAGCTTTAGAGTCGATTTTGACGAGCAGTTGCCGTCCGTTGTAGTCTTCACTCTGCCCAACATCCCGCGATGTTTTAGATTTCTCGACGTCCTGATTCTCTTGTTCTCAATTGGGAACCAGTCTCAAACTGCCAATGCTACCCTCGAGCAGCTTCCAGCTTTCTCTGACTCCAAGTCGTTGCTTTCGGCTCTGAGATCATCGTTGCTGTGCCAGTGCATCAGAATTCCCCGTTTTCTTGAAGGATTCCATCGCGATTCCTCAATAGATGCCTTAACATGCGGGTGCGACGCACTTAACAGCTACTTTTACTGTGCTCGGTTTCTTGATCTCACCGGTGCTCTCCCATGAAGTGCTTGGACGGCTCGTTGACGGGAACATCAAGAGGCTGCAGGTGATGTGTAAGATCTCCAGGAATGCTTGCTGGTCGAGTCCTCATTTCGGAACCGTGTATAAACTTCGTTTAACGGGAGCCATCACACAAGATGTCACTAGTTCGGCGAGTAAACCAAATATGCCGAACAGAGTCGATCGTATCATAACTTCCGACGGTTCAGCTCAAATATCATAAGATCACATTTCCGCGGATCATTTTCTCTACACATTCGCTGTGCCCAGCTGAATGCTGAGAGCAAGTTTCACGTCTGTCAGCTCGTTTCTGTTAAATTCTCAGCCCCTTATTCCAGATCTCAGTCCTCCTGAGTATGCTCATCAGATGATACGCTCTCCCGAAAAGCGGATCCGGATCCGCGGATATCTCCAAGATCCTGCGGATCTGGATCCGCGAATATCTTGCGGATCCTGCGGATCCGAATCCGCGGATCCGGATCCGCTGGAAGGCCTGCGTATGACTCGTCTGCCGGAGTGCGGGCGATCTTTGTAGATGCTCCAGGGACTGATCGCACTATTGCGAGTGGAGCTGACAATTGCGGATTCCGGTTCAGTCGAGTTCATCTGAGCCTTCAACTGGCAGCAGCTGTACTGTGACTGCGGGAGAGACTGTTCCGATGCCGGTTTTCCTTTTTCGGTGGGAAAGAACAAGGTATTGTAACAGCGTATTCTGCGAATATTACTAGGGCTGGAGGTGGAGATTCCTCTCCAGTTCTAGCGAGTTGATCTCGGAAACTTCAAGATTCGCGTTCAGCAGATTGCCATCTGTATCAGCTACACCTTTGCTCAGTCCGAACTGGGGACCGTAGATGCGGAACAGCGAGGACGTAAGCGAGGCAGAAGAAGTATGTAGGCAGAGCATAACGAAGGTGCAATTCCTCACCGCTAGCCCAGTCCCGACCGCTCCGCTGTTGGGAGAGGAGGTTTTCGGCTTCACGCTCTTCAACTTCATGCGTTTCGGCTTCATGCTTTTCGGGCTCGATTTTTCGGCTTCATGCATTTCCGGGTCGATTTTTCGGCATCCAGGGTATACAACACATTGATGGCCAAAACTTGTCGTCGAGGCCACCAAACTCGCAAAAACCAGAATCAAAGCATCTGGGAGACTCAAAAAACTGAGCATGCAATTTGAAGTTGGAAGCATCCGACTGGTCAAAAACACATCCGGCACGCCGATGTGGAAGACGTTCCGCAAAGAACTCAAACTGAGGGTGCGGAATGAATTGGACGCCACCTGGAGACACAGGATGGAGTCCAAATCTACACTGAGTACATACCGACGATACAAAGAGACTAGAGGAATCAACTCCGGACTGTACGATAACTCCCGCGGAAGTCAACTCTTAGCGTTAACCAGGGCAGGAATGCTAAACACCAAGACCCGGCAACACAACCGCGATCCCTCCATCGACATCAACTGTTCTAGATGTGGAGCCCCGAAACAGACAGACACGTAGTCATGGGGTGCGAGGAAAGAACATTCCCCCCAGAGGAGTTTCCCTTCCGAATTGGACTCTCACCCAATAGCAAACATGAAGTTCTGCGAAAGACGAAGATGACCCTAACTAACTGGGAGCGATGAAACCTGTGAACGCAATACGACTCAGCCCTGGAATGAGAGGGACCATAAGTGCATATGGAAGATCGAAATAAATCCAATCCAAATCCAATCCAAGTTCTATTGAAGAGGCTGCATGTATTCGGCTCTCTTCCGAGCCACACTTTCACTGCTCTGTTGACCTCTCTCACGGGTTCAAGTGTTTCACCTTTTTCTGGCAGACTCATCCATGTGAGCGAAATCACTTAAGGGTTAGCGGGAATGATTTCCATTCCCCCGATATTATCCTCCGCCACGTTTCGCCTTTCCGACGCCTGCATTCCGCGTCTCTGATATTACACATGGCGATTTCCAGGAATATGTGGTAGGAGCCCGCGTCGCCTTCGTTCAGCAGCTTTTCTCCTACTTGAGGGACTCCTAAGTGAGCGGCCAATCTAGGCCTAGCTCTCAAGACACTCTTTCCTAGCAGGCCTGTCAACGATTTTTCCTAATCGACTGCTCCGAGATATCTTTCTCCAATAAAGTGGGCCAATGCGGTGGGATCTGTTCTGATCTCACCCTGCTCTATTTACTCGCTACTCTGCGAGTGTCTCGGTGCTGTTTGTTCCGCGCCCGAGCGACGCGTCAATTCTGCGGCTAATTGGTTGAGAGCTTGACCGCAGACTTCCACTGTCTCTGCAGTGAGCCCGATATGTTTTCTCAGGTCTTCCTCTAACTGTCTAATTTGATTCGGCATAGCGGCAACATGTTAGTTGGCAGCTCGAAGTAAATTCTGCTCCCGGACGCAGTGGGCGCGATTCTGACCCGCCGCCTCCTCGACTTTCCGCATACAATTTCCGCATGAGCCACATGTGAGCTGAGGCATTTTGATCATTCGACAGTGGGTCTGAACACTTCCCGGAAACTCTGACCGATACCTGCAGACTTCGCTCGCCTCCGAAGCATTCATCAATCGTACCATCATACCCTGATCTGACGTCTGTAATCCGTGCCCGGAGACTTCGCGTGCCTCGACTTGTTTCAGGACGCAAATGTTACGCACACTCACGGAGACCGAAAGGAGCTTGGTTAAGTATGGTCACGATGAGCTAGATTCGGATTATCGCGCACGGTAGATCTTGCCATAGAAGAAAAATCCGATGACGTCGAGATGAGGCCCAGGAGTCTAGCTGGCGGTCATGTCATGGCGGTAACTTATCGTCAGAATTCGCATACAGGTGATACAGTTCATTGACGACAAACAAACGAGCAGACCCTGGATTTTCATATTACTTTCAATAATCAGATCAGTGTTGCGTTTTCCAGAGCTCGTTGAAGTCTTCCTCTATTCAATCGATGGTCCCAAAAAGAACCTACCAGGGAATCGCGGATTTTCAGCTGATTTCGGAAAATAAAAGGAAGGGAAGATTCCTCTCGATCCCGGCTACAAAACGCGCAGATCGGTAGCGAATCAGAGAAACGGTGTCCAAAACAATATACCCCTGAATTGAGCCCTCCAGACCCCCTGCCGACCTCTGCCGTGGGGAACCGCCCGTAACTCCTGAGGCAAGCCGATTCCGGGGATTTCACTGATGGCAACAGTTTCTTATTTCGAGCCGAACTATCCGAAAACGAAGTACCCGGGTTGATCCGATAGCTTTATTTTCCACCTCAAAAGTTACTGGGCGCTCATTCCCTTCGATCGGAACCTCTTGAAGAAGCGCATCTTTTTGCTTTTTTTTTCAACAATCAGATCAGTGTTGCGTTTTACAGAGCTCAATGAAGTCTTTCTCAATTTGATCCATGGCGCCTGAAAAAAACCTACCAGGGAGTCGCCAATTTCGAAAAATAAAGATTGGAGAGGTTCCTCCCGATCCCAGCTAAAAATTGCTTGCGAGAACGCGCAGGTCGGTCGCGAATCGGAGAAACGGTATCCGATACGAGATACCCCTGAATTGAGCCCCCGGACCCCCTGCCGACCCCTCCCGTCGAGAACCAGAGATTGCGCAGCTAGTCGAATGGCGCCCATTGCGACGGACGCAATTACTCACGAGCTACGAAACTCGAGTCCCCGTCCCCTGGGTACCGCCAGAGGAGCTTCTTCATAGGCCACACCTCACCACCAGGGTAGGGGACTCTCCGATCCAATTCGTGGTGTCCGAAGGGATTCCCCGCCTGCCGTATCGAAACCATAGAGTCGACGACAGCAACTCTAAATATCCAATCGCGGAAGCGTGCTGTTGCTGACTGATCCTGTGAGCCTCGCAGGATTGAATCTGGGTTCGGTGTTTTGACTGAACTGGCTCAGATGTGGCATTCCGGCTGCCACATCAGCCTTCAATCCGCCCGTTCCGCTGCTTAGAATCGGACTCGGTTAGTTCTGAACACTGACGGTTATAACTTCTTCATTTGGGATTGTTCAGGCCCAGGGAAGTCTTCTGGTCCTTCCGATACATTCCTTCTCGACTATGAGTCTTGCCAGCCAACCGCATAATTGAATTTCCGTTTGCGTTCATCTACAGGGTGGCTTTTTTTAGTCGGGAATTTTCGAGCCCGATCTTGTGTTGACCATAACTTCGTCAATTTTTGGAACTTTTCAAAAATCAAAGAGTGATCGATAGAGGATATCGAGGCGGTCATTTTGGTACAAAATTCAGGAGGATCCGTAAAAATCCCGGTCAGGAGATGGTTTTGAAAATGACCCTTTTTTTTTCGAGGTCTTCTTAAAAGTTATCGTAAAAACGTCAATATTCATCGGATCGGACTCGTGCGGGTCGCATCCGACGCGCAAAAGGGAGCCGGTCATTCGCCAGAAAACCGATTGAAGTTATCTCGTTTCTCCGAAAAATGGCAACCGATCGTATCGAGAATTCCTTTGGTGTCGAGGGTGATTTTGGCAACCGAGGGCGGAATCCTGAGCATGGGTGATTTCCGGTGAAAATCAAAAATCATCGGATCGACCTCGCAGCTCAATGTTCGCATGATTCACCCATTTCTGAGTAATTTTCACCGGGGGAGATACCTCCGATTCTGTCTCGTTGAGGAGTTACGAGAAGAAATGCGGGGAAAAGCGAGGAAAACGAAATTAGCCAATGGGCAAGGCCTTGAAAAAGGGGTTGATACGATCGCTTGCCATTCTTCGGGGAAATGAGATAACTTCGCTCGGTTTTCCGGCGAATGACGGGCTTCCTTTTGCGCGTCGAATGCTACCCCCACGAGTCCGATCCGATAAATATTGACGTTTTAACGATAACTTTTAGGAAGACCTCGAAAAAAAAGGAAGGGTCATTTTCAAAACCATCTCCTGACCGGGATTTTTACCGGATCCTCCTGAATTTTGACCGCTGATGACAAAATGACCGCCTCGATATCCTCTATCGATCACTGTTTGATTTTTGAAAAAGTTCCAAAAATTGACGAAGTTATGGTCAAAACAAGATCGGGCTCGAAAATTCCCGACTAAAAAAAGCCACCCTGTAGCGATGCCCCCAAAATTATTCTCTCAGGGAGGGGGCAGGGGGGGAGACAGATCTTCGTGAGAGCGACGAGCGCTTGAATGTTCTGGGTCACGTCCGTAACAAGCATCACAGACTTCTTGCCATAGTGCAGATTCCTTCCGCTACGAGCTCTTAACTGAATCGGCCCGAGTCGGCCCTCTACCCCCGCTGCTTGTCCGAAATCTTTGTGGACTATGTTTCTTGCTGATGTGTCATTGTCCCCATCCAGCTCGGAACTCGCGATGCAGTTGGCCACATCCACCCTGATGGTCACCCCAAATGGGGGGAACTACTCAAGCGGATCGATGTGCACGGAGTCCACGTTCAGCTGTGAAGCCTTCTGCCAGTTTGTGAAATTGGTTCGACGGCCCTGAAACTTCGGTACCCTGAGCACCTCGTCCCACGGAGTTCTGAAATTGTGGATCTGCTCGGAACTTCCGACCCCCTCGTGCTCGAGGCCTGGGGTTCGATGAACGAGCTGTGGTGTTCGATAGACGTTTACTGCCTCGCAATCTTGCATCCTGATAGGCTCCTTGGCCGTTTTACCGCGAGAATTCATCCGCCTCGAATCCCACCTTCAGATCGTACTGAATTCCCTAGGCTAGTTCGGCCTGCCTCTGATCTGGTGTGTTGCTCCCAGACAAATTGATGGAGACGATTTCTGAAGTGTAGCTCGAGCCGCATGTACGCCTGCTACGTATCTTTTCGATACCTCACGTTCTTGTGCTTCTTCAACTTTCGTGCACGCCTTCGAAGCCTTCGGAAATTCCACTCCATTCTCTTGTTCGCTGACCTCATCGAGGAGAAAAGCACAACTCCGATCTGATCGACTTCTGGCGATGTTGAGGCCTGATGGGGAGGAAATGCGTCGTCGTCGTGAGCAGAGGTCGCAATTATTCCGAATCTCGTATCTGGCTTCCGATAATGGAAGCAGACCCGGGTCCAGATCCGACACCCGGGCCCGGCAATCCCACGTGGGTCGACGAACCAGGTACAGCGACATGTAGACGTAGGACGTTCGAGTCCGAATGTTTCAGAGAATCAGTTTGGCACACCTCGTGAGCCAGCCATAGAAGTGCCAAATCCTCCACAGAGAGAGGTCTTTGTATCCGTTCCGTCGGTCAACGCTGTCAGCTGATAGTGAGTGTATCTCGGTCCTAGCCCGAGTTGTTCTAGTTGTTGTGGAGATCGATTTAGGATGACAGGCTCTTTCCTTCTCTGCATCGGATCGAAGTACATTGAAAGTTTTCGCACAAATCTCTTGCTTGTTCCTTGTAGCTTTGGACGAGAAACATCCGAGACATGAACAACCACCAGCAGCGCTATCGCTTCCGCGAGCGAAACAATACGTAGCGCTGCTAACGCTTTCCATGTTTCGTCGGTTCGTGCCTCGTCCAGATCTACGTCGAAGCTCCGACATCGAGATCCTAGCATTTGGACGTTCGAAGGATGAACATGTTCCTTACTAAGGGCTCACTGAAAATTCAGAGAAATCCGTGAGTGGCGGACAACGGTTGCATTCGGAATATGATGTACGTCAACTTGATCGAACTCCTGGTCTGCCTGGTATTGGACGTCGATCAGATCCAAGGACAACCGTTCCCTGCGGAAATCGTCGCTGCAGCCGAGCTGGCCGCATCACGATTGGGAACGGACCCAACGTCTCTCCTCCTCGTCGACTTGGGAAGAACACTATCTTCAGGTAGCTTGAGCTCACGCCGCAGTTTGCTCCTGCTAAGAGCTCCGACTTTCTCTCACGGAAGGGTTCCCATCGAACACACAGGGCTGTCTGAATCTTTCGCGGCGCCCATGAAGATTGTCCTCTTGACGAAGCGGGGCGATTTCGCGAACAATCAGCTTTTTTATCTATCCGACTTCACTCAGAACATCCGACATAAGTTCCTTTTCCTTGTCGTCATCAACTCCGATCGACGGCTTCCTCTTACGCTGTTTCCCGTCCGTATGCTCTTCCTGGCAGGACACAAGAAGACAGATTTCTCCTGCGTCAGGAACCATGACCATCTGTTCCATGAAACGACTGCGGAGCCAATCAGCGCGTGCACATCCTCTATCGGGACTTGCGCCGCGAAACGGGTGAGCGAAACGCCCGCCTTCGCACCGGCGTTCTACAAGATCGCCTTGAAAGTCAGATGCAACTCGACAGTAGCGAACATAGAACTCTATGTGGAATGGGCTCAAGCCCACCTCCAGCCTTTGAGGGTTCAATTAGGTGCGCGATGGATTTTCGAACAGGATCGCGCTCAAAGCTGCTTCGCTTATATCCCGTCGGAAACCGTGGACGTCACGGCTCTTCTGAAGTCATTCGAGCCAGAAACATGGTATCTTATCCTGGTCGCCTCCTTCGGCCTCGCAGCGGCGTGGTCTCTCATGGCGCGTCTGTCAGGTTCTCGGATCGTCTGTGAGCTGTTACTCAGCATGTTTGCGGTTCAAAACGTTGGCTCTTCACCCAGTAACTACCCCAGCCTGACTATCGGGTGCGCAGCGCTTGCATTCAGTTTCTTTGTAGGACACATCTTCTCGAATGAAGTGATGTCGTCATTCTTGGACCCGACCGGAAACTCGTCGTCGTTTCCGCCGGGCCTTGAGTGCTCCAACATAAGGGTTTGCCATGACGCTAGCGCAGTATCGCGACTCTTGGGACACCAACCCATTTGCAACTTACCTGACTTTATGCAGGTTGGGATCAAAAAGCCATTGAAACGCTTTAAACCCAATAAACGACTCCTTCCTGAAGTGCTATATCACGATCGTAAGATTTTAGAAGCGCGTTGGTCCGGACCGAAGTCCTCGCGGATTCATCAGTTGCCCCTGGTTTCAAGATATACTGGAAAAGCTCTCGAACGCATGCAGGAGCATGGAGTGGCTTCCCCTGGAAGAATGCGAGCTGTCGGAGTCCGAGTTCCCGAGGTGAGAGCTCGTCTGAAACTAGCAACAGTGGATAGTTTTCATAAGCTTATCACCGCCACAGTTCTGAAGTTCACAGCGGGGAGGCCCCGCTTCTTCGGAACGAGTAACACCTACAACACGACGAGACAAGGGTTTGACCTGGACGCATTCCTGAAAATACAGCCCCTTTTCGCCCTGTGCTGTGTTTTCATATTTGCAAGGATTTGTTTCGAAATTCGTCACCCCCTGGCGTTGTCGACTCTCAGTCGAATTCACGCTGTAACGGAGAATACGAGCCGAGAGTTATGGGGGCTCATCAGAAATTTTTTTCTGACGATGCTCCTGCGCTGCGCCTGGAAGAGGAATTCCGTCGGCACGATGAGATTCTCGAGTGTTCAGCGCTGAATTCCCCCAGGGAGACCCATGGGGGGCCGGGACGAAATTGACACGAAAACGGCAACCGTGTGCTGCACAACGTGGGGAAAATTAGCTCTTGCATCGTGTACTGCAGGTCACCGAGACGGACATGGAGCACCCGGATCAGTAGCGCAGAACAAGTTCTTGAGGAAGCCCGTGCTCGTTGATAAGCTCTGGGAGGATCTGCCCGGAATAACTCGAGCAAAGTTGGAAAAAGGCTCGTTCCGCAAGTGTGACAAAAGTTCCCCACGCGCCATCAGAACTCGAAGACGAGGGAGCAGAAACTCAGGCAGTTCTTCGAGAAAAGAGAGGAAAAGATCATCCAGTTCAAGGCGGTGAGCCTAAAACTTCCAGGCTGTCGGAGAGACCGGAATTTTGAGGCTATTGCCGCGAGCAAGATAGGTCGAGATAGGGTGAGACAGTAGCACAGCGAGTAGGGGGGTGGTAAAACGTCGCCGAGTGCTGTGTCGAATGCGAACGAATCCTCCAGAAAGTGGCGGCGTGAATCGAAGGTAGTGACACACGCGACGAACTTCTTCAGCTGAAGGGACTTTTAGGTGAAATGCAGGTTAGCGAAGTTCCATTGACACATCACCACTGAACTCCTCCCTTGTAGCAGCTCACCAAAGCTCGAATAATTATTTGAGGCTCATCTATACCACCGGAAACCCTATCATCTCAATGTTTTGTCCTGATCTCTGTCTCCCTCTCTCTCTCTCTGAAACTCGTCAGGTATTTGTTAACAAGTTTCGACCTTCCTATTCATGGACTCCCATCAAAAAAATCGCTCGAAAGCATGTCTGCGCAGTTCGATGAAGGACACACGGCGGTCTATTTTCCCGGCCAAAAGCCCCGAGTTGACTTGCTGTCTACTCTAATTCGCGGGTAGCTATGAAGTGGAGTTTTGCTCCGAGACGATTGAATGCGATATCCAACGTGGGAAATCCGTCGAGCCCCGAACTCAGAACCATCGTTCATCGATCGATTTGTGACTCCATCTTGAGCTGTCCATATCTCGAGAGCTAAGCTCGGAAAGCTGAGAACGGTCAGCCGCTCACTAGCTTGACTTCTAGATTGTGTTTGCCCGATGCTCCGAGAATATGTTTCAAGACGCCGAGAATACAGTAGATGAAGTCCCACCACTTTTCCGTTCTCCTACAGGAGGTTTATCGCGGCTAAAAGAGGAAGCGACTCCGATGACGGAGACCGAATCAAACAGGATAGGATTTGGCAAAGGGTGTCTCTATGCGGACTAGCCCAAGAGACGCTCCAGCAGAAGCTTCTTCGCATCTGCGAGATTCTTCCGGGTCCGGGCTAAATTAGCCTCTGCTCGTTCCCTGACTTCCCGGCTGCCATGCCGAGCCTCATCCGCGAGAATCCTCATTGACATAGTCATGTCGTCGATATCATTTCGGAGTTTTCCAATCGGGTCAAAACTTAGGATGTAGTTGTCGGATCTCATTGGCTGCATGGTATGGAGGACTGAGGGAGCATCGTCGGTCCTGTGGAGTCGACACGAAACACTGAGATTCTCTTCTCCCTGTTCAGACACCCTCTTGTGAGTCAGTGCGATATAGTGCTTCGGATCGAGGGAGCATTCTCACTCCGACGGTTGAATGTGACCTCTGCTGCGAACTCATCGCTCGCCGACAGGGGGATCACCAACCTGGCAGAAAGCGAGCCCACCAGATAGCCCCGAATCGAAAAGAGAAGGTACAAAACCTGCCAGGTTCCTTATTCGGAGGGATCGCCATCTGCCAGATTCGTTATTTGATCGGGGTTCTCCGTCGAGTTTTCAAAAAAAGGTACTCAATGTAGAAGATTTCAGGATGAGAACGAGCCTATATCATCGGAGAAAGAACAAGAGCCTACATTTCAGCCCCCCTATACTCACCGCTGCACGGGTTGAGCGATGACGGCGATAAGAAGTTCTGCCAGAAACCAAGAAATAAGATTATGTGGTTAGTTCAGTGACAGGGAACACGAGACGATCGCCAGAGGGAGGGACCTGATCTTCATGCTTCCGACTAACCCGCAACTAGGAGCGCTGCGAACGTCCCGCACAAGAGGGTCTTCATGATGGAATCGTTGGGCTACCGAGAGAAACAATGAAATATGAAATATCTTCTGTCATGACGCCCAGACATCGCGTTCCATGGCATGCGCCGCTCGCCCCTCTTCTCGCCTGACAGCTAGCTCCGAGACAAGGAACGAATGTACCGTGCAGCCGATCGATGAATGCACGGAGAGCTACGTTGAATATGGGCCGTCGAACCAGGTGTCATGAGATGTGATCCGATCGATGCGAGCTGCTGTGAGTGAGTCTCCGAGTGGGGCGTCGAATGGATCGGCCGCTTGGGCACCCAAGCTCGGTGAGTGCGTCAGGTTGTCTGGGGAGTGAAACAAATACTCACTTTTAAGAGAATATGCTCTCCAGACTGTTAGAACTTCGAGAAAGCGGTCAGCTTATATATCCCGGCCTCGATTCCCGACGAGATTAAGGCATCGAGCTGGTGGAAAGCTATGCTTCCCTCTCATTGCGCTTGGTAAGATTCGACACAGAACAGGGACAACTTTGACCGGAATTCATCCTTGAAATGTAAGAGCACTCGCCAAGTGCCCAGAAATCGTGTCAATCGTATTGGACTTCGAACCGTCTTCGGAGAGTACGGTGTGAGCTCCGACGACTGCTACGACGGTGGCGACGCGTTTAATCTGTGATTTTGTTCTGCGGCGGACAACGGCTGTGAGCTTCAGTAAAATTTCCCAGCGTTGGACTGCACGTATTGAATAGCAATGGGAGGCGAAACGATCGCGTTCGGTGGAGCGTCTCATTGCGGTTGCCTATCGTATGCCGGAACCTCATATACCGGAAAAGAGAGGTTTCCAAGAGAACCGATCCTGGCCCTCCCAATGATTCAGTAACTTGCTGACAACGACGTTGGTCGGATACTCGGTGGTTCAGTTCTCGTAGTGGCAGCAGCACCTCGATTCTCGATGTCATTGTGATCGGTGATTCGTGATGAGGCTTCACTCAGGGAGGGGAGACAGATCTTCGTGAGAGCGACGAGCGCTTGAATGTTCTGGGTCACGTCCGTAACAAGCATCACAGACTTCTTGCCATAGTGCAGATTCCTTCCCCTACGAGCTCTTAACTGAATCGGCCCGAGTCGGACCTCTACCCCCGCTGCTTGTCCGAAGTCTTTTTGGACTATGTTTCTTGCTGACGTGTCATTGTCCCCATCCAGCTCGGAACTCGCGATGCAGTTGGCCACATCCACCCTGATGGTCAATCCAAATGGGGGGAACTACTCAAGCGGATCGATGTGCACGGAGTCCACGTTCAGCTGTGAAGCCTTCTGCCAGTTTGTGAAATTGGTTCGATGGCCCTGAAACTTCGGGACCCTGAGCACCTCGTCCCACGGAGTTCTGAAATTGTGGATCTGCTCGGAACTTCCGACCCCCTCGTGCTCGAGGCCTGGGGTTCGATGAACGAGCTGTGGTGTTCGATAGACGTTTACTGCCTCGCAATCTTGCATCCTGATAGGCTCCTTGGCCGTTTTACCGCGAGAATTCATCCGCGTCGACCCCCACCTTCAGATCGTACTGAATTTCCTAGGCTAGTTCGGCCTGCCTCTGATCTGGTGTGTTGCTCCCAGACTCAGTCGCGGCTTTCGTCGCAACCGAAGGCTGTGCTGTTTGTTTCTGAAGTGTAGCTCGAGCCGCATGTACGCCTGCTACGTATCTTTTCGATACCTCACGTTCTTGTGCTTCTTCAACTTTCGTGCACGCCTTCGAAGCCTTCGGAAATTCCACTCCATTCTCTTGTTCGCTGACCTCATCGAGGAGAAGAGCACAACTCCGATCTGATCGACTTCTGGCGATGTTGAGGCCTGATGGGGAGGAAATGCGTCGTCGTCGTGAGCAGAGGTCGCAATTATTCCGAATCTCGTATGTGGCTCCCGATAATGGAAGCAGACCCGGGTCCAGATCCGACACCCGGGCCCGGCAATCCCACGTGGGTCGACGAACCAGGTACAGCGACATGTAGACGTAGGACGTACGAGTCCGAATGTTTCAGAAAATCAGTTTGGCACACCTCGTGAGCCAGCCATAGAAGTGCCAAATCCTCCACAGAGAGAGGTCTTTGTATCCGTTCCGTCGGTCAATGCTGTCAGCTGATAGTGAGTGTATCTCGGTCCTAGCCCGAGTTGTTCTAGTTGTTGTGGAGATCGATTTAGGATGACAGGCTCTTTCCTTCTCTGCATCGGATCGAAGTACATTGAAAGTTTTCGCACAAATCTCTTGCTTGCTCCTTGTAGCTTTGGACGAGAAACATCCGAGACAAGAACAACCACCAGCAGCGCTATCGCTCCCGCGAGCGAAACAATACGTAGCGCTGCTAACGCTTTCCATGTTTCGTCGGTTCGTGCCTCGTCCAGATCTACGTCGAAGCTCCGACATCGAGATCCTAGCATTTGGACGTTCGAAGGATGAACCTGTTCCTTACTAAGGGCTCACTGAAAATTCAGAGAAATCCGTGAGTGGCAGACAACGGTTGCATTCGGAATATGATGTACGTCAACTTGATCGAACTCCTGGTCTGCCTGGTAGTGGACGTCGATCAGATCCAAGGACAACCGTTCCCTGCGGAAATCGTCGCTGCAGCCGAGCTGGCCGCATCACGATTGGGAACGGACCCAACGTCTCTCCTCCTCGTCGACTTGGGAAGAACACTATCTTCAGGTAGCTTGAGCTCACGCGGCAGTTTGCTCCTGCTAAGAGCTCCGACTTTCTCTCACGGAATGGTTCCCATCCAACACACAGCACTGTCTGAATCATTGGCGGCGCCCATGAAGATTGTCCTCTTGACGAAGCGGGGCGATTTCGCGGACAATCAGCTTTTTTATCTATCCGACTTCACTCAGAACATCCGACATAAGTTCCTTTTCCTTGTCGTCATCAACTCCGATCGACGGATTCCTCTTACGCTGTTTCCCGTCCGTGTGCTCTTCCTGGCAGGACACAAGAAGACAGATTTCTCCTGCGTCAGGAACCATGACCATCTGTTCCATGAAACGACTGCGGAGCCAATCAGCGCGTGCACATCCTCTATCGGGACTTGCGCCGCGAAACGGGTGAGCGAAACGCTCGCCTTCGCACCGGCCTTCTACAAGATCGCCTTGAAAGTCAGATGCAACTCGACAGTAGCGAACATAGAACTCCATGTGAAATGGGCTCAAACCCACCTCGAGCCTTTGAGGGTTCAATTAGGTGCGCGATGGATTTTCGAACAGGATCGCGCCGAAAGCTGCTTCGCTTATATCCCGTCGGAAACCGTGGACGTCACGGCTCTTCTGAAGTCATTCGAGCCAGAAACATGGTATCTTATCCTGGTCGCCTCCTTCGGCCTCGCAGCGGCGTGGTCTCTCATGGCGCGTCTGTCAGGTTCTCGGATCGTCTGTGAGCTGTTACTCAGCATGTTTGCGGTTCAAAACGTTGGCTCTTCACCCAGTAACTACCCCAGCCTGACTATCGGGTGCGCAGCGCTTGCATTCTCTTTCTTTGTAGGACACATCTTCTCGAATGAAGTGATGTCGTCATTCTTGGACCCGACAGGAAACTCGTCGTCGTTTCCGCCGGGCCTTGAGTGCCCCAACATAAGGGTTTGCCATGACGCTAGCGCAGTATCGCGACTCTTGGAACACCAACCCATTTGCAACTTACCTGACATTATGCAGGTTGGGATCAGAAAGCCATTGAAACGCTTCAAACCCAATAAACGACTCCTTCCTGAAGTGCTATATTACGATCGTAAGATTTTAGAAGCGCGTTGGTCCGGACCGAAGTCCTCGCGGATTCATCAGTTGCCTCTGGTTCCAAGATATACTGGAAAAGCTCTCGAACGCATGCAGGAGCATGGAGTGGCTTCCCCTGGAAGAATGCGAGCTGTCGGAGTCCGAGTTCCCGAGGTGAGAGCTCGTCTGAAACTAGCAACAGTGGATAGTTTTCATGAGCTTATCACCGCCACAGTTCTGAAGTTCACAGCGGGGAGGCCCCGCTTCTTCGGAACGAGTAACACCTACAACACGACGAGACAAGGGTTTGACCTGGACGCATTCCTGAAAATACAGCCCCTTTTCGCCCTGTGCTGTGTTTTCATATTTGCAAGGATTTGTTTCGAAATTTGTCACCCCCTGGCGTTGTCGACTCTCAGTCGAATTCACGCTGTAACGGAGAATACGAGCCGAGAGTTATGGGGGCTCATCAGAAATCTTTTTCTGACGATGCTCCTGCGCTGCGCCTGGAAGAGGAATTCCGTCGGCACGATGAGATTCTCGAGTGTTCAGCGCTGAATTCCCCCAGGGAAACCCATGGGGGGCCGGGACAAAATTGACACGAAAACGGCAACCGTGTGCTGCACAACGTGGGGAAAATTAGCTCTTGCATCGTGTACTGCAGGTCACCGAGACAGACATGGAGCACCTGGACCAGTAGCGCGGAACAAGTTCTCGAGGAAGCCTCTACGTGCTCGTTGACAAGCTCTGGAAGGATCTGCCCGGAATAACTCGAGCAAAGGAAAGAGGCTCGTTCCGCAAGTGTGACAAAAGTTCCCCACGCGCCATCGGAATTCGAAGACGAGGGAGCAGAAACTCAGGCAGTTCTTCGAGAAAAGAGAGGAAAAGATCATCCAGTTCAAGGCGGTGAGCCTAAAACTTCCAGGCTGTCGGAGAGACCGGAATTTTGAGGCTATTGCCTTCATCCGCCGTCGTCGGATTGAGAGGATGCGTCGAACGAGCATCCGCAGCTTTTTCCAGGCTCTATAGATTTCAATACATATGAGTTCCTCGACAGCTATCAAGCAAGGGCGGGTACTAAATGAAGAGTATACGATCACCTAATGAAAACCGCTACTTTCGTACTTGATCCTTCATTGTTTTCCCATTCTGGGGCAAGCCTGCGCTTTGGGTGGACCTTTGTCGCAGTTTGGTTGAAGCATTTTGCACGAAATTGGTGCATTTCCGGGGTTACTTCGGTTATAGTGGACCATTCAAGCCGGTTCCTTGAAGTCCATCATAACGGGATTCGACTGTGCTCTAGACCAGGGGTTCTCAACCTTTCCCATCGCACGGACCCCTCGAGAGGGTCGGCGGACCAACCCTCGCCCGCTCCAAGGATCCTCACGGACCCCTCCCTCGAAAATCACGCTTTGGGATGGAAATTGTGTTGCTTCAGCACCCGAACGACTTTTCTTCGACAAGGGGCGGCGCTGCGAGTTTATCCAACGAGGAACAGATTGAACAAATTCACCTCCGAACCATGACCAGGAGCGTATGGGACGGTTTTTTGCTGTTATGGTCGTGTATGCTGGCGAGTCAAGGAGACGTTGAGTTGAGGAGCCCGTTTCCCTAGCTGAATTCTTGGAACCGAACCAGATCGAATGGTTAGAACCACGGTGGAAGCAGAATATGCACTCGTGAGCGACCCCTTCTAAGCTTCGGATTCAATAGGTGCGCAGACCCCAGGTTGAGAATCCCTGTTCTGGACCAAACGTCGTGCAAGTCCAGAACGACGAAGCGACTGCGCCCATCTCCTCGGCCTGTTACCGTTCATCCAAGACGAATCACTCCAGAGGCTCAGGAACATGACCGTCTCGAAAGTTCGGAAAAATCGTGAGCAGTGAACCCAGACGTTGAGACCGAAATGAAGCCGATCATTATCGCGGGCCTCCCAACCCATACTTCCAGACTGACCTTCGAGCTTATCGAGATAAGACCCGTTCGAACTATGTGGACCTGGCAACATGTTTGTTCGAGCTCAACAGAACTACGTAGCCTCGGGCTCTGCCAGACTGATAATTCCCCTCGTTGCCTCGACTTGATCGCAACAAGGGTTTCTGAACGACCGCATTTCCAGGACCGCAGACCCACGGGCGCCCGTAACTGCTGTGTCAGGACCACGGGCTGGAACTCGCGGGCCTTGACAGCAAAACCGTGTCAGTTAACCATATTCCCTGAAGCTACCCAGATAACTATTATCAATCTCCGTCAACTGTGAGTGATAGTCAAGATTCCGAGGGCCGGCTACATAAGGCCCACAACAGGGACCGCAGGCCCGCGGTCACTGGAAGCGCCGGGCTTGAGCCCGCGGTCTCCATCCCGGGCTCTATAGTGCGTTTCTTCGATCAAATTATGGACCGCGGGCTTTCATTGTGTATGTCCGATCAAATAACAGACACCGTGCTTTCTATCTCGTTTATCCGATCAAATCACAGACCGCTGGCTTTCTGTTGCGTTTAAACGATCAAATTAAGGACCGCGGGCTTGCCGTCCTGGAAATGCGGGCTTTTGTAGTCGCTGGTTGCAACCCGCGTCCAAGTGATGATTCAATGTGTCACGCTATTTGAGTTTCATTTCTGCATTGAGATTCTCATTTTTTTGAGCAAATTTCCTCCCCCTTTAGGAGAGCGCGGAGAGGATCTTGATCCTAACGTATCGTTCCAACGATTTGTTCAACTGAAGCAAAATACTGTATCAATATTTTTTCGAGAAAACGAGCCATGACTTGCGGATTTTGACGTGAAAACGTCGTTCCCCGTGCCTTCGGTGCACTCTGCTGGTACTTCGTCATTCATGTGACGAATTTCGGGGCTCCGGTTTGTCTTCAAACTTCGCTCGTGATGCATCCGATACGCTCTAATTTTTGGAACAATGTAAAATACGAAGTGAGTCCAAGACCAATATGTGCAAGGAAGCGGTAGGAAACCATACTGTGAACACGATCTCGCCTATTTCTATCGCTTCCAGTCTCCTCTCTTGGCGTCTCTCCGCCCTACGATTCAGCATCTACTAGCGCTGCGCCAGCACCGTCAGGCTCCCGAATCATTGAGAATGATCTGAAAGAAACGAAAGGAATTTTCTCCCACAGCTAGCTCTCAATGTTCTCACAAAATGCTAGAAAAATGAGTTCCCCGAGCTAGTGAAGGTTTCGTGAATAAATTTTTATTATTAATTCGATTCACGAGCGGATCTCTCTCTCTCTGACAATCCTGTCGATGTCGGGTTTGAAGTTCGATGTTGCGATCCGCAGAACGTTCTCAAGGTTGGAATTTGAGATCCTTGACCGTCGTCGAGATTTGTTCTGATTCATTAAGCTGAAGCTCTGTTCACAGATGAATGTGCTATCGAAGAGTGACATCAGTTTCGTCGCATGGTCACAAATATAGTCAAAACTACGCCGACCCAGGGACCGGTGAAATTCTAGCAGAGAGCTCTCCCTATGTATCGTTTTCAAAGTAAGATTATTCTGAAGCGTGATAAGTTCGAGCTGAATCGTCGTTGGGCCGGTATGAATATCGATCGGGAACGGATCGGAGAGAAGAAGAAAATCAGCCTCTGACGCACTGAAGTCTGCGAAACGAGTCTGAAACTCCTGCAGAAGTTTCTCAAGATCTACCTTGAACTGGATGCACATGGCGTCTTTCTCGTCGGATTCCAGAAGCGTCGTCTGAGTCCTGGGGGAATGAGCGAGGATCCCGCTCGAAAATTGGAATATGAACAGTTTTAACGTATCAACAAAGCTTCTCACTTTCAAGAAGAGATCTGATGCAATCTTCTGTTCGCCTTGTAGCTTAATGTTGAGATCATTAATGTGACCCATGATGTCAGCGAGGGAGGAAACTCCCTGCAAAAACTTCGGCTCTCCGATCTTACTCGCCAAGTTCCCGTGCTGTTGGGCGGAACAGGGAATATCCGCCCTGAGTGCGAAGAAGCGATCCAACATCGTCCCGCGGCTGAGCCACCGCACCTCAGCTTGATGAATAATGTCGCCGAATTCGGCGTCAACTGCGTCCAAGAACGCGCGGAACGATCGGTGAGTCAGCGCTCGCGAGCGAATATAATTGACCGTTGAATTCACTTGCGACAATATCTTCTTGCATTTGAAGAGTTTTCCACGAAGCGCTCCCTGATGGATTATGCAGTGATATTTCAGGAATGGCACGTTGAGATCCATCAGTGCAACGCGCACTGATTTTCAGCGGCAGGAGCTTGAAATACTCGATAACTCTGAGAACCTCATCACACATATATCTTTCCCTTTCTTCGTAGTTCCCATGATCGGACACACCGCCGCCAACTCCTCAAAGATCTCCGTATTCGAATCGATCACGCGAACAAAAATGAGGAGTTGAGCAGTATCGCTAAAGTCTGTGCTCTCATCCATCGCGAGCGACCACCATTCAATGTCATCCACACGCTGGCTGAGCTGCTCCGTGATATTCGGAGCGATGTCACCGATTCTCCTAGTGATGGTTCTCCTTGGAAGGCTCAAGTCGGTGAACTTTTCGGAAGATTCGGGGCACACTCGGTTCGCGGTGATCATAAGACACTTCTTGATGAAATCGGCTTCCGGGAAAGGGCGGCTAGCGGATGCGACTTCTTGAGCAATTAGGTAGCTCGCTTCGATCGATGCTTCATCAGAAACGACTTCTGGGGGACTCTTTGCCGCTCGTGTAGAGCAGTCTTCAGTGTCTCAATTCTGCTGAATCTCTCCCTCCCTGAGAAGATCTCCTCACCTTGGTGGGTGGTTTCGTAGTGCCGCCGCAGATTGTACTCCTTAAAGACACACAGGGTCTCTCTCACAGATCAAACACGTTGGTTTTCCTCCCAACGCTACGAAGAAAAGTTTCTCTGTCCATTCGGGCTAGAACCTCCGATTTTCGTCACCGATTGTTCGCTTCGATGCCATTCTCACCACAGCTATTCGACGAGTGATTCGAGTGTTCATTTCCCGTTCGTCATATCGACGTGTTTTGATATTTCTGGATCTCGGATTTCTTATTCTCGCCAAGAAAACAATTCCTGAGTTAGAGACCTCATCTTTGTTGGTTGTCGCTCTTTGGAGTCACGTCATAAGGCCCACGAATACTCAGAGCTCGCGTAGATACGTTCTCTGAAGCAGCCCGTAAGTTTGGAAGGCCGCGATGTTCCTCTGAACTGCGCCAGCGAAACAGATTTGCGAACCGCGAGCCGCATCAAGTTGCCCACCCCTGATCTGAATGAATTGCTACAGAAATCGACCCCTAGAGATTGAGAGAAAAATCATTACCGGTTCGCAACTCACCTCGCTGAGAACAACACAGCAATTACTCTACTTTGTCACGCAAATCAAGCGGTAGTTTGTCATACTTCCCACCCAGAGTTTTTTCGTCGCTCATCGTATAGTCGGAAAGTGGAATCGAGAGAAGGGTCACTTGACAAACGAAAGACCCCAACTTCGGGCCACAGGGCGGGCTCGTAGAGATCCTCCGCGATGCCCGGGCGAGCCTGTAATTCGATGCCCCATTCCTTGGCGAGGTTCAGGGAGAGGAATGCGTTCCACGCACCATGACTGATTTCTCATCTGATCTGAATTGACGAAAAATGATGAGCTGTGACGGAGTTCTCCAATGAGACCTTCAGAGAAATGAAGACAGCCCGCGCGAGCTAACCCAGACGACGATGACTTCCGGTCTGCGTTTCGATCAGCTCGTTGGCAACTGGGTCGCTCTCCTTGAAGCGTGATTTCCCTCTGCACAAGAGCTGCGAGCTCCTTCATGGACTGCTGGGAGTCTGACTCAATCGTGGCTGATTGCTCTACAGAAGGGATGGCGAGGTTTGATCTCCTCGCTCGTCACATGGTGGATAGTGAATGATTCCTCGTGAGTTTCGGCTTTCAAAAGCTCAGTCCGCATGCAGTAAAACTCATGCTTAGAGTTGGAAAGAGCCTAAGAATCATCACGCTGCATGGAGAAGAGATATTCAATCGATCCACGAACTTGAGCAGCTCTATGGAGCCACCTCTCATGAGGGTAGTTTCTCGATGAAAACGAAGAAAACCGAGCGTTGCCTCCCGGTCAGGGCACACACCACCAAATATACCTCGACTTCGCCAGCGGCGACGTCTCCGCGGTCGCTCCTGCACACCTCGGCGTTGAAAGCGCCGTTGTGAGCACGAAATCGATGGATTGAAACATAACTTCGTGCTTGAAACTTATTGGGGAATCTATATATCCAGCTGGAAGTTCTCTCATGAGACGTGGCAGCGATATTTCCAACATCCCCGCACGTTGCCATTTTCCGTTCTGGATTCGAAGGGTTCATTCTGAGCCTATTAGCTTCCGGAGCTTCAGAGACTACTCGGTTGGGAGATTCTTCGTGAAACCATTTGCAAATTGCTCCACCGTCGAAACACCTTCATTTGAGATTTCGCCCGGCCCACACACCTCTTGTACTCAATGAAGCTCTATTTCGACATGTTCAGAACGCGAAACATGTGCTGCGTCAGCTACCAACGTCTCAGCCCCAGTATTATCGAGGAGCAGAGAAGTAGTACATGGAGTTCAGGGTATATGGAGGTGATTCCGGGGTCGAGCTGGCAATGGTTTCGGGGTCTAGGGAGGCGATTACGACGTCGCTTCTACCATACTTGAGGGGACCAGGGAAGTGGTTCCGAGGTCGATCTGACCATTTTCCTGGGGCGATTCTGAGGTCGATTCTGAGGTCGATTCGATCATCCTTCTGAGGTTACGTGTGATCCCGGAGTAGACCTGACCACACTTTCCGGGGTCTGTGGTGGCGGTTTCCTCTCCGTGTGACGCTGCTTGAGCCTCATCGAGTCGGGATTCGATCTTGCCATACTTCTGGGGGTAAATGGCGGAGGTTCGGGTCTCGATCTGGATATGCATACTTCCCATGGTCCAGGGAGGCGATTCCGCAGTCTATCTGGCCATGCTTTTCGCGGGAAGGATTCGCGGGAAGCTACCAAAGCTAAGGATTCAGGTCGGACGACACTTCTTAGAACACGCGGCTCACTAACTGTGCTCTAAGCTAATACATACATTCCAGCCTCAAGCTTCATTCTGGTCGTACCCGCAATCCAGCTGATGACCAGCCGTAGCTTTGTTGAAGTTACCGGTACAGTGCCCCGTGTTCCCGCCGGCACCCTTGAAACCAAAGTTTCATTTCGGTCGGATGACGTTTTCGTGAAAGCGCGGGTCACGGAGCGTATACACAAACGCCAAACTTCTGTTCTACATAGGAGGCCTCTCAAGCAGAACGAGGAGAACAACTCAAACCTCAACGGTCCTCCCGGAATGCGTCGTTCCCTACCGTTCTGTCCGGACTTCTGTCGACTCACCGAGACCCGTCTTCCGCGAATGATCAGCTCTGCAGGAGGGAAGCTTCGAAAACTTCATCTTCATTCAGGCCACACGACTTCTTCGGGATGCCGCGTGTCATGAGGAGTCCATGGACACATCGCCGACGGAATGGTTCCTAACACACTCTAGGATCTGGATACCCGGAACAATTTCCACGACGCACAGAATGCGATTCGTGCTCCAAATTATCAACTCCACGTGACCTTCTGCAAGGAGAATGTGGGCACTTTTTTCGAGCACTTTGGTCCGGCCTGTTCCGAGCTGAGGCCTCGGATTCAGGTACATACCTCTCTTTTTTAGGGGTCCGTCTCCTTCCCAATTCTCTTCTCGCGTACCTTTCGGACTTCAAAGCGAGTGAGATTCCCTACGTGTGTCAAAATGCTCCCTGAGAGTGAGGCATCACCCCAAGCAGTCCAACTGAAAAATCGGAGTCCCGACCTCAAACCCCCCTTATCCGGCTGTACCCTTCAGCGCGGCTAGCGGTTCCGAAGTCACTTAGCACGGGAATGTACTCGTCAGAGAACATCGCGACGACATTCCGGGATCGTGTCCAGCAGAGTTTCTGAATGAACTCCATGAAGGTCACCTCGGAGCTAAGAAATGAAAGAACTGTCTAGGTGACACGCATGGTGTGATTCGGTGGACGAGGACATCGACACGAAGCCCGGAGTACGTACCACGGTTGGGTAGGAAGCTGAAACTAGACTAGAAGCTGAAAACAAGGCGTGTCTTTTACGACCTCCTGCTTCGAAAAATTGTTCGAAAGTTTCTCGTGTTTTTCAGTGAACTCGAAACCTCCACTTGACATAGAACCCGTTTCTGAGACAGGTAGCTCCAAGGTCCTCGCATGACGAGTGTTTGGAAGCAGGCGCTGCAAGAAAATTTCCGCGGAGGAGAGCCCCTGACAATGGAGCGACTAATGGCTCCGCGCCAGAGAATAGAGCGATGACGTCGGGGCTCTCCCAAAGTCTCCGAATACCTCGTCGGGATTCGCGCCCAGTCTTTGCCCCTGAGCCCCCATCCCCCAGGTCAGCTCGGCAATCGTGGAGTTTTCTCCCAACAAGGTGGGAGGTAGGTCCTGGTTTCTCTCTAACCCATCTCAGAAAGCGGGTCTCTTCCGTGAGAAAAAAAGTTCTGCAAATGACGAATGTCCGACAGCTATTCTTGAACTTCTCCGAAACAGATGTCTCCGGGAAGCTTGATATGTTCAATGGTGATATCTGGACTTCGACCTGAAAACATAGCGATGAGTATTCCTCGTCGATGCCGGGGAATCGACCACGGCGGAATTATTCTATTTCCTCTAACTATGGGTGAAAGTTACGAATTCGAGCATGCAGAGCTTCCGTATTGCTCCGAGGCGATGGAGTCTGCATTTTTTGAGGAACTCCAGCCCCTTTCCACCTTCAAGTGAACAGTTGTCAGCTTGACACGGTTGTGGAACCGACATAGTTGGAGTCTGTTTGCAAGAGGTCGAATTCGGAGTTGATTCAGCCAGCTCTGACATGAAGACACATTTCGCATGGAGCGCCAATCACCAGAACATTTCCCAGCGTCAAGGCTGCTCGATTATCCAGAGAAGGAGCGAAAACTAGCCGCTGGTTATTTGGAATTAATTTCCGAGGCGGTGTGACGAGGATTCTCCGTTCTGATCTGAGATCTCGAGCTGAGTGAGGAGGGATATCGGGGTGGAGAGGCGGGTGTCTTCCGTTTCAGCGATACCGGTGTCTGTTGCGGAATCTTCCAAGGTCTCTCCGGAGACCGTGGAGTTTCAGCAAGCTCCAGCCCACGGCTCTGGAGCTCAGAGTCCCTAGCTTCCCAGAAACGCTACTAGAGTAGTATTACGGCCAGAAGATGGAGAGCCGAGAGTGCATCTTTGTCCATCCGAAATAAACGAGCCAAAGTTGCACGTCGGTTTCGTGAAACGAACATCACTGCGGGGTGGTCGACTGCCTGCGAATAGCCGACAACACACGAGTTGCAACCCGACCGTGAATGCGAATCTTAAACCAAGTTCGCTTCGCGGAGTCCGGACAGGCGGCTGCGGCCAGTGGACCAATAACCAGCGTCTTCCCTCAAGGATCCCGAGCGGGTTTGGCAACAGTGTCTTCAATGATCGCTACACCTGGGGATGATCAACTCAGTCCTCTCGAAGCAACCCATCTTCAACTTGCCCATATGCGCCTGTTTGACATCCGCGCATGCGATCGCCACGTTTCGATGCCAGTGATCGTTACTCTGAAGATTGATGTCCGCGAAGATGGATCGTACTGTGGAAACAAAGCACTAGAAACGAAAGGGATCGACTGCGAGTGTTAGCGGTCGAAATCGGAGCAGTCAATGGAAAAACCTCCGCCTCCGTCTGCGAGTTCGGAGCTCCTCCCCTATAAAATGCCTCATGCTTCCGCGAGACGACTCCGGAAGTCGATCATTTCCATGAATCCTCAGAATGAAAACGTAGCTGAAACATGGATACCTACACTCACCCCATCTAGAGCACCCCATATACAGTATTGATCAGAGCCCGACCCGATCAACGAAATCTACTCATTATCTTGTTGCACATTTGGGGCGCAGAGCCAAGGCCCCCAGAGTGGCCAACCCAGTCTGTAACTTCCCGCCATGGCGGTAGCGGGCCGACGATAAGCCCGTGGACTGGAAGGTCCCATTCTTCTGTGATTCGTCACTGACGCGGAATCGGTAAGGATTCCGCGGCCTCAAGTGAAAAAGAATCGAAGCCACTCGAGGTCTGAGAGCAACACATTCGTGAATCGGGGGCACTCAGATCCGTCTCCACGCGCGTTCTCCGTCCGAAGGGAATTTTCCAAAGCCTAAGAATGCGGTTTCGGAGAAGCTGACAGCTGCAGAGTTCACGTTTGAGCTCGGGAGAGAAACGCTTTCGGCCAAGGTGAATAAATGGGGCTTCTCTTATTCTGAGTCCGAAATCAAGGTTCCCTGTTCCATCTTTGTTCCTCGGCATCGAAACATCATGGACAAGACTCATAATTGACTCTCGGTTACGGTCTGATGTATCTCTCGAACCATTCGATGCTCGCAACGAACGTATCGCTCTCATGTTTTACCATCGATAGCGAGTGATTGTCTTCGTACATGTTGCACTTTGCATCGACTCCTCGTGCTCGCAGATTTTTATAAAGCTTCAGGCCCTGACCCTTGTCTACTCGGAGGTCCTTCGTTCCCAGGAAGAAGAAGCACGGCGCCACGATCTGCAATGAGCACAGCCTTCTTTTCAGGTGGGCTGTAGCCTCTGACAATCGCCTTCGAATATGCAGGAACAATCAACTCCTACAAGAAGAGCAAAAATACTCGAACTCAGTTGTGATAGCCAAACTCAATACGGCTCTGACCTTATGCGCGTGGGCAACTGGACTTGTTTTCAAGGCTTGGGCAAGATCCTCGCTCGTCGGCAAGCTGTCGTGCTTGAATTCGCCGGTGCAGCCCGACTCGTACCAGTACCAGTCAGGAATGTCAGAGGGACCCTGCATCGACAGGTCGCAAACGGGATTAAGGAGAGCTGCGGCTTTGAACGTTGACGGGTATTGTCCTGGAAGACAACATCGAACAGGGTTTGCTTCGAGGTCCCGGACCAGGCAGATGGATCCGGAAAAGTGGAATATTGCCATAGCAATCAGCCAGTGAGTTTCGCTGAAGCTTTGTGATTGTTCGACTCACCGGCGAGGTGAGCCACGAGGAAACCTCCATGGCTTCCTCCGAACAGCAGGAGATCCGAAACCAACGAGTTGTCAACGGCTTGGATGGCTTGATAGCAATCCTTGACGTCGACATCTCCGATCCGTCCCGGCAAACTTCGGAGGTTGACTTCGCCGAAACCTATGCGCGCGTTCCAATTGTTAACTCGAGTCATTAGGAGTTAGCGTGATTATTTTCCGTTGCGTTGATCTCCCGCTATCGTAGTGCGTGGAATTTCACCAAGCTAGATGGACAGATACGCGTGAATGTTCGAGGGAAGTTCATGGGGGGAGCCTCCGATCATCCACATATTCTCTCGAGTTGGATCATCTCCACTACCGTTATGATTGTTTGATAGGCCTGAGCGCACAGCACGGGGCTCGGGAAGGCTCCTCCACAAAGTTCAGCCACCACATGGAAGAGGCTTTTGTTTTACTCGCGCGAATTCCCCTGAGATTTGTCTGCACCATAAGAAAACTGACATCTTGACGAACATTTGAAATGATGGCCACGGGGGAACGTTGGGAGGGTGTCCCCCAAAAAGGTGAGATCTTCGAATTTTCGACTGGATTTACATGGCTCTAACGTGTCTCCGTCTGACCCTAAGAACTCAAGTCTCGACTGAAATCTCCGCAGGGCTGAGTTGAAGGGGAGAATCTGAGAGTGGAGATTCCAAGCGATATCAGTTCCTCCCTGGACGGATCTGATGACCGAATAGTGCTCGTCGCGACACGATTCCTTCTCTCACTTTACGAGTTTACTTGAATGCGGGATATCCGAAAGTACTTCGAACGGGCAACGATCTTCTAGAATCTAGATCTCTGTCCACCGTTCACACTACGTCATCTACCCAGCATGACTTTCGTCCACCCCTTCCGGCTAGATTTCTCGCTGTGCATGAGCCCGCGCAATCTTACCCAGGGAGCCTCTGAAGTTTACGAATAGAACTCCGTAGCCGCAATCGACGAAAAATTGAGCGTGTTTGGTGTACGAGAGGAGTGAAGTTGCGTGAGGCCCGCCGTGAGGGAAAACAATGAGAGGATGTTTCTTCTCGACTCCTTCATAGATATGAATGGCTTCGAAATACTGCTCTGGCTCTTCGACTGCTGTCAACTGAGGAGAAATCCACTGCTTCTTGTTACTCCGGGGTTTGAAACGACCAAGAATTCGAGTCAGTGCACAGACGCCGCTTTTCTGCTGTTCACTCACCTTAAGGAGTTTCCATTTAGTATTTGGCACTTCAACCACATCGTTCATCGCATGCCATTCCACTAAGTTCTCCCTCGCCTTGCCAACGACAACGTGAGCCTTTATTGAAGGCGACGACCGGGCCGCCAAAATGAGGCCGTTGCGAATGTCGAACACCTAGAATCGAAAGCCAATGAATCGTCCCCAAACCGTCTCACAGAAATCCGACACTCAAAAAGCTTTTGACTTGAGAGATTTCTTCACCACTTAGAGTTATCCATCAGCAAACTCCGAACGTGAAAACGACTCACTTTCCAAGCGCCGAACTCTTCGTCTGTCGTGACATTGGTAACCGTGCCAACTTCGAGATCAATTCTTAGGACGACCAATCGAGAGTGCCAAATCGAGTTAACAAACACTGTCTTGCCGTCATCGAGTACACACCCGGCGCTCAAGCTCGGGTCGTATAGGCCTGGGAATTCGTCCTCTGGAATGAAATAAAATATTACTGCGAACATAGAATTCCATAAATCTCTCGAGCATTCCCTCAGATGGGCGGAGAGAAGAGCTGAATAGCGTCATTCAACTAGAACAAACAGAAGCATTGTCCAACCTTTTGGATTCTCAGGGATTGAGACTACAACTGCCGGCTCTCTTGTCTCTGAAGTCCAGTCTACTTTCAGGAGTTCGGCCGCCATCAAGTGAGGACCTCCGACCTCGTTCTGGAGAAAAATTAAAGTTTTGCCCGATTTGTCGAATCGTGGACTGAACGCGCATTTATCTGGCGCGGAAATTAAGGTGAAGGACTTGGAGCTGAAGTCGTAGTGAAAAATCCGCTGGAGACGATTATTGCAGAAGATCGCGCCAAGTCTGTAGGGAGTGTTCGGCCTTTCCACTCCGACGATCCCTGGAATAAGATGTTCTTTCATTGATCTACCGCACTTTCAAACATTATACGCCCAACACCAGATCGATTCAACGAGGATTGACGGAGAAATCGATGAAGCGGCGAGTTTTCGCTACCTCAAGTCGCCGCCCCCCTCGGGAATAGGATCGAGGCCCCGTCTCAGAGATTCTTGGCTCGATGGCATGTCAACCCAGATGAGTTACCGCGAGCCACTCTCTACAGGATTGTCATTGCGTCCCGGCGCTCGGAGCTGACTAACGCCGCGTCCGGTGACTGAGAGAGAGAGAGCAAGACTCAACACCGTCTCCCATCTAAGTAGTGGACAGTGGCTCTGAGCGCATCCCTCCCCGTCGATAGGCACGACGGCACGATGCTGGTTAACACCACACTCCGCATCGGGTGGCAGTCAGGGGATCGCTACCAGCCGAGGAGCTCCTTGCCGGAATCGGCTGAGGCGGTGGCTTGAATCAACGCACTCGATCCCAACGCATCATTAAATAAAGATCGATGAGGAATACTTGAAAGTATGAGCTCTATACACTATTTTGTAGTCATCAGCACCGCTGAGTTCTGCAGACAATGAAGCTATCCTCAGTTCAGTTTGAGATCATTCAAGGCTTAGGTACCTCGTCCATCAGCGGTGAAAGTCGCCTGGCCAAGACTTGAATCCGGCTTCTCGACGACCACGGCTTCCATCTTGTTGATGTCCAGGATGACGATCACAGGACAGACGCTGCCCTCGAGCTGCTCCCCCCAGTCCTCGTTCCATCGGAAAAGGTCACCTTTGTTGTTCAAGAGGATTTATCAGCTTCGGTACCTGCTACGGATTTCCACTCTGGGAGCACAATGTGTTCGCATCAGACGAAATAGCCCCTCCGCCATACTCACCCACGGCGCTCTCCGGAGCGGGTTTCCTGGCGAAATAGGACTCGGCCTTCGGCACTTTCTTTTCAGCAACAAACAAGAGCTTGTCTTCATCGGGAGACCATCTGACGGACGGCATGTCCCCTGAAACGCGAGGCAAAAGCTTCATCGGGGATGTTTCGAGCCGTTCCGAGCCGCAGTTTCCCCGAGGAGCGTCAAAATAAGAAAATGCTCGTGCTCGGCTCGCCGAACGCTGGTGCATACGTGGGCGATTTGGTTCTGTTCGATTTCTGAATTCCAGCATTGTCGGAATAACGGCTTATATCTGAAGACACTGACCTTTTGTGCAGATCTTGCCATGAAGTCCGGCGAAATCCGCATCGTAGACTCCCAATCGGGTTTCTGCTTTCCAGATTTCTATGTATTCGACCTTTCTCTCACCGATAGACACTCCTTTTGCCACAGCTCTCAGCTGGCTCTCCGAATCAACATCCAGTGTGAAGATCCTGCAAGCAGCAGTTCGGGCGGCTTGTACCGTTCAACGAATCTCGGAAACAATATTCTGCACCAGGTGCTGAGTATTGATGCGGATGCGGAAGACCTAAGATCGAACCATCATCTATTCCCATGTCGAAAGACAACGCCCAACGCCCCCTCAAAGCGCTGTCAGCTCGAGTTACCTCCATCGAGAGGATCAATCATTTCAGAAGCTCCTGGAGGGCGGCGCGGGGTTGTCTTGGTTTGATTGGGGTTTTGTTACAGATCTGACCCAATGAATGCTGGCACGCGGAACGGAAACGGAACCGTCTCCGCAGACTCAAAGAAGTCAGGTTAACTTCGCAACATTCACTTTTCCTCTCAGGGTCTCATTCAGATCCTGGATCCGCCTTCCATTTTATAGCTTACACAGATTCATTGAGTTCCTTGGCTGGCTGCACCAACTCGAACACCGGCTTCTCGTCGAGGTTTTCAGCCATCGATATAGTTTCGTACGACAATCGCTTTTCCATGTCCACATCAGTGAGAACCCATTTCGTTGTCACCTTTATGGTCTTCGAGCAGACTCTGATTCTTCCATCGGTGGGGGTTGGTTCCCCAGCGGTCTTCCTGTAGATTCGAACTACCTCCTCCAGACGCTGGAAAATAGAAGCGAATGTTCTCATCAAATGATCTCGGCAGACATTCCGAGAGTTCCCTTCCAATGCAAACTTCGTGACTTCGAAGACGAGCGTTCAAGTGCAATGGCTTAAAGGGGAATGAGACGACCCCATGGTGGGGTCGAGTTATGTTGCGCGTGCTTTTCTGGGGACTTTCAGAGAATCCTGATTTCAAAAGTCTTCCTCCCCACCTCCCTTACCCTACAAGTGCAGTTTTCAACTCTGATTCCTTAGTGATGAAAGTGGACCGCAAGCTCAGTGCATGAGCCTCATCACCGATGACTGAGAAACAAAAGTTGGAATCTGCAGTCGATGGGTCAAGGAGGGAAGAACTTTTAACGACAGATTCCTCATTGAGTCCATAGAAAAGTTCCCGACTAAACAGGTCTCGACCCCATATCCCATCGTGCCGTTCTCTTGTCAGGGCCTGATATTTCCCTGAGTATGCCGACATCGTAGGGTTCTGTATGGAACGATAGTGATCAAACAGCTATGGCACTCACCGGATCCCTCGCCCTCGCTTCACGAGCCGTCGAAGTCATCACTGACCCTTCTCTGTTCACTGAAAGTAACCGAACGACAATCCGGGGAGCCCGTCCACTCAACAATCGAGGGAGATAAGTTGGGAGCATCGACGGCAGACAACAGGTGACAATGTGATTCGCCGGCTGCCGGGACAGCACGCGTCGATGATCTCTGCCAGGGTAATCGACTCCTGGGTTCCGGTCGTCGAATCAGCGATCATGCGCCGCTCTGTTTGGATTGTCTCGAAACCCCTTGATTACAGACTCAAGAGAGGATTATAGTGAAGCCCGTGAGAAGTTTCCGTTACAATGGACCCTGCCTCAAATCTCGATCAGCTGACGAGTTCCACGCGCTCGGTTGCTCTTTCAACTCCTGTTTGGATGGAACATGGGTGAGGATTCATGCCCATTTGATATCTGTGTCTGTGTCTTTCACCATGCGATGTCAGTAAATCGGGTTGTCTCTCAAGTCGTTCGGTTCTCGACCGTTGAACGGAAACATCGAGCTGCTCGATTACTCTCACCCAACGGGTTGGTGGGCACAGAATTCTTCTCTCAGAAAACGTCCCGTTCCAATAGCAGGAGACCTGTCCGAGGTTTCTTTTCATTCAATCTCGATTCTCGAATATCCTCACTATTTTGCCAGCCTGACTCCGTGTTAATTCGAGGACGCAGTCCTCATTCTCTCACAGATCTAGCAGTTAGCACAGAGAGATCGCTCCTCCTTGCTCAAGGCTTGCTCGTGTGAATTATCTGTCGTACAGGTAGCACATCTCGGTTCGTGACTTGGCGATGAGCAGGACCGAGAGGACCGCGCTCGTCGAAGGAGCCCCCCTTAAAGACCTTCCGGTGCTGGCAGGTTTTTCATCGGGAGAGAGCGGAAAACATTGCGGGCTCCCGTTGTTCTCTCAATCCCATGCGGTAGCCTACTGCAGAGGGAACTGGATGCGCTGTATCGATTCTCCGTTTGATCCGAAGTTCAGCTCACAGAGCATCTGGCATTTTAGTCCAGAGCTCAGTGCACCCACAGACAGCGTGAGTAGAAACAGTTAACGAGGAGCTCCAATAGCAATGGAACCGATGTTTACACCCAACATTCGCGAGTACTGGAGCACGTCTCTGTAACCTTTTAGAGGAATCGATCCTGAATGTTCCTTATTCCCTGAGACTTCATAAATGATCTCTGATGATAGATGTGCTGTCACGCAGAGTCGAGCGCTGAGTAAACAGTCGATGGTTTTCGATTCACTCGTGAGCTCATCTGGGTCAGTTGGTGCGCGAACCACGGCGTGTAGCCGATCGTCGTGAAGGCTTCTGACAAACACAACGACTGTTTGGGCTCACAGTCAGCTACGTGATGCCTCTGGAAGTCGGTGTTCCCGCAGAGTATGGCTCACGTAATCGAAAGGATGACTCAGTTTTCAATTTTTTTCAGTCGGGTCCGGTGATTCAACTGAGATACATGTGCCATGTCTTTTCTCGTTCTCCGGCCCGTGTTGACTCTCGGTTTCCGGGCAACGGGAATTCCAAAACACATTCTCCAAATTTCATCGATTATCAGCTCGAGGAGTCTCTACACCGCGCAGTCGCTGGGATTGGTGAAGTTCGCTCAGGAGCGGGAACGGATTTTCACCCATTTCGGCTCTCGTAAAGATGAGTATTTCGAGAGGCACTGGCAGCACTTCAAAGATGACGACGCTGTGAAGAACGCTATGGTTTTCACTGAAGATCTGAAGAACATTGCCCGGCTCTCCGAGACGGATGAAGATATCGACCTTTGTATTCGCATGATGCGACGGTTCCACCAGCAGAATCAAGCTCTCCGTTTCGGGACTTTCGTCTTCGGACCAGTCATCCTGCGTCTCCTGTACATCCTCGACAAGCCCGATGTTGTGATCCAGATTCTGAAGGATCCCGAACTGAGGGGATTCTTCGACCAAAGCCAGTCATATCAATTGGCCTTGGACCTTCTTTATAAAAAATCTCGATATCAAGATGTCATAGATGTTTTCGAAGACATGCGCGATCGCCACGTTGCCGGGACTCGGTTCCCGAGAGACTGTGTCGTCTTGGCTCTAGGCGCATGTTACCAGTTGGGCACCAAGGAAGCATACGACTACGCACTGACCCTCGTTCGTGAAGGAAGACGGAACGGGGCTCTGATACTCCGGAAAGGCCTCACTTTCACGGCCGCTCTAGCGCTGAAAATGAACGAGCCCAAGATCGCGATGGAACTGCTAGCGCTCACTGCACAGATGAACTACAAGACAGTTCGCAACTTGAGACTCATTGCACTCAGCCATCTGGATCTGTACGAAGATATATTCCTCACGCTCAGATCCATCATCCATCAGTACCACCACCTCCGACACGATCATTCAGGGATTTGTCAGGACACTATCGACAGGTGAGACCAGCAAGTCAGCCTCTAGTATATTCATTTTATTCCTTCTGATTCCCCACTAGGCTTTCCATGGAACGTCGTGAACAGGACGGAGCTGTACAAGCAGGGTCCGGTGGAGGGCCTCAGAGGTTTGAAAGAAATACGCTTTCAGCAGCCGTTATCCTAGAGCAGAACAGACACCGGAGAATCGATGAATAGTACAAAAGATGAATTTGAAAATGATGACATGCAGTTACGTGAAAAAACACTTCCGCGATTGCAGGATTCGGGAGAATCTTGAGAAGAAAGGTGACCCAGAGAAGCTTCAGCTTTTCTCACAACTCCAACGCGCGCTGAACGAGGGCAACCATATCTCAGCGTCGAGCCTCGATGAACTCTTGACGCGGCCGATGGAGCACACATCGCGGGATACCAATCCACCCCTCGCGATGTTCAAGGTGAGCGCTGTCCGTGGTTGCCTGATGGAACGATCTTCTTTTCCTTCGAGGAATGCTTTCCGAATTCAGAGACTTCCAGTCGTTGCTACAAATGATGCGAGCCATGACCATGGTCCTCTGTTTCATTGCAGGACCAACAAAATAGGCCAACGCCGTCACTGAGATCTCGAAACTCTTCGCTGAACACCGGAACGAAAGACTGATCTCTCCGAGCGTTCGGCACTGCACTTCTTTTTTGATGTATGATGAGAAAAATTAGTGGGAGTTGATTGTCTGTCTGGGTCGCGCCAAACTTCATCGAGTTCAGGTTGTCGTCCCTATACCTCTTCGTATGTTCTGCAGCACATTTCCTCGCCCTCAAGACCCAGTACAAACCAAATGAATTAGGTAGGATATCGTTGAGAGCGCCTACGGCCCTCCATATAGTGACCGAGCCAGCCTGTGGTCTGGGGTGTTGATTTTTGACTCGAAAACCTGGAAATATGGAACTTTGAATCGGAGCTCGAACGGGCTTTTGCGAGGTTCTGCGGCTCGGATTGACGCAAGGTCACACTGGACACGTTTTCACGCTGAGCAACCCATCTTGAATGCGATCAGCAATCACGTTCTCTCACCTGTAGCGTTCTGTCGAATGATCACGAATGCATTCAGCAATGAGGTGAGCTGCGTGGAACGTACGTTGCTGGAATCCGTCTCGAAACAGGTCTTTCAACTCTTTCGGGGAGTGATATTGAGACACCGAGGAGCACAGAGCTCCTGAGCATATCCAATCGCTTCGCAGGAACTCGACCGTTTGTCCATAGCAGGCCAAAGAAAAACGATATGGAGGGTTTTTCGGCCTCGAAGTGCCCCGGGCAGGCTTGAAGTCTGCTTCGAACAAATAAACCTCCACTCTCAGTGACTGGGAGCTCGTCGTCAGTGCTCATCCTGGGAATCAGCCGTAGACTGCTTCCAAATAAGAAGTTGGTGGAATCGACGCTCCAACCCCCGGGTCCCCCGTAGCCTATGCTGCGTCATAATTGGAGCGTTCTCAACGTGAATCCTAATATGTTCCAATGAAATGGGAGATGAGATAGGCTATCATGATGACAATCAGTGGATACTTCAACAACGAATCCAAGCGGCGCACTTTCCTTGAGATAACCTCAACCTCTGGAAGTTGACGTTGACGTCGCAACTTTCGGGAAAAAACCTCCTTTGCTTTTTCGTTATGGAATCCTGAGAGGTTGACGATGCTCTCGTCAGCTTCCGCGAGCGGGGCGCCCATGAAGGAAGCGTGCTGCAATGCAAAGTTCTAAAGAAGTTAAGATCCCAGTGAGATCAAGATTAACAAGACGTGCGAAACGAGTAGAGAATAATTGGAGAGCCTAGATTGACAACGTCGTGAGTCCGAATTTCTGACTGTCAAGTTTACAGTCAGGAATTCATCGAACCAATTTGCGACAAGGTTATCTTGCACTTTCCTCAGAAACGCTTCACTCCTTGTTTCTCTCCACCTCGTACGTCCACAAGAAAACGCAAACTAACGTTGTCGGGAATTGGCTCGATGAATTCCTGACTGCAAACTTGACTGTTAGAAATTTTGAGTTACGACGGTCTGAGTCTGGGCCCTTCAATTGATCCGAGTGAATCTCGTTCAGAAGTGAAGCATTGGGAGGAGTGAGATCGACTGATGGTGTGTTCGGCGATGACTTGTTGGATCTTTGTTCAGAGCTTTTGGTATCTAATAAAAGAGTCAGGTTGGAGTAGCCTTGGTAGGGTGGTGAATCTCAAGCGCAAAATACGAAAGACAATAACCATTCCCCCACACGGGGATTGAGCTCCCCCGAGTTCCGCCTCACGTCGGAGCCTGCACGAATAGCAATGTACTGCGATAGGCTGGAGAGTGACGAGGCTCATGAACACCATGCTGAGCAGGAGGAATTGATCGAGATACTGCGAATAACGGAGAACAAACAATTATTGTAGTGCCGTGAAGTTTGTACCAACTATTTTCGAGGCAACTGCCGAACACCCCCACAGACAACTCACCGTCATGAGTGTGGCTCTGGGAAGACCGTTGCTCAATGAGCTATAGATAGTGTAGAACGACAACAGGATGGAAGTGGTGACTGTTATGCGCTCTGAGAACGACTCAAGAGTCATGAAGAAGGAGAACGCCCCGACCAGTGCGAGCAGTATGCAGGGCAGATAAGCATTGTAGAACATGTTCGTGAGTATGCGGTTGAATCTGATCTCCAGCCTTATCCCACTGAAGCGTCGGAAATCCACCAGGGGATCTGAAAAAAGAAGCGCGGAAATACCGTTGGATCGAATCGATTTCTGAGAACATGGTCTCATTGACGAGAATATCGAGGACGTAGCGAAGAGAGCAAGGATGAGGGAAGGAGGGGATTTTTCGTTGATGCAATCCTCCAAAGCTTAAGGAAGGTAAGTGACCTCGTTTCGTTGCGGAACCAGATCGAAAAGACCACGGAACATCGTTGAATTCCTCACGAGAAAGCTGTATTCTGTACTCCAACATTCTCAAGAGATTTGCACGTTGGTCAGCGAGGTCACCTCTCTTGGGTCTCCAGAACAGCCGCAATTGTCCATCATCTTCCATATCTGGGCGGAAAGTAGTTTCGATACTTGATTGATTGATATTACAGCTATTGTCAGGATGATAAGAGCTGCCCGAGTGCTCCGTCGTCGGGGGCCAGCAAACTCACAGCTGCGAAAAGTCATCGGACATATCTGCACGTCGAAAGGATAATCGTCGAAATCTGTCTTGCAATTGATCAAACCCTGCTCCCTGTAATACCGGAATCAGCGAAACGTTACGGAGATCGGATCGAACCTCCGAACCACTATCGGATCGACTATGTTTTCTATGGCCATTCTGATATACCGAAGGGTTGAGCCGAGTTTCGTGCTGGGAGCTAAAGCAGAACTCGGGGACAAAACCGAGACCAGTCGTGAAATTACGCAAGCTCTCACCGCAATTTGAGTTTATAAGAGCAGCCACTGTCATCGTGTCCGGTATGATCCAGAGTGATCGCAAGAGTTGGGTTCACCTAGAAAATCAAATGCTATGCCATGAAAGCCGCTTGTGAACGCTCCCTCCCGGGCCTTATGGGGCGGATACGATCAGCTGGTCAGTCCCGCGTCCGAGTTGGGGATGCGTCCGAAAGTGGGAGAGCTTACCTCGTCCGACATGGCCATCTTTCTTGCTTCCATTATCTCGAGATTCGGCGTCCACAGTAAGCTCGAAACGTCTCCCAGAGCATGGGAATAATTACTCTTCGTATGATAAAGTCCTACAGCCTTCAGTCGTTTCAAATCGTCATTACAACTTTCGACAGACTCATTCCACGTGGCTACCAGGAGTATGTCGATGGTGAAGGTCTGTGGAGTCAAGAAACACACTCAATATGTTCCGTCTTCTCGAAACTACCTTCCAATGAGCAAAATTGTATTCTTAGACCGAAATCCGACTCCGGCTCCACTGACGCTAGCGATCACGTCCAGCTCTCCCAGATCCATGAGGGCGACGTACACTTCGACATTCAGTATCTCCGAAGCTGAAAAACGTCGCGGAAATACTCGAAACTCGATTCACGCTGACCCTGTTTTGGATTCGAAAGCTTGACACTGTTTGAAAGCGTGTGATCCTGATTCAGCGACTACCCACCGTTGTTGGGCTGGGCAACGATGGCTTTGGAGATGAAGAAGGGAAACAACATTATCGAAGCTTTGATACTTCTCATCGCGTCCGTAGCTGGTTGGTACCACATCTGAGTTTTCAAGCTTGATCGGACAGCTGACAGCTTTCTCGCTGATCTATCGTGATGACGGATTCTCCCGTTTCCGGCCAGCCTACGAGATTGATAATCGGGAACCTTCACAGCACGACAGATTCGATCCTCGTTGCACGACTCAACTACAGTCGCTTGGAAATCGTCGCTCGAGGGCTGTGAGAAGGAGATGGAGCTTCGTATAGTGTGCCTGGGATCACGTGAGGGAATCAGAGGAGACTTAACAAGTCATACCTGCAAGGGCGAAGTAGCCTGTGAACATTGCATGAGCGGAAAGTCGGACTGTAGGTCGTCTATAGCTCTCGACAGAACTGTAGCATCCTTCAACCGTAAGAACAACACAGCGAAAACCGAGAGAGAATCGTCTCGAGGCGTTCCGATTTCCTGGATGCGGGGGAGGATTCAAGATCCAGAAACTCACGGCCTGCAGAAAACGGTGACGAGCCTACTCGGAGGTTGTCCGAGAGAGCGTGATGCTCGTTAATTCCTCGCCCCCCGACTCGGAATTTATGCCAATCAGTAGCGTGCCGCAAGGCGGGCAGTTCGGCGGTCCGCCCCGGGTATCGAAGCCACAGGTACGTCGAGAGGCCGCTGCCGCTTCGAAGAGCCTGCAAAAGAGACGCCCTCAGACGTAGGGTGAGATAATCCGGCTGGGCGCGACTGCGTTCCGCGATAGTTTGGGGAAGAATTAGCGCTCGAAATGACTACTACCTTGCTTATTGAGAACACCCCAGCAGACTAATTCAAACCGAACAACTTAATTCATTCTTGGACCGAAGGCTTCATGTTAATCACGGTCGGTCTTCAAGAAACAGAGCGAGTTATTTGACCGGCTGTTACCGTTTCCGCCTCGGTGAAGAGAATTAGAGTGAAGAGAAGAAATTCCACAATAAACTTCTCGGCAAGCCACTGATTCAATTTTCTTGCGCGATTCCTGGAGAACTTGCCATGATTCATGCATGGACATGATCGCATCAACCTACATTTCCTCCACGATATCTCCATATTGAAATCGACCCGGGAATCAAAGAATAAGCAGATTCCGAGTTTGAGGTTCCCCTCGCGATTTAAAGTGCGTCGGGCCACGGGAACCCACATGAGGCACTCGGCGGAGGGTGTCCTCCCGTTTCCCCGAGACCGTTTACCCGAAACCGTCTCCCCGAAACCGTTTCCCCGACTAGAAACCCTCTCCTGATTCTGAGACCCCCCGAGTCTATGAGGCTTCTATGCGGACCGCGGAGTCCGAGTGAGCGGACTCCAAGGGGAGCGAGTCATGTTGAGGGATTCCCCTGCGCAATGTGATGGATTTGCATAGAGGAATACAGTAGCGTGTCCCGCGAGCCCCCAATCCGGGAGGAATAATTTCAGATTTGCTCAATATCACAATAACTTACATTAGGGCCGGGCACCTTGGTGCGGCCCGCGGGCCGCATTTCGGAGGACCGCCTTGAATTTTCGATGATGGAGAATCAATCAGAAACTCATGAACTTCCCGGAGGAATTGGGGACCAATCAAGTTTCGCTGTCACAATACCTTCAAAATGTGGCGTCCGTGAAAACTCTTGTATGACCTCGTGTCACTTGTCGAGATATGACATGAATCCTCATACCCTTTTGTCATAATATAACGAGCATATCGGCGAGCAAAGCTGTGCGGAATCATAATAAACCCTTCACCGCCAAATGTAACTCGCCAAGCTCCAGCACCATCATTCCTGAAGCCGAGGGTTAGTGTCTATGGTCGGCCGACTTCGAATTCTTCTTCCCAATTTATCAGAGTAATTGGTCTCGACTCCGCGGTCCACATAGAAGCCTCATAGACTCGGAGGGTCTCAGAATCAGGAGAGGGTTTCTAGTCGGGGAAACGGTTTCGGGGAAACGGTTTTGGGAAAACGGGTTTGGGGAATCGGTTTTGGGGAAACGGGCTGTAACCCGGCGGAGTACCCGCCCCGGGCCTCGTCGGAGGTCGGACGCTACTGATGCCAATACCGCACCGAGGCGTCTGAGAGAGACGAATGATATATGGGAAAAGCAAGAACGATCTGTGAATACGAAACAATTCCCCCTGGAATCGGGAAGCTGGAATGGAACTGAACCATCGAGGAAAGTTCACGATTACGCGCAAGGCGTGGGCCTCGTCACGGAATCGCTGGCCCTGGAATCTGTTACCATGACGAAATATCTTCTCTTCTACGACAATGAGAACTCTTTATCGATTGTTTGGACAAAATGGAACCGATGTTTTCGCATCTCGCGGTCGATGATCGGACGGAGCCTCCCATCTCCGATGTGAAGCTCACGCCGGAACAACGCTGCGGCGTACGCCAACGCTGTGAACATTTTCGCCCGCCGTCGCCGCCCTCGATTCAGGCCGCGGCGCACAGTCCTGGTGACGCGCTTGCTGCATGACAACCAGACCATGTCCAGCGAAGTCCACCGGTATCCTCCGTTGTCGGTGAAATGTGCAGCGCTGTCGAAGAAGACAAGCCTCTGCAGCGGTGGTCAAGGAATGCTACCAAATCCCCAAACGTATCGGATATACTGTGTACGTGCTTTCCATACCGTCGGCGTCAGCCGAGAACGTCTTGCGCGAGGAGCGTTCCTCAATAGGTGCTTTCGTGATTTCCGAAACCCTGCTCAATCGCGACAACAGAAAATTCCTGAAAATAATTGGCACTGATCGTTTGAGATAATATGGAACTCGCTCGTATGAGATTTCTCCAGTTTCTTATCTGGAATCGATATATTGCGCAATGGAGCCTGAACTGCCTAGAAGGCCGCAAGAAATTGAAAGATTTCGTGATCTTTTGTTTCTACAGCAAAAGCATCTCCCAGTGGCGAGATATCTGAATTTCACAAGCCATTTTCCAGGGATAGGAATCTGCGGCGCCAGCTCTGGGGTGGTCCGATCACCCACCCGTCGTTCTTCGCGACGGATGAGCACGGTTCGAATCCAAGCTCACTCGATTCCAGAGAGAAGCGAATGAATCGTTTGAAGAATCCGCTGCGCGCGAGGACCTGTCGTATTTCATTCGCGTCCGTCAGAGCCGGACTTCGCCGTCAACTGGGTCGTGGCGATAGCCGGACCATGGCGTCACCGGTTCGGTTCGGCAACGAGCTCGAAGCGGGCGGGAGATTGGGTGAGGTTAGCTCAGGGCTCTGGCGAGCGAGCGGACCGACAGCTACCGCATTCGAAACTGCGCGGGGGAACTCGGTGAGATTTGGTTTGGGACACTGTTGACCCTATGGCCCGATTGACGCTGCGGCCCAGTTGACGGTCGCCCGGAGTCGAGAACCTTTCCATATGAAAACTTGGAGGGCGAACGCAATAAAAGAGGCAAGATTCTGGAAACCTTCTTCATCGAGCTCGGACTCACTATCCTCAACGCTGCCGAGATGTGCGAGGGACCGTTCACCAGGAACGAGTCAGCGATTGAATTGATCAAAGTGAACAGCAGAGCCCTTGAGGAAAAGCTGGGTGCATATTGCCGAGGGGGGAAAAATCGCGTCAATCAGTGCTCTTGACTTCCTTAGAGCGCAATGCATCAAAGATACGAATCCCTCGCCCCCTATCATTGCATTCGAAAAGCCAACCTGCTCGACGTGAGAAGGGACTTGGATTGATTCGTAGCTCGAAAGCGTGACCTTCTTGGTGTCGCATCTCCGACCACCTCGGAGGGGTAATTCGGCGCAGTATGAGAGGAACGAAGCGCGTCGCGACTATCACTGACATGCTGCTGGTAAACTCCAGGCTCGACGTAATCCGGCGGAGCGGGAACAAGCAATGGCGTCTGGGCCCGCGAGCAGGGTTGGACGTAATCATTGCCGAAAAAAAAAATCCGGTCAGCACAGCAAGCAGCGAGGGAGGAGCCTGGGAGAGAAGTATACGCAAGCGACGGGCGAGCGATACAGAAAATGCTCTCGGCGCCCTGAACTCAGCGCGGACAAAAATTTCCGTGACTCGTGAACAAGGCCAAACCGAGAAATCGAGCTCCCCAAAGATAGAAGGCACAAGAGGGCGGGGAGTCCGCAAGTATGGAGTGCCACACCTTGACACAGGTATTGCCCAGGAAATCTAACAAGCATCGATAGTTTCCATCGCTACCGAACTGTCTCGACGGGAGCGATTTCGGTCTTCGCTCAAACAGCACCATGGTCGCTGCCAGCGGGGTAGGTGTCGGCGCTCTACGAACTCAGGGAAGAACGGGGAGAAGATGGAGAAGCACGCAACAACGCGGAAGAAGACAAGAGAGAAACCATAGGAAAATGTCAACACCAATGGGCGAACAGCCCAGAATGAGAGTGTTCGCCACTTTTCCTCCCTACTTAAAGGGGAATCAATGAAACGGGGAAGGCTTTCTCATGGTGCGTCTCGTTTGCTTCAGCATTCTGCCTATCCCAGAACTTGGAGAGAGCTGCGAGACTTGGCTATCTTCCCCGGTTCTCGTACATTCCAAATCTCCAGGGCAATGTGAGTGCGTACGGTCGCTTCGGCCGCAAAGCTCTCGGACGCATAAACTAGCGTGAAAAAAAACGTGAAATCCGTGCCTCCACATTTTCTCTCGGAGTTACACCATTTGAGAATCTTGCCCGTTTGATAGAGGGGACCAAAAGGCATCATGATTTCTATCCGTGGTGTTTTGGGTTCATTGGGCTCATGGAATTCGATATCACCGTTTCTTTTGGTCCATGGACTCGAATCTGTCACATCTCTTCCTCCAGACGATCTCCCGTGCAGGAATGCTCGATTGCCTCGTCGGTTGAATGATAACCGAGGGCTGAGTTGGAGTGCGGTCGCCGATTCCCTGGACACTCGGCGAGCGTTTAGGGAGGGTTTGCTTCCTCCGTGTTGCTGTCCGACCTCCAGAAGGGGCGGCTGCCTTTTCGCTGCGGAGATCCGCTATGCTCCTTGATGCTAAAGTGAGTGAGAGCAAGATTCCAGTCGAGCGAACTACGCAGGGCTCACGGAACTGAAAAACGGTTCTCAGCATCAGACGCTGTTTTGCTCCTCGAAAAAGGATTCTCCAGGCTCGTATGATTGGATAACTCTTGTTCGAATGTTGCCCGAATCGATTCTACTTTGGCGCCGGCACCATGTCGACTCTGGACGACAGTGCGTCGTTTCGCTAAACACGAGCATCGCGTTATCGCATAACAAGAAGAAACATCTCATTCTACCGTTGTAGCGTCGCCTCGTCAAGCCTTATGTCCGAACTTGTTCCGGCCCTCCATGCGTAACATTCAAAATCGCTGTCCTTTACATGTCCCTTCGGATCTCGTTTCCATCCATTGTCTTCGAGATCTAGAATTTCATGCGAACCAGATGCTTCTGGGAAAGCACATACGGAATATGACGATCGTCCGTTGGTGACTCCGCCTAGAACAGTGGTTCTCCAAGTGGTCGATATCGACCCCCAGGGGTCGATGGCCGATCTCCGGTTTACAGAGGTGATGCCGGGTTGGATTCGACCATACTTCTGGCGTCCACGTAGGGAATTCAAGGGGTCGGCGGTCGACCCCCTATTTATAGAGGTGATTCCAGTATCGATTTTACCATACGTCATGGCGTCCACGGAGGTGGATCCAGGGGGTCGACGGTCGAGCCCCAATTTATAGAGGTGATTCCGGTATGAATTTTACCATACGTCTTGGCGTCCACGCAGGTAGATCCAGAGAGGTTTTCATAGAGGTGACTCCAGGACCAATCTGACCATTACTCTCCCAGTGTGGGAGGTTATTCTGCGACCAATCTGACAATTCTGTATACAATACAGGGCGTGGCTTGAGTGCCCAGTCACCAAATGGGCGGAAAGAGGGATTTTAGAGGACACACCTCATAACTAGGGCAGCGGACGTAAGTCCTATCTCTTGTACCCGAAGGGATTTCCCCTCCCGCCAGAAAAAAAAGTCTTGAAAAGTATGCTCGGACTGCTCCCGGGATAAACCAGTCTTGAAAAAGTATGCTCAGATTGCTCCCGGAATCACCCCTCCAGTCTTGAAAAAGTATGCTCAGATGGCTCCCGGAATCACCCCTCCAGTCTTGGAAAAGTATGCTCAGATCGGTCCCGGAATCACTCCTCCAGTCTTGGAAAAGTATGCTCGGATTGCTCCCGGAATCACCCCTCTAGTCTTGGAAAAGTATGCTCAGATTGCTCCCGGAATCACCCCTCCAGTCTTGGAAAAGTATGCTCAGATTGCTCCCGGAATCACCCCTCCAGTCTTGAAAAAGTATGCTCAGATTGCTCCCGGAATCACCCCTCCAGTCTTGGAAAAGTATGCTTAGATTGCTCCCGGAATCACCCCTCCAGTCTCGGAAAAGTATGCTCAGATTGCTCCCGGATTCACCCCTCCACTCTTGAAAAAGTATGCTCAGATTGCTCCCGGAATCATCCCTCCATTCTTGAAAGAGTATGCTCAGATTTCTCCCGGAATCAACCCTCCACTCTTGAAAAAGTATGCTCAGATCGGTGCCGGAATCACCCCTCCAGTCTTGAAAAAGTATGCTCAGATTGCTCCCGGAATCACCCCTCCATTCTTGAAAAAGTATGCTCAGATTTCCCCCGGAATCACCCCTCCACTCTTGAAAAGGTATGCTCAGATTGCTCCCGGAATCACCCCTCCATTCTTGAAAAAGTGTGCTCAGATTGCTCCCGGAATCACCCCTCCAGTCTCGGAAAAGTATGCTCAGATTGCTCCCGGAATCACCCCTCCACTCTTGAAAAAGTATGCTCAGATTGCTCCCGGAATCACCCCTCCATTCTTGAAAAAGTATGCTCAGATTTCTCCCGGAATCAACCCTCCACTCTTGAAAAAGTATGCTCAGATCGGTGCCGGAATCACCGCTCCAGTCTTGAAAAAGTATGCTCAGATTGCTCCCGGAATCACCCCTCCATTCTTGAAAAAGTATGCTCAGATTGCTCCCGGAATCACCCCTCCATTCTTGAAAAAGTATGCTCAGATTTCTCCCGGAATCACCCCTCCACTCTTGGAAAAGTATGCTCAGATTGCTCCCGGAATCACCCCTCCATTCTTGAAAAAGTATGCTCAGATTGCTCCCGGAATCACCCCTCCATTCTTGAAAAAGTATGCTCAGATTTCTCCCGGAATCACCCCTCCACTCTTGAGAAAGTATGCTCAGATTGCTCCCGGAATCACCCCTCCATCCTTGAAAAAAGTATGCTCAGATTGCTCCCGGAATCACCCCTCCATTCTTGAAAAAGTATGCTCAGATTTCTCCCGGAATCACCCCTCCACTCTTGAAAAAGTATGCTCAGATTGCTCCCGGAATCACCCCTCCATTCTTGAAAAAGTATGCTCAGATTTCTCCCGGAATCAACCCTCCACTCTTGAAAAAGTATGCTCAGATCGGTGCCGGAATCGCCGCTCCATTCTTGAAAAAGTATGCTCAGATTGCTCCCGGAATCACCCCTCCATTCTTGAAAAAGTATGCTCAGATTTCTCCCGGAATCACCCCTCCATTCTTGAAAGAGTATGCTCAGATCGGTCCCGGAATCGCCCCTACAGTCTTGAAAAAGTATGCTCAGATTGCTCCCGGAATCACCCCTCCATTCTTGAAAAAGTATGCTCAGATTTCTCCCGGAATCACCCCTCCATTCTTGAAAAAGTATGCTCAGATTTCTCCCGGAATCACCCCTCCACTCTTGAAAAAGTATGCTCAGATTGCTCCCGGAATCACCCCTCCATTCTTGAAAAAGTATGCTCAGATTTCTCCCGGAATCAACCCTCCACTCTTGAAAAAGTATGCTCAGATTGCTCCCGGAATCACCCCTCCATTCTTGAAAAAGTATGCTCAGATTTCTCCCGGAATCAACCCTCCATTCTTGAAAAAGTATGCTCAGATTTCTCCCGGAATCACCCCTCCACTCTTGAAAAAGTATGCTCAGATTGCTCCCGGAATCACCCCTCCATTCTTGAAAAAGTATGCTCAGATTTCTCCCGGAATCAACCCTCCACTCTTGAAAAAGTATGCTCAGATCGGTCCCGGAATCGCCCCTACAGTCTTGAAAAAGTATGCTCAGATTGCTCCCGGAATCACCCCTCCATTCTTGAAAAAGTATGCTCAGATTTCTCCCGGAATCACCCCTCCATTCTTGAAAGAGTATGCTCAGATCGGTCCCGGAATCGCCCCTACAGTCTTGAAAAAGTATGCTCAGATTGCTCCCGGAATCACCCCTCCATTCTTGAAAAAGTATGCTCAGATTTCTCCCGGAATCACCCCTCCATTCTTGAAAAAGTATGCTCAGATTTCTCCCGGAATCACCCCTCCATTCTTGAAAAAGTATGCTCAGATTTCTCCCGGAATCACCCCTCCACTCTTGAAAAAGTATGCTCAGATTGCTCCCGGAATCACCCCTCCATTCTTGAAAAAGTATGCTCAGATTTCTCCCGGAATCAACCCTCCACTCTTGAAAAAGTATGCTCAGATCGGTGCCGGAATCGCCGCTCCATTCTTGAAAAAGTATGCTCAGATTGCTCCCGGAATCACCCCTCCATTCTTGAAAAAGTATGCTCAGATTTCTCCCGGAATCACCCCTCCATTCTTGAAAGAGTATGCTCAGATCGGTCCCGGAATCACCCCTCCACTCTTGAAAAAGTATGCTCAGATTGCTCCCGGAATCACCCCTCCATTCTTGAAAAAGTATGCTCAGATTTCTCCCGGAATCACCCCTCCATTCTTGAAAGAGTATGCTCAGATCGGTGCCGGAATCACCCCTACAGTCTTGAAAAAGTATGCTCAGATTGCTCCCGGAATCGCCGCTCCATTCTTGAAAAAGTATGCTCAGATTGCTCCCGGAATCACCCCTCCATTCTTGAAAAAGTATGCTCAGATTTCTCCCGGAATCACCCCTCCATTCTTGAAAGAGTATGCTCAGATCGGTCCCGGAATCGCTTCAATGAATCGATGGTCGGCGATAGACCTCCTGGGGGACGGCAGTCCATGAAGTTCAACGGCCAGGGTGTCGACTGTCGACGCCCTGGGGGTCGATGGGTCAGTGAAGTTCGAGAACCACTGGCCCAGAAGCTATTTTTGAGAGAGTGATATCTAAGAGTCGAATAGCGACAACCTCAATCGTGCTTTCGCAATGTACCTTGCAACCGATGCTACGGAACTACGGACATGATTTTCAGACACCGCAATCGCCAGTACTCCACAGCTACGATCGACTCTGCATCATTGACATGAACGAGTGATCCGAGTCTTATGGAGCCACAGCTCTAGATCCCGAGGGTAGTTCACGAGGCCGGTTGCTGGAAGTCAGTAGACTGGGAGAGATCTTACCTAGCCTATACTCCCTACTTCAGGACTCGACGAACGGCAAACTGGTGTGCTTGAGCTCAACCCGTCAAGAGCCTTCGCCGCGCTGCGCGCTTATTCAGAGCAAAATCATAGAATATTTATCCGTCGCTGTTCTCGGAGAGGGGCTCGTACCGAAGTCTTTTCTCGGACAAGTTCCGGGAACCCGGGGAAGTTCCAGGCAATATAGCGTGAACAGCATTCCTACAGAGTGCTACCAATAATTTCTGAAGAAAGAGGATCTAGCTCCTCTGCCCAACTGGGAGAGAGATTGGATTCTTCTCGAGAATTAAACAACCAATCGATTGTTTTTTATTGACTTTCCCGACTCTTCTCGACGAGCCTCGTCGAAAAGCCCAGCAGCTTCTTCCCCTGTCTCCTGCCGTTCTCGAGATATCGTCGAAAACCGTCTTTTCGGGGTCGTGGTACCAATACGTTCCCCTGGAGCTCACCGGAGACAAGAAGGACCCGAGACGATCTGCTACGAAAATCATCTCTGGTATGAAAGGGACATAACTTCAGTGATGAGAATCAATGGAAATCAATTTATCCTCAAAGACTCCCAATCGAGGATGTAGGTTGAATTCCTGTTGTTTTGAGGGAGATTCTTCGCTGATCGAGTCCTCAGAAGCAACGAGTCCACTAACAGAAACTCTCTTTCAATTCGGATTCCTTCCTGCTTCCTATCCCGTATCTCGAAGGACAGAACATCTTACTGAGCTTCTTGAAATCTCTGAAGTTGGGAAGAAAGGCTTTGTGGTTAGTAATACCGTTGGAAGATGTCCTAGCGTTTTTGGAGTACCAGATAGCTATCGGATGCTTGTTCAGAGCGAGTTCTTACGCTCTGCGGCTAGTCGTCGTCATGGGGGTGAATTTGATGTATTCCAGATGGATTTTGGTGCTGAAAAGCCATGCCTTGTCGTCGAAATTGAAGTTTATTTGGTAGACGTTTTCGAGCGGCTTTTTGGAGGTGAGCAAGTATCGATACGTCGCTCCGCGGGTGAATGTATTTCCGCTGCAGAAGATCAATTGTGTCTTTTCTCAGGCTTTGCGCTCTGACACTTCGTGAACTTGGGGCCTCGTCGGCGAATCGAGTCGTGGCCGGGGGACGCCAAGCGTGCTCAACCGGAAGCCTGCTGGTAAATCATATCAAATGCCTGCCTAGCTACATTCAGAGATGAGCGAAGACAGCGAAAAGTCGTCTCGGGCTGTGTTCGCGCACCCTTGTCTTCCCTACGCCTGGAGGGCAGACTTCACTGGTAACGATTGTGCAACGTACCTGGCGTGCTTCAAGTCGAACCTTAGGGATTCCCGGCTCTTGGTTTTGATCAAGATGTACAATTCTCCCGAAACCGGATAGACCTTATCGCCACTGGGAGCCCCGAACAGTTTCATCTCGATCTGGTAATGGTACAGACAGAACGGCGGACGAGGTCCAGTTTTGAAGTACATCCGTTTGGTGTCTCTGTACTTTCCTCTAAATCTCAGGGCGTATTCCGCACCGTCCAACGTCATCACTGCGCAGCGAGATCCATCTTCCCCACAGTCGGAGCAGTGACCGTTCTCAAAACTATCGTAGTTAGGACATGCGAATGCAATCGGAAGGCATGTCGAGTTCCTGTTCGAATTTTCGAGGAAAGCGCGTGTGTAGTCTATGGCGCGCACGTGGTTGCAAGCAACGAGAACTTGCGCGGCATCAGTGAATTTTTTACCCTCGATATCTACTAAACGATCCGTCAAGAGGCAACCTGGCATCTGTTGGCCACCGTTTGGGTAGAAATCTACGTCACCCACTGGCAGGTCCATCCCGAATCCTCCCATGGTAGTCGGGCCTGAGTCCGTATGAACTACTTCGACAAACTGTGCATCGGTCTTTGCGAGTCGCGCTTCCGGAGGGCAGGACTCGAAGAAAGGCGAGGCCGGATCGAGAGCTGAAGAAGTCGAACAAAGGCAGCTCTGGTGTAATGAGAGCCGAAGCTTTCGAAACGAATAGCAAATACCCCGTGCTGCCACTTACCCGTTATCCTACCCAGGGTGCCGTTGAGCCACTTGCCGGCAAACGCGACGACTTGTCCTCCGAGACTGTGACCGTAGGCGTGCACTGAAGAGGGAGAGATGCCAAACGTTTCCTGCGATACGAGTAGACGGATATTATGTAACGGTTCTGCTACCTGAAATATCAGCTACGGTAGGAGCAGCTGTGCGTCACTACCTGGAGCTTCTTGACGAGAAGTCCGATTTCTGCACCGACAACTCGGGTGTTCGAAACGGCTTTCCAATACTTCCAATGGCTTCCTCTCGACCAGTCTACGAGAATGACGTTAAAATCGCCTCTGTCCAGAAGGTTGTTCCTCAGTCCAATCATCCAATCCGTGAAAGTCACACCACTCATCCAACCGTGCACGATGAGCTGGATGGAGAAAGCATCGAATCAGACTCGGATTGAGTCGAGGTAAGTTGCAGGTTGGTCGGGGATTCGATCGAGCAACGCGACTTACCATGGTTCGTCTCGTGGGAGCGAACGTTGTTCCGCGCAGATTTTCGTGTGTGAGCCAGAAGGCTCGGAAAGTCATCCAACCGCCACTGTGTTCTCTGGAGCCAATCATGAACGTGGTGTCTATGTCCCTGCGAGCGTCCGGCTCAATATCGAAGGGTCTCCCGGGGCAGTCTCTCAGCGGAATGCATCCCAATTCACCGAGGTAAACCTCTGCGGATTCGAGAATGAATCAACGGAACTCAGCGAGCAGGAGAGTCGGGTTCGTGAGGATGAATGTATTCCACAAACCGTCCCGTCGTCGAATGGAGCTCCAGGCCTGGGCGATAAAAACTGCTACTAGGACACTCTGCTTGAGCATCGTACTCGCAATCGAATGAAAAATGTCCGGTAGCGCTCTGCAGGGTTATGCTGCACGTCACATAGCCAAGACGCTCTATCGACGTATCAACTTTGCTCAGCTCGGACTGACGTAGGGCTATCCTGCACAATGTGCGAAACTTCCCAAGGTCCTGGGATCTCAGCGCTTCTCGGCTGGACGTCGTCGTGATCGTCGTGTGTAGAGGATTGTTCCGCCCCTCCTCAACGGTGAGGAAGGATTAGGACCAGGATAGGCAGCCGGAATGATTCAATGGAGAAGAGACCGTGGCACTCCAGTCTACGACTGAAGTCATCGATTCGTAAGCTCACACGATAAGCATTGACATTTCCGCCTAAATCTGTTTCGAATTCCTTCACGAACTCCAGCTCTTTGAGTCAGCTTCTGGAAATGCTCGTCGTTCCCAATCGGGGTCCGCGGATCCTTGGGGGTCCACCGAGAATTTTGGGAGATCCTCGACGCGATCCGTTGACATCCGTCGGAACAAACGTGAAGCACCCGGCTTGCTAATTTTTGACACAGCATCGAGAATTTGCTGAACTGTTCCACCTCCCGACGTTCGAATGGGCCTGCCAGGATAAGCGCCCCACCGGAGAAAATCGATTTTTGAAAACTTGAAGTGCTCATATCTCGACACCAGTGGAGCTGCAGCGCCCATAAAAAACCGTTGTGAAGCTCTCTTCGAGGGCTATCGAACGCCGCAGGCAGCGGGTCCTCTTTCCCATCCGAGGAGCATTGGAAACTCGTTGGTTCACCCGGAAGGAGACGGCTGACCACTTTCTCAGACATCGCCAAAAGTGCTCCTCTTCATCGTCTACTCGCAGGGCATGTTTCATCCCGATGCGATTTTGCGGGGCCGAGATAACAACAGTTGAACATCGGCGGGGAAGCGGTTTTTCCTCAGAGTGTTTCCTTGAAACGCAGCATGATGAATAGAAGTCATCGGATCAAGTCACCTATCTGGAAATAATGGTCAGATCGATCTCGGAATCACCCTCCCAGACTCGTTAAAGTATGCTCAGATTGCTCCCAGGATCCGATGCCGATCTTTCACCCTCCGTTCGTGGTCAGTGCCTTCCCTCGGAGTCCCGATCGCTGGAATCCGGTTTGGCAGAGCAAATGCGAATCGGATTCCGTGTCTCAAATGACCTTCTTGAGGTCTCCGTTGAAAGTGATTCGTCAATATCCTCGTTTGTTTCAGGTGGTCGGTCAGCTGAGCGAGCGAGCATCAGCCCAAGTTGTTACCGAGCGGGTCCGGAGCGAGACTTTCCCGCCGCCCGTAATGCACTGCATTCCGCGAGCGATGCATCGTCACGGAGAATAATTCTGTATCGCGACATTCGCTCGATGCCGGTGCGTCGTCTTAAGCTCGTTCATCGCTGCGGTACCAGCAGCTCTTCATCAGCTCATAGTTCCGAAACCCGAGCGGGAGGAAGTGGTCAGTGAGTCAGTATGGTCAGGGGTGATTCCGGGACTAATCTGAGCATACTTTTCCGAGTTTGGGAGGGGTGATTCTGGGATCGATGAAGGGAAAAACCGCTACACCGCCGATGTTCAACTGTTGATATCTCGGCCCCGCAAACTCGTATCGGAATGAAACTTGCCCTGCGAGTAGACGATGAAGGGGAGTACTCTAAGCAATATTTGAGAAAGTGATCAGCCTTCTGCTTCCGGCTGAACCAACGAGTTTTCGACTTTCCTCAACTGGAAAAGAGGTTCGCAAGACGGAAGTTCGGTACTTATGGCGGTCGTTAGCCCACGAAAAGAGCTTCACAGCGGTCTTTTCATCAGCGCTGTAGCTCCACTGGTTCTCGAGATATGAGCATTTTAAGTTTTCAAATGTGGATAATTTTCGATGAGGCCGATGCCCCCCATGTTATCCCGGCAGGCCCTTTCCGTTTCGTTCTTAAATAAGTATTCTACCGGTTCCAAGTGTTCCCCTGTTCTATTTTATTCTCGGCGCGCGAGCGTGCGACGAGCGCCGGGGAACCCGCTAAGATTTAAATACGTTCCGACGAACGAATGTTCCCGTTCGAACAGGAGAATTGGATACAGGAAGGATTCGCCAGCGTAGGTATTGCGCATGACCCGTAATTATTCCGATAACAACGCCTTGGTTGGGGCTCGCTGTCTCTTTGCGCCATGCGTCGCATTGCGTGTTTTACATCGTCTCGAAGAAGATCGAAAGCAGGAAATGGCCACAATATACGCAGATATGATTCGTTGAGCACCTGACCGAGCTCTTCATCGTCATCTTCAGCAGCAATCGTCATCCCCAAAGATTGTGGATTCGTCTACTCCAGGTTCATGCAAGCGAGTTGTCAGAAGAAAAGTGGAAAAATGACACTACATTGTTCTCATTTCATTGACTACGCATGCTCAACAACCTATATAAATACTATCTGGATAACGAAGACCGATCTTGAGCAGTTTTTGCTGCGTCAGCTCAACACCCTCCTTGGCTCGTGCTCGGGATCCGCTGCTGTCTTAGGAGAGACCGAGTTCTTTCCTGCACTTCAGGAACTTATCCGGCTTTCTTATATGAGACTTTCCGTCAGTATGTCCGCAGTCATCGCGGTTATCGGGATGTATCTGATGACTACAGCACCGCTCGAAACCATCTCCTGGATATAGTGATGTCGCAGATCTATGTGTTTCGTTCTTTTGTGTCGGACATCATCGTCGCTGAGTAGTACGGCACCTTGATTGCCGCAATACAAGATCATTGGACGGAATGACGTTTTTCATCACGTTCTTTCGTCATTTCAAATATCGAATGACATGCTTGACCGCCGCCCAATGGGCCTCACTCGGAGAAACGCAGAATTGACTGAATTACGCTCACTGCATGACATAGGTCGGGACTCGGTACTTGTGAAATATGTATCAAGCATCCCACGGCCTCGCGGTAAGAAGCGTCAGTTCGCGGTTCCTGTTCACCTTCCTTGGCAAGCTTTACGCCTGTTTCCAGAGGCGTTGACGTGGGTTTCGCATCAGAAAGCCCGAATCTCTTCAAAACTCGGAGAATGTGTTTCTTCTGATCCAAGAGAATGATTTCGATCTCAGGATGCAAAGTGATTCGGATGCCAAGGCAGTACTGAGCTGGCCCGAGATCTTCAATCGGGATTACTTTTTCAAGAAAATCCATCAGCCTAGTCTTCAGTTCTTAGTCGTTAGTGAGAATCCGTAAGTCATCGACATAGATTGTCAAAACTAAAACACTACTGGCCTGAGTAAAGTAGTAGCAACACCTGTCGGACCTGAGCTCAGTCAGAGCGAGCGCTTTCAGACTTGTGTTCAGTGTCTTGAACCAGAGACGACCCGCTTGCTTCGAGCCGTGTCGAGATCTTTTCAGGAGGTAGACCTTCTCTTCCACTTTGAACAGCTCGAGCTGCTCCATGAGAATTTCCTCAGATTCTAGCTTTCCGTGGAGGTAGGCAGTTTCAACATCTAGCTGATAAGCTGACCAACCTTTCTGCGCCGCGGTGGCGAATAGGAATCGAAGGCTCGTGATCTTGACCACTGGGGAATACGTCTCGTCATAGCTCACTCCCTTCGTCTGGTAACAACCACGACCTACCAGTCTTGCTTTGTACTTCGTTACCCGTCCGCCCTTGACCCGTTTTAGCCGGAATACCCGTTTCGAAGTTATTACCCTCCTCCTAGTAGGTCGATAGACGAGGACTCACGTCCCGTCTTCGCGTGCGCACTCATCTTCGACTCCATAGCTGATTTCCATTGTTCTGAATCCGATCTGGGCATTGCTTCTGCAACAGTCAATGGACACTCCAGGTCTGTCGTAGAGCTTGGCTCGATTCTCAGCTGCGGTCCGAACATCATTTCGTTCACCTTCGGTTTCTTGGTTTACGGTAGCTTCTTCGGTTTCCTAGTCTACGGATATTCCACTTTGCTCCGGGCCTGAGTTGCGGTGCCAGATGAACCTGCCTCAAAGAAACCCATCTCCTCTTCGTCACAGCTTTCCGGCTTCTCCATAGGTTCCCACGCTCTCGCATGTTCGTCGAACGTGACGTCTCGGCTTCGAACTATCTTTGTCATATCCTCGAACGTAACCAGACGGGAGGCTTCCGGAGTGTCACAATAACCAACGAAGATATAGTCTTCGGCTTTGTAATCCCACTTCCGCCGTTGCTGTTTCGGGACCTGAGCGTATGCTAAGCATCCGAATACACGTGAAGAACTCAAATTCGGCTTTCTTCCCGTCCATGCCTCTTCTGGGGTCTGGTCTTGCAACCTCAAGGTTGGACTGAGGTTCTTCAGCCTACACGCTGCCTTGACCGCTTCCGCCCAGAAATCTGACTTGAGTCTCGAGTTCGCCAGCATCGCTCCGGCTTTTTCCGTGAGTGCACGCTGTGCTCGCTCCGCCACCCCATGCTGAGCTGGCGAAAACGGAACACTCGTCTCGTGCCGAATGCCTCTATCTGGCGAGTACGTCGCCATATGACCGTTCACATACTCGGTACCGTTGTCACTTCGAATTGTTTTCAGTTTGTTACCTGAGTTGCGCTCAGCAAACATGATGAAGTTCTTGAAATTTTCGAGAACCTCACTCTTGGCCTTCATGAAGCACACAAAAGTCATTCATGTTTCATCATCAACAAAAGTCAAGAAGTAGCGGTAACCACCAACGCTCGGCACATGCATCGCTGCGCACAGATCGCTGTGCACCGACTCTGAGCGACAGAATGGTGCTTTACTCTTCTTCCCTTCTGCGCAAGCACCGCACACGGGCAGTGTCTTCGGAACTTGGAACGATGCTCCTTTGACGAGAACTTACGGCAGTTTCTCCATACTTTCGTGATTGAGATGTCCTGATCTCTTGTGCCCGAATTCAAAATTCGCTTGAACCGACGGAAACGCCAAGGCGCTCACAGTACAACTTCTCAGTGTGTACAACCCATTGACATCGCTTGCCTCTGCCCACAGCTGACCTTTCCGGTCTCGGATCTCGCATCTTCCATTGCAGAAAGCAGTCTTGAAACCCTTTCGGCTGAGTTTCTTCACACAAACAAGGTTGACACTCAAATCGGGAACGAAAATTACATCTGTCAGGCGGGTGAGGTACCACTTCAATTTCAGCAGAACATCGCCGACACCTTCCGCTTCGAGAACCTCACAATTGGCTGTAGCGACTGACTTTTCCGGAACGTCGGTGTAAAGTTGACGAAGAGTTCCCTGTTTCTCGTCATATGCACGCTGCCTCCGGAGTCCACGAACCAATCGTCTGACTCACCAGCAAAACAACACAACACCCATGCGATGTTCTGGCTCTTCACCTCGGCGACCTTCCCGCTCTCCACCTTGCTCTACACTCACTTGACAATCTTTCGCCATGCGTCCAAATCTCTGTCTCGTACCTCGGAACATCTGACCAGATTCGCCGCGATTTCCGCTACCGTTCCGGACTGATTGTGAGTCACTTTGGCACCTCTTTGGAGCTAACGACCTGCCAATGCCGACCCCTGCTTCTGCCGTTCTTGACGCGTGGCCTCAGCCAACAGCCTTCCTTTCACCATCTCGGTCGTGACCTCTTCACCAATGCCTGAGATGCTCTGAATCAGAAGATTGAACTCCTCGGGTAACTTCATCAGAATCAGTCCTACCAACGAGCGATCTTTAACGTCGCCGTCGATGGCCCTTAGCTTTTGTGCTACACTGATCTTCCTATCGAGGTACCCTTCAATCCCTTCACAGTCACTGGATCGAGCACTTGTCAGTTAATCTAGCAAAGCTACTTCTCTGTAAAGACCCTCCGGCTGGTACATTTCTTCAATTTCATCCCAGATTTCCTTCTCGGTATTCTTGTCCCGTATTGATGAGAACAGATTGCTCATGATACCTGACACGATGGCTCCTTCCGCCCTCTTTTCCTGACGCTCGCTTGTCCTTGTGCCTGTATCCCACAGATCGCAATTGAAGAAATGCGCCTCCATGGCGAACTTCCAGTCGAGGTAGTTGCATGCTCTCTTTAATTTCTCGAACGAACTTGGCACGGCAACGTTCTGTACGACTCCTGCGCCAGACGACGCCACGATCTCGACCTGTGACATGTACCCCGTTCTCTTCAAGTGAGCTTCTTCTGAAGCGTCCTCGAAAACCTTTCCGTGGTAATCACCTTCTTTTTCCTTAGGGTGTCCTGGGCCCATAACCCGATGAGTTATCCAATTCTAGATGGTGACTGGCTAGACAGGGTGAGAGACTGTGTATCTTCTCCCGCGGCCTGCATCTGCTCTTCTGCGGCAGCTAGAAACTATCTGAAGCGACGATCTTGATGTGGAATGTAGGTGATTTATTTCTCTCGGAGATGAACTAGAACTATGAGGATCCGTGTTAGGAAAAAATTTTGGAATTAATGAGGAAGACGCGAAAGAACATTTGGAGAGCCCAGTTGCAAAACGCCTCATCTCCACTTTTTTTGTTGTCGAGAAAACAAGAAAAAACTGTGGTCGTTTATCCACTCGACGAAATTCTCTTGATACTGGTTCAAGGTGACACAGCTACGGCGCGCTATCCATTCCTGTGAATGGCGTTCGAAATTCCTGCGGAAAAACTGTAAAACCCAACCTCGGTCAGATGGAGATGTGACGTTTTGAAACCGGAAGACTGGAATCTCTACACCTGTATCCAGGAGTGCATGGAATCCGGCATGCGGAACAGAGAAAAGAGATTGCGCTCTCGAGTCCGACCTAGATGTTGATTTTCATTAGCTGAGAACTTGAATTCGGAGACATTGTTGATAGTTCCATGATAGTCCATGATGATGCTCAGAATCGCACTTCAATCATCGTCTGAGGAGCAAGAGCTGGAGCTGGCACGAGTTCTAGCTTCGTCTTGAGGAATCAGGGATTCGATTTCGCGATAGAATGACATGCATGAATGCTCTTCAGTAATGCCTGACTCCATGAGAAGTCTTCGGACATCGATTCGCTCCTCCTTCTTCCGAAGATGTGCCGTTTTAGAACCGGCACCTACCAGGTCTGTTCCCATGAAAGTGCACTCTTTGTTCAAATGGCGCTGAAGTAGCCTGTGATTCGAATTTTCACGCCAGATTGATTGTGTAGTTCACTGCATGGGTGAAGCTTTCCAGCGCCTAAGTCAAATTGGCACGTAGAGTTCGCTGTGATTTTCGGTGTACGTTCGAACATGAGCGATTACGTGCCGTCACCCCGCGATTTGCGGGCATCGCTTTTGACTTTCTTTCGATTGGGGAAATCAGCGAGTGAAGCCCACAACATGCTCGTTCAAGCCTATCCCGAGCATGGTCTAGGCTGGAGAATGTGTCACAACTGGTACGAGAGGTTCAAAGAAGGCGATGTCGATTTTGAGAATGAACATCGGGGAAGACCACAAAAAAAGTTCAAAGACCAGGACTTGGAGCGTTTGCTGGAGGAAGACAGTGCCCAGACCCAAGAGGAGCTCGCCGCTCAGCTGGATGTGACTCAGTCAGCCCTTTCGAAGCGACTCAAGGCTTTGGGGAAGGTCCGGAAGGTCGGGGGTCCCTCATGAAATATCAGAGGAGAAGAAAATACCCCTTTCATCATTTGCCAAGAACTGCTCTTGCGGCAACAAGAATAAGGTTTCCTGCACTTGATCGTAACCAGCGATGAGAAGCAGGTGTTGTACGACAACCCAGCGCGAAAAGCAGCGTGGGTGAACCCGGGGGAATCAGGTCCTTCGACTGTAGGGCCGAACGAGTTCGGAAGAAAGACGATGCTGTGTGTTTAACGGGACCAGGAGGGCGTGATCTACTTCGAGCTCCTGAAACCGGGTGCAGTACGCTACGAGCAACAACTCATCGATTTGACCCGCGCGGAAGCAGAGAAACGACCGCATCTCGCCACCAGTAAGCAACGAACGATTTTGCTCCACGACAACGCCCCGGCTCACACATCCAAATCTACTCGGGAAACTCTTGCCGGTCTTCGCTGGGAACAGCTACCCCACCCGCCACATTCTCCTGACTTGGCTCCGTCAGACTACCACTTGTTCGCCTCCTTGGGCCATGTGATGAAAGACACTCACTTTCCAAACTTTGTCGAGTTGAAGAAATGGCTCGTGTTAATTTTAGACGAATTTGGAACTACCTGACGCCGTGTCGTCTTTTTCCGGAGAATGGAGCACGGGCATGACTCGGAAGGGACGACGTGGGAGCAGACTTTCGCACACAAGTGGGGCCGGTTTATTACACTTTTTCAACTTATCTTAAGATGGCGGTCTCCGCGCCGGAGGAGCGCGCTCGAATATCTACACAATGCGAGGCGCGCTACGTGTGTGGGACTTCTCCCGAGGAAATTTACAGAGCGCGCGAAACAACGAACAAGGGAGCTTTGAAACCCTTGGAATAATTAACAGTCCACCCAAACAGAGCGTGGGGAGAGCTCTGTTTCACCACAATCGGTGCTATTACACGACCTCTAAGGGCGCGAGCATCTGCGCCGCCCGGCGAGTGACGTAGCCATTCGCGAACTTCACAGTATACGTCCGGACATGGCCGTCTCGTCCGACATGCGCCTCCTGAACGCGAACCAAATCCCAACGGCCTCGAGGTCGACTATCGTCCTGTAGGAGGCAAACATCACCAGTTCGTATGATCGGCGATCCACCGCCGGCCGTCTTCGTGGCGGAACGCAGTTGAAGGATGTAGTCTCGTTTCCAGCGGGAAGCGAGCGATTTGTAGTAGGTGGTCCGATGCAGGAGCTCGCTGCGAATTGAGGGGCGGCTTAGTTCGTCGAGGGGGAGGACAGTGCAGAGCGGCGAACGCTCGGGAGCTCCTCTGAGGAAATGCGCCGGGGTTATTGGCGTGAGCTCATCCGGATCGTCCGACACGTACGACAGGGGCCTATTGTTGATGGTGGCCGCCAGTTCCGACACGACAGTTCTCAACTCCTCGAAACCCAGCAAACTCCTGCCGAGCGTCCTCTTGAGGGCAGATTTCACGGAGCCAATCAATCTTTCATAACAGCCTGCTCTCCAGCTCGCTCGTGGGCAGATGAAGTCCCACTGCAGCCCCCGATCGGCCACCAGCGCTCTCACCTCCGGGTCCTTCGCAGAATTGAACAGGCGCCTGATATCTGACGCGGCCTTGACAAGTGAGCGCGCGTTATCCGATACCAAAGCGCCACATTCCGGATAAAAACTCAAAAACCTGCGAATGGCCAAGTGGGTTTGGGCGGCGGTCGTTAGGGGGACAAGTTCAAGATGCACCGCCCTTACCGTTGCACATGCAAACAGTGCGATGTAGCAGCGGTCGGTACTAGCTTTCTGGCGCGTGAGGAAAGGCCCACAGAAGTCCAGCCCGGTCGTCCGGAATGGAATGACGGGAGACAATCGCGACGCTGGGAGAGGGGCCTCGATGACCTTCAGAGTCTGGCCATGCTGTTTGCGGCAAACAACGCATTTAGAAAGAATGGACTTGATTCGCTGTCGGGCACGCGTAATCCAGTATCGCCTCCGAAGGGAAGCCAGGATCGTCGAGACGCCCAGATGGGCCGATCTCCGGTGATCATCCACAATGAGCAGCGAGGCAAGGTGTGATTTACCAGGGATGACGATCGGGTTTTTCTCATCATCTGTAAGTAGCGGGCTCGCCTGCAGCCGGGTCCTCGCCCGCAGAACTCCGCGGTCGTCGAGAAACAATTTGAACCCACTCAGCCTCGAGTTGCGGAGCGGAAAGTCGTCGGCGGCCGCAGATTCCATCTCCCTAAAGAAGAATTCCTGTTGAGTTGATCTGATGAGGAATGACAGCGCCTCCCCGCGGGCAGCCACAGCGTCGAGCGACGGTCTCCGCCGCATCAGTCGGATAGCGCGAAAAAGACACTCGACGGTCCTCACCGCTCGCAACAAGGAACCGAACCTCCCGATGTCGATCGCGGTCCGACCATCAGTCCGGGCAAAGGTGGCGACAGCGACAACGCTGCGCATCTCGTCACGCACCTGCCCGAGCTGAGGCTCGAGGTCCCGCCCAGGCTGAGAGATGGGTCGCTCCGACTCCGGAAGACTCAGCCAACGAGGACCATGCCACCATTCTCGGTTGTCCCGAAGCTCCTCTGCGGACAATCCTCGAGTCGAGACGTCGCTGATGTTGTGGGAACCAGAGACATGGAACCACTGCTCGGCCCGCGAAGAGTCCTGGATTTCCGCCACACGATTGGCAACGAACACCTTCCAGCGTCCGGCAGACACAGATGTACACCAGTAGTATGCGACCATGGAGTCCGTGTAGAACCATATCCGAGACACCGGCACGGCCAATTGACGAACGACATAGTCGCACAAGCGAACGGCCAGGACCGCAGCCATGAGCTCTAAACGAGGCAAGCTCACTGGGTGGCGCGGAGCGACGCGTGTCTTGGACATGACGATGGAAGTATCAGATGAGCTGTCCTCGAAGAACGTCTGAAGATATACAACGGCGGCGTACGCCAGTGGCGAGGCGTCACCAAAAACATGCGGGTTGCGGTCGACGCATTTCGCCTTACGGGTGCTCATGCAACGCGGGATCCGAACAGAGGAGAGCAAGGCGATCTCACCACTCCAGCGCTCCGAAGCCGCAGATAGCTGAGGAGAGAGGGGGTCATCCCAGCTTAGATTCGCAGCCCACAGGTCTCGGAGCAGCAGCTTACCCCGAATCAGGAATGGCGCGAGCCAACCAAGGGGGTCGTATATAGAGGCGACGACCGTGAGCACTTTCCGCTTGGTTTTGATATTCGGGGACCGGGCCCGATCGACGACATGCTGGAGATCGAATTGGAATGTGTCCTCCACTGGACACCACGAAATTCCAAGAACCTTCAAGAGCTTTCCAGCGTCCAAGTTCAAGGCAGCCTCAGGGACTCCCCGACCAGTTAGGTGCTCCGCCAGTCTGTGAGAATTAGTCTTCCATTTGGCCAACTCCATGCCAGCGGAACGGAGGTGCTGTTGGATCGCGTCGACAAAGCTCTGAGCGTCATCCACGGTGGGGAAGCTTCGGAGGCAATCGTCGTGATAGAACGAGTCACCCAGGAGCAGTGTCGAAGTCGGGTCCACCCTGGCGAAAAGCTCGCGGAGGATAGCAGCGAGCAGGAAGCCACTGGGAGTCGCTCCCCACGTGACCTTCCTCATCCGGTAGCATCGAACATGATCGTCGTCAGGTCCCTGCCACAGAAACAGAAAGAGCGGCCGGTCTTGGTCGGTGATGCTGATGCAGAGATAGGCGCGGGTGATGTCGGCAGAAACAGCGACCGCGTGGAGGCGGAAATTCAGGAGAACCTTGATTATCTCGGGGTTCAGGTTTGGACCGGCCAGTAAATACGAGTTAAGCGATCGAGTTCCACGAGCGGCCGACGAACAATCAAAGACGATCCTCCATTTTTCACCCGTCTCAGTCTTCGTGATGACATTGTGGTGTGGCATGAAGTAACTGACTTCGGGGCCCCCGGCCCTCGATCCAGTGGTCTCCAAGGAGAACCCCGGAACCTCCTCGGCATGGCCCTGCAGGATGAACGATTGGATCTCCTCGTGATATCGAGCGTAGACGTCCGGATTTGCTCTCAGGGTACGGAGCTTGAAGCGCAAGCGGTCGAGAGCCGACCGGAAGTTGTCCCCCAGATCTCCGATACCTGGTCGACGGGGCACAGCGACGGTGTAGTGGGAGCCGTCGTAGTGGAGGCCCTCCTTGAACTGACGGACAGCACTGGATTCGTCCGCACTCAACGGAGAGACGTTTTCCCTCTCAATGCCGATCGCCTCCAGTCTCCAGAGCCTCTCGAGGTCTTTCGCGCTGGCCGTTACACTAGCGACGCAGCAGTGGATGTTGGCACGGATCAGCTGTGGACCTGGCTCGGGTGAAACCCCGGTCGCTCCGCCGACAATCCAGCCGAGAATCGAACTCCTAGCGACCAGCTCTCCCTCCAGCGTCCTCTCTGCCCCAACGTGGGCGATCTTGAAGAACTGGTCTCTTCCTACCAGGATGGAGATCGGAGGACCGGTCGAGTTCCGAGCCAACGCGAGATCGGCGAGCCTGTGGTCAGCACCGAAGCAGTCGATAATGCGTCTATCTCTCTCGGAGCATCGAGGAGCGGGGTTCGCTCTGAAGTCGAACTCGTAGGCCGCGATGTCCACCCGTGCGGAGTCGTGGACGCTCTGGAGGGTGAGTTGGTATCTCTTCATCAGGGCGTCCCCTCTGTCCGTGAACGTCGTGAAGCCCATGCGCGCTGAGGAGACAGGCTCGAGCCCGGGCAAGGCCTTCAGTAGACTCGGGTGCACAAACGTTGCCGAGCTACCACTGTCGAGAAACAGGCGGACCAACATCCTCTGCGGACCGCTGATGACATAGGCGCTGGCAGTGTGCAGCAGGACCATCGCAGCGTCTTCCTCCGCGTCGTCGAGAGTGGACACAGCCGACACGGTCGGTCTCGGATTGGACGGATGCATTGCGGTGTAATGTTCTTTGGAACTGCACTTCGCACAGTTTTCCCTTGGTCCCGGACATTTCGAATTGTTTTCATGCCGAAAGCGGAAGCAGCCGCGACATCGCCTCAACCTCTCGAGAATCTCATGGCGCTTATGTAGGTCGAGACTCGCTGTGCAGAGCGACGGTTTGTGGCCTGGGCTCTTACAGAAGAAGCACAATCTGGGTTGAGGTTGCGAACCGGAAACTGCGGCGATAGTCGATCGATGTCTCCGCGGTGAAGGAGATCGTCGTCGGCCCAACAACCTTGGTGGAGAGTGGTTCCGGGTTCTCTGCTCGCCGGCTCCCCGGTGCCTCTGCGGGATCAAAGCAGTCTTCTCGCGATGGGTCGCGAATCGACGGAGATAACCGATAAGGCCATTTATGTCGCTTGCCGCGCGGAGCGCAAGCCTGCCGCCCGAGTAGTCCGTCACCGCGGCGGAAGATCGGTCACTCGATGCCGATGAGGCGGTGTCAGTCACGGACGGCGATGCCTTGCTGGAGGATTCAAAGTACTCAAAGATCAGGTGAGACGGGATTGACTTGTGGAGGTACGGCTCGAGCGCCAACGCGTACTCCGTTAGTGGCGCGCCGATAGCCTCCATCCTCTGCATGCAAGCCTGAACGATATTCAAGACGTTGCGAAGACCGGTCAAATCCGAAGATGATCCGACTCGAGGTAGGTTGAATAGGGTAGACATGATTTGTTGCCTTTCAATGTTCACCTGACCGAAGGCTTGGTGCAGGAGGTCGATTGCCACGTCGAAGTTTGTGCTGGTGATCTCCAACGACTCGATGAGGACCTTGGCCTCACCACGTAGATGTTTGCGCAGAACGATCAACTTGTCGATTTGAGTCAGACGTTTCTTGCTGGAGACCCAGTTGTTGAATTGTGCCATGAATGAGCGGTCATGGAGTCTGTTTCCGTCAAATGGTTCGGGGGCGACGTCCACAGAATTAGAATTGTTACCGCTGCAGGTTGGCAGGGGATCAACTGAATTAGGACCATCGGGAGATTGGGATTCTTGACCGGTAGGAACAGTCGGGTCGCCAACCGCAGTCTCGGCGGACGGAGCACGGGTCACAGGCGAAGCGTTGGTATGCAGGCAAGCTGTGAGATTCGAAATGCACTGTAACCCTAATGCACGATTTTCGTCGTAGCTCTGAGCTTCCGCCCCGACTTCCTCGCCAGGCAGCTCTGGATGCTCCAATATTTCGAGATCCAATTGGGATATTTTCTCAAAGTAGGCCTGAGCCAGACTCAGTAGGGACCGGAGGTCACGAAGGTCGCCGACGGACTGAGCCTCGCGGATTGCCCCTGATGCGTTATCGGCGATTCTTTTGAGACGATTCAGATCTAGCGTTCGCAGGCGACGGAGCGTCGAGATAGCACGGGTCATCGTCGCTCTTGAAGTTGCACGAGATCTCGATTCCGTATCGGCAGTCGAAGAGTTCGAAGAAGGATCACCTGGACGAGGTGCGAAGTCCGGCGTAAAACGTGCGGCAGGTGTTCGGTAGGAGGATTTTCTCGAGTAATCCTGGTCACGGCACCATGTTAATTTTAGACGAATTTGGAACTACCTGACGCCGTGTCGTCTTTTTCGGGAGAATGGAGCACGGGCATGACTCGGAAGGGACGACGTGGGAGCAGACTTTCGCACACAAGTGGGGCCGGTTTTTTACACTTTTTCAACTTATCTTAAGATGGCGGTCTCCGCGCCGGAGGAGCGCGCTCGAATATCTACACAATGCGAGGCGCGCTACGTGTGTGGGACTTCTCCCGAGGAAATTTACAGAGCGCGCGAAACAACGAACAAGGGAGCTTTGAAACCCTTGGAATAATTAACAGCTCGAATCTTGGTTTGAGTCGAACGGGGGAGCCTTCTACCGCAAGGGCATCCGCGGCTAGTCGGCAGATGGGCGAAGTGTGCGGCTAGTGAGGGCAGCTACTTCGAATGATCTCAGTCTCTTTGCGTTGGATCGATAAAAAAAAATTGCCAGGGAAAATGTGTGCACTTTCATAGGAATAGACCTGGTAGATGGAGATCTGCCGTTTTGGATCTCAACCCGATTTTCGTTAGGTGAAACAAAATAGGAAGGAGACAAATTTCGGATTTCCATTTATAGCATGGAATGCGGAAAATCGAGGCCTACAATACTCTGCAAGAATCTCAAGATCCGAGATTTTGGAGATGTGACGTTCTGGAGTTAGGCTCTTCATTTCTTCTCGTTTGTCTCGCGATTCTCTCCAGAAGGATAACTCCGATCCCTATATATCTAGTTCATCTAAGAGCTTGCCCGGCACGACCCGAATTGGGAGGCACCCAAAATGCCGTTGATTTCGCGTACTCCTCCGAATACCCAGCTGCAAGGAAGGGACCTGACGCGTACACCCAGAGAAGAGAGCCAGAGGTCATAGACGCGGCACTAGACGCCGATGGAGGCTCCGGAGACGCCGAGACCGGTCGCACGATGGAGATGGATCAAGTAGCAGTAAAAGCAAAAAATAATGTGACAAGTACAACGCTCCCGACGATACGTCATATGGAAGCAACGCCGGACTCGACGATCAAAATCGGACAAGTAGGGGAAACGAAAGTAGCCTACTCCGACGGCCTCGCGAAGACGGGAAAGAGGATAGGGCAGTTACAGGTGAAAGATGATCTGGAAAAGAGAAGAAGAAAAGTCGACCTGGAAAAGAGAAGAAGAAAAATCGACCTGGAAAAGAGAAGAAGAAAAATCGACCTGGAAAAGAGAAGTCGATGGAAAACTCGAAGATATCATCCGGTCAAAGGTCACAAAACTCGAGAGCCCTGAAGTACAGAACAAGCGAGGGAGGTCAAGACTCTCACGAGGGAGCTACTCCGGGCAACCGACAGGATGGAGAACGACACTCGGACTGATAAAGGACAAATTTGCGTAGCTCAAGGAGGTGACACCTACAGAGGCGGTGAGACCCTGCGAGGAGAGTGAGAGGCGACACAGAAACAGCAACAAATGAGCAAGAAGGGAACAAGAAACTCGAAGAAGAGCAGGCAACAGAGATCAAGGAACAACATCGGCAGCTGGACAGCCTGGAAGGAATGGCAGATCTAGCGAGCAGGCCGTGCCCGAGACTGGTCTACGAGAAGATCATATATTTCAAAACGAGGATCGTTGGCAGCAGAGGCTGCAGGGTTCCAGTCCACTGCAGCGATCTCATGAATGAGGGAACAAAGAACGTTATTCAACAAATATCCAGATTCCCCCCAGCGGTCAAGGATATGGATGGCTAGGAAGAGGGAGAGGTGGGTACCACTATGGCGCTTCTCTCTCCAATCCTTCTGGGGACGGAGGAAACGGATAAAGAGGATAAATGAATAACACTCGTCGTAGGAAAAGTCAAGGAGGGGGCTACTCCGGTGTACACAGCGAAGATTTCCCAAAAGATCGCCGAAAAAGTCAAGAACATTGGACACAATAACGGCGAGAAGACTCTCGTCAAGCGGCAAAACAACGCGGACTCAGAGAATTACCGGAAGCATGTGGAAGCCTGTTGGATCATCAACGAGCTGGAATCGAAAGCAGACAGCTCGACCAAGGCGCGCAGAGCGCGCGAGCGAGGTGGAGCTGAAGTCCGCAGCGAAACGAGAAGAAACTCTAGAAGACTCAATCAGGGCTCGATTCTTGTAGAAGCGAACGGAGCGAGCTCCGCAGATGTACTCAAGAATCTCCTGAAGAATGTCAACCCGAAGGAGCTGGGGATTTAAATCAACGGGGTCAAGAGCACGGAAGATGGCAAACCCCAACTGCATATCAAGGAAAGAAGGAGTTGATGACAGGAAAAACTCGCGAAGTATATCACTGAGAATCTGGATTTCTGTGACGAGAACCGAGGTCCCCGGCTGGATACCACAGTGATGATCTCCCTAATGGTTATGGTCACCGACGAGAATCCAAGGGTCGGTTTCGAAAATATTCTCCTGCTCGGATTCCGAAAGTTGCAGTTCAGTTCCGAGAAGAATTCTTCACCTTCATTTCAAAACAAGATTGAAGTATCTAGCTGGTTCTGGTGCCGTGAAATGGGGTCAGAACTAGGGAGCATCGAAAGAGGCCGAACAGGGCGGGAACCAACTAGGTCCACCGTTGCCCTGATTTCTACTCGTGGGAGTCGTCGATTTTGAAGCCGGTTGTTTTAATTTGTTGCTGATGAATGTGGCACCAGCAAGGCTGATGTGGATGCCATCCGAAAGGCTCTAGTAACCCTGATCGCCGTGATTCTTTGCGCCCGTTGCAGAGCGTTTCGGGGATCTAGACAGGGGCGTACTCAGCTATTCTCGGGGGGATGATGATCATCATCATCGTCTCGAGTTTTTCATCACGCAACCAACATGGTTTTCAAACCTGTGAAGATTTTCCTGATAACACAGAATCTTTGCGGAACAATATCGTCCATCGTATTGGAATTTAATCCACCCTTCCCAGTATTATCGGAGAGTTTCTGGGGGGAGGGGCATGGTCCCCTTGGCGTGCCCCCTGGGTGCGCCGCTGGATCTAGAGAGATGGTTACGGGATCGATCTGACTATGCTTTCCCGCGTCTGGGGAGGTGATTACGGCGTCGATCTGACCACTTTTTTCGAAGTCTAAGAAGGTGATCATGGGATCGGTCCGACGATACTTCAAAGGGAGAATTACCTTAATTCCTCGTATCTAGAGGGCCCTGTGGCCATGAGGCGCCAAGATTTGAAGAAGAGCGCGCCCGGCGGCTGAGTCGAGATTTACATGCGTGCACAGAACTATATTTTCCAACGATGTTTCCAGTCAGAGAATCAGCCATTACCTCCCAGACTTTGGGATAATTTCGCACCGAAATGGTCGGCGTCAGACAAATAACCCGCGACTTCTCAGCCGCCCATGAAGTGTGCAGTCTTATGTGTAATATGATGTGCCGTACTCTGAGCGCTAGGTTGATACGTCCGCCACATGAGCTCTAGGGACCTCCTAGATCGTCAGGCTCAGTGTCACACCCTCGATTCCCTCAGGTCTTGGCTTAAGCCTTCCTGATGACGATGGTGCTTCGGCGGCCGTGGAGGTCGAGTTTGTTTCGATGTCCTCTCTACCCCGTGGAGAGCCACGCGTACCTTTGAGGCAGCATCAGCTGACTTTCACGCATTCTATCAGGTCGATTTCTTCGGGTGCATGCAGCGTGATGAGCTTCCGCTCCTCCCTCTAGGTCTCGATGATCGATATCAGGGTTGTCCCGGTGTTCCTCCCGCTTCCCTCTGCTTCTAGTTCTGTGTCAGGGTAGTTGTCCTGTCGTTTTTGAGTGAATCACACAGCGTCAGGCACTGAGCGCTCAGCCTCATGATTCCCAGGTCCTCGCTGTTTTCCCCAGTGCTGGGATCCCGAAGGATGCTACGCGCGACCCATTGAATGACCCATTTAACCAACTATCCGTGCTCAATAAATCTATGTGGTGGTTCCGCCCAGCCCCGACGGATTGTGCGCCATCGACTCGAGGGAAGCCTTTCTCTGAATCCCTCAGCTCTAGGCATTCACTCGAAACATTCATTGCACACAGGACACGTACAGCTTTATGGGAGTTTTGACGGCCAGTTCTTAAGCACTGCCATTTTAATGAGCGACTGGGATCCCAAAGGAGCGATTCTCCTCAGATTGTAGGATTTTCCACTCCTCCCAACTGCTGGATGAATATTTTCCCGGTAACTCAGTGGTCACTCGGTTATCCTATACGCCACTGCTCATTCTCAGGGCATTTGAAATCATGGTGACGAGAGGTACGGAGAGTAGCACGCTCCAATAAGAATGCTGAGTCAGCGGCGGTTGATGGTGGTCAACGCAGCGAGTTTTAAGCCTCGCTTTCGAACCTGCTACGATGTTTCCGATCGGACTGAATCTTTGCGGAATACTATCCATACGAGGTAAATGAAACCCGACCTTCCCAGTATGATCGGAGAGGTTTCATTGTACTCAATCTCTTCTAGCTTAGAAGTCGACAATGCATTAGCCAAGCAAGAAACCCACAGAAACTGATGCTTATCGATATGTATCGCGAATGTCCGTCTGCCTGGGGAGCTTCATGATATTGGAACCCGAACTCAGACTCATATATTTCTCCCATGCCTTCCGAAGCATTCACGTCATCATTATCGAATTCCCCCGAAAGGGTCTCGGCACTTTTGGCCTTGGGTCAGGGATTCGAATGAGATATATTGTTGTAGATACCCCATCCCAAGAGAACACTTTCTGTCCAGTCGGCGGGCTCCTAGCTGCCTTGTTTTTTTTTTTATAGCATGAAACATCTTCTGGACCGATGAAAACCGAGCGAGATTTGGAAACTTAAAATGCTCGTATCTCCGCTATCTGAAGGATTTCAGAGCTCACAAAGTGGGTTTCGGAAAGCTCGTGAATCCAGCTTTCCGATGCGTCCCTCAGAGTTCTGCCACGATCAATTTTAATACCTTCAAAATGACCATCTTCAAAGTGAATCGTCTTCTAACCCACTTCCTGGAGGTTGACCACTTTCTAGTTTGTGTCATATTATGCCCCCCTTCAGTGCGAGCAGAATGCGATAGATAGATCAAAAAAATATTTGGATCAAATATTCTGGAGTTTGAGCATGAAACTCGATGAATTCAGGGTGACCAACGACAGTTCTTTTGTTTTTTCACGTTGGTCCCCCAAACATTTTTTTGATCTATCTATCTATCGCATTGTGCTCGCACTGAAGGGGGCATAATATGACACAAACTAGAAAGTGGTTAACCTCCAGGAAGTGGGTGAGAAACATTCACTTTGAAGATGGTAATTTGAAGGTAATAAAATTGATCGTGGAAAAACTATGACGGACGCATCGGAAAGCTGGATTCACGAGCTTTCCAAAACCCACTTTATTAGCTCTGAACTCTTCCAGACAACGGAGATATGAGCATTTTAAGTTTCCGAATCTCGCTCGGTTCTCATCGGTCCAGAAGATGTTTCATGCTATAAAAAAAAAACCAAGGCACCTTGAGCCCGCCGACTGGGCAGAGAGTGTTTTCTTGGAATGGGGTATCCACAACAATATATCTCATTCGAATCCCTGACCCAATGCCAAAAGTGCCGAAGAACTGCCGAGACCCTTTGAATTAGATCTCTGGCTATCTGATCCTCTTCAAAACGTGCCCCTGTTTCCCCGTTCAAAGTTGTTGCGCTATCTGAGCTTCTGCAGACATATGGCTTGTCGAATCGATCCGAGCATGGATTGGCCCAGTGCTCCAGCATTCGCTAGATCTCAGCCAAGGATCCAGGCGTCACGCAAGCGTAATTGGTTGCATCTGGGGTTATACACGAGCATCACGGAATGAGGTATTTCTACTCCGTGAATGTGGAATGCGATTCCGTGAGCTGGATGTACCGCGAAAAACGTTGCGAATCCGAGAAGGAACGAGGTTGGAGTTCTCTTTTAGGGTCTTCCTCTTTACTCTCTGATCGGTGGGAGCACATGCGACGATCCTCCTGGAAGAATTTCTTAGAAAAAGAAAGGCGGAGCAAGCATCCTCTCCGGAAAACACTCTCTTGAGAGTCATGAGCCGAGCCTCGGAGCTCGAGGATCAATCATCCCCACCATCCGTCTGTCCTCATTGGTATATATGTAGATGGATGTGGCACACGCGACCGGTCTATCCATGCATCCACCTGTCAACTCAAGGTTCAATGCTCAGTGAGCAGTGAATTATGCTTGAACTTTACAGCTCTGGTCATGAGTATTATCAAGATCATGGCATTGCCCTGTTGACATCAATAGACATTGCTCCTACGAGAACAAGAGTCATGATTGTTCGACCATGAACTCTGAGAAGCCGGCCAGTTGCACACCGGGATAAGACCCCATTGTCCCGAAGTCTGGAGCCCCGAATCTCGTGTCCTTGACGAGACCTATGACTCTGATGAGAAGATAAAGGAACTCATAAGCTGTGTCGTAGACGGATACATGCGTGCATAGGAGGGGATTCTGAGAATCCCTCGAGGGGAATGCTCGTGAGTACCCTCGAAAGTACGACTCGAGACAGACAGTCGCGAGATCCGGTGTTCTGATTTGCGTGTACTTGGTCGGATATGAAAGCTGTGAGCTGACACATAAATCTGAAAGTCCGCGTCCCCCGATTTCGAGCACTGTGAGTCGCCTAATCCGCTCTCTTCCACGTTCTCTCCTCGCACTCGGCTTCCCTCAATGCCGGCGATGAATATATTCTGGAACTCTATCACATCGAACTCTCTTGAGGAGTTCGCTCTCACAATTTGAACATTCCGGCTCTTGCATTGGACCGCCTCGAATCGAACTATGAGGTTCGTGCTCGTTTGCCGCATATTACTCGTCGTGGTTTCCTGCGCACGCGGAGCGAATATTCGAGGTGAGCACTTGGAGCGCGGGAGTCATGTTCTGCGAATCTTCCCCAGGTTCAACGCTTCATTCGACAAGGTCACGTTGATGAATAATGCATGACTCCAAAAAACGGTGACTACATCATGGTTCTTCCAGGCAATCAGTTTTTCGACGAGATTTTCGAAAAACTCCGTGATGCGGACGAGATCCGCTTCATGTCGCTGCCAGATTTCAGCCTCGACATACCGCTTTCGTGGGGCTACGGAGAGGCGAAACTGTTCGGCGGCTCAGTGACTGGGCTGGATACCGCGGAACGAATCGGTGACGAAAGATCATACCTCGGTGGAGTGAAATTTTCGATATCATCTGGAATTCCAGGATCTGTGGTCAGAACGGAGCCGCTCACTCACTGATTTGCTCCCCTAGATGACGCGCAGATCATAGCTAACCCGAGTGGCACCGTCTGGATCAGTTGCACTCTCGGCATGGGCGTCATCGATTTCACCTATAGGGCCACCTTGACTCTGATGAGGATGGGACCTGAGATCAAGATGCGGACTCATACCGCATACGTGACCGTAGATGTTGAAATTATGCGTGACCCTGACGGGTCAGTAGAAGTCACTCGCTTCAAGTTCAAGTGAGTTCCATGAACTTCATAACTTTTTCTCTCAAGTTATTCGGTGAAGTCTCGGCTCATCGACGTAAGTTGGAGCTGCGAAGACGTCCTGGAGTTGCTTCGTTCATCGTGACGACGGAGAGATTCCCGCGTCCTTCGAGTGAGATTGTCATTTCCCGAAATCGGGGATTCAGTCATCTTCCGTGAATGACCCAGACTGTGTAGATCGTCGAGGAACTGTTTCCGAGGACCGGTTCTGAATACTTGCACAGGCAGTCTCAGATGTTTTCACCTTCTCCTCGCAGCGATTTCAAGAATCTGAGTGTCAAATTCACCGGCCTGAGCGCTGTCACAAGTTTCACCAGTTGGCTGACTACTACAGTGGCTGGAGTTCTGGAGTCTCGGATCAGAAACATGGTTCAGTTTGGTGTTCGGAAAGTAGTAGAGAGGAAGTTGCCAGACATAATTCGCGGCTTCGAATTCGCATAAAGTGGAATTCCGCATTGTGTTCACCGCATCGCGTTTTCACTTCGGTCGGCTGTTCTGATTTGAACGGTGATTGAATCGATCGCGTGTTCGGAGCTCACGATCTTCGTTTGTTCGTCGGTTTTTCCGCTGGGAGAGAGGCTGGACTTATCATAGTTCCACTCGCTCAACTGACAGCTCTACTCCGCAACTGAATAGTGTCTAGGCCGATCAGAATCGCTCGCTTCATTTGTGATACGGTATGAGAGCTAATGGAATGAAGGAAGTTCAAAGTTATGGGAGTCAGCCCTGCTTACGGCACTTCATGTTGATCTCATATCCGCAGCGGAGTGCGACCGGGTGCGCTTGTTTCAGATACCGTTATTTCCCTTTATAACAGGGGAAATAACGGTATCTCTGTTGACCGGGCTCCCGAAGCGACTTGGAGATATGAGCGCACATGCTCTTAGGAGCGGGCGTCGCTGATGCGAGAGTCCAAGCGGAAAGCAGGGACTCTCAGCATATCTCATTGAGTCTGATTCCCGCCCTTCGCTGGCAGGAGTCAAAGTATATCGTGAGAGGTATTCGTGTCCGCCGGAGCGAGTTCGCCGAATACGAGAGCGCGCTCTATTGACTGGGCACGCTCTTATGAGAGGGTGCCCAGAGAGGGTTCGAAAAATTTGCGGGTATGCCCGTTTATCAGAGGAAATACGGTACATGAGCCTGTCCAAATTTTCCGCCGGTCCCGAGTGTCCTGTAATTTCGAGTAACGACGGAAGCTCAGTCCATGGAATCATCTCAATTCGAAGGATCAGCACAAGGACAAGTCGAAGACAACCAATATTTTATTTTATCCACAAAGCTCGGCGATATTCAACAATCTTGGATGCCTATTGCAGCAAAGACCTTTCAAGATCCGAAAGATATTTCCAGCAATGATACGTCAGCGTCGGACACACCTGCCCCATCTGATGCTCCTCTTCTCGCCGAGTTCAGTGATGAAGTGCAATGATTCTTCAGTATCCGTTACGGAAGCAGGCAGTGCCCTGCCTCAGGCTGCTGAGCAGTACCTCGCTCTGTTCCCGTAGGTACCGCTCGCCTTTCTGGAGAACGTGCTGTTTCTGAAAGCGTCGGGTGCCCATATTAGCGCACGTTGAGCCTGCTAAATTTGGAACGATCGGGGTTTCGATGAGCATCTCCCGAAGAACAATCTCAAGTAATTATTGATACAGAGCATTATGGTTTCGGCTGGGCGTAATCGCCCCCTGGGAGTAAACGTGCGGTGGCCCGCATCGTTCGGGAGCTCGAGTCCACTTCCTGGGGATTCCAGGGGTGAATTTCGGGACAGATTCCAATCCCGATCGGGGGCATCAATGAACTCCAAAGCAGTGAGGATGTGGGAGTATCACTTACAGCGAAGTCTACATTTGCTCTGGTAATGATTGCAAGGCTGTTCGTCGAATGGGCCATGACGTGTCCCATACCCCTATAACGTCAGAAAGAATGTTAGGGGCTGGAAGGACCAAGCAGAAAACCCGGGGAGAGTCAGGGGGCGATTCGAGGGCCCTTTCTGGAGCTATGAGAGGAACCAGGCCAAGGAGGAGTATCTGAGAATTCGATCCGGGTCGTGGGCTGGTTACGGATTTTACCAACCCTTTTTTCCGTTCATGGCATATGGCTCAACGACACCGGGGACATAGGTATTTGATTATGTTCTCCGTTTATGGACAAACTTACTTCTGGGCGAAGCTCATCTTGGCCATGAGAGCACAGTTTTGCTTGAAAAATTTTCCTTTATTGCGCTCCTCGCACGAGACGAAGTCTTTGACGACGCTGTCCGTGCTTGGAACACGGAAATCCTTAGAATCACGAGGCGCCCATTCGCGCTTCGATTCAGGCCTGTTTCACAATTCATTCAAAACGGGGTAGAGTGGCCTCAGAGGCTAGAGCGGATGCCCAGCTCCACTCTGCCCGTGGAGAAACTCACCTCTCGTCCAGCTTCTGCTGAAGGAGTGCGTATTCGTCTTTAATTTGGCTTGAAACATCTTTGATGTCTCCTTTCGGAGAGAGTTGCTCGAGAAACGACTCGGTGTTCTTTCTGCTGGCGTCGATGCTTGCCCTCAGAGTTCCGCGGATGCATGCTGGAAAGACAGAGACGTCAGAGAAGCGCCATGAATTACGGGGATCTATCAACTAGGACCAAAGCTCATCGGCTCGCAGAGAGAACCAGATACATTGCCGGAGAGATTCGCCTTGAGTAGACTTCGCAAGTCAATGCAAACAATCGTCGGGTTCTGAGAGCAGCACTGAGGTCGACTTACACAGAGTACTCTCCGCACTGGTGGAGGCGGCTTCCTCGGCCACGAAGGCAAAAGCAAGGCAGAGCACCAGGAGGACGCGCATGTTCGAGTGAAGGGTTATTGTTATTGGACGTGGTTCCTATCAGCCCTCTTTATATGGCTTACTCTCGGGAACTGTGCGATATCCGACGTGATAGGATTGTTTCGAAGCACAATAGCAGCCCAATCTTAACTTCGTGAGCAGATGGCGAATCCCGGAAAAGGACCCCGTTCGGCCTTGAGTGCCTGACTCCGGGAGCCGTTTGCATTTTCGGGTATAGACGCTCTGCCCATGAATTTCTTATGTGTACCGATGAGGTTGTAGAATAGATATAGAGATACTCCCTTCACTCTTATTCAGATGAGCATCGTTCTGACTCCGCGCGGCTTAGATATGTTCGACTCACTCCGATGAATCTCTGGATCCTCAGTTGCAGTAGCTGCATGTTAGAGAACTGCTTCGTCAGAGAATCGATCCGACATCCAGAGGCGCGTTCACGCTGTTTCAACTTGGTCGTACAACCGAGATGGGCAACCAGAGCCTTCAACCATAGGAACCCAATGGAGCGAGCGACTCACTTCTTCAACCTCTGTATCCCATTCCCGATGGAAGACGTCGCAGCCCTATTGAACTGAGTGTTCTGTTCGACGGGAGAGAGCACGCTGTGGCGCTGCCGAATGGCATTCTCTCTCGTCAACGCTGCAGCGGAATGAATGTTGAGATGTATGCGAGCTGCAGTCGTTCTGATCGATTGGCGAACTCATAGCGGGTCTGAAAGAATCCGATTCTTTCTACAACTGCCACCACGAGCCACGAAAGTAGCGATGGCCTTCAAATGGAATGATGGGCACACGCCCCGCTTCGTGGGAGCATATCGGAATCACGAAGCTCTGTGGAATCCTCAAAGCGCTGAGTATTGCAAAGTCAACTTGCGAGAGCATATGCTGGAAGAGTCGAAAGAGCCGAACTTGACAGCGGCCGGCGTCAAGCTCAAGATAAAGTCCATCAGGACCCGTTATGCAGCGGAACTAGCGAAGATCCGGAGATCGTAAAAGAGCGGCGCGGGTCTGGATGATATCCACCGGCCTGGACTGTTCTGGTTCAAGGATGCGGATGCGTTCCTGCGGGCCGTGAGCCTACCAAAACCCAGCTCTTCGAATCTCAAGGTGAGTGGACTTCGTCCATCAGCTCAACTTCATTCTCACAATAATCAGATCATTACCCACTGCCACGGAGCTGAGTCACACGTAACGAAGCGTTCAGCATATTCTTCACGAACTGGCTGCTTTTGAGTGGTTTGTCATCCTGCTTCGGGGGATACTTTGAAGACCACCTCCAGCAGACCTGGTTGCCCCTTCCAGATCGCGGCGCCGCTCTCCATAAAGTCCGATTGTTCAAGGCACAGGCTGTTTACACCAGTTGCTCCGTAGTACGGAGACTCGGTGGAATTGGCTTTTCGAATACTCGAAACCTGGACACGAGGATGCTGAAGGCGTTCTCTACCACCCGACGAGCCCGAGACAGCCTGTAGTTGAAAATTTTCTGTGTCTGAATCAGCTGACCGCAGCGGGAAAACGGTTTCATAATTTTCCTCAGATGGCAGATTCGGAGCGTTTCTTTCGAGTGCTACATCGAAAGCTGACTTGGAAAGATTGCAGCGTCATTCACTCTCCCATTTGTACCAATATCAATGTATAGGAAGTTATGACGAGCGTAGACCACAGCGGAAGGATGCTAATGAAAGACTCCTCGTAATTGTAGAACCGTGAACCGCTCTCAGGTGGGCACCTGATGTTGACGTGCTTACCATCCAAGGCACCACACACGTTCGGGAACTGCCAGCTAAAAGAGTGGTTTTCCATTGCAGAGCTCCGAATACATCACAGGCCCTGAGGGAGTCGACACGCAGCAGAACATCGGAGAAGAGGAGCCCGAACCGCTTCAGCCCTTAGGTCAGGAGAAGCTCCAACGAGTCATGACGGCTGAACGCCTCGCTACGATCGGAAACTGCATCTGAGGATGACGCCCCTGGATCTCCTTCCTCCCACGATGCTCGGATTCGAGAGTCGGGTTCAACGATTGACAGCGATATCTTGAATGCTTCGCTCGGAACCCATCTTTCTTCAATTTCACCTCCATTCCAGCTGTGTTTACTGACCTGAATAAACTCCTCAAGAGCTTCATTTATAGCCCGGCAGGCTTCAAGGAAGAACAGCGAGAACGTGCTCTTAGGGACTCTGCGAACAGCGCTCAAGGTGCTGAAGTTGTCTGCGGCGGCTATATAGCGCAGTGTCATCTCAAGTTTCGTCCTCGGACTCAAAGCCTCTCGGAAGAAAGTGTCCTTCCTCTCGATTTGTGGTGAAACTTCCGCCAGCAAATACGAGGAATCGGCTTCGCTCAACCGCAAATGATTCACGAAATTTTCAGGGGTTCCTGCTATCCATTCTCGTAACAGAGTTGAGGATGCCGCCAGCCGGGGTCGGTGTTCTATCCAAAGCTTCACCCACCAGCGTCTCCTACGCCGCGGAGTAGGAGACGCTGGTAGGGACGGCGCGCCGTCTGCTCGCTTCGATTTTCCCGCTAAGCTCTGTTATCATTCCTTGCACGACGACACTGATACCTGCTTGTAGTGCCCTTCTGCTGGCTCTGTAACTCATGATGACCGGGTTTCACATCAAACGAAAGGATCAGCTATGGACCGTGACAGTGAGCCGCCACTATTGACGACTTGACTGCACCCGATTGCCCAACAAGAGTGAAACAGTGGAAACGCGGCTTGAGATTTGCCAGTGGAAGCGAAGCGGCAATTGGGGCGTTCATCTTTATTTCCGCGTTTTTTTCCCGAGAATTCGTAAGATATATCAGTTCAGGGTAATGGTTGAGTCAAAGTCGAACCTGAGTCAAAACCACAATAGCAGAGGCGGAGATGGCCGCTAGTAGTGGGAGCCGGAGCGCCTATCAAGGCCAGCGCCTACCATGCCGAGGTCTTGACGCTTTTCGTGAAGCATTCGCAGAACCCATGACACTACGACATTCCTTCCTTCGGGAGAATTCGGCAAAGGAGGAGCTGCAGAGTTCAACAGATCGCGAAAGAGAGGCAAGGCGCTTAAATGCGGAATGAGGAAGACCTCACGAGCGAAGAGCAAAGCGAATAGAATGAGACCACTGAAATGGAAGAACCACTCTTTCTAAGTGCGAGTTGTCCGACCGAGGGATCGTCCGTTTCTTTTGTCAGAAACCTCAGAAAGCCCCGAGAGTCACCCGAACCAGGATTGCGTTACCGAGTCTTCCAGTTTGTGCTTGACTGAGCTCATCCTCTTGCCACGGGCCCAGCAGAGACAGCATCCCCAGCGAAGCTGAGCTGCCCCACGTGCGAGACTTGGTAGAGAGCCGAAGCCTCCTCACAATACGAACCGCGAACCGCTCGCGTTGACTGGTGCCGATATCCGGAATGAAGTCTTCAGCTGGAGGAGTATCACCGCCCGCACATCGAATTTAGTCACTCATCTCAAAGAACACCATTGTGTGGGTTCTCGACTTTCTTCTGAAATGGCTCAGCTCGCAATCTCGGGACTCGAGTGCGCGAGTCCTGGCCGACGCAGCAGTCCCAATTTGAGAAGGCTTCGGCCAAGTCCGTGGTGTTCATCTATCGACCGTCCTCGATATGAAACGCATAGGCTCGTGAGCTAAAGAACGCTTGGCCCGAGACTACGAACGGAAAATGTGCAGTATTGCATTTTTTTTGTTACACCTGTTGGCCCAAACAGCCTGGGTCGAGACGGCCGCAGATATTTGTTCCGGAGAAAATCATAGTTTCATCCCGCATCATTTCCGAAAATCAGCGCCATTAGCCTGACGGCGGTTCCCTGGACGACATTCGTTCGGCAATATTGCTCAGCTGGTGAATAACATTCACGCCTCGTTCGGAATCCGGAGTCAGAGAATCGGCGACGAGAAAGGACTCCGATGGACCCCAGACAAACGACACGCAGGCGGAGTTCGACTTGTGGGAGCCCGGGGCGACAAAACAGTTCACTATAACACGTTGCTCCAAACCAGAGCTGTGCGCCGCGAAGATTTCGATGGCGGCGGCGACGATAACCGCGGCGCCGCGCGGCGGGGGGAAGCTGGGCCGGCGCGCAGCCGGTTCTTACTCATGGGCTTGTAGAATACAGCCTGTTCGTCGCGAGAAGTGCCTGTGCCCCAGCGAAATAATTCACAAAAGTCATATTTCCATTCCTTCCGTCCTCCGGAGTAGTTCAGGCTCAATGTGCAGTATATCAATTCCAGATTCAAAACTAGAAACATCTTGATAGGGCGATCACAATCCTTATGTTAAACTCAACGATCTGGTGTGATCGCTCCACTCGCAGACTTGGAATAAGCCGACGGGAGCTTCAAAACTTTTCAATTTTCCGCAACGGGAAAGATTAACGGGAAGATTCGAAGTGAAACTTGGATCAACTATCTGGGTGGATTCTATTTCCAATCTTTCGAGACAGTCGGAGGCATCGATTGAAAGCCGCTTGGATCCAATCCACGGCATAAACGATCTGTCCGTCGATACGCAAAGGAAACACGTGATCGTTGGCGACCTCCAATGGTTCGGCTCTGCTTTCGAGCATTATTCGTCATGGGAAACTCGAAACGTGCGGGATCCGCCATTTTGTTCATCTGTTGCGAGAATTGTGGAGTGAGCTACAGGAACTTCGTCCCGATGACTGATTCCTAGACTGCAATCTGCACATTTGCCAGATAGATTCTCCATGGAAAAACGATCATCGTTCTTACGCTCGAGTGCACCTCTGGCGAGATCGAAACGGCAAGTAGATGAGTTCACGCCCCCTCAGAGCGTAATCCCTTATTCCAAACGAATTGTTCCGGAGTCTCAGAAACATGTCGGCTTCGGAGGTTTCCGCAACTCGTGAGCTCTTACGTTGAGACCGAACCTCCAGGGCGTAATGCAAGAACTGCTCGTTGCTGACCTGACCCACGATTGGGGAATCACCTTGGTACTGCCTCGAGATAGGAGCCGTTGAAACCATTTCAGTTTCAGGGGATTTTGACTTCGAGCTCGACAGGATCACGGAGCGATCAGCTCCACCATATTGATAACCAGGCGATTCTCTCGCTCCCTTTACTTATAAAACGAAGTTCCAGTCGGGAGCGATCCACCAGGGACTTACCCGTGGTAAGAAGCATTCACGGAAAAGACTCAAATCGTCTCCTACGTTGGCTCTATGGATCAAGTATCGAGTCTGCCCAGAATTTACTCAGACCAAGTTTCTCCTACAGGGAGCTCTGAACCTCCCTCGAAGATGTTGAACGCGATTTCACTAGCAGCTTTCTTTTTGGCCGTTGCTTCCGTGGGCCGAGCGGCCATTACTCCGGAGGACTTCATGGATGCAGTGCTGATAGACTCGAGAAGCGAGGTGATTCTCTTCAAAACTCTGTGGTTGTCCTATATGTTCACGTGATCCTGGGATTCATGCTTCCATCACTGACCATCCTCCCTACGCAGCCGTCAATGATCGATCTCGACCCGGGTCATGGAGAGCCCTTCAATTTCAGCATCACTCTAAATGGTGAGCGAACTTGACTATTTTCCTCGAGATATTTCCATCTTGGAATTCCCATTCCGGAGAAATCGAGGATACACTCGGCTATAATCTCCATGGGCAGGCGAGCGTACCAGTTTTAGGTTCGAGCGTGTTCTCTTCATCGGTATCAAGAGACTTCGTCGTCTTGGTCGTTGTACCTACAAACCCCTCGACTCACGGATGAAATTGGCCTGCAACGTGTCCATGAATCTCATCGGCATCTTTACGAACGGTGAGATGCAGGTAAGTGAACTGTTGGGGGCTCGATTCGGGATTCTTCTGGCTACAAAAGCTGCGTTTGATCACGGTCGGGGCAGGGAATGAGTCACCGCATCCGAATTCTAGAAAGGCGTCTCCTACCCGGGATCGATTTATACGGCAACGCAGTTAATCGGTGACAATACCGCTCGGATCGAGATCGATGGGGAGCCTGGAAGCCCCGCGCACCTCCAGTCATTCACTCCAGGATCATTCTCACTTCACACCAAAATCACATATGATAACGACCGCAATCTAAGGTTTGATTTCCTCGAAAGCTTGACTCGATCGCAACGCTCACGAAGTCAATGCAGGGAAACCTCGTCACAGTCATCCCCAGAGGTCCACGGGATGTGTATGGCGGATGACTTGAAGACGAGAAAGCTCGCATGCGTCGAAGTTCATCTGGGGTTCTCGGTTTCTCATTGATTGGAAACTATTGACACAATGTTTGACGTTCACAGAAATCCGAAAATCATGAGGAGGGTTAACAAAGCGATCGCGGATCAATTGGCTTGGCTCCTGGAACGTGGCTACAAGGTCGTTCTTGCGAAGGCTGTGCGAAAGCATATCATGCCTTAACCTGTGAGCCTTACATGAGTTTGAAGGCATGGAAATGGCACTTGTCTCTGTCGAATAAATTCTCGTCCTCGAGAATGAAATTCTCTGTCCTTCGCCGAGTCAGGAGAGTGCTCGTTTGATATGGATACCTCGGTGCGGTACCACTCGGGCTTCTCGCCTTCGGATGCCCAGATTCAACTCCCATAGGCTCCCAGATTTCGATACATTGCTTCTCCTCCATGGAAAATTACAACTTCTCCCGTTCCATGAGAAGGACGTTCTCCTGCTTACAATGAGTGTTATTAACATTGCGAGATCGTTGCGAGGGCACAGAGCCTTCGATCCGTAGCGGTTGCGGTATTTTTTGGTGTGGAATCACTTGACAGATGACTTACTCTAACTGGATACGGCTCCCCAAAGAGACTTTCCCGAGCAGGAAGTTGCATGTGTTTCCATCCAAAGCTCATTGAGTTCTGCTTAGTCAGAGAGAAACTATGTTGGATGAAACCATGGGCCGATGTTTTAGACACTCCCATACGGCTCGAATCTGTAGCCCACAGCGAGTTTACACGGCATTTGCGTCGTCCCGAAGAAGGCTCTGGAGTCAACGACACTCTCTCGACTCATGAAATCACATCACCCGTGAGCCACGAGTACAGAGCTAGAAATCGTTGCTTGTGGGGAAGCATTCTCCTAGCGCGATAGTTTCCCAGGCAATGCGAGCGGAGTACAATGATTATCCGCGAGACCGTTTCAAATGACTAGTTCGCTCTTATTTGCGAACCAAATTATTTATCTCTCCGGAGCATTGATTATTCGGCCGTATCTCCATCGTCGTTCTCTTTCCTGTTCCCTGTTGGTTGCGTCCTGGTTCTGGTCTTCTGTCGCTCATTCCCTTCGCTGCTCGCGTCCTGTGCTGATGACGGTGCAGAAGATGGTTAGGATGGACCGAGTCCAAGGAATTTTTTTCTGTGGTTTGATGTTTCTCAGAAACCTTCTGTTCCTGATGAGCTGTGAACCTTTCTCCGTTCTGACTTGGAAGGTCCGGCGATTCAATTTTGCTTCCACTATCGGAATCGGGTATCGTGGTCGCCTAATATCTCTATTTAGGAACACTGCGTCGAGCGTAGTGCAGATTCCCTCGTTAGCCTTCGACACTGCCACCCGATTACTCCACCATGAAGTTGGCGTCGTCTCCTTCTCGATGATGTTTGACTTCTCCGTCTCTTTGATTCTCTCGATCACGGGAAGACGAAGATTCACAGGCGTTCTTCGTTGGGGTTGATGGTGTGACGGTATGTTCTGATCCAAGTCCGTCGTCACCGGTCGAGAAAACTCTCCCAATCCGATGGAAACATCCTTGTACTGGTCCAGTAGTTTCTCTGGATCGCTTCTATCGTATTGCAGGTGGCTCCGCTGTCGATCCGGCCCCTGACTTCGCCGCCCTTGAGGAGTTTTAGGGTTGCAAAACATCGTTTATCCGGACGGTGTCTATCAGCCACAGCAAACACATCTTCCTCGCTTTGGAACTCTTCCTGAGCATCCTCTCTGACGGCTCGAGTCTGGTTGTAGCTTCGGCACATGTCTTCGAAGTGTCTTAACTTCCCACACCGGGAACACCAACGGCGGAACGCCGGACACCAACTGGCGTAGTGTGTGGTGCCGCAATCCCGGCACTCCTTGTGTCACGCACCCGATTGAGTGCGAAGTGCTAATTAATATAATCCATATATATAAAAATCCAGGGTCTGTTTGTTTGTTTGTTTGTTTGTTTGTCTGTTTGTTTGTTTGTCCTCAATAGGCTCCTCCGGTATTGATCGGATCTACTTGGAACAAACTGCATAATGTAGGGCGACTCACCGGGAAGGACATAGGCCACCCACCCCTCCCCCCCTCCCCCTCCCCTCCTTCCCCCCTCGCGATTTACCCCAACTTTGACCCCCTCCATACTGTCACCCGCATCCAAATTCTGACGATAAGGTGCACCGCCCCGTTATGACGCCAGCCAGATTCATCCCATCGTCATCGGATATCCTTCCCCACCTCCTCTCCTATACATCTATCATAAAAATTCCTGGAGGGGTGATTTAGAGACCAATAAGGCCATTACTTCCCAACTCTGGAGGGGTGATTCCGAGACCAATCTGGCCATTAGTTTCCAACTCTGGAGGGGTGATTACGAGACCAATCTGGCCTTTAGTTTCTAACTCTGGAGGGCTGATTGCGAGACCAATCTGGACATTACTTTCCAACTTTGGAGGGGTGATTCCGAGACCAATCTGGCCATTACTTTCCAACTCTGGAGGGGTGATTCCGGGACCAATCTGGCCATTACTTTCCAACTCTGGAGGGATGATTCCGGTGCCAATTCGACCATTAGTTTTCAACTCTGGAGGGGTGATTCCGGTATCAATCTGGCCATTACTTTCCAACTCTGGAGGGGTGATTCCGGTGCCAATTTGACCATTAGTTCTCAACTCTGGAGGGGTGATTCCGGTATCAATCTGGCCATTACTTTCCAACTCTGGAGGGGTGATTCCGGTGCCAATTTGACCATTAGTTTTCAACTCTGGAGGGGTGATTCCGAGACCAATCTGGCCATTACTTTCCAACTCTGGAGGGGTGATTCCGGGGCCAATCTGAGCATTACTTCCCAACTCTGGAGGGGTGATTCCGAGACCAATCTGGCCATTACTTTCCAACTCTGGAGGGGTGATTCCGGTGCCAATTTGACCATTAGTTTTCAACTCTGGAGGGGTGATTCCGAGACCAATCTGACATTACTTCCCAACTCTGGAGGGGTGATTCCGAGACCAATCTGAGCATTACTTCCCAAATCTGGAGGGGTGATTCCGAGACCAATCTGAGCATTACTTCCCAACTCTAGAGGGGTGATTCCGGGGCCAATCTGAGCATTACTTCCCAACTCTGGAGGAGTGATTCCGAGACCGATCTGAGCATTACTTCCCAACTCTGGAGGGGTGATTCCGAGACCAATCTGAGCATTACTTCCCAACTCTGGAGGAGTGATTCCGAGACCGATCTGAGCATCACTTCCCAACTCTGGAGGGGTGATTCCGAGACCGATCTGAGCATTACTTTTCAACTCTGGAGGGGTGATTCCGAGACCAATCTGAGCATTACTCCCCAACTCTGGAGGGGTGATTCCGAGACCGATCTGAGCATTACTTTTCAACTCTGGAGGGGTGATTCCGGGGCCAATCTGAGCATTACTTCCCAACTCTGGAGGAGTGATTCCGAGACCGATCTGAGCATTACTTTTCAACTCTGGAGGGGTGATTCCGAGACCAATCTGAGCATTACTCCCCAACTCTGGAGGGGTGATTCCGAGACCGATCTGAGCATTACTTTTCAACTCTGGAGGGGTGATTCCGGGGCCAATCTGAGCATTACTTCCCAACTCTGGAGGGGTGATTCCGAGACCAATCTGAGCATTACTTCCCAACTCTGGAGGGATGATTCCGAGACCAATCTGGCCATTATTCTCCAACGCTGTAGGGGTGATTCTGGGACCAATCTGGCTATACTTTCCAACTCTGGAGGGGTGATTGCGACACCAATCTGGCCATTACTCTCCTACCCTGGAAGAGTGATTCCAGGACCAATCTGACAATACTCTTCCGGATCTGGAGGGGTGCTTCCGAGTCGAATCTGACCGTACTTTTCAAAACCTGGAGGGATGATTCCGTCTCCAATCTGACCATTACTTTCCGAGTTTGGAGGAGTGATTCCGAGACCAATCTGGCCATTACTTTGCAACTCCGGAGGGGTGATTCCGGGACCAATCTGGCCGTACTTTCCAAAACCTGGAGGGGTGATTCCGTCTCCAATCTGACCATTACTTCCCGAGTTTTGAGGAGTGGTCCTGGAACCAATCTGGCCATAACCCAGTGAAGAGAGGGAAAAGGGCCTCGATCCCAGATCAGAATCCTATTGAGAATCGGTGGCCACTCCCGAAGGTGTCCCGATGACACCACATGTTGGGCAAGGTGTGTCTGTCAGCAATAGACTCCCGAAGCAAGGGACGGGCCAGCCAGCGTAGTCGGCCGAAGGCCGGCTAGTCCAGAATAAAGTACAACCTCGACTGTGCGTGGGGCCCGCCGCGCATGCACCGGCAGCGGGGATGCCGGTGGGCCGCCGACAGGCGGTCGGCAGAAGGTCTTCACAGCGTTTGAGAGACAACGCGCCGAGCAAGAGAGAGCGGCCACGAAGGCGTCTACAGGAGGATTCCAGATCCAGACCAGTGTTTTCCGTCTTGTAGAATAAGGCCAAACTGTGGCATCACATGGTGGCAGCGGTTTAGAAGAACCCAGCCAGTCTCAAGAAGCGTCAACCAGGGATTCCAGATCCGCCGATACAGACGGCGTGACTTCGGACAGAGTTCGTCGCATTATTCAGTTCAGACAGACGGCCGAAGAGGGCAATCGGCTATCGAGGAGTCCTCACAGTCCCACGGGAGGCTCGCTGCGGATATTTCGGGGAAATACCCAAGTTCCGACAACTACAAAAGTGCTGCGTCAGCGCGGTTATTTCCTCACGACGCAACTCGCAGTCGGTGTCCAGCGCCAGTGTTTCAAGTGCAACCACTCCAGGCGGCTGGATTCTACATTAAAGGCTTCGTTGATTCGCGGCTCCGAAGCTCAGCGTGCCGATCCGATCAAGGTCGCGCAAGGTACTTGAGATCGGTCCCTACGACGGCATTCACGACGTTGGAGGACGCCGATCAGCTCGAGGTGGACGCCGAGACACACCTTAGGTCCCGGGCACCAACCGCCGAGGAACAGACAGAATTCACGACGATGATCAAGGTGTGACGGAACGTTAGGACCAGATTCACGAAGAAGGCTTGGGACCTTGAGGCAAAGATTATGGATGAAGTTCCGGAGGAGCGGATCGAAGCGGACTGGCAAGAATTCGATGACATCTACTCAGAGTTGCGTTCACTCAACTCCCAGATCACCCCGCTACTCGTCAAATGCGCCATCGCCCAATTCGACGACGCGATGGAGCGGGTTGCAGCACACGACAAACAGTACGCTCGCACCGTAAGCCTCTTGTAGAGGAAAACGGCGGCAGCGCGCCCGACCCCGTCGAGGGATACACTGGCCCACACGTGCCAGACGGCGAGCAAAAACTATAGATTGCCGTAATTGACGGGTGGCATAAAGAAGTTTCGAGAGTGGTGGCAGCTTTTCACCGTTCACGTCCACAAGAGGGGGATGAACCCCATAGAGAAATTCCCGATGCTGAAGGAGGCGCTGCAAGGACCCCCATCGTTCGAGATTGCACACTTGGAGTTCAGCCCGGACCAGTACGACGAAGCAGCCAGAATATTCAAAAAGAAGTTCGGATAACAACGCTCAGCCGAAGAAGAGCATCTCCAGGAAATTCGGCAACTGTGTTCAGCCAGGGATCCCGCGCGAACGATAAGTTCTTTCGCTTCGTCTCCTTGCTGTCCCAGAACGTTAAGGCGCTCCTTTCGCTAGGAAAGAGTTTCGAATCGATCTCGATGGCAGTTGCGTAGGACATCCTCAGATGCCTGCCCAGAGTAATGAGCGAAGTGTTCACTAGAAAGAATTTTGAAACCGTGACTGCGCCAGGCGGCTCGGACAGCGAGCTTGAATTACTTCTAGAGTACTTAGAGAGAGAGGTAGAGATCAAACGATCTTGCGGTCCGTCGGCTCAGCCGGGACCAAGCAGTCCCCACAGTTCTCGTTTCGGTAGGGAGTTCAGCTCTAGCGATAAAGACAGGCAGTTTCACTCAGAACCGGGCAACTGGGAGGGTAGTCAGCACGAAGCAGACAGGAGCACCGTTGGCTGTCTCGCAAAGGATACAATAGTAGATCACTCGTTTATATTCTGATTCAGCCCGGAACACGAGTCCAAGTCATGCAGAAAATCGTCATCATTTGAAGAAAAGAAAGACTTTGCGACAGGAACAACGCGTGCTTCGAATGCCTCAGGCGCAATCATTCCGCGAAAAAATGCAGAGCTAGAAATGTGAAGTGCGAAAGGTGCTACCGGGGGCATAACGCGATGATGTGCAACGCCGACAGAGCAACGGGGCAGCAGCCCAGGTACTCTCAACCCAGATAGACGCAGGCAAACTCAGGAGGAGGCCGAAGGGATTAGTTTTCTTTCAGACCGGCCTAGTTTGGTTAAATTGCCTTCAATTACCTTCAGGCAGGTAGGGTGGAACCAAAAGACAGACCAGCTCCACATGGACGTCGTGCCGGCGATAGAGACATTGGAAGCAAACATTCCGTCGAGAAGGACGATCCTGAAGGGCACGGCACATATTTATGATCCCCTCGGATTCATTTCTCCACTCACAGTCAGACCAAAGATACAGCTACAAGCTTGTTGAAAACAAAAACACGATCGGAACACGGAGCTTACAGGAGAGATCTATGTACAGGGTGGTCATCGTGAGTCGGGAACTTTCTTACCCTCTCTTCTTTTGCTCATAACTCGGTGAAAAATGGTCGGATTCTGGAAAATCTTTCCGCGTTCGATAGCTGGAACGACGGCGCGTATTTTTTCCGAATTTCGTAGATCGGTAGAAAATTGATTTTTTTAAATCGGCCTAAAAATTGCAATTTTTTTTTTCAACTTTTCTCAAAAAACTGATCGACAAACTTCTAAAGTCAACCGATCGAATTAGAAAGTGCTAAAGTCGAGGCAGGATAGGATGCTGCTCAAACGCCCGGCAACTCCAGATTTCTAGCTCAGGATCTGTGAGAAGGACGAAAGATCGTTTCAACCTCGACGTCAGGATCGACCACCTGACAAGATCGCGTACTCATTGCATTTAGGCCCGTAGCTCATCAGGGATGCCGAATTCGAAAATTTTTCCGATGGCAAAAAGTTCTTAGATTGGTCCAGACTACCCGACTATGGAGCTGCCGGGTGGATCCGACAACTCCGGATTTTCGGGGAAAAAAAAAAAGTTGTCGGATCGACCCGGCAACTCCATAGTCGGGCGCCGTCCTTCCAGCTATCGAACGCAAAAAGGTTTTCCAGAATCCGACCATTTTTCACCGAGTTATGAGCAGAAGAAGAGAGGGTGAGAAAGTTCCCGACTTACGATGACCACCCTGTATATAAAAACCCCGGATCTGTTTGTTTGTTTGATTGTCTGTTTGTTTGTTTGTCCTCAATAGGCTCCTCCGGTATTGATCGGATCGACTTGGAACAAACTGCATAATGTAGGGCGGCTCACCGGGAAGGACATAGGACCATACTTCTCCGAATCTGGAGGGGTGATTACGAAACCAATCTGACCATACTTCTCAAAACCATGATGCTGGCCAAGTGAAGAGAGAGGAAAGTGCCTCGATTCCAGGTCAGAATCCTATCGAGAATCGGTGGCCACTCCCGAAGGTCTCATGACACTACATATAAGGCAATGTGTGTCTGTCAGCAGAAGACTCCCAAAGCAAGGGACGGGTCAGCCAGCGTAGTCGGTCGAAGCCCGGCTAGTACTCAAATAATTCGCGGAGACAACAGACGCACTCAAACACGCGCTTTCGTCTACACCGAAAGATAAACACAAACGAGCGCGACGTCACCCGAGAACTGCACGTGTTCTGCGACGCGAGCTTGTCGGCACTGGGATGTGTTTCATGTGTCAGAGAGGTGGCGAAACACGGCGCCGCGCAGATCTTCTTCGTTGCCTCGGAGGCAAGACTGGTCCCGATAAAATCAACGTACTCGATCCATAAGTTAGGACTGGTCGGGGCAGTCATGGCTGCCAGAATGGGCTCGAATACCCTTATCCTTACTATATATGAAAGGCTAAGGAGCTGGAGGTGGACAAAAAAGTTCCAAGGAATCTCTTGAAACTCTAGCAGAAGATTCTAATTCTGTAGCCGGACCGGTACGTCGACAAGCGGCAGCATTCCTCGCGTAATTCCTGAGTAGTAATCAGAAAAAAAGGGATCTACTTCATTGCAGCGAAATTCCATCTGTTGCCGAAAACTTTATGGCCCATCTCCGAAACTCGCTAATAGCACCACGGGTTCGCCACGCCATGCCATGCTGAACGTACCCCACAAGAATCGCTGCAAGAATTATCCACCCCCGTCCGTATTGTGAAAACACGGGCATCTACGTGGCCGCACCACCACGCCGACCGCCGTGCTGACGCCAAAAAGTTATCTGCAATCTCTCGAAACTCACACGGAATGATCCTTACTATATATAATCGGCTTAGTCTGTCAGTTTGTCTGTTTGTCAGTCTGTCAGTTTGTCCGCACTTTTTCTGAAAGACATGAAGGTGATTCTGGGACCAATCTGAACATACTCTCCCGAGTCTGGAGAGGTGATTCCGGTACGAGTCTGACTATACTTTTCAGAAGCTGGAGGGGTGATTCTAGAACCAATCTGAGCATTACTTCCCAACTCTGGAGGGGTGATTTCGAGACCAATCTGACCATTACTTTCCAACTCTGGAGGGGTGATTCCGGGGTCAATCTGAGCATTACTTCCCAACTCTGGAGGGGTGATTCCGAGACCAATCTGACCATTACTTTCCAACTCTGGAGGGGTGATTCCGGGGTCAATCTGAGCATTACTTCCCAACTCTGGAGGGGTGATTCCGAGACCAATCTGAGCATTACTTCCCAACTCTGTAGGGGTGATTCCGAGACCAATCTGAGCATTACTTTCCAACTCTGGAGGGGTGATTCCGAGACCAATCTGAGCATTACTTTCCAACTCTGGAGGGGTGATTCCGAGACCAATCTGAGCATTACTTCCCAACTCTGGAGGGGTGATTTCGAGACCAATCTGAGCATTACTTTCCAACTCTGGAGGGGTGATTCCGAGACCAATCTGAGCATTACTTTCCAACTCTGGAGGGGTGATTCCGAGACCAATCTGAGCATTACTTTCCAACTCTGGAGGGGTGATTCCGAGACCAATCTGAGCATTACTTTCCAACTCTGGAGGGGTGATTTCGAGACCAATCTGAGCATTACTTTCCAACTCTGGAGGGGTGATTTCGAGACCAATCTGAGCATTACTTTCCAACTCTGGAGGGGTGATTCCGAGACCAATCTGAGCATTACTTTCCAACTCTGGAGGGGTGATTCCGAGACCAATCTGAGCATTACTTCCCAACTCTGGAGGGGTGATTCCGAGACCAATCTGAGCATTACTTTCCAACTCTGGAGGGGTGATTTCGAGACCAATCTGAGCATTACTTCCCAACTCTGGAGGGGTGATCCCCAGACCAATCTGAGCATTACTTTCCAACTCTGGAGGGGTGATTCCGAGACCAATCTGAGCATAATTTTTCAACTCTGGAGGGGTAATTCCGAGACCAATCTGCCTATAACTTTCCAACTCTGGAGGGGTGATTCCGAGACCAATCTGGCCATAACTTTCCAACTCTGGAGGTGTAATTCCGAGACCAATCTGGCAATAACTTTCCAACTCTGGAGGGATGATTCCGAGACCAATCTGAGCATTACTTCCCAACTCTGGAGGGGTGATTCCGAGACCAATCTGAGCATTACTTCCCAACTCTGGAGGGGTGATTCCGGGGCCAATCTGAGCATTACTTCCCAACTCTGGAGGGGTGATTCCAAGACCAATCTGAGCATTACTTCCCAATTCTGGAGGGGTGATTCCGGGGTCAATCTGAGCATTACTTTCCAACTCTGGAGGGGTGATTCCGAGACCAATCTGAGCATTACTTTCCAACTCTGGAGGGGTGATTTCGAGACCAATCTGAGCATTACTTTCCAACTCTGGAGGGGTGATCCCCAGACCAATCTGAGCATTACTTTCCAACTCTGGAGGGGCGATTTCGAGACCAATCTGAGCATTACTTCCCAACTCTGGAGGGGTGATTCCGAGACCAATCTGAGCATTACTTCCCAACTCTGGAGGGGTGATTTCGAGACCAATCTGAGCATTACTTTCCAACTCTGGAGGGGTGATTTCGAGACCAATCTGAGCATTACTTTCCAACTCTGGAGGGGTGATTCCGAGACCAATCTGAGCATTACTTTCCAACTCTGGAGGGATGATTCCGAGACCAATCTGAGCATTACTTCCCAACTCTGGAGGGGTGATTTCGAGACCAATCTGAGCATTACGTCCCAACTCTGGAGGGGTGATTCCGAGACCAATCTGAGCATTACTTCCCAACTCTGGAGGGGTGATTCCGGGGCCAATCTGAGCATTACTTCCCAACTCTGGAGGGGTGATTCCAAGACCAATCTGAGCATTACTTCCCAACTCTGGAGGGGTGATTCCGGGGTCAATCTGAGCATTACTTTCCAACTCTGGAGGGGTGATTCCGAGACCAATCTGAGCATTACTTTCCAACTCTGGAGGGGTGATTTCGAGACCAATCTGAGCATTACTTTCCAACTCTGGAGGGGTGATTCCGAGACCAATCTGAGCATTACTTTCCAACTCTGGAGGGGTGGTTCCGAGACCAATATGAGCATTACTTTCCAACTCTGGAGGGGTGATTTCGAGACCAATCTGAGCATTACTTTCCAACTCTGGAGGGGTGATTTCGAGACCAATCTGAGCATTACTTTCCAACTCTGGAGGGGTGATTCCGAGACCAATCTGAGCATTACTTTCCAACTCTGGAGGGGTGATTCCGAGACCAATCTGAGCATTACTTCCCAACTCTGGAGGGGTGATTCCGAGACCAATCTGAGCATTACTTTCCAACTCTGGAGGGGTGGTTCCGAGACCAATCTGAGCATTACTTTCCAACTCTGGAGGGGTGATTTCGAGACCAATCTGAGCATTACTTTCCAACTCTGGAGGGGTGATTTCGAGACCAATCTGAGCATTACTTTCCAACTCTGGAGGGGTGATTCCGAGACCAATCTGAGCATTACTTTCCAACTCTGGAGGGGTGATTCCGAGACCAATCTGAGCATTACTTCCCAACTCTGGAGGGGTGATTTCGAGACCAATCTGAGCATTACTTTCCAACTCTGGAGGGGTGATTTCGAGACCAATCTGAGCATTACTTTCCAACTCTGGAGGGGTGATTCCGAGACCAATCTGAGCATTACTTTCCAACTCTGGAGGGATGATTCCGAGACCAATCTGAGCATTACTTCCCAACTCTGGAGGGGTGATTTCGAGACCAATCTGAGCATTACGTCCCAACTCTGGAGGGGTGATTCCGAGACCAATCTGAGCATTACCCTAAAATCCCGCGTATAACGGACCCCTCAGATAACGGACTTCAAGTAGCAGGCCTGTATGATGTGAATGAAAACTCAAAATGAGCATCGTTGGAGGAAACACGACGCCGCGAGCCCCGGGAGAAAGTTATCTTAGGAGTCCTTTATCTGAGGGGTCCGTTATCTGAGGGACAATTCGGCGAAATGAAGGGTCCGTTATATGAGGGATTTTAGGGTACTTCCCAACTCTGGAGGGGTGATTCCGGGGCCAATCTGAGCATTACTTCCCAACTCTGGAGGGGTGATTCCAAGACCAATCTGAGCATTACTTCCCAACTCTGGAGGGGTGATTCCGGGGTCAATCTGAGCATTACTTTCCAACTCTGGAGGGGTGATTCCGAGACCAATCTGAGCATTACTTTCCAACTCTGGAGGGGTGATTTCGAGACCAATCTGAGCATTACTTTCCAACTCTGGAGGGGTGATTCCGAGACCAATCTGAGCATTACTTTCCAACTCTGGAGGGGTGATTCCGAGACCAATCTGAGCATTACTTCCCAACTCTGGAGGGGTGATTCCGAGACCAATCTGAGCATTACTTTCCAACTCTGGAGGGGTGATTTCGAGACCAATCTGAGCATTACTTCCCAACTCTGGAGGGGTGATCCCTAGACCAATCTGAGCATTACTTTCCAACTCTGGAGGGGTGATTCCGAGACCAATCTGAGCATTACTTTCCAACTCTGGAGGGGTGATTTCGAGACCAATCTGAGCATTACTTTCCAACTCTGGAGGGGTGATTTCGAGACCAATCTGAGCATTACTTTCCAACTCTGGAGGGGTGATTCCGAGACCAATCTGAGCATTACTTTCCAACTCTGGAGGGGTGATTCCGAGACCAATCTGAGCATTACTTCCCAACTCTGGAGGGGTGATCCCTAGACCAATCTGAGCATTACTTTCCAACTCTGGAGGGGTGATTCCGAGACCAATCTGAGCATAATTTTTCAACTCTGGAGGGGTAATTCCGAGACCAATCTGCCTATAACTTTCCAACTCTGGAGGGGTGATTCCGAGACCAATCTGGCCATAACTTTCCAACTCTGGAGGGGTAATTCCGAGACCAATCTGGCAATAACTTTCCAACTCTGGAGGGATGATTCCGAGACCAATCTGAGCATTACTTCCCAACTCTGGAGGGGTGATTTCGAGACCAATCTGAGCATTACGTCCCAACTCTGGAGGGGTGATTCCGAGACCAATGTGAGCATTACTTCCCAACTCTGGAGGGGTGATTCCGGGGCCAATCTGAGCATTACTTCCCAACTCTGGAGGGGTGATTCCAAGACCAATCTGAGCATTACTTCCCAATTCTGGAGGGGTGATTCCGGGGTCAATCTGAGCATTACTTTCCAACTCTGGAGGGGTGATTCCGAGACCAATCTGAGCATTACTTTCCAACTCTGGAGGGGTGATTTCGAGACCAATCTGAGCATTACTTTCCAACTCTGGAGGGGTGATCCCTAGACCAATCTGAGCATTACTTTCCAACTCTGGAGGGGCGATTTCGAGACCAATCTGAGCATTACTTCCCAACTCTGGAGGGGTGATTCCGAGACCAATCTGAGCATTACTTCCCAACTCTGGAGGGGTGATTTCGAGACCAATCTGAGCATTACTTTCCAACTCTGGAGGGGTGATTTCGAGACCAATCTGAGCATTACTTTCCAACTCTGGAGGGGTGATTCCGAGACCAATCTGAGCATTACTTTCCAACTCTGGAGGGATGATTCCGAGACCAATCTGAGCATTACTTCCCAACTCTGGAGGGGTGATTTCGAGACCAATCTGAGCATTACGTCCCAACTCTGGAGGGGTGATTCCGAGACCAATCTGAGCATTACTTCCCAACTCTGGAGGGGTGATTCCGGGGCCAATCTGAGCATTACTTCCCAACTCTGGAGGGGTGATTCCAAGACCAATCTGAGCATTACTTCCCAACTCTGGAGGGGTGATTCCGGGGTCAATCTGAGCATTACTTTCCAACTCTGGAGGGGTGATTCCGAGACCAATCTGAGCATTACTTTCCAACTCTGGAGGGGTGATTTCGAGACCAATCTGAGCATTACTTTCCAACTCTGGAGGGGTGATTTCGAGACCAATCTGAGCATTACTTTCCAACTCTGGAGGGGTGATTCCGAGACCAATCTGAGCATTACTTTCCAACTCTGGAGGGGTGATTCCGAGACCAATCTGAGCATTACTTCCCAACTCTGGAGGGGTGATTCCGAGACCAATCTGAGCATTACTTTCCAACTCTGGAGGGGTGATTTCGAGACCAATCTGAGCATTACTTCCCAACTCTGGAGGGGTGATCCCTAGACCAATCTGAGCATTACTTTCCAACTCTGGAGGGGTGATTCCGAGACCAATCTGAGCATAATTTTTCAACTCTGGAGGGGTAATTCCGAGACCAATCTGCCTATAACTTTCCAACTCTGGAGGGGTGATTCCGAGACCAATCTGGCCATAACTTTCCAACTCTGGAGGGGTAATTCCGAGACCAATCTGGCAATAACTTTCCAACTCTGGAGGGATGATTCCGAGACCAATCTGAGCATTACTTCCCAACTCTGGAGGGGTGATTTCGAGACCAATCTGAGCATTACGTCCCAACTCTGGAGGGGTGATTCCGAGACCAATCTGAGCATTACTTCCCAACTCTGGAGGGGTGATTCCGGGGCCAATCTGAGCATTACTTCCCAACTCTGGAGGGGTGATTCCAAGACCAATCTGAGCATTACTTCCCAATTCTGGAGGGGTGATTCCGGGGTCAATCTGAGCATTACTTTCCAACTCTGGAGGGGTGATTCCGAGACCAATCTGAGCATTACTTTCCAACTCTGGAGGGGTGATTTCGAGACCAATCTGAGCATTACTTTCCAACTCTGGAGGGGTGATTCCGAGACCAATCTGAGCATTACTTTCCAACTCTGGAGGGGTGATTCCGAGACCAATCTGAGCATTACTTTCCAACTCTGGAGGGGTGATTTCGAGACCAATCTGAGCATTACTTTCCAACTCTGGAGGGGTGATTTCGAGACCAATCTGAGCATTACTTTCCAACTCTGGAGGGGTGATTCCGAGACCAATCTGAGCATTACTTTCCAACTCTGGAGGGGTGATTCCGAGACCAATCTGAGCATTACTTCCCAACTCTGGAGGGGTGATTCCGAGACCAATCTGAGCATTTCTTTCCAACTCCGGAGGGGTGATTCCGGGGTCAATCTGAGCATCACTTCCCAACTCTGGAGGGGTGATTCCGAGACCAATCTGAGCATTTCTTTCCAACTCTGGAGGGGTGATTCCGAGACCAATCTGAGCATTACTTCCCAACTCTGGGGGGTGATTCCGAGACCAATCTGAGCATTACTTCCCAACTCTGGAGGGGTGATTCCGAGACCAATCTGAGCATTACTTCCCAACTCTGGAGGGGTGATTCCGAGACCAATCTGAGCATTACTTCCGAACTCCGGAGGGGTGATTCCGGGGTCAATCTGAGCATTACTTCCCAACTCTGGAGGGGTGATTCCGAGACCAATCTGACCATTACTTCCCAACTCTGGAGGGGTGATTCCGAGACCAATCTGAGCATTTCTTTCCAACTCTGGAGGGGTGATTCCGGGGTCAATCTGAGCATCACTTCCCAACTCTAGAGGGGTGATTCCGAGACCAATCTGAGCATTAATTCCCAACTCTGGAGGGGTGATTCCGGGGTCAATCTGACCATATTTCTCAAAATCAGAATGCTGACCCAGTGAAGGGAGAGGAAAGCGCCTCGATGGCAGGGAACGCCGTCCAACCGCGCGCAGCGCGGCCGACTCCAGTCGGCCAAAGGCCGGCTGGTGACTATCATAAATTCCGTGTATGCCCCATCGGGCCATCGGTTTTCCCAGGAATAGATGGAGGAATGGAACCCGCTCTACTTCACCGCGGGGTCGCTGTGAAGCGGCTCAACTGTTGGAAGCCATCCGCCGACGGCGCCGTTCACAAATCACAGCTGACACAGCCCAGCTGAGAGTTCGGGCGCTGTCACGTTCCAGTCGACACCTCACACAATCCCCTGCGATCAGCATTCGGGGACTTCGGGAACCACGCGTGCGAGCCGCAAAACACGAAACCTATTGGTGCTCCGCTCGCCGGCATCCTAGGAGGCTGCGCGTCTTCAGCCTTAATACCGAGCACACATTCCATTGGGTGTATAATTTCAGGTCACCATGGAAAACTTCCTCCTTATCCCACTACCTTGGGTGCACCATTGGACTCAGATCTCTTGGGAGAATTTCTTTGCGCGTTCATCAGATGCCAATAGAGCCTCTGCAGGACGGTCGCCGATCCAGCATTTATGTCGATTAGCTTCCCTCTTGCTGTGTATGACAATCGAACACCTCTAGGATCGACTGCATCTACGGGACAAGTTTGAATGAAGTAACGATCAAGTATGCCTAACTTACGACATTTCGCGCTACGAACCCGTACCAAGTATTCTTTTCAGACTCGCATTCCACCTCCATATCGGCACCCGTTTTTACTTTTTCCCCCTCACACTGAGAGTCGGCCTGTTCTGGCTGGCGCGCAACACTTCCACTTGCGGAAGCTGAAGAAGTGATTTGGCCCTTCCAAAACCCATCCTCGATCTGCCACTCAGTGCGGTGCCCCAACTTTGACAGTGAACTCCAACGTTGTAATCTCCCGGTTAGCGCTGCAATGCAGTCCTTGGCGAAAGCTACCCGGCTAGCTCGTGCGAATTCGTCGAGAATTCGAGACATTTCTGCGCTTCACAGTCAGCCAAGCCCCGTGGTACCACAGTGTCCCAGTGCTGATCCAGGGACGAGTGCGAGACACGATTCGAGGGAAGTTTGAGCTCCGGGAAGCGACGAGGATTACGACCCCGAGAGTCGGGAACGCAGGAAAACACGGACGCGAGCTTCGAAGAGAAATCTCCGCAGACAGCCATCGGAGGAGCCGAGACCACTGCCAGACGCACGAGCGCGATCGTTGACGTCGGACAACGATTCACGATTCCGACGGAAGCTCCGCAAACCCGAGCGGTAGCGATTACAACCCCCGAGCGATGCGCAAGCGACGCAAGATACACACTCAAGATTCTCGCACAAAGCTTCGGAGACGAGGGTCGCAAACAGAGGAATCAGAGCGAATGAGCATTCTACAAGAGCCCGCCGCGAACGCGTGCAATGCACCCGCTCTCAGTGCATCCTATGAAAGGGCTCTCAACGTGAGTTGTGTTGAAACCGCATTATTTGGGCTCCATGTCTCAAAAATGCGCGCACTGCCAAGCATTTCCTGACCAAACGAAAACCACATCATCCAACGTTGTATCAGGACTGTTGTAATTTGGGCCGGATCACGTTGACCAAACTCCAAAACTTCCCGCGCTTCCTACGAGAACTTCTCCAAAGATACAGCGAGACGACACCGTGCTCCGAACGGCAGCACAAAAACTTTCATGATCTGATCCGGAACTATGATTCTGCCCTCGCGATGGCTTCAATGGGGGGCGGAAATCGAAGTTCCGAGAGGCTACGGGCCGTATTGTTTTCGTATTCATGGACAAGTGTATACCAATATAGGGGCCCTCCATCCCCCTGAGGGAGAACCCAGGCGTTACGGTCAACTCTATATTCTGGATAATTCCGAAGCCACAGCACAGCGGCACCGTTTACCCCAAAACGACAAGTGCGACTTCGACCTCCTGCAACCACCGGGGCTTCCGGGTAGACTATATGATTTGCCTACAGCGAACGAGGTTGCCGTCGTGTACGTCGGCGAAGACGGCGATGTACCAGGGACGCGATGCATAGCTATTCACGCCATAGAACCGTCGAATAGACTAATAAGCATTTCCCACCACACTGAGTTGATCGAACCTGATCGCGCTATACAGTTGCCAGCAGTGATTGAAGGAACTCGAAAGCCCCACCGCCCAAGCAGCCGCAGGCCGGCTGGTCAATGAATTTCTCAATTATCATTTCAAATCGACCCATTACTGGTCCGACAACTCTCCGACACTGCACTGGATCAAAGAGTGCCCAGAGAGAATGAAAGTTTTCGTCGCCAATACAGTAAAAGGAAGTCAATTACTGACAGCGGCTCCGGAGTGGGACTACGTCACCTCGGCGCAGGATCCAGCCGACCTGTTGAGTCGCGGAGCAAACATCGCGTCGGAGGAATTCAGTTCCATGTGCCTGAAAGGGCCAAGTTGGTTAGCAGAGAAAAGAAAGCCGACAGTAAGGCTTGCATTGAATAAATTATTCGACAGCGAAATAGAAGCAGAGAGGAAAACGGTTAGCATGCTGACGGTTGAGCAAAATCAACCAATATTGCCTGGCTCTCGATTATCATCTTGGAGCGTGCTGGTCAACAGTACGGCTCGAATCCGCAGTTGGCTGTCAGGCCGCTACTCGCCAGCGAGACAATATCCGCGAGATGCTCCGGTTTCGGCAACCGAAGCACGGGAAGCAACGATCAAAGTCATTCAAGTCTTTCAAAAGACCCCATTTTGGAGCAGAGATAAATTCAGAATGCAAAGAGATTTCAAAGGAAAGCAAGCTCTTCAAGCTGGCGCCGTTTCTGGACGCCGAAAAGGTGATCAGATGTCTTTCGAGATTGGAGCGAGGCGACGAGTGGGGATACGATGAAAAGTATTCAATCGTTCTTCTAGGGGGAGGGGGGGGCGCACGCCGTTAGGTTGCTCATCAGGTTTTTCCATGAGAAAAAATGCTTCCACGTCGGCGGCGTCGCGGCCACTCTAAGCATGCTACGGAAGAAGTATCTCGTTCTCGCGACGCGCAAGGCAGTCAAAGCAGTTCTCAGAGACTGTAAAGCTTGCATGTTATTCCGAATCGAGGCGGCAACGGAGCCAGCGCCCCCGATTCCGAGCTTCAGGCTGTCAACAGCTCCTCCATTCACGGTTTGCGAAGTAGATCACGCGGGGCCAATAAGCTATCGACTCCCAAGCGGAGATCTCGCCAAGTCTTCCATACTGCTATTCGTGAGCTCAAACACGAGAGCAGTCCAGCTGCGGTTAGTTCCAGACTTGTCGGCCTACGAGTTCTTGCTGGCGTTGAGGAAATTCTCGAGCAGAGTCAGCGGCACCACCAGAATCATCTCTGACAACGGTCTCGCTTTCGTTAGAGCAGCCAAAGAGCTGAAGATCATTCCCGAACACGTCAAGTCGCCAGCAGTTCACCTAGCTTCCGCAGAGATAGAGTGGGAATTTATCACAGCCAGAGCCCCCTGGCAGGGCGGATGGTGAGAACGCTCGGTGCAGTGCGTGAAGAGACCGCTAAGGAAGATTTTGGGGAGAAACTCATTGTCGTTCCGGGAACTGCAGACAATCGTGGCAAAGGTGGAGGCGATGGCCAACCAGGGACCGCTCACGGCAGTTCAGGGCGATCCCAACGAAGTTGGCGCTCTCTGCCCAGCGGATCTCCTCTATGGCTACAGAGCCAAGCGGGGTCTTCCAGAGACGGCGATGAAAGCGAGCGACCGCGAGGCGGCTACTTCGATGGTTTTCTCGGAGCGCTGGAAGCATCAGCAGACGATTTTGCGAGCGCTGTGGAATCGTTTTCGGGGCAAATAATTGTCCTACCTGCGTTCCGCGCACATTCGGCCACCAGAGGCTCGCGAGCCGCTCGAGGTGGGCGACGTTTGCCTCCTTAAGGACGCGAGTCCTTCGCGAGCGCACTGGCTGTTGTGTCGCGCTCTCAGTCTTTCCGGCGGGGAAAGAACGGATCGGCGCAAGCGCTCCTGGCTCATCAAGATGGCCTCGGGCCAAATTTTTAATCGGCCAATGCAGCTACTGTTCCCACTTGAAGTCTAACCGGGCGAGCTACTACGGCAGGGGGGAGAACGATACCCAGTATAGAATGAAAAGGCGATCGTCCAGCAAAGGCATTGCACTCAAAAGTTATATATTTGCATCTCATATGAAAGGCGAGACGAAACGATCCAGCCGAGCCCCATGTCGAAGGCGTCGGTCTGGGTACCGACCTCGCGGATGGGGGGCGGCGCCACGGCCGGAACAGAGGGGGCAACGCGCGCGTCGTTGATACGGGCATCGGCGTCATGCGTCGCAAGGGTGGCACGGATCTCTTCCACGAGGGCACGAGATACCAACAGCGGTAAGAGATTCTCGGTACGCACGCGGCGCGCCGCGGCGGAGGTCGCGCAATACGTGCGCCGATCCTCATAGGCCATCGAGTCCCACACACATCGAATCGCGACACGGAGTTGACGGTACTCCACACCAGAAAATTGGCCGGTGGCCACCACGGAACGTACGAAGATCCCTGCGGGGAGAGGTCGAAAGTCGACATTGGTGAGGCGTCGGAGCACTTGAACTTCTCGACGGAAAGTGATTTGGGGAGCTCGGTCTAAACCGAAGCTAGAGTTTATTCCCGCATTGGGAGAGAAGAAAATTTCGGTGTCCTCTCGGAATTGACACGATTTCCGCTTCTTGAAGCTCATCCAGTGTCGGATTCAAGACCTCAATTGCTCAAAATTCGGTAGTCTCGGTTGCACCACGCGCGCTAGGATCTAGCTCAGGGGCTCTCAACCTGGGGTCCGTCAGTCATTTCTGGTTCCGCGCGGGTCCGTGAGGAGGAAATGGGTGCCCTTTCTGAAACCAGCCAGGAACATCCATTCTTGCCTTCCAATCGTGTAGCATCGGGCACCGTCAGAGCTCTCTCTCTTCTTTCCCTGAGGCCCGATCCAGAAACCGTTCTGTTCTGTTTCCATTACCGTGGTTCTAACAATTCGATCTGATTCGGTTCCGAGAATTCAGCTGGGGAAACGGGCTCCTCATCTCAACGTCTCCTTGACTCGCCAGCATACACAACCATAACAGCGTAAAACCGTCCCATACGCTCCTGGTCATGGTTCAGAGGTGAATCTGTTCAATCTGCTCCTCGTTGGATAAACTCTCAGCGGCCTCGGATGAGCAGGTTTTCACGAGTCTTTCCCAATTCGCAGGCGCCTCACCTTCCTTAGCATTCGTGACAGATTAAAAGCGCGACCTCCTCTGGTCCTCTCAGGCTCTTTGCTTTTTTTCAATCCGATCTAATGCGGTTCCCAAATATCCAGCGAGGAAAACGTGCTCGTCAGCTCAACGACTTTTTGGAACGTCAACTACCACAACAACAAAAATCAACAACCAGATCACACGGTGGTTCTGACCCGAACAAATACATGTATTTTGCTCTGTTGTCGTTATCAGGGGAGAATGCACCAATGATTGCCAGCAGGTTCTTGTTCCGGTGCTGGTGAGCGGATTATACCGAGGAGGCTCAGCCGAGTTCCAGAGTGAAGCATCGTGCAATATAGCCGCCCCCGTCGAAGAAAAGTCGTTCCGGTGCTGAAGCATTACAATTTTCAGCCCAAATCGTGATTATTGAGGGAGGGGGTCCGTGGGGATCCTTGGAGCGGACAAGTGATGGTCCGCGCGGTTCCGTGCGATGGTAAGGGTTGAGAACCCCTGATCTAGCTACTCAAATCTCAAGTTCCGGTCGACCGTCTCGGGTCACCAATGTGTCAAATGTGTTAGGCAGGAAACCAGTCTGTAAATTGAGAATTCGGCCGGGAGTGTCACGCACCCGATCGAGTGCGCCGGCAGCGGCGATGCCGGTGGGCCTCCGACAGGCTGTCGGCAGAAGGTGTCTCACAGCGGTTGAGAGACAACTCAGCGAGCACGAGAGAGCGGCCACGACGGCGTCTACAGGAGGATTCCAAACCAGTGTTTTCCATCTTGTAGAATAAGCCCAAACTGTGGCATCACACCTTGGTTCGTCAGCGATTTCGGTCCCAGCTGTTCGATGATTGTTTGTTTGAGGACTGTCTTCTGTGTTGCCATTGCGGATCGGAAGTTTTGCGTGGATCACCGTTGCTTCTTCGGTCGACCTTGTTGTAAGTGTTGTGAACTGGCTCCTTCGGTTTGATCTCGTCCAGCGTTTCTTCGTTGTCTTCATGTATTCGCAGAATTTGAAGAACCTCTTCTAATTCCTGTTCCGTTTGGTGTCTGAAGACCGCTTCTCGCGCTGATGATAGTCTGGTGCGCAGAACAAGTTGATCTCCCAGCATTTTTTTCTTATGTGGGACTCACATTTGTTCATGGAAATGAATAAATGAGAATAAATATGGACATAATAGTATTCAGTCAGGTGCATTAACAAGTTTACAAACCCCCCAGGAGTAGACATGACCGATTGTTTTCGTCTTGGCACGATGTTTTGGCCTCAGCACGAGACCGCGTCTTGATCTCGAGTGAATCAGTTCGAACATCTTGGCAAACTGCGGTTCATTGCGGATGGTTCTCCTCAGCAGCCTTATGTCAGCATCTTTGCGACGAGTTTCAACGGATGGCAAACTCAGAGTCGGGCTACCGCGGTCATGGAAGCATCTATACTCTACTTTGCGGAGGAATCGCCGCAGCGTCCTCTCCAGAGTTTCGAGGTCGCCCGTCGTCATGTTCCGTACTGCATAGCAATACATGAGGATCGGTGCGACGTAGGTGTTGCGAAGTTTCAAGTACAAGGTGGGTCGTCGGGCGACGGAGGCCCTCATGATTCACGAATAGGCATGAATTTCCGAGACTCGGAACTCGGAAAATAATTTCCGAGTCGGAGAATAATATTTGACTCGGGAACGGAGATCTTTCATCAACGGACCTTTCCAACCCACCGAAATCATCCAAGAAGTAGTTTCGAACTCATTGAGTTAGTGAATATTCCTTGCTCAGGCGGGACGAGTCTCACGTTACCGTGGTCCTCTTCCCAGGTGTCCGTAGATGGATTCCCCGGCCAAACTGGCCTAGACACCTCGTCAGAAAAAAAAATCATCATATCCTCCTATAGATGCTCCGTTTCCCATGCCCAAGTCGGAAACTATTGCTTGGATGATTTCGGTGACTTGGTAACGTCCGTTGATGATGGATATCCGTTCCCGAGTCAAATGGTAATTTACGAGTCGGAAAATACTTCCCGAGTTCCGAGTCTCGGAAATTCATGCCTATCCACGAACAAATAAGCGAACATCGTTGGACAACACTATGAACCTGCTCAGTGAACCTGAGGGAGGGGGCCATGCCCCCCCCTTCAAAACTCTTCGATGATATTGGGAAGGGTGGATTATATTCTACTGTGATGGACGAAAAAGTTCCACAAAGATTCAGTCTTATCAGGAAAATTCTCACAGGTTTGAAGACCATGTTGATTGCGTCATGGAAATCTCGAGACGATGATCATCATCATCGTCTTAATCATCATCACATCCTTGCCCCCCCCCCAAAAAGCTGGGTACGCCCCTGCTCTCGAGTTCTCTCCTGTCGCTGTATGGCTGTGCGAGGATTCAGACTCCAGGGTTTTTCTCTACTTTTATTTTCTTTGCGGGGACCAGGACTAAAAATGCGTGATTCAGACCGAGCCACAGTCCCGCTCGGTACTTTGGGAGTCGCATAACCGCTGACAACCCAGTAAGGCCCAAACCTCCACGATTAGGGTGGAGATCCGCCAGAACAGGGGGTTCAGCTCCAGGCGTCGACTCCTGTCCAACGACGTTCGCATGAATGAAAATTGCCTGTAGCCCACCTTGTAGAGTATTTTACGCAAGCCGAGATCTGCAAATCAGCCGCCTGATTGGGTTGAATCCGATGAATTCGAGCTGGATAGAACACACGACCATTTTGAAGGGGTTATTCTTGCTGAACTCCGAGACGTCTGCAATCGTGCTCTCAACCGGTTGGCCGTGGATCTTGTGATTTTGGCGAACCTCAGCCTCAGGTCCTCATTGAATATGCAGCATCCGCGAAACGGGGACTCATCCACGAGGGGCGAATCCGAGAATGGTTTCCCCTCACCGAGAAACGGCGGGTTCGAGTTGCAGGCGTGAGTACAGTTCAAGTCAGCTCGAGGCGGCCATGGGAGACTTGATAAGGTATAGGTGCCGATCTTGAGAGCTGTGGCCAAGACGATGTCCCACGAATTTGGGAAGGCAGGAAGGGGCCTGCGGGGATAAGGGCTTTGCCAAAAAAATCGGTTTTGGAAAACTTAAAGAGCTCACATCTCGAGAACCAGTGGAGCTACAGCTCCGATCAGAGAAACCTTTGTGAAGCTTTTTTCAAGGGCTATCGGAAGCCATACTCGGGGGGGGGGGAGGTGTAGCAACCAGGAGGCTCTCCTGTTCCAGGCGGTCTCAGGCGAGGCAGATTGACGGGCTTGCACGGTTCGGGGACTCTCGCGAGAGAAGTGATGAGCTTGAAATTCGCCGGATTGATCTTAAACGATGCCCTTTCGTTCAGGATGAAGCCGGAGCCGAACGTGAGGATCGTTTCCTTCGGCGATCCGCTTCTCCGGGGCTTCTTCGGAGTGACAAAGCGAGCGAGCAAGCTCGCATTCCTCCAGGCGGCCGTTTAATTCTCTAGCTGGTTACCGCTTCTCTCCCTGTTGGAAATAACCCACTGGGGTCAGTCGGTGGACACGATCTGGAAGTACTCTGTGAGTCTGGAAGATCACGGCACGGAATTATGAGACAGAGATTCGGTGTTAGAATCATGTAGCTCCCCGAGCAGTTCTTTATTCAGGGTTTATATATCAGTGTGGAAAGCTGCACCCGTCCGTGAAGACCGGAAGTCCTTCACGGACGCCGTTGTCAGTATCTCACAGAAAAGGGTTCCGGTCAGAATGTCCTCGTATTCTGGACCCATCAGTGTTTCAGACTAATTACAGCTACCCAGAAATATGGCTGTATTTCAACATCCTCCCTTAGATGGAAGAAGTCTGAATGAGCTTTTACCTTTCACTGATGAACACTTAGTTTCCCCTTTTCCTATCTAGACTTCACTGGCATGCAGTCCACAAAAATTAATTTTTGTTCATTAATTTCTATCTGGTTCTCATTTTATCTCCAACGCGGCTTCCGCGTGAGATATTGTATCTAATCGTTAGTCATATTAGATCACTCATTGCCGTATGATTCCGGAACAACGTTCGGAGTGGTCATCCTGGAAACTTTCTGACATCTTGAAGTTCTTAAGGTGGATCCTCATGATCCTTTCCGAGGATCTCGATTGATTCTACTCGGTGACGGACCAGGATGTACCCTCTGGCAATGTATGTTAGGTCTTTCTTCATCATCGATGAAGAGTTGTTCTGTCTTCGGACAGAAATGTCCTCTCGAACGAATTCGTCGTGTTCCATTTCCGTCTCTGATGCGATGATGTGCTTGCAAGCGAACCTTACACATTCCCATTCGGGCGCGTAACTTGGATCTTCGACTGGTCTTTCACAAACGCCAAGAATGAGGTCTTTTGTTTCCGGGAAACCTCATCGCATCCGATAGAAAGGAAGACTTCGAAACGTTGTAATTTACCATGGCGCAGAGGAGATTGTCTCTCTTGGATCAATCCTCTTCCTCTCGAAACTGTGCCGGTCGCACCATCATGGTAAGCGGGGATCAATCGCGTCGTTGTTCACAAAACTGTCTAACCCTCAGCTTGAGAAGGTTATCTTCGTTCCTCTGGTATCCACCGCGGCGAATCATCGAATTGTGATTTCTGGGAATTCTCCACTTCCGTGACACGTGGAGTTAGGTTGCTTCACACAACTGGGAGATCATCGAGTCACATGTTTTAGTGAGCTCTTAATGATCTTAAATACTGGCTTCTATCCTGTCTGGAATCGATTGAGTGAGGGTTCGATCGTGAGGTGACAACCGAAACGTTGGTTTCTCTACTCCAGGCATACACTTTGTATTGCCACTAGATTCCATTACAATGCTTTGTCACGATCAGCCACTTCAGGCGTGAAACCGTGAAACTTCAGAACCGTTAGTTCAGAATTGATGTTTATGCATTGATTTTGTTCGATAGAATTCTGCCAAGTTCGATCTCTTGTTTGGATAGCAAACCAAGAGGCAACGTGAGTTCGTAGCTTTTAAATGAACTTAGACAGCTGGGATCGCGATTAATCAACCCTTGAAGCGTTCGTTGCAGAACACTCTGATCAGCAAAGATGCTTGGTTCATCTTCTATCGTGGGAGCTTTCACCGGTAACATCGGCGACAATATCGGGGATCAAATCAGTACAGTCTAACACAGTCTTGAATAGACCTGTACCGAGACGATAGTCCAAACTGATACGTCAGCTCAACCACTTGGGCTTACGGTCATCCTGAAAATGAGTCTGGTGCTCATATTGTAACCGTTTAGCACATTCGTCCTCTGCACTTGAACATCTCCGATATCTGTGGGGCTGTCAACGATGTTTGATGAGTTCCAGACCAAGAACACCCCTCAAATCACAGTCTCGATAAGCTGGAGCTGGTTCTCACATGGATACCACGTTTCGGATCTCGGTTGTTCAAGTCAGGATCAAGGACATGAGCATTCGAGGTTCTCGAGAGACAGCTCTGTATTTGCTTTCTGCGAGAATGTCAAATATGGAACCACATTTCCATCGAAATGCTCTGCCTTGTTTTCAGTTTTGCTGCTTTCGGAACTTTCCAATCACTGAGGTATTCAGATGAGCTTCTCACGTGAGACTTTCGAGATTACCTTCTAGTGAGATTGTTCCAGGTCGTTTTCTCATTGGGATGAATCCAACACGATTCATACTTCCAACCTCTGACCTTCTCGGGAGTCTGGTGCTCTTGTCTGCTCCATTGAACAGATTTCACCGAGATCAAAACTGATTGGGTGTCATAAAAGACCCCTGATCTTCTGCAGGCACTTATCTGAGGAATATCCTTTTGAATCCTAGGATCAATTCATCCTCCCATGCTTCAGTAAGATCTACGTTAGTCAGTTCGCCTATCAGTGAGTTGTGTGCGGAGCATTCTCTAAAGCATTCGCTTTGCCTCGGTGGATGTGTTCTCAGTTTAATCGAGAATCACTAGCATAATCGCTTCCACGCGAACTTTCGACCACAGAACTCTCCTCCCTCCATCTCAACTTCCGGTTGGATTTAACCCGCCATATTCATAAGCAGGGTCGAGGAAGCAAGGAATCCGAGATTGATAATTCCATTACAATCGCCATTGGATCCCTGACCAGAATGCTATAGTAGCACCGAGAGAGTTCAGAAACCATCCTCTCTTTCTTCAGAGGCTTTACGATTTCCTTTTCGATACTCGAAGCAAAGATTCATTGGGCATGCTGATTCAATCATGCCGGCATGTTCAGACAATCCTCTTTGTCTCATGTCATTGTGCACTTGACTTCATCTTTGTTCTCGTATCTTGCGTCTTTACCAGTTCTCTGTTACTGGAAGACCTGAATGTGACCCTCTCACGATTTTCTGCGGGGTCAATGTTTACCATCAGTACATGCACCAAGTAGAGTCAATGAAAGAACAGCTGATCAGACCGTCAACTTGAATCCCTAAATGGTGAGGTGCTCAGGAACGCTCATTACCTTTGTTCATGTCCTCAATGATTTCTCCGGACTGAATGCGTTCCTGCTAAGTCAACTCTCACAGCTTGTGAGTTACTCAATTGATACACCAATTTTATGATGATCAAGAGTCATCTATGCTGAGGGAAACTCCAAAACCGTTCCTTGACTGGAGTGAGTTATCCCTGCTTCAGGAGCCCACTCTCCTGTTAAGTATAGGACCATTTGTTGACCGCACCATGCAATGTCTATCATGGATTCCATACTTCACATGATGACGTGTCAATCACGGCTTCTCTCGCGCTTTTCGTCGAGCGTGATTTTCTTTTGAGTTAATACCCAGTGTTGACAGAGTCAGTGGCTCATACGCATAGCCTTCGTACAGTGACCTGTTCATTCATCCACTAGGGCATGCATTGCTCTGACAGGGACCTCGAAGGATTGTCCTCCCTCCGAGTCAACCTTGGTCAGAGTCTACCAACATGAACCGTAAGTTGCAGCAGCAGGAGAGCAGGGTATCATTGACTTCGGTTCCAAGCACGTGCAGAACATAATAATGCAACAGAAAATCCATAACAGCTTCTCGGCAACATAAGAAGTCAAGCTCATCTTCTGCCAACTGGTTTCTTTCCCAAGACCATTTCTACAGGCTTGCTTTTGCTAATTTGAACAAAGCCGTCACTGTCAGTTCAGAACCAAAGAGATCTGACAGCGTGTCGTGGTCAGTGGTGACTCGAACTCCTTGCGAGCGAGTCTCTCCACGAAATCTCAACTCATCTTCCATGTACTTTACTGGATTGGAAGTGCTCACACCTGTCATCGTTGTTACCAAGAGAGAAATTTTAGAGCGCGCGACTCTGGCGCCATCGTCAACCATTCCTGTAGGCATGAGTACTGATTCTTCTTTGAATCGAATCCACTCTGACGAGCATTTCGTCTGAGTTCACGGCCTCATTTGATACTGAGTTCACTGGGTTGTTTGGAATCATGAGTTCCAGGGTTCTATCAACGCTGAAGAATATCAGCGGTGGGACTGCTGGACAAGCACTTCAGAATGTATCAAAGTTTGACCCGGATGCTTTGGAGTCAGGGTCGTTGGTTAACCACTCCAATTCAAGCTTAAACACTCAGTCTCCTTTCTCTACAGAGCTCCACGATGAGGCATGGCGTTATTGTTGACTACCAAGTCCTCTGTTGACAAAACAGCTTCCGAAACTACTATCGGTGAATCAAGTACATACTGGTGCTTCGAGCACTCATAGTCCAACCGTAGTAACCAGCATCGAAAATCCTATCACTGCTCCGCTTACCACTGCTCCATCCATGAGTCCACCCAATCTATTTGAGACAAGCGTCTGAGGAACAATTACAATTACTTTTGTACTTCCATTCAGCAACACATGGGCACAGAGTCGTGAGATTCCCCAATGAACAGAAAAGAACAAATTGACCACAGAATCAGGGCACGACTTCAATAATTTCATCACCTAAGACTGAATGAAGTTGCACTCGAACGAAATGTTGAAGACCACTTGTCCATCAGAAATGGGGAAGAGGGGTGAGAATCTACCTTTCTCTACTATAGACTTTCCATGGAGAGCTAGCGAGTACTGGGAAGCCAGAGAAAGAAAGCTGGTTTCCGCCGGGCTGCTGGTAGCGTGACTGTCGCCTGTTTTTGGAGCGAACAACTCTTGCAGTAAGAAGTGCTATGAGCAAACTCAAGTTGCTTACAAGCTCTGCTCAGAGTTGGAGAAAGTTTGTTCCATGTATGGATAAGCTGGTGATTCTATGAGTGTAGCAGATATGCGATCCGTTTGTCATCTTCGCCTAGACAGTTTCCATTCGACAGCAGGCATGCTATCTTTGTTGACGCTCTCTCTGTACAGGTGGTGCTAACTGAGGGACAATTTTCTGGGAAATAAGTTCGGACTTATCTCGGAAATCCTGACGATAGTTTTTGTTTGATGAAAGATGGTGAACACTCAGAGCCTTACTGGAAAAGCGTGGCTGATCTTGCAGCCAGCAGGTGGATGCTTACGTTTCTGTCTTGTATTATGATCCACAAGTCCTGCTAGTTTCTGTAAGCGAGCGTAGTGAGTTCCTGGCCACGGAATATTCTTATCAATGGAATATCCTTCGATGTTGAATTCTTTACCCTCCATATTTTCGTAGGATTGAAATCGCCTGGACTCAATATGCTCTCTACAATTTGTTACCTGAATCCTCGTGAACAGCTAAGGGTGTCCGTCATAGTCAACACAAAGCGTGAGCGTGACTAGTCAGCTAGTTTCACTGTGGGTAACGACTGCACTTTCCATGCTTCTGAGAGCTGCGCAACTTTGGAGCCGCGTTGACCGAATTGCGGCGACGCTGCCGAACGTTGTAAACGCGCCACTCAAACACTCTTCTCGTTCGTTTGCAATCAGCCCAATCTGTGTTGCAGTACGCGTCTGGTTTGACGAGTAGAGTCCCTCCCGAACTGGTACGCTTACTCCACGATCTACATGGTTTCATGAGTTCTGTCCGATGAAGAGCCTGTTCTCTGTTTCAATGACCCATTTCGGCCGGCTCGGAAAAACCGCGATAGAGTGAAACCGTGATGATCGAACCGGGAAGTAGCGGGAGAATACTGTATACTACAGATGACGTATAGGTTTCTCTGGACATCTTGAGAGAAAACCTACTACGTGACTGATTTTATTCTTGCCTGCGATCGGTGTCAACTTAAGAGACTCCAATACGCTGACAATACTTCAAAGTGAGATCAACACTTCCCCGAATGGCGGCCCGAACGTGACATCGATAGGAACCGGAAACACTTTTCGGATTGACATTCGGGAGCAATCGAAAGTCTCAGCTTTGAACTGGGTCTGATTGATCCGTATCCTCCCTCAGTCTGGAGAGATTTTTCAATCTCAATCCTAAGACGAACTCGAACCACTTCGAGGTGAGTTCTTGAGTTTTTCAAACTGTGTCCTCAAGCCTTTGCCGTTGCTGAAGTTGATTGAACGATCATGCGTGGACATGGAACTCTCTGAGGGGAATTCGAGAAGAACAGACAAGGGTCCTGTACATTCCCTGTCTGTTAACAGTCCTCAAACTCAGCAGTGCATTACTCGATGACAGTCACATTTGCTGTCCTATCGGCTTCGCGACCTCAATCGCTTCCGTGCACGAGATCAGCTGGTTTGCGCGAGCTGAGCTCCGCATCCAGAGGAACTGAGAGGTGCTCGGTGCCAGCATCTGCCTGAGTGAGACATGATTGCTCCTTGGCCGAGACAGACAATATTGACCGTATAGTTGCGAGTCTCGCCACAGGGCTGTAATGGCTTCCGAAAGTGATGCCGATCACAATCTGTTACTTGAAGCCTCGCCTTTCGCTCGATCATGTTTCAATCCTTGTCTGCTTACAAGGAGAAACCAAGCGGCTCAACAGGACACGCAATCCTGGAGCTGGATCGACCAGCTTGTCATACCGGTTCGATTCGAACTATCCTAGTTCAGAAGCCATCGCTGTTAGTTGTTCATTTTCCTGTGTATGTGTCAAGTTCTTATTATCTTATAGGCGGGAAGGTACGTCTACCTGTGGGTTCGAACTGCCTAGTTTCTTGATAATCTTATCAGTCGTAGTACTACTGGAGACACAGTGGGCTATCCAAGCCTCAATGCGATCTGGCTTTCACAAGCTCCGAGCTATGAGCTACCTCGATTTCTCAAATCATACTTGCATCCCTCGTCTTGATCCTTTGTCCTTGCCGGGAACCATCCTATTTTGTCCGCGCGGACCTGTGGCAGGCAGGATCTGAGTGCTGGATACGCGATCGACAGCCACTCCTAACTTTCAAACTCATCATCTTATCATGATTTCTCACTCCACTCCAGTTGCCATTCTCTGACGCTGTCTCAACCGTCGATGTTTTTCTGGGAGATGGCACGTTTCTTCTTGGTAAGGGAAGCCCGATGATGTCCGTCGAAGTTGGGTTCATCTGGGGACAGTGGAGGACGCCGGTTAGCGTTTCCATTGGGTAGTACTGGTTTCTGTCCAGTGATGTCACGGATTCGATGAACGTCCTTAGTTCCGAGTTTGAGGATTCTTCAACTCGGTCCATCTTCTTCTATGTTGATAACGGTTCTGGCAATAGCTCGCTGGTCGAGCTTGATCTTGTTTATCACTTGTTAGATTTGCAGTTGTTGAACCTTTCGAGAATATCCCTAATCCGATCGAAGACTTCGGATTCTTTCCGGAGGAGGTACGATTTACGGATACGGCTGCGGTCATAAGTCAATGTGAGGCATGCGTCATGTCTTCCGTAAGAAGGCGTGCTTACGGAACCGACAGCGCAGTTGATCCATACGATGCGAGGGGCAAGTCTGCTGCTAGGCTTCTGCCGGTAGCCAGCTCGATGCATCTTTCCGTCAACACAGCTTTCACAGCTGGTAAATTCTGGGATCACTCCATATCCTTCTCTCTCAAACATTGACTTCAGCTATCCTACGTTGATGTGAGCGTCTCTTCGGTCCTTTGGCGCGAGGCTGACACTGTTGTTGCCTTCAGCTTCATTTCTTTCAGAAGTGTAGGTAAAGCGTAGAACGTGGAGACATTTCTTGCGTTCTTCCAGAAGAGTCATGTTCCCTTGTTTCAAGGTGATAAAGTCTTGAAGAACAGCCATCTCGAAATTATCGTCAGCCAGTTCTGAGACTGATAAGATATCTCGTCGGACTTGTGGAAGATACAACACCTCATTCAGCTGCACAGTCTGAGAACATCCGTTGTAGATGGAGGTGAAACGAACAGTTCCTAACCCAGGAGCGCTCAGGGTCCTAGAACCACTCGATCTGATCTCACGTGGCTGATGATAGGGCTTGTAGATGATCCTGTGAGGGATCATTCCACTGTCCACGAAGTATTCATTATCGGTTGGTACGTTGCTCGATTTTACGATACCTGTCTCACTGTTGAGAGCTTCGATAACGTGAGTTTCGATGTCGTTGGCACTTCATAGCTGTTGTCGATTCAAGGGTCGTCCTCTGGGACGTACATGCTGGTATCGGTGGGACTGTTGAGGGCTTTGTGAACGATGTTGTTGACGTTATCGGCTTGAGTTCCTTTTCTGAATTGGGGCCCGACACTGGGCAGTCAGATCATTTGACCTTCCACAATTGAAACAGGATCTCTCGCTGGAACTGGTGACCGTTCGGTTGATGCTGGCCCTACGGTTATGAGTGTTTCTGCGATGCTGTTCTCCATGGGAAGCCTGGAGCTTCATGGACAGAACCGTCACCTCGTGGGTACCAGTCTGAGAGCTTCAATCTCCATGGCATTCACTAGGGGCACAAGGGATTTTCCGGATTCCTCCCTCGCGGTGAATGACCGCCTGGAGATCGCTCACGGTGGCATTAGTTTCCACAGGGTCACATCGAGGGCGAACGGGTCTGCATCCAAAGTCGCGGAAACAAGCCATTCGGTGTAGTTCGCACCATCAGGCCGCAGCACACCGATGTATTGGTACCGGTTTCTCGAGCCTTCGTCGAGGTTGTTGAAGTCCTCCATGTCCTCACCATACTCTCGCTTCTGCTTGTTTTCTGCTTTCAGCCTACCACTTTCTATTGTTGCTGAGTGCCCGGGCATCTGGTCGCCTGCGTTGCTTGAGCCGTGGGAGCTACTGGAATCTTCGTGTGTTGGCTGACTCTCCATTTGATACATTTCACTCGTTGGAGTTGCACCGAACTATTCACGGGAGAGTCACACACCTCACAGTACACTGTCCAGTCGTATGAGTCCGTAGAGCGGTATCGTGCTGATAACGAATGTTGGAAATAACCCACTGGGGTCAGTCGGTGGACACGATCTGGAAGTACTCTGTGAGTCTGGAAGATCACGGCACGGAATTATGAGACAGAGATTCGGTGTTAGAATCATGTAGCTCCCCGAGCAGTTCTTTATTCAGGGTTTATATATCAGTGTGGAAAGCTGCACCCGTCCGTGAAGACCGGAAGTCCTTCACGGACGCCGTTGTCAGTATCTCACAGAAAAGGGTTCCGGTCAGAATGTCCTCGTATTCTGGACCCATCAGTGTTTCAGACTAATTACAGCTACCCAGAAATATGGCTGTATTTCAACACTCCCGCTGATCGGAATTCGCGGAGGCCTCTTCTCCAGTCGTGGAAAATTAATAACTCGTTGTTTCACCCGGAAGGAGAAGGCTGACCACCTCCTCGGATGCCGCTGAGAGTAAGTACCCCTTTCAATGCTCTACTCGCACGGCAAGTTTCATCCTGATGCGGGCCTAGAAATCAACATCGGGGAAGAAACCACTTCACCGCAAAACTTCAGCTGTTGATTTTTCGGCCCCGAAAACTCGCATCGGGATGAAAATTGCCCTCCGAGGAGGCGATGGAGAGGAGTACTTTTGGCGATATCTGAGAAAGTGGTCAGCCTTCTCCTTCCGGTTGAGCCAACGAGTTTTCAATTTTCCTCAACTGGGAAAGGGGGTTCCAAGACCCGCTTGCTACGACGTTCGATAGCCCTTAAGAAGGGCTTCACAACGGTTTTTTTTATCGGCGCTGTAGCTCCACTGGTTCTCGAGATATGAGCATTCTGAGTTTTCGAATATCAATTTTTTTGTGGGGACGATGCCCCCGATGTTATCCCGGCAGGCCGTTTCTCCCAGTCTCTTACACCCGTCACGGCATCATCCTCTCATTGAATCACTCTTTATTGCCTTGCATCACAGCGGGCGTGCCGTTGACATTGGCTCGCCTGCTGGATTATTGTCGTTTGCGACCTTCCCTACGTCTTGCAAGGAGTGTGCATCGACTGTCCCACGCCGATTCTCACGATACACTAGCCGGCCTTCGGCCGACTACGCTGACCCGTCCCTTGCTTCGGGAGTCTACTGCTGACAGACACAGATTGCCTTCCATGTAGTGTCATGAGACCTTCGGGAGTGGCCACCGATTCTCGCTAGCATAGTATCCGGCGGAGCGGTGGTTGAGATTCGTATCTCAGTCATCCCGGAATCACCCCGCCAGACTTGGAACGTGAGGGTCAGATTGGTCTCGGAATCACGCCCCCTAGACTTGGAATGTTATGGTCGGATTGGTACCGGGATCACCCCTCCAGACTTGGAAAGTAATGGTCAGATTGGTCCCAAAGTCACCCCGCAAGAGTTGGAAAGTAATGGTCTGATTGGTCTTGGAATCAGCCCTCCAGACTTGGGAAAGTATGGTCAGATTGGTCTCGGAATCACCCCTCCGTGTTTTGGAAAGTATGGTCAGATCGGTTCCAGAATCACCTCTCCAGACTCGGAGGTGTATGTTCAGATTGGTCCCGGAATCACCCCCATAGCTTCCAGAAAAAGTGCGGACAAACCGACAGACTGAGCCGATCAAATAGAGCAAAGATGAACACATAGAATAGGGGGTAAGGAGAGGGTGAGGAGGGGTGGGGAAGGGTATCCGATGACGATGAGATGAAGCCTAGGTGTCTGGCTGGCGTCATCTCGGGGCGGTGCACCTCATTGTCAGAATTTGCATGTAGGTGACAGTATGGAGTGGTCACAGTTGGGGTGAATGGCGAGGCGGAGGGAGGGGAGGGGGATGCCTATGTCCTTTTCAGTGAGCCGCCCTACATCACGCAGTTTGTTTCAAGTCGATCCGATCAATACTGGGGGAGTCCATTGAGGACAAACAAACAGACCCTGGATTTTCAGATATATAGAGAGGCATGTAGGGTGCGTCGAGGGTAACATGGAACCGCATGGGACTCTTCCCCATACGGCCCTGGGCCTCTGAATAGGAATATGAAATTCGTGGAACCAACGTTATCGTCATCATCATCACATCCCTTGGTCCCACTCAAAAGTTACATCCTCACGGTTTTTCGGTGTCGGCACGGATGAGAATCGAAAGTAAGACAATCGATGCATTCCCGTCGTGTTCGTCACGCCAGGAGACGTCATTTGGAGAAGAAATGGTACCGATTCAGTGTTCACCTAATGACAGCCTGGAAAACGGAACGGATGATATTAGGTGAAGCAGAAGGAGCTCCATGGATGTATTCAGTGAGAGTTCCAGATCAAGCAAAACCTGTGTGGCGATGATAATCTACGGAGAAACAGAGATCAGAGAGAAACAGAGATCAGAGAGGAACAGATCTACACAGAGGACCCGCTCACAGTAAACGCATTGGATGCATGGGAAAACTCAGCATTCGGAACTGAAATGGTTCAGCGCACGAGAACAGCTCGTCCGATGTACTCGGAGACGTTCTTTCTAGCTCCAGGAAGCCCCTCTCACGCCACCCGCAGTGCCACATCGGTCGAAAGGTTGGGTGCCTAACTGGCTGTAGATCAGCGAGTCAAGTTTCAAGGCGTTGTTCAACTGCATGGAGCAGTATCCAGGGGCTGTATCAGACTCGTTGCGGCCTTCGGGAGGATGTTGAGCATGATTTCTTTGTGAGGAAGGCTATACAACTGGGAATATGAATGACGGCCCCAAGAATCCACGTGGAGCACGCATCTGGGGGAAGGCAGAAGGTTGACGACATCACTGGCGACGTGCTCACACCAGCTCTGAACGAAACCCTCGTTTAATTCCCCTGATTTCGGGTACGTTATGAAGAGGTTCGGGTTTTTCGGCAACGACGCTGACACTGGTGGGCTGGAAGCACCGTTAGGCTCCTGCAGGTTCACGTACAGCTTCCTGACTAGCTCCCTCTCATGTTCAGAATCGGCTGTATCGTGTAACTATGGGTGAGGGCGTTAAGAGAATTCAAAGTGGTAATCGTGTGTCTTTCCCGGGTTGGGTCAAGGTCCCATCGGTATGTGTTATGTGATTGAATGGAGACTGATCCGTATTGAGAGCTTCAGCCGGATCGAAGCGAAGCAATGCGTTATCCTTATGGTATTGTTGAGAACCATCTCCATCGCTTGGTTTTGTACTCCTTCGACGTTCTATTGGTGTTGATGGGTTATGAACTTGGTGATTTCCCGTGCAGAAACGCGGTAGGTCTCCTTGACCTCATATCATCCGTTCTGTTTTTCAGGCTGTCACCAGGTGAATACTCAATCGGTACTCCTCTTTCCTAAATGACGTCTCTTGACGTGACGCATGGGGCCGGAGATGTATCGAGCATCTTACTTTCGATTCTCACCCGTCTGAGACCGAAAAAGCATGAGAATGAAACCTTAGAGTGGGGCTAAGGAATGCGACGATGATTTGACGAATTTCATCTTCATTTTTTGAGGCCCCAGGGCCGTATGGGGAAAAGCCCCATACGCTTTTATGGTACCCCCGACGCACCCTACAAGCCCATCTATGTATTAGGAAAATCGGCGCGGGACAGTTAGCGCACACTCCTTGTTAGAGTTTGAGATCGTACACCGCGACGGGCTTCGATTTTTTCCCATGCTTGTCTCCTCTCCGCCCAGCCGAACACTGAGAAGACGACAATTCCACATAGATACGTCACGGCCCTAGTTCGGTTCTCAACACCTTCCTGCAGGAATGCTGCCCAAGGCGGACGACCGCCTATAATCGGTGTTCCTCCCGTAACTCGGACAGAGCTTGAGCAGAGTTGAAAGTCTGTCTATCTGTTGTTAATGAGCTTGTTCGTCCCATAATCAAGCTGCGCTTAGCAGCTGAGCCGCTCAACGGTTCCCCAGAGATCTGTTCCAGGCAACTAGTGAACGTGATTCCGGGGTTGATCTGAGCATTCTTTCAGGAGTTGTGCGGCGACATCCTCCGAACGCTTCGCTCTCGAGGGAGGATCAACGGTTTTCGCGCCGTGCAGCGCTCCTTCGTTCAGGACCCTGAGCCGCTCCGGGACGATCCCAGCTTCTCGGGAGACAAAAACATCCCCAGGAACAATATGCTCCATCAAAATTCTTCAGTTCGCTCGTGCTGCGAAGAACTTCGTTCCTGAATTCACGTTAGGCTTGTTAGCTGAGCGTCGGAGTGTATCGCAGTCTTTGAAGACGAAGACAGAATGACACTACGTGAAGAGCGGATCCCAAACCAACCAACCGATCGCCCCAAAAGCATGAACGCCAGCGGATGATCAGAGTTACTCGGAATAGCCTCGTTATCTGCAATGTTTCACGCCGTCTTCCTGCTTGGCGTCCAAGAATTATCCGGTGGAGTGGATACGAGTCGGCTCGCACAGAAGCGTTCTCTCTTTCGGACTACGTAACGGAAACAGACCTAACATAGCTCATTGACAGGGCGGCTGAGTTAACAATATGGAACATATTCACTCAGAGAGCGTCTCCATGCGTGAATGTGAACGCATTCAGGGGTCAGGCGAAACAGAGGCAAATCTGCTGCTGCCATCTGCTGACAAGGCTGATCTCATGCTCGCCGAACAATCCTATCATCGCGTGCTAGATATCCCACAGCTCCCGAATGTAGGCAGGATAAGGAGATCCAATCGGAGTCACTTCAGGAGAACAATAACTAACCGCTCGGTAGATTCGCGCCCATATGTTGGCTCGTTCTTCCGATATCATTTTCGAATCGCAGCTCCCAGTAGTGATCCGTATAAATAGACCTGATCGAGAACACTACCGATAACCGTAACCAAACATTCGAACAATGCATGTCCTCCTGGTGCTCTGCCTTGCTTTCGCCTCCGTGCTCGAGGAAGCTAGCACCGCCAATTCGAGGAGTACACTGTGTACGCCGACCTCAGCCTTACTTTCACTATACGGCAAATCCTTTCAGCGATGTACCTGTTTCTCTCTGATTGCCGATAGTATTCGGTTCCAGGTGAATTATACCGTTGAATTTCTCCGGGCTCCTCCGACGCCTCTGTCTTTTCAGCATGCCTCCGGGAGACTCTGAAGGCGAGCATCGACGCCAGCAGAAGGAACACCGAGATATTTCTCCAGCAACTCTCTCCGAGAGGAGACATCAGTGATGCCTAGAGCCGGATGGAAGGCGAGTACGGATTTCTTCAGCAGAATTTGGACAACAGGTGAGTTTCTATCATGAGCGGAGTGAAGCTGAGCCTCCGCTCAAGCCCGTTCTTTCCTGAACTGAATGAATTGTGATCAAGGCGCGAGGCACTCGCGTGAATGGGAACGGGATTGGGTTCCTTATGATTCTAAAGATTGCCGTGTTCTCAGCTCGAGTAAAATCTTAGACGACCGAGACTCTTGCGAGGAGAGCAATAAACGAACAATCATCTTCAAGCGAAACTGCGACCTCCTAGCTAAGATGAGCTTCGTCCAGCAGTAAGTTTGCACAGAGACTGAGTATACAAAAGTGTGTGGACAACTCTGTCATCATTGGGGCGTATGCCAATGTACGGAGATGATATTTTGAGAAACCCGGAACCGCCCCACGTTTCGGATTGAATTCCTAAATACTTCTTGAGATTTCATCTGAGTCACCCAGACACCTCCATTGTTGATTTGTCCCTCATGATTCTCCTGACTTTACAGAGGCACCCGGCACGTCATGGCCCTTTCGGCCAATTGCATTTCAATAATCTCCAGAGCAAACCTGGACTTCGCTGTAAGTGATACTCCCGAATCACGAAATGCATGTATTCCATCCAAGGAAGGATCTTCACGTGTATCGCCGCTCGTCATCCTCCGCTTTTCCAAAACTATCAGCGTTTGAAGTGCCCACTAGCGCTAATATAGGCACCTGACATTTACAGAAAGGCAACGTCCTCCTGAATAGCATGCAGTTCTTACGGGGCCAGAGCGAGGTGATGCTTGGCAGCCTGAAGGAAGCCTCCACCTGCTTCCGAACCGGATACTGAAAAATCGAGGTACTCCGCCACTGAACTCGGCATGATCAGACGCATTCGGGGAGAGGGAGATGATGTGTGTGGGCGTTCCCGACTTTGACATCATTGCAAGTAACCTCTATCGGACCTTGAAAGTTCTCTGCTCCGGCGGGCACTCCATATCATCGAGCATCGTCGAGCTACGTGGATAAAAGTATTTCGATGCTCTCTTCGACTCGATTTCACTCCGAATCCCTTCAAGCGTTTGGTATCATTTCTGAATCACAGGATGTCCAAGACCGTCTCACAGTTTGGACAGGCTCATGTGTTTGGAACCAGCACAGCCGCTCACGCTCCGCTGTGAATATGAGGCAAGCATGGAGTACCGTGCGACGGGATTTTTCCGATACCTCCGGACTTTCTCCATTCCGTTAGGTCGAACCCCGATTCTGATTGACTCAGTGAACTGTCTGGTTGCTGTGTAGAAACAACAATCATTCTGGGGGCAATCACCAGGACAGGAAGATTGCTGTGTTTCTTCCAAAGACTCTGGGAGATTCCTAGATTATTGCTGCTCATGTTGACGGATTTCGCTGCGAATTCCTTCGAATTAGCCAGACCTCGTGCGGAGCAACCACAGCAAGTATTAGTTCCCGGCGGCGCCTCGTTCGGCGGCAACGACGAAATCGAGCCATGGCTTGAAATCGCCATATTTCGAGAACAGCTGGTGCTACAGCGCTGATATAGAATTTTTGGGGAGCTCTCATTGGGGGCCACGTGATCACATCCAGGATCAGCAGATTGCTTCCATCAGTTTGTATCTCAGTGACGCTTCCCAACCAGTGGCCAATCTGGAAACTGCCTCGGAATCTAGGTTCAATATCCTCCTACATATATAGAAAGTATCAACAAGATCGGAGTGTACCTTCTCGATTCAGCCGGCAAGAATATGAGTTCGATCACACCAGCGTGTTGCTAGTTCGCATGGTAGCAAGAATTCCCATGGTGTCAAGGGTGATTTTGGCGAACGAGGGTATTACACAACGAGCGGTCTCGAGACGGGTCGCATCATTCGATGCGCGAAAGCACACCCGTACCCAAGGAGGCTTCATCTCTGAACTTGACTTGATGAAGGAATTGTAGCGGAGAAACTTCCTCAGCGTCCAATGAATCCCAAGACTGCGACATGTTGAGTTCGTTGAGTCTTGTTGCCCGACTCGGCCTCAATGCGATGAGCATGGTCCCGTCACTATGGATCTTGTGGTTTATTGTTGTGTCTGCTGCCATCTCCAGGATCACTGAAGTCAAATTCCAAACTGCGGCGGGTGTACCTAAACGACGTCGCAGCGCGGCATTGTTTGATTCTACGGCGCTGTATGTGCGTGCGATTATCCTGTAAACTGGAAGATCGTCGGGTCGGACCCGAGTTGACCAAAAAGTACGCACGTAATTTATGTGTCTCTCGAATTGCGGATGCGCAAGTTCCGCCGCTGCGGCAGACCATCATTCGAAAGCAGGCCTGATTTCGGCGGGAGGCAGAGCACAGGAGCCCAGAACGTGCTTTAGTACCTTCCCCGCACCGTTACGCTCCCCGGCCAAACCGATGTTCAGAGACCTGACCATTCGAAATACGCTTTGCGCATAATGGAACAGTCAGCCTCGTTTTTAAGCATCGCAGAAATCTGGGTGGGCTGCGGCCCTGATCGAACTATCTCAATCACTCTGAACTGCTGGACGTCCGAACCAGGACTGGGTACTTTCGAACACCTGAAAACCCACCTTCAGGCAGGAGCCGACGCGGAACTCATCAGGGCGGAGACCAACATCCCGAGGAGCCCAGGAGGCGCTCTCCGTGGACAGTGCGTGTAAAAACCGGATACACTGCTTCTACTGCCGAATGCAGTTCGCGAAGACGCAAGAGATACGGCGGTCTTACACCCATGAACATGCGCAGTGGCGGATCCAGGAGTGACTCAAGTGCAGTCATAACTGGGAAAATTTGTTTCCGACTCGAAAAATGAGGCGTACACTGTTATCGAACTTTTGGGGGCTCCTTAGCTGTGAGAGAATCGATAAAGGAGAGTGTCTAGTTGAATGGGCCAGCCTGAATGTCGCTCGAAAAAAATCTAGGGAGGGGCGAACAGACTAGGAATTCCTTCCGAAGGCACTCAAGTCGATGGGAAGGAGGGACTAGAATCGAATTGACTAGATATTGCTGCTCGTAACTATCCAAAGTATTCGATCGACTCGTTTTCCCTGGGCGTCGAGCGACCTGCTTGATGCCGAAAACTTTCCAGCTGAACTATGACTCCGTCTCGGTTGAACGAGTGCATTGATTGCCGCTTACGAGTCACCTACCTGCCGTATCAATTCACGAAGGCCTAGCAAGTGACTCGCTTGCCGCCCAGGAACTATCTGTCCGAACAGCCGAACTTTCAGTAAATTAAGGCTCCACAAGCACTTGGCTCGCCGCCCAGGAATTGCTGATCAAGAATGGAGGGTACGAAAATGTCCGAAGAGCAGGAAGTTGCAGTCAGGAGGCAATCTGGGGCTTTTCTCTTTCTTTCTTGAGACCGTATTTTTCTCGTCGTGGGACACGAAAGTGCGGTACCGCTACAGATTCTTCCATTCTGCCAACCTGTAGAGTGACCTGAGAGCATCCGCCAGGCCCGCCAGTAGAATGGTTTGAATCGTTGACTTTTCTGAATGCGAACACAAAGTTAGTTGGACTCAAGTTTTCGGAACTCAGTTAAACCAATTTATTCGCTGGAAAGTTAACTGAGCTCCCTTAGTCGAAGAAATGAAGGCGGACATGGGGTGTTGCGATGGTTATTTCGTATCGTGTGGCGTTGTTGGCGGACGGTTTCGATCATTGGGACGATCTGCGCCCCCCTCCCCCTCCCTGGATGATTCCACTATTCTTGGTTGGTCTTGCGGTAGTCGAAATTGAACTCCAGGGCGCGCTCGCCGAGTTCCAATGCAATATGGCCGTGAACACTTCGTTCAAGCTCAAGGTGTATTCGCGTGGCTAAACGACGGCATGATATGCCCACACCTGAAGAGCAGTTGAAGAGAAACTTCCTCATATAATAACGAGACATCGAGAAGGACACTGGAGAATGATCGAGCGAACGCCTCTGGGAGCGAGATTCGCAGTCCGGAACGTCATCTCCCGCGGTCACGTACTGACGTTCCGATTTTGTCAGAGAACGAGGGGGGACGAGAAGGAAGACCCCGATGGAATCACTGTTTCCACTGTGGAGGAAGCTACAAACATATGCATTGTGTGAGAAATTTGCGGGATTTTCACTAGTTTCTAGGAGTTACGAAGAACACATTGGCTTCTTCTACACGCACATCTCTCTGTCTCTCATTTATTCAAGTAGAAGGCAAGCTGGTGTGTTGCGCTCACGCCGTTGGAATGGCGCCTCGATTTGAATTATAAACGCTCACAACTTGAATCTCTTGACATATTGTAGTATAACAGGTAGGAAGATTCCGCTAATTAAGTTGTGTTTCTCATGATTCGAGTCCGTAGGGCCTCTGATTATTGTTCTCAAGAATTTCCGGTGAGAAACTCAACGTGATCCAGCAATAAGCTATACATTGAACATTGGTATCACTCACAAAAACGCCTAGGAAAACGTCCCTGGCATGCAGGTTAAGGCGTTTATCTGGTGTCCTTATTAGAATCAGACAGACTGGTTTCACCCTGGAATACATGGGGAACTGAGGACGGACGAACAAAATCACGAAAAAAGCAGCGGAACGCAGCCCCAGAGTTAGAATTCCTCAGCCACGGTTCGAAGAGATCGACGATGAAGAACCTCTCATAGCTGAATGACCCGATGTAGTTTGAGACCAGAACCATCAATCATCGACGAATAAACACTGTACATGCTAAAATAAATAATTTTTATTGTAGTTCCTAATGATATTTCATATTCATTTTTCATTGCCGCAGTCTGGAACAACATCTCTATTCATACAATATACATCCAGGCGTACCTAACAGAAGCAGAATCATTCCCATGCGCTCGGTTTAACATAGCCGACGAGAGGTTCGCCAGAACAGAGGGCGCGTCCGGGGAAACGCCCGTTCGCGAATCGATCCCCCAGATTTCCCTCAGTTGGGCATTTCTCCGCGACGAGAACCTTTCGCCCGTGTTCCTCCAGCGCCCTCAGGCTTTCGAAGCGTCTCACCAGCGAATCCCTCACACCTCGACGAGGGTTGTGGAGGTGGAAAAGCTTCGACTTCTCTAGAATGCGCTGGATATAGCTCTCGAAAACAGGCACCGCAAGACTCCTCGGGCGTTCGGCTTCCACGCACAGCTGGTTTAAGTAGGGTCCTTCAGCAAGATCCCTCCAGAAGTCGTGTGGAAGTCCCGTCCTGAGAGTGACAGTCTCACCAACTCTGAGCTTGAGCTTCTTCAAGCTTGAGCAGGCATTCAAGAAGCCCCGCAAGCCCTCCACCTCGCTGTAGTCCCGCAAACCTGAGCGCACAGTATGTACCTTGGGATGTGCCAAGCTCCGGTACAAGCATTTTGTCGCCCAGACGTTGTCTAGCGTGAGCTCCTCGAGACTCTCGAGAGTCTCCAACACGGGGAACCTGGTCGAAGTGAGCGCCGCACGGCAGCCCGAACATTTTGACGCATACCAATCTGAATCACAACTGCAATCCATGGTATCGCAGCCGGGCCTATGCTGTTCCGCCTTTACGATGAACTTTCTCAATTTGACGAGACCCGACAGCGTGTTCGGAAATAGTTTCGGTGAATCGGGCCGCCGTCGAATCTCGTCCGACAGCCAAGTCGGGAAGAGGAAACACTGTGGAACGGCCAGTGTTTCGAGGCAGGGAGCCAGATTTGCCAGGTCCAACTTCGTTGCGTCCTTGAACTCGCAGTGGCAATTGCTGAAGTCTAGTTCGATCAGCGCTGTCGACAAGCACCGATTCAAGTCGTGATAACGCAGGATGTTCTCTGCACGAGTGGGGTCGACTAGGCGCAGTGAAGTGGGCTTCCCCCATTCGGACTCGAAGAGGGTCGCCCGACCATTTTCTTCGGTGAGCTCGACCTCGAGGTGTCGGCTCAAAGCTTGGGGTTCCCCGTGGGCGTCTGGTTTAGAACGGGCAGGAATCCCGTTGAAATTCCCGCGTTCGAAGATGAAGCATTTTTTCGCACTGCGCAGCCATGTCTCTACTGCCTCACTCCAGTTTTCACTGAACACGCACTCCAAGAGCTTCATGCGAGCTCGTTCGTTCTTCGAGTGATAACTGGTGCAGATGAATGTGTGGAGAGTTCTCCATCGTTTCGCCTCCAAGACGGGCAGTAAGGCGTCATTCCAGTGTGGGAAGTTGGCTTCGCCGACGATGTTGATGTGGCACTCCTCGAGCGAATCACTGACATTCATGAGATCGATCAGGAGCGCCATCGGCGGATGATAGGGCCTGATTTCCACGTAGAGCTTCCGAACATTTCGGAATAGTGCACGTTGACTCTCACTTAGAACGATGTCCTCGGAAGCCGTCAAAGTGAGCTTCAAAGTTGTCAGCTCCTCGAGCGGCTCGAGAACCTCGAGGATTCTCGAGTACTGCAGGGTCGAATTCACCAAGTTCACCTCCGTCGCGTTGGGGCACTGGTTGATGACTTCCTGGATGAGGTCACCAGACGACCCGCAGTTCTGGAGGTCGAGCAAGCACACCCTGCCCCCGTTCATGTCGAGCGAGTCCAGTTCTGCGTCTGAGATGGTCTCCGCCTTGACCGAAAGCTTGCGAACACCATTCGATGCTTCAAGGAGGCGTGGATGCAGCCTTTGGAAAGTCGCCAAGCTCACGATATCCAGCTCTCGGGCGATGAGATACAGGACGTCTTCGGGGAGATCGATGAGATTCATCTTGCACGGGTAACGAAGCCGTTTCGAAGAAACAAAGAACCAGTGACGCGATCCACACACTGTGAAACCTCACAGAAAGTAGCCTGAGACTCGATTCAGACCGCTTAATAAACCAGACTCAAAGCCCTCTCAAGAAAACCCTCACCGGACTCGAGCTCTCTCCAGCGGTGGCGCCCCCTGGTCGTCTGATGGGCAGCCATTGAGGTTTCTACATAGCTCATGACCCCGACTAAAATTCAGCTCGAACTACAATTACTCAGCTCGTTGGCTTGGAGGATACCAATTAACGTCTGTCCGTGGATCACAATCCCAACAGCTCCCGCACTTTCTTCCCGTGATGAGCCGGTTTGAGCGCAAGCATATACTCATCCTCATCAACAGTTTTTATTGCGGGAATATTCCGTTTCTTGCGAAAAATTTGACAAAAGGCTGTCTTGAAAAAGCTGAAAAAGCAGAAACACTGGGAATACCTCGAGAACTGCGAATCCTCCGAAGCCATGGCCGATGCATCGCATTCCGTGAGGTTCCCTGACGCTGTGTACCAAAAACCACGAATAATCGCGAATGGACTGGCACGATGAAATGCCGCACTCGCCCCATTTAACCCCTGGCGAAAGGCTAGGAGGCTCCCCGGAGAAATCTGGGATGCCAGAATCCGCTCAACGGACCATCGAGCTGAGAATCGCGAAACGAGGCTTCACCACATTTCAAAATTCACAGAAAACCTGCAGAAGCATTCCACCGCAACCCCAAATGTTTCTGAATGCTCACGAGTAGGGGTCGCAGACTCGGACTCGTGAATTTTTGCGACCCCCACTCACGTGCTCCGAGTTCAAAGAATGCGAGTCGGGAATGCGTACAATCGCCGATAAAGATGATCAGGGCCCGCGCAGTGCAGGTGCATGAAACCGCCGCCTGTTTCGCATGAAATGGGGACTAGCGGAGCAGCCACCGTAGGATACCAGTTCCCAACGGCTGGCATATCAGTTGTGATGACGTCATCCCGGGCGGGCACGCTTTATGTTATCAACTACATAGTCCCCGCTCGTCGATTATATGTTGATGGCTGGGCACCGGGCTAGCACTCATATTCCACGGAACATATGTGAGCCACGAAAAAAACTCCAAAGATTTGTACCAGAGAAAATCATAATCCGTTCAGAAGAAAGCTTCGCTCTCCAAGCCCCTCACTGTTAACAAATCCACGACGGAATAAGTCGTGGTTGAGCTAAGCCCTACGTACTGACACTTGGACTTCGTTGCTCATCAGACATCGAGGCAAGACTGATTGATACTCTTATCTGACGTTCGATCCTCCGAAATCCTCACGAATCATTGTTCATGCGCCAGTCCCCAATGAAGGCAAAACGGGCGGTGATTTGATGCGTCTGACATGACCGTGTGTACTCTACTCGTCATCGGCGGCAGTTTCGAATACCCCGACAGGTGATATCGATACCGGAATCACCTACCTACACTCCGAAAAGTGTGGTGAGATCGACCCCGGGATACCCTTCCTAGATTTCTGAGAATATGGTCAGATCGGTCCCGAAAGCACCTCCACTGTGCCCGAAAAGTCTCCCCGTCCATCTTTTTTAAACATTCCACAACATGCAAGGGGAGGGTATCCCATGACCTCGAAGAGAGGCCAAGGAGTCTGGCTGGCGTCATACCGGGCCGGTGCACCTTATCGTCAGGACTCGAATACCGGGAATAGTATGGAGGGGGTCCGAGGGCTTATCGATTCATCAGCAGAGATTCGATGAGTTCGCCGAGAGTGATTCCCCGTTGGAAACCTTCATTTTGAACGAATGGAACGCGGCGGTTTGTCTGATTCAAGCAATACATCAGAATTTGTCGGAAATCAGCAAAATAGTCACAGTTGGGCTGAATGGCGAAGCGAGAGGAGGGGAGGGGGTCGCTGGCCCATGTCCTTCCTTGTGAGCCGCCCCACGACATGCCGTGTGTGTGCGTTCCCGACTAAGATGTAACATTGCACGGAACCTCAGCCGGACCTTGAAAGTTCTCTGCTCCAGTGGGTTTTCAATATCATCGAGGGTCGTCGAGCTGGGCGGATAAAAGTATTTCGATGCTCTCTTCGACTCGTTTTCACTCCGAATCCCTTCAAGCGTTTGGTATCATTTCTGAATCACAGGATGTCCAAGACCGTCTCACAGTTTGGACAGGCTCATGTGTATGGGACCAACACAGCCGCTCACGCTCCGCTGTGAATATGAGGCAAGCATGAAGTACCGTGCGACGGTAATTTTCCGATACCTACGGACTTTTCCAATTCCGATAAGTCGAATACCGATTCTGATTGACTCAGTGAACTGTCTGGTTGCGGTGTAAAAACAACAATCATATTTGGGGCAATCACCAGGACAAGAAGATTGCTGTGTTTCTTCCAAAGACCCGAGGAGATTCCTAGATTATTGCTGCTCATGTTGACGGATTCCGCTGAGAATTCCTTCGAATTAGCCGGACCCCGTGCGGAGCAACCACGGCAAGTATCAGTTCCCGGCTACCCCTCGTTCGGCGGCAATGACGGAATCGAGCCATGGCTTGAAATCGCCATATGTCAAGAAAAGCTGGTGCTACAGCGCTGATATAGAAATTTACGCTTCCCCCTGTACGAAGAATCAGCGTGACGTCGGTTGTTCGCACTTAACGCTTCTCCATCTCGGAAACTCCCTGATATCTCGGCCAGCTTCAAAGGAGGTTCACACTCTCACATGGGCTATGACCTCACAGTGACTCCCAAGCTCGCTGCCAGGAAGGAACATTCTTGTGACACTATCACGTGAATACGAAGGCCACGCGTCTTTCACAGAGCTCCATCGATTGATTGGCACAGAGTGACTTTCTCGTTCAAAGCCCCTGTAAAATCAACGGCCTTCGAACAATGGAAATCAGATCCGCGATCCATGGCAGTCATCGTTGAGCTTTTGATGCGAAAATGTTATTTTAGTTTTTTGAGTGAAAATTCATATCCTAAATGGTGATGGAACGAAAAGACGAGCGACTACTGACAGTTCTCTGCTCACCCGCTAACGCCTGAATCAATAAGTCGGTAACTCTCATTACCGACCGAGGGCTGCCCAATGCGCTTGGGACTCAGGGACACCGACACCGGTGGATAGGTTCCCGCGGACTCATTCCGGAGCTTTTTCCCGATTTCCCAAAAAGCCCTTCGAGGCTCTGAGATCGATGGAGCTCGATATGTCAACGAAGTGCAACGGCCACCACGGAGTCCATTACTTGGTGAGACGAAACGTTCCCTTTGATGGCACTCCAACGCTCTGGCCTTGTTGGTGACGGCGTGGGCTGAGACAGCTCTCACGCTTCTGATACAGCTTCCTCCGATGAATCCGGATATCACTGTTTCTTGAGTACTAATGGTCCAGTCGAGCTCAGCAAACTAAAAAATCTGGCTTTCAAACACATCCATCGTGCCATCGTCAGCTCACGCCTCACACAATTTCGATGTCCAGTATTCGGTCAAAACTCCATCTACACGGGTGAAAGTCGGCAGGCAAACGTTCACCTCATTCCCGCAGATGTCAGGCATGGCATGAACAAGCTTTGGCTGGAGAGGTGCATTCTGTTCAGGGAGTGAGGTTCGTTTCTCATGACAGGAGTTTTCCCATAGAAATTAAGTGGTTCTCGCCCCATGGCAGAAGCAGCCCGATACGACTCTTATTGTATCCGGAACCCCGATCGAGAGAGGCTTTCACGAACTTATGCTCAGGTTTTGAATAGTTTTGAGCTCGGTAGCCGCCCCAGTTTTTCGGGAGTAACCCCGACCAACGTCCGCTCAATCTGTCAATCGTGTTTCTCTGCGAATCAGTTCTTCTCATCGGCTCCCTGGCCCTATTACTGAAAAGACCGGCAAGCCGACCGATGTCTGCAACGCTAGCCCCCAGAGTATTTCCAACGGTGACTTTGAGCAGCAGCGCGCATCTTGGGCTCTGGTGGATACCTTCCATTCGCGCGGTTGGACGGCGCTCCCTGCCATCGAGGCACTTTTCTCTCGTTTTACTGGGTCAGCATTCTGATTTTGAAAAGTATGGTCAGATTGGTCTTGGAATCACCCCTCCAGAGTTGGAAAGTAATACTCACATTGGTCCCGGAATCACCCCTCCAGAGTTGGAAAGTAATACTCACATTGGTCCCGGAATCACCCCTCCAGAGCTGGAAAGTAATGCTCAGATTGATCCCGGAATCACCCCTCCAGAGCTGGAAAGTAATGCTCACATTGGTCCCGGAATCACCCCTCCAGCTTTTAAAATGTATGGTCAGACTTCTTCCGGAATCACCTCTCCAGATTCGGGAGAGTGTGTTCAGATTTGTCCCGGTATCACACTCATGTCTTTCACAAAAAGTGCGGACAAACTGACAGACTAAGCCGATTATATATATTATAGTAAGGATAAGGATACTCACCTGAAATACTTCTCCTCTCAGTTCTCTCGCTCGATTCCCGAGTCGAGAAGTTCCCATAAGCTGCGGAACAATCTGTTCCGACCCGAAACATGGAATTGCTAAGTTTACGCTGTGAAGTTGGCTTAGGCATTCTGGGAGACCGGCTGCACCCAGAGGCGCCCGACGGATGCATGCATTGGAGGTGCGTTGCGCTTTCTAGCGGACCCCAAGCCTCAACCGAAACCGCAACGACGAAAAGCTGAGAAGGCTGTTGGGCTGCTCTTGAGAGCGTCCTCCTCGCCCCGAACGGGGGCTCGAGCTCTCTCCCCGAACATCAGAGAATCGCGTATAAAACGAGGAGCCGATTGCCGAAATAACAACCAGGCGCACAGCTCTCAAGACTCAAGCAACTCCGCTACTCAGCAAACAGAACCAGCTCCAGCAAGAATGAGGATCTGCGCGAGATACTCAAACGACGACGACCAGCACGACCTCGTGCTCGGGTCCTTCATTCATGAAGGCTCATTCAGAGCGATCATGCTTCACCTCCTGAAAATGTTCCGCCGGCGACAACAGTGGAAGTGCTTCACCCGCAAATACCTACTAGACTCCGTAGGGGGGGAGACGGAGGAGCTGCGCGCTCTTCAAGAGAGTCCTCGAGGTCGTGAAGTCCTCGAGGTGTACAAGGGCCTGTTCCGTGAGTTGACCAGACGTCAAGTTCCGGATACAGCGGAACAGCCGAACTTCAGCATCCTCGCCAGGCTCGGGCTGAAAAAGGAGGTCTTGGGGATGATCAAACCCGACTCCGGTTTCCCGACCGAAACGCGAGCGGCCGCCTGCGAGTTCCTCGAAGTAACGGTGTTCGACGGGCTCTTGAGCGGGCAGCTCTCGAGGAGAACCGGCCTCCGTCGCAAGCAAACACTCGACTACTTCCGCATGGCGCAACGAATCCGCGATGAGGGAGGCATCAAGCGCCAGTCCACGCCGGAGAAGTGTTTCGACTCTTTGGAAGACATCATCGCGATGGAGAAGCAGATCGCCGAAGGTCATCCGACCGAGTTCCTGGTCCAGTGCTGTCTGCTAGGCCTCGTGGATTCCAGGCATTTCCATGAGATGCTCACAGCCGTATCAACGCATTCGCAGCTGACTCGATTCTACCTCAGGATTTCGTCCATCCGCGAAATTTTCAGGGATCCGTTCGCGGATTTAAACAGCATATTCTGCCGCAGATTCGAGTCGATGATGATCTCTTCTCCGAAGTGGCATGAGGTTCTTCTGTACCTGAAGCTGTCTCGCGAGACGAGCGAGGTTTGGTTCGTCGAGGGCTTCGGCGCTGATTCGATCCCCGGCGAAGCGCTCGACAGTTTCCTTAGCCATCTTCTGCTCTATCTGCTCCGGTGCATTCGCAACGACAACTGGCGCGGCCGAGGCCGAGCATGGGATCATCGGGGGGTCGATGGGGCACTCCGGCAAGTGGAGGCAATGACCAGGAGCCTCGAGCTCCTCATTGGGAGGGGTGCGAGCCTGTTCTTCACGGCTGAGCAGCGCCTCAGAGCGAGCAGGGAGCTAGCTTGCAAGTATCCTGAACTCCTGGCGGATGATCGGCTCCCCTGTCAGAAGGTTTCAGAGAGCTCTTCCGCCGGGCTCCTGCTACAGATTTCGAAAGAGGCGCCCAGCACCGTGCTCCCGGACATCGCGCCGCTTCTTTGCTGTGCGCTCACTCTTGGGAAAAGAGGCACGGACTCCGACCGATATCAACCGGGTCGACTCTCCTGTCTAGCCGCGAGGGCTTGCAAATCAGCACAGGAGGGCGCTCGAGTTCCGGCGGGACTGGCTGCGTGGATCGAGATCCACCAGGAGTTCGGAGCTTTGAGCCACACCGAACCAACGGCAAGGTGATTCGAGCCCTGTGCCGACCTACATCTTAGAAGAGCTTCAGATCGAGAACCACGTCTTGCAAATATAGTTCCGTCCTCAGTATCAAACTTTTCTTGTCTCATAATTTCAGCCGAATCCGGCGAATGTGAATTCACATTTTCGCAGCGTTTTCCCGGATAGAGCTCCGCTCGATTCCGTCGAAAGGCTGTGAACTTTCCGTCGATGACAGTCCCGATATGCATCGACAGGGATAGACTTTCGTTGCTCGGTTTCGTGGAATATTAGCTTAGGAACAGTAGCCCCCGGATGCTGGGCTTTGCCAATGTTTCTAATGACCGGATGTGAAGTTTCAAGTGAATCGAAAATGTCGAAGAAATGGGCGATCGAACGGGGTCGAAGGCCAACTTGCGTATGGATTATGTTTGCCATCTTCCTCGCATGGAATCCAGTTCTGACGCATTCGAATGTTTGGAGGTGAAACATAGAGATGTTCGAATTCGTGTGGAGATCCCGCGACCTCACAGCCAAGCATCAAATGATCAGGGTTTGACAGACTATTTCTTCCGAAGCCTATATCAGTGCCGAGGGAAAGAGCTCTCGAGTCAGGCTCTCTCCGGCGTCACGTTCACGGAATTAAGTCGACGAAGCCTCCACCAAGCGGCGCATCGAGAGCCGCTTGACCTCTACGGGGGTCGTTTTGGTGCCGGACGATTTTGCTCAGATCAGGATCGAGGTCCTAGAAGTTATTCATCCAACCGAGATACCACTCTTACATTGCTATCGCAGATTCGAGGAAAACGATAATCGAGTCTCCGTTTATCTATATACATTAGAAGTCATGCATCTTCATCGAAGAGGTGTTGGTAGAGCTCCATCAGGTTCGTTCGGGCGGATGGGGGTCATTGAATGACGAGCTGAAATGGATCACATACCTTGATAAACGTTCTAATCACCGAACATCAGTGTGGGTGGCTTCTATATGTTACAATCTGTCATTCATCTGCATTTCGCACCTGCTCAGGTCAAAGTTGTTTGAGTTTTCATAGCTGTACAGGTGATAATGGGAGCATTCCTTCGCACACAATGCACACCTGCAGTTCTCGTCCGGGCTCTGTCTAACTCTCTCATCACTTATCTCATATGTTATCTTATATCGAAAGATGTCTTCTCTTGTATCAGGTAAGTCAAAAAGTTCGTCGGCTTTTCGAAGCCGCATTTTTGAAATTCCCGCGCTCTACAGCAGTGCCGCCTGGGAGTGCTGCTGGGTGTTTACACTGAAGAGCAGGCTCTCGGCTGCGCGCGGATACACCGCTCCCAACTTTATCGTATACTTTGTGGAATCAGCAGCTATTTGAAATGGAGGAAAAAAAAGAGCATTTTCGACACATCATGTTGTTCTCCTACCGCGAAGGCTTAAGTGCAGCGCAGACAACGCGGAAGATATGCGCAGTTTACGGCGAAAACGCACTACACAAATCCACGGTCGAAAAGCGATTCGCCCGTTTCGAAGCTGGAAACTTCAATCTTGAAGATGAGGCGAGATCAGGACGACCTCAAGTTGTGGAGACGGACGAAATCATGAGCTTGGTTACTTCGAATCCAGCCTGGACCATGAAAGAAATTGAAGATGTGACGGGAGTCTCTCACGGAACCGTTTGGAACCGCCTGCATCAGACAGGTTTCTCAAGCAAGCGGAATATCTGGCTACCTCACGACCTCACTGATACGCAGCTTGAACGACGCGTTGATACCTGTCACCTACTACTCCGGAAGAACCACAAGGAATCGTTCCTGAGGAGGTTGAAAACCGGCGATGAAAAATGGATACTCTACAGAAACGCAACACAGAGAAGAAGCTGGGTCCGCAAAGGTTCTCAGGCAGCAGCTATCTCCAGACCAGAACTTCATCAAAAAAAGGTCATGCTGAGCTGCTGGTGGGACTGCAAAGGCGTAGTGTTTTTTGAGCTGCTCCCGATGGATCAGACTATCAACTCCGAAGTCTACTGCAGACAACTTGAAGATTTGAAGACCGCAGTTGCATCCAAGCGCCCAGGTTTGGCAAACAGGTGGGGCGTGGTTTTTCAACATGATAACGGAGACCACACAAAAGTTTGACTTCCCGGCAGAAATTGGCGGGGTTTGATTGGGATGTGCTACCGCACCCAGCCTATAGTCCCGACCTCGCACCATCAGATTATCACTTGTTCAGGTCTCTGCAGAACTTTCTTGACGGCGCCACATTTGAATCTTTGGAGGATATTTAAAATCACCTCCATCGATATTTTGATAATAAAGAGAAAAAGTTCTGGGAGAATGGAATCATGGATTTACCAGAGCGATGGGCGAAGGTCATCGAACAAAACGGTCAATATATAATTGAATAAGAATATTGTTGTCTGCAGAGATTTGGCTCCTCAAAATCGGGTAGAAAAGCCGACGAACTCTTTGACTTACCTAATAGTTTGACACTCTTTCTCAGTGCCGGATGGGTGATGATATCTGGGTCCACCTCTGCCATTTTCTCGTGCCAGCTTTCAATGTAGTTGCGGGATGCTTCGGTCGTAGGGAGGTCGTATTTCTTCCTTATTTCCTCCGAAAGCAGTTGGGTGTCGGTCTCCCGGGAGTAGGCATCGCCAGGAACCGCGGTTCTCGGTTCTCCGAGAACCGTGGTCCGAGAACCGCAAGTGAGAACCGCGACCAACGGCCGAAATGATAAGGGCTGGCTCAGAATTTGATGCTCGATCCGTCGATGATGAGTCACGAGTCGGCAGTGGACTGTTTTCCTTCAATCCATGCTGTGTCCTCAAATGTTTGCTCAAAGCGCTCGTCGATCTTTCTGTCTCTAATTCCTGAGTTCCGAGATACGAAAACAATGACTCACTGGGTTTGGAACTCCGAACGCAAATGAAGCTACGGTCAGAGCTATATTTTTCGTTTCTCCCGGTGGGAAAGATTCCTCGCTATAGAAAACGGGATTCTCTCGGACAGAACCGGATCACAAGAGCGAGCTCAGAGAGATATTTTTGACGATTCGTGCAACGATCCGTGCCATGCGACTTGCGCAGCGCGATGGCGCGACGTGAGACGAAGCAGAGAGCATGGTGATTCTAAAAATTTGGCGCTCTCGTTCCTTCGAGGCATGGCCCTGGTGTGCAATGGGGTAGCATCGTCATCGTGGCAAGCTCCTCAGGGAGTGGGTGTCAGCCTGGCGGTGGCTTCAAATGATACTTCAGAACTTTCACTGAAACTTCGGCTCCCATTCTACCATTCGAACGATGAGGTGAGGTCTACCAAGGCAGTGCACGGTGAAGGTCTCGGCTCGCTGATAAGGGCGTTAGCTAAAAGCTTCTTCCGCGCGGCTTCTCGCGGTTCCAGAACCGCAGAATCTTGCAGTTCGTTGCGGTTCCGGAACCGCGGTTCTCGGTGTACTATCAACGCTTGTCAGATGTCGGAAATGTGGCGGGGAAGTATCGTTCACCGCGCAGGATATTCGAGGACTCGGATTCACAATCGGCGTTACTTGTGCCGTATGCCAACCTACCAAGATTGCTTCCACTCCCTTGTTTGTAAAATAACGCCCAAATCAGCGTTCTGTGGGTATCGAACGCTCCAGACTGTTAGCTCTCTGCGTGTACAACTAGAGTACACAGACTCTGCTCAGCGTAATGAATGGAATCGGTCTCATTGTCGGCCGACGTTGTCGAACTGCGATGCAAGTCAGAGATACAGCCCGATTCCAACAAAGTGATGGGCGGTCCCGCCAACGGATCGAGCGGCCTTCCCTCATCGAAGATAGCAACAGCGACGCAGAGGCGGACGATCTCGATTTAGTCCACGCGCCCGGTATCGATACTGAGTGGTATGTGGTCACAGTCCCCGTATCTCGAAAATTATATTCTCATGAAACTTCAAATCACTTTTTGAAAAACCCCCACCCGCGGACCTGGTTCCGCGGTTTTATCCCAATCCACGGGGGTCCGATTCTATCTGCGCACAATCGCGCGAGGAGGACACAAGTTGTGCCCCTAGAAATCCAATCTTATAGGGAGGGCTTCGAAGATCTTCCCAAATCGCGTGGATTTGGGAAGTTTTTTTTCTTGGAGTGTCGACGAATTCAATTGTTTTTCCCAACCTTTGTCGGCTCCTACCGGGATTGGATTCTAAGGGGCACAGGCCATGACTTCCCTCCTTCGAAGCAGGTGTGGCTTCTATCTTTCAGAGAAGCAGTCTGGTCGGTACGAGTGGAACCAGCTTTTTCGATGCCATCGGATGAATTAATTGTTGGTACAAAACTACCCATCCAAATGCGTTCGAATTTAGGCTATAGTTAATCGACAGAGATACCTTCCTGCACAGCATCGCGCTCCCTCCCTGAGGGGCCTCCAGGAAAAAAATCTTGAAAAGAACCCTTGTACGAGAGGGCCCACAACACCCAGCCCCCTTGAACCGATGTATTCGCTGGAAAGTCAGCTGAGCTCCCTTGGTCGAAGAAATGAAGGCTGAGATGGGGCGTTGCGATGGTTATTTCGTATCATGTGGCGCCGTTGGCGGGCGGTTTCGATCATTGGAACTATCTGCGCCCCCCGCTCCCTTGATGTGTCCACTATTCTTGGTTGGTCTTGCGCTAGTCGAAATTGAACTCCAGGGCGCGCTCGCCGAGTTCCGATGCAATATGGCCGTGAACACTTCGTTCAAGCTCAAGGTGTATTCGCGTGGCTAACCGAAGGTATGAAATGCTCACACCTGAAGAGCAGTTGAAGATAATCTCACTTCCTCATATAATAACGAGACATCGAGGCGGACACTGGAGAATGATCGAGCGAACGCCTCTGGGAACGAGATTCGCAGTCCGGAACGTCATCTCCCGCGGTCACGTACCGACGTTCCGATTTTGTCAGAGAACGAGGGGGGACGAGAAGGAAGACCCCGATGGAATCACTGTTTCCACGGTGGAAGAAGGTACAACCATATGCATTGTAATATAACAGGTAGAAAGATTTCTCTAATGGAGCTGTGTTTCTCATGAATCGAGTCCGTAGGGCATCTCATTATTATCGTTCCCAATCGATGGCACTAAAGGCGTGGAGGGGCACGGGGAGCTTCTTGTTGGAAAAGTTGGGTCCAGTGGGATTCTTCCTGAATTACTTTGGTCTAGCCGGTCGGGTGCCATACCTCGCTGAATCTTCCCCAAATCAGCAGGAGCGTGTTCTCAATGTGTCGAAACTTATACCTGAAGATTTTGATCCAGAGGGATCCCCAGAAGGACCAGATCGAGATCCAACGGGGGACGAAGAATTTCCGGTGAGAAACTCAACGAGATCCAGCAATAACCTATATATTGAACATTGGTATCACTCACATAAAGGTCTCGGAAAACGTCCCTGGCATGAAGGTGAAGGCGTTCATCTGGTGTCCTTATTAGAATTAGACAGACTGGTTTCACCCGCGGATTCAGACAGGAGTGAGGACGGACGAACAAAATCACAAAAAAAGCAGCGGAACGCAGCCCCAGAGTTAGAATTCAGCCACGGTTCGAAGAGATCGACGATGAAGAACCTCTTATAGCTGAATAACCCGATGTAGTTTAAGACTAGAACGATCAATCATCGACGAATAAACACTGCACATGCTATAAGAAATAATCTTTATTGTAGTTTCTAATGATATTTCAAATTCATTTTTCATTGTCGCAGTTCGGAACAACATCTCTATACATACAATATACATCCAGGGGTACCTAACAGAAGCAGAATCATTCCCATGCGCTCGGTTTAACATAGCCGACGAGAGGTTCGCCAGAACAGAGGGCGCGTCCGGGGAAACGCCCGTTCGCGAATCGATCCCCCAGATCTCCCTCAGTTGGGCATTTCTCCGCGACGAGAACCCTTCGCCCGTGTTCCTCCAGCGCCCTCAGGCTTTCGAAGCGTCTCACCAGCGAATCCCTCACACCTCGACGAGGGTTGTGGAGGTGGAAAAGCTTCGACTTCTCGAGAATGCGCCCGATATAGCTCTCGAAAACAGGCACCGCAAGACTCCTCGGGCGTTCGGCTTCCACGCACAGCTGGTTTAAGTAGGGTCCTTCAGCAAGATCCCTCCAGAAGTCGTGTGGAAGTCCCGTCCTGAGAGTGACAGTCTCACCCACTCTGAGCTTGAGCTTCTTCAAGCTTGAGCAGGCATTCAAGAAGCCCCGCAAGCCCTCCACCTCGCTGTAGTCCCGCAAACCTAAGCGCACAGTATGTACCTTGGGATGTGCCAAGCTCCGGTACAAGCATTTTGTCGCCCAGACGTTGTCTAGCGAGAGCTCCTCGAGACTCTCGAGAGGCCCCAACACGGGGAACCTGGCCGAAGTGAGCGCCGCACGGCAGCCCGAACATTTTGACGCATACCAATCTGAATCACAACTGCAATCCATGGTATCGCAGCCGGGCCTATGCTGTTCCGCCTTCACGATGAACTTTCTCAATTTGACGAGACCCGACAGCGTGTTCGGAAATAGTTTCGGTGAATCGGGCCGCCGTCGAATCTCGTCCGACAGCCAAGTCGGGAAGAGGAAACACTGTGGAACGGCCAGTGTTTCGAGGCAGGGAGCCAGATTTGCCAGGTCCAACTTCGTTGCGTCCTTGAACTCGCAGTGGCAATTGCTGAAGTCTAGTTCGATCAGCGCTGTCGACAAGCACCGATTCAAGTCGTGATAACGAAGGATGTTCTCTGCACGAGTGGGGTCGACTAGGCGCAGTGAAGTGGGCTTCCCCCATTCGGACTCGAAGAGGGTCGCTCGACCATTTTCTTCGGTGAGCTCGACCTCGAGGTGTCGGCTCAAAGCTTGGGGTTTCCCGTGGGCGTCTGGTTCAGAACGGGCAGGAATTCCGTTGAAGTTCCCGCGTTCGAAGATGAAGCATTTTTTCGCACTGCGCAGCCATGTCTCCACTGCCTCATTCCAGTTTTCACTGAACACGCACTCCAAGAGCTTCATGCGAGCTCGTTCGTTCTTCGAGTGATAACTGGTGCAGATGAATGTGTGGAGAGTTCTCCATCGTTTCGCCTCCAAGACGGGCAGTTAGGCGTCATTCCAGTGTGGGAAGTTGGCTTCGCCGACGATGTTGATGTGGCATGTTATGTCCCGAGCCAAGCCGAGGCTATATAAAGAGGCTTCGTTGAATAAACTATGCCTAGTCATTCGCTATCTTCGTTATCAGTGCAGACACAACAATTGGCGCAGTCGAGATCGGACCGGAATTTTTCGGATTTCACAGTTCTGTGATAGGTAACGTCGAGTTCATCCAAAGGAACGAGAGCTGATAGCGGTTATGGCCCCACCTCCAGATGCAGATAAAGGCGACCACCCGAACGACCTCGGGGCGGTACTAAGGAGCATGGCTGAGGCGATCGCAAAGCTGGCAGCGGCTCAAACAGGGAGTGTGGCAACAACGTCCGCATCATCCATGATGCAACACACGGTGGCTCTGCTGGGCACCTTCGTGTATAAGCCGGAGCAAGATCTGATCTTCAAACACTGGTTTGCTCGGAATCGAGAAATTTTGGAGCAAGCGACTCCCGATGACAAGGTCAGGGTACAATTACTCTTGAAAGCTCTGGGACCAGCGGAATATGCTCGCCTTCTCAGTCGATTGTCCCCAGTGCTTCCAGAAACAAAGCCGTACGCAGAGATGACGGGAATTCTCGAAAAGACTTTCGGCCCAACGAAATCGATATTCCGTAGAAGGCATGAGATTCTCAGCCAACAAGCTCCACTATCCGCGTTGTCCAACCCGGAGGAAATCGTGGACTGGGCTAATCTGAAGGGCGATCAGTTCGAATGGAGCTCCTTGACCGGAGAGATGTTCAAGATCTTTCTGGCTATCAATTACGCCGCTGGGCCGGCCTTCAAGAGCATGAGGAATGTGATGCTCAAAGCTGTTGACGACAAACCGGCTTTGACGATCACTCAGTTGCGCGAGGTTCTCACCGGCTACGCCACGAGGACCCGAGACTCCGCGATCGAAACGGGCGATGAGGCATCGCAAGTAATCGCTCAAGTGCAGCAGCGAAGTTCAGGGAGTCGAGGTGTCAAGCCAATTTCCAGGCAGCCTAGGACGGAACGATCCGATACCGGCAGCCGTGCGGGTCTGAAGTGTATCAGTTGCGGAGACCCTCACGAACGAGCGGGGTGTCGTTTCCGTTCCGCAACCTGCCATCACTGCCACAAGGTTGGGCATGTGAAGAAGGTTTGTAGAGAGTTCCTCAGGTCGCAAAAGAGGGTCTTCGCGGTTGATGTGCTGGAGGCTTCTGCCAACGAAGCACAGCCAAGCCGTGGGCGAGCTCACGCGACAGTTCGCATCAACGGGATTCCTCTCACTCTCCGTATCGATACGGGGGCCGATCTGACTACGATCGGAACGTCACTGTGGAAAAAGCTCAAGTGTCCGGCGCTTAGCCACATGGAATCAAGATGTACGGCGGTCAATGGTCAACCTCTGAAAGTTCTTGGTTTTTTCACCGCGAGATTTACCTTGGATCCTGCGTTTAAGAAAGGAGTGACAGACAAGGTCATTGTACTCGAGGAGGGCCAAGCCTCTTTGCTCGGAAGCGTTCCCACCTTCGGTCTAGGTCTAGTTCAACCTAGCGAGCATGTCAGCATTGCGGCAGTGTCCGCAACGCCGGCCGAGGACGAAGCGTGGGGTCGTCGCTTCCCGGAAGTCTTCAAGGAGGGGTTGGGTCTCTGCTCCAAGGTCGAAGTGAGTCTGGAGCTCAAAGAGGGTTCGAAACCCGTACATCTCCGTGCGCGGCCTGTTGCAGGACCTTTCCGCGAAGCCGTCGAGAAGGAACTGGATCGATTGCTCGAGAATGGCACTTTGTCTCGAGTGGAATCTTCGGAGTGGGCGTGTCCTATCGTCGTTGCGAAGAAGGCTAACGGCAAGATTCGCGTATGCGCGGACTTCTCAACGGGACTGAACGCAGCTCTGCGGGATATCTCGCATCCAATACCAAACATGGAGGATATCATGACTCGCTTTTCGGGGAATCGAATATTCTCCCAGTTGGATCTTTCAGATGCGTATCTTCAGCTCCCGCTCGAGCCTTCGAGCCGCGCTCTCACGACAATCAACACACACCGTGGATTGTTCCAGTACAACCGCCTTGTTTTCGGGTTGGAAACTGCTCCTGCAATTTTTCAGAGAGCGATGGATCAGGCGCTTAACGGCCTCCAAGGCGTTCTCGTTTACCTCGATGATATTCTGGTAATGGGCGCGGACCAGTCGGAGCACGATCGACGGCTGAGTGGTACCCTAGCCAGGCTTCAGGAATGGGGATTTCGGCTAGGCTTGCCGAAATGCACTTTTAATGCCCGGGTTGTGAAGTATCTAGGCATGATCATCGACGCTCAAGGGATCCGAGCTGACCCCGAGAAAATAGCGGCCATCCGGAATTTACGCAAGCCTTCGAACGTCGGAGAGGTTCGGTCGTTGCTGGGGTTGGTCAATTACTACGGCAAGTTTGTGGACAAACTTCATCAATCAAAGGCAGTGTTCGAGTCACTCTTGGCAAAATCCGTTCCGTTCAAGTGGACCACCGCTCACGACAAGGCTTTCACGGCAGTCAAGAGTATTCTTTCAGGTCCGCTAATGCTCGCGCATTATGATCCGCGACAGCGTCTGGTCGTAGCAGCCGATGCGTGCGACACGGGTATCGGCGGTGTCCTGATACAACGTTACGAAGATGGGTCGGAGAAAGCCGTTTTCCATATCTCCAAGTCGCTTACACCGACTCAACGCAACTATAGTCAAATTGAGAAGGAGGCGCTGGCTCTGGTGACCACAGTGGAACGCCTGAGAAACTTCGTATGGGGGCGACACTTCACGTTGCAGACTGATCATCGCCCTCTCTTGGCTCTTTTCCGGACTACAGATACGAAGGGGCTGAGCGAGCGCACTGCGGCAAGACTGAAGCGCTGGGCTCTGCGACTCGTTGGATTCGATTTCGAGATCGAATATGTTCGTACCACGGAGTTCGGTCAAGCCGATGCTCTTTCGAGGCTGATCCAAGAAGTGCGCAAAGACGCGGCGAGTTCTGATATGGACGAGGTGATCGCAAGCCTCGAGTGTCAAGAGACGGAAATCAAGAGCCTGGTGACCCTCAGGAAAGCTTTCACGCCTACCGGGGTCAAGATCCGGGAGGCTACGGAGAAAGACGACATCCTGAAAAAAGTGCTAGTTCGGCTGAAGTCTGGATGGCAGAAGGCGGATTTCAAAGATCGGGCGTTGCGTCCCTTCGCTCAACAAGCGGAATCGCTTTGCGACGCCGAAGGAGTTCTTCTATGCAACGAGCGAGTCGTGGTTCCAGTCTCCTTGAGAGGACCGGTGTTGAGCAAGTTACACGAAGGCCATCCCGGGGTAGTGAGAATGAAGGCATTGGCCCGGGCCCATTTCTACTGGCCAGGCATGTCTTCGGAGGTCGAGCGAGTAGTCAAGGCGTGCGCACACTGCGCACAGCAAGCGCCGAAGCCGATCAAGGTTCCCCTCGCACCGTGGCCGGATCCGACAGCCCCGTGGGTGCGAGTCCACCTAGATTTCGCGGAGCCGCAGAAGGGACTCATTTTTCTTGTAATCGTGGACGCTTACTCGAAATATGTGGACGCGGTTTTCATGAAGCGAGCTTCGGGGGAAGCTCTCGTCAAGTACCTCAGAGCCTTGTTCAGGCACTTCGGGCGACCAGAAACCTTGGTTTCGGATAATGGTCCTCAGTTCGTTTCAGGGGATCTAGCGCAATTCTGTGCGGACGAACACGTCGTTCATCTCCGCTGTGCGCCATACTCCCCGCAAAGCAACGGTCAAGCCGAGAAGATGGTCGGCACGCTCAAACGATCTCTAGAGGCCCCAAACCAGACCGCGCTGGACAAAGCCGTGGCGGCGTACAATTATACGCCGAACGAGACGTTGAGTGGGAAGACCCCGGCAGAGGTATTTTTCGGGCGGTGCCTCCGAACTCCGTTCGCAGTCTTCCGCAAGATCTCTGGCCAGCTCCCGGAAGCGGGACAAAGCTTTAAGGAAAGTTACGACAGGCACCATGGCGTGCGGCCCAGGGCCTTCACGAAGGGGGAGGAAGTGGTCGTGGAACTGAATCCCCGGAAAAGAGTGCCAGCCACGTTTGTCCAGGGCCTCGGGAAAGCCATGGCGCATGTGGAGTACGACGGCAGGCTGTTGCGCCGGCACCTTAATCAAATTTGGAAGCGGAGCTTCAGGCGACCCTCAGACTCGGCGGATTGCTCGGAGGAGTTTTTGCCGTCGGCCTCCGACCCAGAAAACGCGCAGCCGGCCGCGCAAGATCTGTGCCAGGACATCAGGCAGTCGTCGCCAACCGCGTCATCGGGGGACGCCGCGAGCCCGGATATCGACGTGTCGCAGCCCGCGACGCCGCAAACCAACGACCAAGAGCCGTCTGAAGCGACGGGCTCTCAGCGCGAAACGGTTAAACCCGCGACGCTACGCGTGCAGCCGGCGCGAGCGGCAAAGGCTCCGCAGGACTACCGCTGGCTTTCTGGGGTTCGTCGTCTATGGGGTCAAGACGACTGAAAGGGAGGGATGTTATGTCCCGAGCCAAGCCGAGGCTATATAAAGAGGCTTCGTTGAATAAACTATGCCTAGTCATTCGCTATCTTCGTTATCAGTGCAGACACAACATGGCACTCCTCGAGCGAATCACTGACATTCATGAGATCGATCAGGAGCGCCATCGGCGGATGACAGGGCCTGATTTCCACGTAGAGCTTCCGAACATTTCGGAATAGTGCACGTTGACTCTCACTTAGAACGATGTCCTCGGAAGCCGTCAAAGTGAGCTTCAATGTTGTCAGCTCCTTGAGCGGCTCGAGAACCTCGAGGATTCTCGAGTACTGCAGCGTCGAATTCACCAAGTTCAGCTCGTTCGCGTTGGGGCACTGGTTGGTGACTTCCTGGATGAGGTCACCAGACGACCCGCAGTTCTGGAGGTCGAGCAAGCACACCCTGCCCCCGTTCATGTCGAGCGAGTCCAGTTCTGCGTCTGAGATGGTCTCCGCCTTGACCGAAAGCTTCCGAACACCATTCGATGCTTCAAGAAGGCGTGGATGCAGCCTTTGGAAAGTCGCCAAGCTCACGATATCCAGCTCTCGGGCGATGAGATACAGGACGTCTTCGGGGAGATCGATGAGATTCATCTTGCACGGGTAACGAAGCCGTTTCGAAGAAACAAAGAACCAGTGACGCGATCCACACACTGTGAAACCTCACAGAAAGTAGCCTGAGACTCGATCCAGACCGCTTAATAAACCAGACTCAAAGCCCTCTCAAGAAAACCCTCACCGGACTCGAGCTCTCTCCAGCGGTGGCGCCCCCTGGTCGTCTGATGGGCAGCCAATGAGGTTTCTACATAGCTCATGACCCCGACTGAAGTTCAGCCCGAACTACAATTACTCAGCTCGTTGGCTTGGAGGATACCAATTAACGTCTGACCGTGGATCACAACCCCAACAGCTCCCGCACTTTCTTCCCGTAATGAGCCGGTTTGAGCGCAAGCTTATACTCATCCTCATCGACAGTTTTTATTGCGGGAATGTTCCGTTCCTTGCGAAAAATTTGACAAAAGGCTGTCTTGAAAAAGCAGAATCACTGGGAATATCTCGGGAGCTGCGAATCCTCCGAAGCCATGGCCGATGCATCGCATTCCGTGAGGTTCCCTGACGCTGTGTACCAAAATCCACGAATAATCGCGAATGGACTGGCACGATGAAATGCCGCACTCGTCCCATTTAACCCCTGGCGAAAGGCCAGGAGGCTCCCCGGAGAAATCTGGGATGCCAGAATCCGCTCAACGAACCATTGAGCTGAGAATCGCGAAACGAGGCTTCACCACCCTTCAAAACCACCACAAAACCTGCGGAAACATTCCACAGCAACCCCAAATGTTTCTGAATGCTCACGAGTAGGGGTCGCAGACTCGGACTCGTGAATTTTTGCGACCCCCACTCACGTGCTCCGAGTTCCAAGAATGCGAGTCGGGAATACGTACAACCGCCGATCAAGATGATCAGGGCCCGCGCAGTGCAGGTGCATAAAACCGCCGCCTGTTTCGCATGAAATGCGGACTGGCGGAGCAGCCACCGTAGGATACCAGTTCCCAACGGCTGGCATATCAGTTGTGATCACGTCATCCCGGGCGGGCATGCTTTATGTTATCAACTACATAGTCCCTGCTCGTCAATTATATGTTGACCAGCCGGCCTGCGGCCGCCTGTCCAGGCGGCCCCGCCCCTGGGCGGTGGGGCTTTCGAGTTCCTTTAATCACTGCTGGCAACTGTATAACGCGATCAGGTTCGATCAACTCAGTGTAGTGGGAATGCCTCTTGTTGTGCTTTATTCTGATTCTTCGCGTTTGATTTATTTAAATTGATTCTTAAGCGCCTCCGCGATTCTTCCGCATGGCGTGACCGTTCACATAACGTTGGGATACACAACGTTCTTCACCGAATCACTGTTTGATTTGATTTTGATCCGATCGAACGATGCGACTCTACTCAATGCGACATAAAGCTGTCCGTGATTGAAGACGTCCGCGTTCAGAACTACGCCTACTTTGGAGAATGTAGCTAGCCGGGTACCTTTCGTCACGGGCTGCATTGCAGCGGTAACCGGGAGATTACAACGTTAGAGTTCACTGTCAAAGTTGGGGCACCACACCGAGTGGCAGCTCGAGGATGGGTTTTGGAAGGGCCAAATCACTTCTTCAGCTTCCGCGAGTGGAAGTGTTGCGCGCTAGTGACGCATACTCGAACGTTACTTCATTCAAAGTCCCGTAGATGCAGTCGATCCTAGAGGTGTTCGATTGTCATACACAGCAAGAGGGAAGCTAATCGACATAAATGCCGCATCGGTGACCGTCGTGCAGGAGCTCTATTGACATCTGATAGACGCGCAGAGAAATTCTCCCAAGATCTGAGTCCAGTGGTGCGCCCAAGATAGTGGGAAAATGAGGAAGTTTTCCATGGTGACCTGAAATTATACACCCAATGGAATGTGAGCTCGGTCTTGAGGCTGAAGACGCCCTCTAAGGATGCCGGCGAGCGGAGCGCCAATAGGTTTCGTGTTTTGCGGTTCGCACGCGTGGTTCCCGAAGTCCCCGAATGCTGATCGCAGGGGATTGAGTGAGGTGTCGAATGGAGAGCGCGCGAACTCTCAGCTGGGCTGTGTCAGCTGTGAACGGCGCCGTCGGCGGATGGCTTCCAGCAGTTGAGCCGCTTCACAGCGACCCCGCGGTGAAGTAGAGCGGGTTCCATTTCTACATCTATCCCTGGGAAAATCGTTGGCCCGATGTTCCTTTGGTGCATACACGGAGTTTATCATGGTGATCATTCTGTGTGAGTTTCGAGAGATTGCAGGTAACTTTTTGGCGTCCGCACGGCGGTCGGCGCGGTGGTGCGGCCACGTAGATCCGCCGTGTTTTCACAACACGGACGGGGATGGATAATTCTTGCGCCGATTCTTGTGGCGTACGTTAAGCCCGGAATGGCGAACCCGTGGTGCGAGTAGCGAGTTCCGCAGAAGGGCCATGAACTTTTCAGCAACAGGTGAAATTTCGCTGCCATGAAGTAGATCCCTTTTTTTCTGAATATTACTCAGGAATTACGCGGGGAATGCTGCCGCTTGTCGACGTACCGGCCCGGCTACAGAATCAGAATATTCTGCTAGAGTTTCAAGAGATTCCTTGGAACTTTTTTGTCCACCGCCAGGTCCTTAGCCTTTTATATATAGTAAGGATGGCTGGGCACAGGGCTAGCACTCATATACCACGGAACGTATGTGAGCCACGAAAAAAACTCCAAAGATTTGTACCAGAGAAAATCATAATCCGTTCAGAAGAAAGCTTCGCTCTCCAAGCCCTTCACTGTTAACAAATCCACGACGGAATAAGTCGTGGTTGAGCTAAGCCCTACGTACTGACACTCGACGAAGAATGGCATTGAGCCTAACGGCCACGACAGACGTCCATCGTTGCTCATCAGACATCGAGGCAAGACTGATTGATACTCTCATCTGACGTTCGATCCTCCGAAATCCTCACGAATCATTTTTCATGCGCCAGTACCCAATGAAAGCAAAACAGGCGGTGATTTGATGCGTCTGACATGACCGTGTGTACCCTACTAATCATCGTCGGCAGTTTCGAATACCCCGACAGGTGAGATGAGCCGTGTGCATTCCGGGGATGTCATTGGATCGCAAGCAAAGACGATCCACTCTGGGCCCGAACTTGGCTTCATAGTTCTGGCATATCGGACAGGACTTCATGTATTCCATCACCAGTAGTGATTCACCACTGACCGAACATTTGGCCGTCCGAATCGCTTGGAGATCTTCATCTAGGTCCTCCAACCACCGTCATGACCAGGAGAATCATGGTATTCTGCCGAAATCTTCTTCCGCTCCTGAGCAGGCAAAAAAATCTTCCCATATACAGGGTAGTCATCGTAAGTCGGGAATTTTCTTACTCTCTTTTCTTTTGCTCATAAATCGGTGAGAAATTATCCGATGTTTCGCAAATCGGTTAAAAGATTGCTTTTTTTTCAAGGTTTCTCAGAAAACCAGTCGGCAAACTTCTGAAGTCGACCGATCGAATTCGTAAGTGTCAAGGTCGACGCAGGATAGGATGCTGCTCTAACGCCCGGCAACTCCAGATTTCTAGCTCAGGATCTGTGGGGAGGACGAAAGATCGTTTCAACCCTGACCTCAAGATCGACCTCCTTGCATTTCGGCCCGTAACTCCTCAGAGAAGCCGAAGTCGGAAAATTTCTAGATGGCGAAAAGCTCTTAGATTGGTCCAGACTACCTGACGAAGAAGTTTACGGGTCGATCCGACAACTTTTTCAAAAAATTGAGGAGGCAGGATTTCCGGGGGGAAAAAAAGGAAGAGAGAGTAAGAACATTCCCGAATTACGATGACTACCCTGTATACCCGTGGCCGTGGCCAATAAAAGAGCTTCTGACTCTTGCGGTGGGCGAGATAGCGCATTCGCATGACCAATGCTCTTCCCGGGTTTGTGGATGACCGTGAAATCAAACTCGGCAAGTTTGTGGATCTAACGAGCTGTTCTTCCCTTCGGTTCTTTCTTGGTGAGGAGTTCCTTCAAAGCACTGCGGTCGGTGTGTAGCGAGAACTTCTGGCCGTCAAGATAACTCCTGAAGTATTCTATTGCTTTGAGAACAGCAAGCATCTCGTTCTCATAAGTCGTATAGTTCTTTTCGGCCTTCGTGAATGTATACGAGTAATAACCGATGACCCGATCACGGTTACTCTCGCCCTTCTGAGTCAACACAGCACCGGTTCGCAAATCAGATGCGTCCGTTGTAAGGACGGAAGGCTTCGAAAAATCCGGAAGTGCGAGCACCGGATTCTGACTAATCTTCGATTCTTCTAGGATATCTGTCGGATTTTTTCGATAGCAATCCATCATAATTAGCAGTCAGTGTGTGGAGCTGAAAATTGAGGACCCGCTAACCGATGCCAGGTAGGTCCGGCCCGGTCGGAAGAGACCCGCGAACTGCCGCGCTGTTGCCCCTTTGAATCTCGATTGAGAGATCTTCGATTTGAGAACATCAAACGCTTCTTGATGTGGTTGGGACTACTTGAAGTCGGAGTCTTTTAGAGTGAGCTTTGTGAGAGGTCTCGCGATTGCGGAGAAATCTCTTATGATAGTTCGAGAATGACCACACAACCCTAGGAAGCGTTGCAGCTGCTTTACATTCGATGGTTCCTTGATACAGTTCACTTTTCCACAGACTCTTCTTTGGTTGATTTGGTTTTCCCATCGATGTTCCTTCCCAGAAACACAACCTGCGGCTTGACCAATGATGACTTTTTGAGATTTACTTTTAACTCCGCATCGTTAAGGGTCTTGAATAGCTTCTGTAGGTGAACGTCGTGTTCACGGTGGCTTTTGGAGAAAATTATAATATCCTCAATGTACCAACGGCAACGCAAACGATGAGCATGTAGGACTTGATCCATCATTTTCTGGAAATACTTTGGGAAGTTTTCCCAGTCAAAAGGGTTCACATTGTATTAGAGAGTGCCAAAACGAGTGGCGAAGGCAGAGAACTCCTTTGTTTCTACGGTCAATGGCTGTTGCCAAAAACCTTTCAACAAATCTACCGTCGAGAAAACTCTGCATCTTCCTGTTTCAGCAATTACCTCATCGATTTTCGGCAAAGGCCAACTGATTAGTTCAGTCTGATCGTTGACGAATCTGTAGTCTGTGCACAATCTCCCCGTCCCATCGGGTTTCGGGACCAATAAGATTGGACTTGCAAATGGTGAGGACGACTCTCGGATAATCCCGTGTTTCTTCATTGTTTCCAACTCCTGCTTGACATAGTCCTGTTTAGATCTCGAGAGTTTGTAGGGCTCCCGGCAATTCGGAGTTTCATTTTTCAAACGGAACGGTACTTCAAAGAATTTCACCTTGGGTGGATAGGCTGACTGACACACCACTTTTGTAAAATCGATCTTTTTGGAACGGTACTCCAAACGGAACTTTTTCTTTGTGTCTGACTTTGACCAATTCTTTTGGTCTCAGAGGTATTACATCTTTCTTCCTGCCCATGATCCACGAGCTACGTCGAACACGGATTCCTCATTTCAAGAATTTGAACAAGTCGTCAAATGCGACTTGAGTCAGATCGTCGGCGTTGTGATCCCGAAGGAAATCTTCTCGTATAGTTGCGGGAAGACATTCTCTCAGACCAATGATCGTGAGTGGTTTATAGGTAGTAGCGTCCGTTTCTAAAGCCTTCAGAGCATTGACGTGTCCCCAAGCGGTGTGGAAAAGGTCTTCCAAGCGACGTATGTCATCATGTCTGATCACACCGTGCGTTCTATTCAAATCTCGTAGAGCTTGAAGATGTAGGCTTTTGAGGTCTGAAGCCGAATGAAAGTGATCATTTAAATCTTTCCAAGCTAAGTTGAACGCGTCTTGTATGCCTGCGTAGTCTAGAACGATTCTGGATGCCTTCGATTTCGTGTTTATCGAAGACATCTGGTAAGAGAACCTACATATGTTCCGAACTTGAGTCTGTGTTGGACACGACGTCTCTTTCGAAAATGATCCTCCACCAAATCCATGATGTATTCTTCCCGTCGAACTCCGGTAGGAGTGGCTTCCTGGAGCGGGAATTCTGTGATGGTTGGGTCGAGTCTCCACCTCCGTCGTGGCGAAGATGATTCGTTGTTCTTCGGAGGGAATGTTCTTCTGGAAGACTTGAATACAGTTTTTCTAGAGTAGTTAGACATTGCTTGTCTAATCCTTCTAGCTTCAAAAATTCATAAGCGTCATCTTGTGTCATCTGTTTTCCGGCTGAACCTCTCAGCCAGCCCTTAGAAGTGTCCCGGGATCACCTTTCGGTATGGCGTCAGTAACACTCCCTATCGCCTCGCAAATCCCATTGCGGGCGGTGGGCTTGGGTCTTAAGGGGACATTCCCCCGAAATTTCTCGAATTTCCGTTATTTTTTTCAAAGGAAACGAGTCCGCTCAGATTGACACCACCTTGCGCAATGGTGAGCCGAGTCTCTCAGCCGTATTGCGTTAGAAAAAATGATTCGTTGGTGCTGTTTCTTCGAAAGAATCGTTCATTGAACCCATAGGGGAAAATCTCGTGCGAAACGAAACAGCCGATTTTTTTCGACCACTATATTTCCGCTCCCGGATATGACAGTCTCCACGATTGGGGATTCTCGAGAATCTGGTACAGGGGATGGCGGACACTCCCACAAAATTCCACATCACAACAGATCGGGAGAATCTCGTGCGGTTTCGTAGCTTAGGTGTCGTACCAGTTGAAAAAATGCTTTCGAGAAAAATGGTATCAAAGTTCCCCCGCAGCTGATTTCTTTTGAACGGGTAAAATTCATCGACTCATCAGTCAGAATCAATTCCTGGTCCATATTCGAGGGCATCAGAGTCCTCCGTTTCGAGCCTGGTTCGCTTCGTGCCTCCCCGGGCTTGGCTGGATCTTTCGTTGGCTTCCTGCACAAGAAGGTCGTCGCGGCGTAGAAGAGCGTCGTTGCTATGCTGTCCCAGTTCGCATCCTAGTTCTTGCAAGATGAGGAACAGCGCTCTCCGTCCTTCGTTGAACGTATAAGTCGCAACGTTCACAGCCGTCTCGAGCTGCTGACTTGCGCAAAATCTAGATTTCGGCACAAGACACCAAACTGTAGTGTGGAAGGACTCGTTGTTATTCTGCGAATGCCCTCCAATGCATCTCTCAAGCAGATCATCACGCGACAGATCCGAATAGATTGGCTTCAAAGCTTCGAGATGGATGCCGGTATTCGCTTCGTTTAGCTTCCGCTCGCTTATACCCACACCAGCTATTCTCTCCCTCGGGACAGTAAAAGTGTTCCGGTTTCTCATCTGAAGCTGTCCGGTGGTGATAGGTTGCCCATGTCGCTCGCCGCTTCATTTCTTTTTTCGACGGGTTCGAACGAATCGCATTCCCGAAGTATCTGGTCAATCTATCAATTTCTTCACCAGAAAGCTGCCCTCTCCCTTTGAGAGAAGATTTGGACCTGACCAAATTCCGAAGCCTAGTTCCCATCCTCTTGCTGACATGCCCAATGCATTCTTTCTTGATGACCGGATTCTCTGCAGCGTATGGGTTCGCAATGTAATGTCTGAACATGACTCCTCTCTCCTCGATCGGTCTCTCGGACAGTTCAACGGCTCCAGCCGATTCCATGGAGGCACTCGATCCTTCGTGATTCACACCACAGTTGGGGCCGTGTTCCTCCATCGCGTCTTCGAATTCAGCAGGTCCTTCCTCAAGTGACCAGCGAGAACAAACGGAACAATGACGGCTTTTCACAATCACATCAAGAACTTTGTTGCTCCACACGCCAACTGCAGCAACTAACCCAAACAACCCATGATCCATCGACAGAGACGGCCACGGCTCTGGGATCATCGAATGTCTTGGCCTTCCTCGTCTTCTCCAGTTCCTCTTTAGCCGCTTTCATCATATAAAACTGAGCTACCTTCTGTGCCGAGTCTGCGATTTTCTGAGAAGCGTTGTAGTATGTCTTCCGCCCGACAGACTGGAACTCCATCAACGTTCAAAACAAATTCAATCCATGGAATCCCACTCCGATCTGCCTCATAGCGAAAACGATGCGCTTGTTGACTTCGTAAGCGTTCCAAACATTGGGTCCTGGATCGATCTCCTTCAACTTACAATTTCGCAGCGAACTTCCAGCTTGAATCCAAGAGCGTTCTGCTTCTCTTGCTTGAACGAGATATCCCCATCACAAACTTTGCACTTCAGAAACGTGGAGAGCTTCTTGAAGACAGACGAAAATTCAACGATGACATACCCGAAGTCCTCGGGTGACGATCACAGTCCCGGAGCAAGGCTGATGGACGTATTCTTTTGGGAGGAAGAGAGAGCGCGCCAGCTATGAATTCCGACGGTTCTGTAGTACGGACCGGCCAGGCACCTTCGGGGCAGGCAGAGTACTTCGGCTAAGCGCCTACGGGCCCGGCGAAGTACTTGCAAACAGACACACAAATGTCTTGTTACACCGAGCATCAGCGCAGCCTTTTTCGCAATGAGATTCGGTCGCCTTTTCCTGCGAGTAGATGGGAATTCACCGATCGGAGTGCAACGTTAACTTGAAGGGGAAGGGCAGCCACCGTGGCTACGGTTCCTTTACGCGCGCTTTGAGACAGTTTCTCTTGTGTGCGATCTCCGAGAGCAGCGTTTCTAGTGAGTTCCTTGCGACATTTCATTAGTTGAGCATCATTGATTATTTTCCCTACTCTTCAGTCCTATCAAGCTCCCTGGTCTTTCTGGGGATCTTCCTGGTCTTTAGAGCTTCTTCGCTCCCCGGAGCTTTTCCTCTTCTCCATTCTAGATAAGCAGTTTCTGAGCGGCAAGCCAGGCGCTTGCTAGGCCTAAGTTAGCCGGAAGTTCAGACATATAGTTCCTAGGCGGCAGGCAAGACGCTTGCCAGGCCCTGGTGAGCGGACACCTCAGAGAGGTATTCTCTAGGCGGCAAGCGAGGAAGTTCCACTCTACAGACTCGAATCCAATGCTTTCCACCACGGTCCGTTTGTTCCGCCTGGGTCCACTCTTCTGCATGTCCTGATTCTATGTCTTCAACTGTCTTTATCTTTACTCTAATCTCTAATTCTCTATCAAGTCAAAATGCAACACTCAGGAGGAAAGCCACGAGAAACTCATTTCGAGCAGTGATGAAGAAGATGCTCTTACACCTAGCTGAGCCATCTCAGCGGTAGGGTGCAGCCATCTGTCCTGAGCAGAGAAATTCGAGGTACTCTGGAGCTGCTTCCTTTTCCGTATGATCCGAAATCCGAACTGAGCATGGAGAAAGAAAGCTTCTGCCCCTGATAGAAATGCCTTCCAGTGACCGCGATATAGATCATTTCCATCCGGCAGACTGAGTTATGATTCGAGCTGCCATGAAACAGGAAGAGCACTCTCTACCTGCAGTTTCCGTCAAGCATGTCGCTACCACAATCTCGAAGTCCGAGTACAAATGTTTCTCTTCCTATTCTATTCAGGATAGAGCGAAATCGATGAAAATTGTTAGACTTCGCCAACTTTCGAAGTACAAATGCTGTTCCCAGCGTTCCGTTCACAACGCGCTCGACTCCGGCGTCCAACAAGGGAGGTCATTCTCCAAGGAACGATCCAGGTCTTCGAGTTGTCTTGGCGCTCGCTGACGGAATGTTCACGTTCGAAAGGACTCCTGTACTCTTTACTCCAGATATTCCATGAATCCCATCCGACAAAAAGTCCGCGTCGGCCAGACTCGCAGTCCAGGCTGATAGACGCTTGGCGGCGAGCGACCGGTTCTCATTGAGGGGAGCGTGGTTGTATTCCTCGCCGACAAGGACGAGGCAGCTCTCGGCGCGCGTTTCTCCCGACGTCACGGCTTTCACACTCGAATGCAACCGAGATGCAGCGAATTCGCAGGCGGGGCGAATCGAGTGACCGAAACGGGGCCCAAACTTCCAAGTTCCTCAGTATTTCGTCAGATTCGGGTCTCCAAGGGATTTAGCGGTGTGGAAAGTCTCCGAAACATAGGACGGAGGCATCCAATTTCCATTCGTGGCCCGCGGATGAATTTCGTCCTCGTAATTTGACTCCCGGTGTGAATATCATGGCGACACTCGGCGAATGAGTGGGTGTCTCACAGAACCCTCCGAAATTCGGATTCAGCACGCTCAGTTTCCGTCTGCAGGAATGCATTCATTAGCTGATCGCCGGGACTGTGATACGGCGGTCTAGGACATTTTGGCTCCGGACGTTTTGACACGGACACTTTGGCCCCGAAGACAGTTTGGCTTCAGACATTTTGGCCTCGGAGACATCTTGGCTCAGGACATTTTGGTCTCGGAGACGTCGTGGCTTAGGACATTTTGGCCTCAGGGACATCTCGGCTCAGGACATTTCGGCCTCGGACGTCTTGACTCGATTTCGATGGCGAGTTATATCCGATACCTTGAGGGTTTGACCAATGCTTGCGTAGCTTATCCGTTGTTCTGATGACCTTTACCGATCTTGACGTAGGCCCTCGCGAATCGAGCCTGTTTTCAGATTCCATACCGCTAGCTTTGTAACCCGAATATAGGAGTACGGGATGATTTCCGCACCACGGAGAGCGGAAATCATCTGACATTAATATCTGCTAGTATCTTGTTGAGCATGATTCGATCGAACCTACGAGGCCTCTTTCCGATCAATTCAGGATAGAATCATGGTTGGCAACATGGGAAGATCCTCGCAGGAATCGATATCAAGTGATTCCCGCTCTCCGTGGTGCGGAATTCATTCCTGCTCTAAGATAGCGGACGAGATGCACCATAGATCCGGGTGTACTATACGACCTCGCTCTCCGAAGATGAGGATGTCCAAAGCCAGGATGTCTCCGAGGCCAAAATGTCCAAAGCCAAGATGTCTCCGAGGCCAAAATGTCTAAAGCCAAAGAGTCCGTGCCAAAACGTCCGAAGCCAAAATGTTCAAAGCCAAAATGACCGGCTCCGGTGATACGGACCCAAGTCCTCATCGCTATTTAGAAAAACGCCAACGTGTTGCTTGTCTCGAAGCTTTTCTTGGGAAGTTGAAGCTCCTGAACAGCCCCATCCAACTTCTTGTGTTGATTTCCGCGGAACTTTCTTTCAGCTGGCCGTTTCCAGCCGGAGCCGGTCATTTTGGCTTTGGACATTTTGGCTTCGGACGTTCTGGCACGGACTCTTTGGCTTTAGACATTTTGGCCTCGGAGACATCTTGGCTTTGGACATTTTGGCCTCGGAGACATCCTGGCTTTGGACATCCTCATCTTCGGAGAGCGAGGTCGTATAGTACACCCGGATCTATGGTGCATCTCGTCCGCTATCTTAGAGCAGGAATGAATTCCGCACCACGGAGAGCGGGAATCACTTGATATCGATTCCTGCGAGGATCTTCCCATGTTGCCAACCATTATCCTATCCTGAATTGATCGGAAAGAGGCCTCGTAGGTTCGATAGAATCATGCTCAACAAGATACTAGCAGATATTAATGTCAGATGATTTCCGCTCTCCGTGGTGCGGAAATCATCCCGTTTTCCTATATTCGGGTTACAAAGCTAGCGGTATGGAATCTGAAGACAGGCTCGATTCGCGAGGGCCTACGTCAAGATCGGTAAAGGTCATCAGAACAACGGATAAGCTACGCAAGCATTGGTCAAACCCTCGAGGTATCGGATATAACTCGCCATCGAAATCGAGTCAAAACGTCCGAAGCCAAACACTCCGAGGCCGAAATGTCCTGAGCCGAGATGTCCCTGAGGCCAAAATGTCCCAAGCCACGATGTCTCCGAGGCCAAAATGTCTGAAGCCAAACTGTCTTCGGGGCCAAAGTGTCCGTGCCGAAACGTCCGAAGCCAAAATGTCAAAAGCCAAAATGTCCTAGACCGGTTTCCAGCGACGTGTGGAGCGACTACCTTTGTCAGCGAATCTTTTCCCCTTCGGAGGCATGATTTTTGCGAATGGAACAAACGAAACTGCAAGTAGACCGCGCCAAATCACTACAGGCGGGTCAATCGTGCCGCGGCGGCGGAGTATCTCTCACGCGCCTCGCGCACCGTTGCGCGGGAGAATTCGAATCTGTTCTTCGATAGGAATGAGCGGCGTTTGGGAAAATGTGGCCGAGAACTGTCCTGAAGGCATCAGTATAGTTCCGATAAATTCCACTGGGGAAAAACTGTGTCGATTCGGGAACGACGCTCCGAAAAAGCAACACTCCGGAGCCGAAAATCGAATTGAAAATTCGTGTACGTTCTAGCGAGGAGGAGTGGAGCATTCTGCACGTACAATTGAAAAATCGATTTTTTCAGGGAAGTGTTCCCTTTAGATGGTCCAGATTCAATTCCTATATAAGTTAAATTCTCTTTTTACCACATAAGAAATTTTGTTGTCCCGGCCGGGGATCGAACCCCCGTCTTCTTGTGTCGTGGGGAGTTCTTCTCCTCCTAGGAGTAGGATTTTCTTGCGATGTTGGTCTAACTCCATATAAGACGCCACACAAGCCGGGGTGTTTTCGAAGAATTCCACCGTTTCAGTCTCCTCTATCAGTTTGCTGACAAATGTTGACAACATTTTTAACTGACCTTCTGCCTTACTTGCGGAATCGCGAGTATCTGGCATCTTCACTGCGACTGCGCCAGTAGTAGTCTGGGCCTATGGACTGCTAAACGGTACTTTTTCAGTACTGCTTATATAGCGACCGCTACACTACTGATCATTCGAAGGCAGGCCTGATTTCGGCGGGAGGCAGAGCACAGAAGCCCAAAACGTGCTTTAGTACCTTCTTGACCTGATGAAGGATTTGTAGCGGAGAAATTTCTTCAGTGTCCAATGAATCCCAAGACTGCGACATGTTGAGTTCGTTAAGTCTTGTTGCCCGACTCGGCCTCGATCCGATGAGCATGGTCCCGTCACTATGGATCTTGTGGTTTATTGTTGTGTCTGCTGCCATCTCCAGGATCACTGAAGTCAAATTCCAAACTGCGGCGGGTGTACCTAAACGACGTCGCAACGCGGCATTGTTTGATTCTACGGCGCTGTATGTGCGTGCGATTATCCTGTAAACTGGAAGATCGTCGGGTCGGACCCGAGTTGACCAAAAAGTACGCACGTAATTTATGTGTCTCTCGAATTGCGGATGTGCAAGTTCCGCCGCTGCAGCAGAACATCATTCGAAGGCAGGCCTGATTTCGGCGGGAGGCAGAGCACAGGAGCGCAAAACGTGCTTCAGTATCTTCCCCGGACCGTTGCGCTCTCCAGCCAAACCGATTTTCAGAGACCTGGCCATTCGAATTACGCTTTGCGCGTAATGGAACAGTCAGCCGTCGACGGTGCGTAAAAAACGGGTACACTGCTCCTACTGCCGAATGCAGTTCGCGAAGACGCAACAGATTCGGCGGTCTTACACCCATGAACACGCGCCGTGGCGGATCCAGGAGTGACTCAAGTGGGGGGTAGATTTTCGACGGGACTTATGACTTTTCCCCCTTGCTCTCGGTGGTTATAACTGGGAAAATTACTTCTCGACTCGGTAAATGGGGGAACGTACAATTTTATCGAACTTTGGAAGGCTCCTTAGCCGTGACAGAATCGATAAAGGAGAGTCTCTAGTTGAAGGGGCTACTCTGTATGTCGCTCGAAAAAAATCTAGGGAGGGGCGAACAGACTAGAAATTCCTTCCGAAGGCACTCAAGTCGATGGGAAGGAGAGACCAGAATCGAATTGACCAGATATTGCTGCTCGTAGCTATCGAAATCAGTGGTTCTCAAAGTGGTCGATGGCCGATCTCCGGTTTACAGAGGTGATGCCGGGGTGGATTTGACCATACTTCTTGGCGTCCACGTAGGTGGATCAAGGGGTCGACGGTCGACCCCCTGGGGGACGACAGTCCATAAACTTCAACGAAGTCGCCTAGGGGGTCGATGGGTCAGTGGAGTTTGAGAACCACTGATCTACAGTATTCGATAGACTCGTTTCCCCTGGGCGTCGAGCGACCTGCTTGATGCCGGAAACTTTCCTGCTCAACTATGACTTCGTCTCGGTTGAACAAGTGCCTCGATTGCCGCCTACGAGCTACCTATCTGCCGTAGCATTTCACGAAGTTCTGGCAAGTGCCTCGCTTGCCGCCCAGGAACTGTCTGTCCGAACAGCCGAACTTTCAGTTAATTAGGGCTTTACAAGCACTTGGCTCGCCACACAGAAATTGCTGATTAAGAATGGAGGATACAAAAATGTCTGAAGAGCAGGAAGTTGCAGTCGGGAGGAACTTTGCGGCTTTTCTCTTTCTTTCTTGAGACCGTATTCTTCTCCTCGCGGCACACGAAAGTGAGGTAACGCTACAGATTTTTCCATTCCGCCAGCATGTAGAGTGACCTGAGAGCATCCACCAGGCCCGCCAGTAGAATGGCTTGAATCGTTGACTTTTCTGGATGCGAACACAAAGTTAGTTGGACTCAAGTTGTCGGAACTCAGTTAAACCAATTTATTCTCTGGAAAGTTAGCTGAGCTCCCTTGGTCAAAGAAATGAAGGCTGACATGGGGCGTTGCGATGGTTATTTCGTATCGTGGGGCGTCGTTGGCTGGCGGTTTCGATCATTGGAACGATCTGCCCCCCACCCCCCCTTGATGAGTCCACTATTCTTGGTTGGTCTTGCGGTAGTCGAAATTGAACTCCAGGGCGCGCTCGCCGAGTTCCAATGCTATATGGCCGTGAACACTTCGTTCAAGCTCAAGGTGTATTCGCGAGGCTAACCGAAGGTATGAAATGCTCACACTCGAAGAGCATTTGAAGAGAACCTAACTTCCTCATATAAGAAGGAGACATCGGAAAGGACACTGGAGAATGTTCGAGCGAACGCCGCTGGGAACGAGATTCGCAGTTCGAAACGTCATCTGCCGCGGTCACGTACTGACGTTCCGATTTTGTCAGAGAACGAGGGGGGACGAGAAGAAAGTCCCCGATAGAATCACTGTTTCCACTGTGGAGGAAGCTACAAACATATGCATTGTGTGGGAAATATGCGGGATTTTTACTAGTTTCTAGGAGTTACGAAGAACACATTGGCTTCTTCCACACGCACATCTCTCTGTCTCCCATTTATTCCCGTAGAAGGCAAGCTGATGTGTTGCGCTCACGCCGTTGGAATGGCGCCTCGATTTAAATTATAAACGCTCACAACTTGAATCTCTTGACACATTGTAGTATAACAGGTAGAAAGATTCCGCTAATTAAGTTGTGTTTCTCATGATTCGAGTCCGTAGGGCCTCTGATTATCGTTCTCAAGCGCCCAAGCCCAAGCGCCATACCTCGCTGAATCTTCCTCAAATCAGCAGGAGCGTATTCTCAATGTGACGAAATTTATACCTGAAGATTTTGATCTAGGGGGATCCCCAGAAGGACCAGAACAGGATCCAACAGGAGACGAAGAATTTTCGGTGAGAAACTCAACGAGATCCAGCAATAACCTATATATTGAACATTGGTATCACTCACATAAAGGTCTCGGAAAACGTCCCAGGCATGCAGGTGAAGGCGTTTATCCGGTGTCCTTATTAGAATTAGACAGACTGGTTTCACCCTGGGATTCAGACAGAACTGAGGACGGACGAACAAAATCACGAAAAAAGCAGCGGAACGCAGCCCCAGAGTTAGAATTCAGCCACGGTTCGACGAGATCGACGATGAAGAACTTCTTATAGCTGAATAACCCGATGTAGTTTGAGACTAGAACCATCGATCATCGACGAATAAACACTGTACATGCTATAAGAAATAATTTTTATTGTAGTTTCTAATGATATTTCAAATTCATTTTTCATTGCCGCAGTTCGGAACAACATCTCTATACATACAATATACATCCAGGGGTACCTAACAGAAGCAGAATCATTCCCATGCGCTCGGTTTAACATAGCCGACGAGAGGTTCGCCAGAACAGAGGGCGCGTCCGGGGAAACGCCCGTTCGCGAATCGATCCCCCAGATCTCCCTCAGTTGGGCATTTCTCCGCGACGAGAACCTTTCGCCCGTGTTCCTCCAGCGCCCTCAGGCTTTCAAAGCGTCTCACCAGCGAATCCCTCACACCTCGACGAGGGTTGTGAAGGTGGAAAAGCTTTGACTTTTCGAGAATGCGCCCAATATAGCTCTCGAAAACAGGCACCGCAAGACTCCTCGGGCGTTCGGCTTCCACGCACAGCTGGTTCATGTAGGGTCCTTCAGCAAGATCCCTCCAGAAGTCGTGTGGAAGTCCCGTCCTGAGAGTAACAGTCTCACCAACTCTGAGCTTGAGCTTCTTCAAGCTTGAGCAGGCATTCAAGAAGTCCCGCAAGCCCTCCACCTCGCTGTAGTCCCGCAAACCTAAGCGCACAGTATGTACCTTGGGATGTGCCAAGCTTCGGTACAAGCATTTTGTCGCCCAGACGTTGTCTAGCGTGAGCTCCTCGAGACTCTCGAGAGGCTCCAACACGGGGAACCTGGTCGAAGTGAGCGCCGCACGGCAGCCCGAACATTTTGACGCATACCAATCTGAATCACAACTGCAATCCATGGTATCGCAGCCGGGCCTATGCTGTTCCGCCTTTACGATGAACTTTCTCAATTTGACGAGACCCGACAGCGTGTTCGGAAATAGTTTCGGTGAATCGGGCCGCCGTCGAATCTCGTCCGACAGCCAAGTCGGGAAGAGGAAACACTGTGGAACGGCCAGTGTTTCGAGGCAGGGAGCCAGATTTGCCAGGTCCAACTTCGTTGCGTCCTTGAACTCGCAGTGGCAATTACTGAAGTCTAGTTCGATCAGCGCTGTCGACAAGCACCGATTCAAGTCGTGATAACGAAGGATGTTCTCTGCACGAGTGGGGTCGACTAGGCGCAGTGAAGTGGGCTTCCCCCATTCGGACTCGAAGAGGGTCGCCCGACCATTTTCTTCGGTGAGCTCGACCTCGAGGTGTCGGCTCAAAGCTTGGGGTTTCCCGTGGGCGTCTGGTTTAGAACGGGCAGGAATCCCGTTGAAGTTCCCGCGTTCGAAGATGAAGCATTTTTTCGCACTGCGCAGCCATGTCTCCACTGCCTCACTCCAGTTTTCACTGAACACGCACTCCAAGAGCTTCATGCGAGCTCGTTCGTTCTTCGAGTGATAACTGGTGCAGATGAATGTGTGGAGAGTTCTCCATCGTTTCGCCTCCAAGACGGGCAGTAAGGCGTCATTCCAGTGTGGGAAGTTGGCTTCGCCGACGATGTTGATGTGGCACTCCTCGAGCGAATCACTGACATTCATGAGATCGATCAGGAGCGCCATCGGCGGATGATAGGGCCTGATTTCCACGTAGAGCTTCCGAACATTTCGGAATAGTGCACGTTGACTCTCACTTAGAACGATGTCCTCGGAAGCCGTCAAAGTGAGCTTCAAAGTTGTTAGCTCCTCGAGCGGCTCGAGAACCTCGAGGATTCTCGAGTACTGCAGGGTCGAATTCACCAAGTTCACCTCCGTCGCGTTGGGGCACTGGTTGATGACTTCCTGGATGAGGTCACCAGACGACCCGCAGTTCTGGAGGTCGAGCGAGCACACCCTGCCTCCGTTCATGTCGAGCGAGTCCAGTTCTGCGTCTGAGATGGTCTCCGCCTTGACCGAAAGCTTCCGAACACCATTCGATGCTTCAAGAAGGCGTGGATGCAGCCTTTGGAAAGTCGCCAAGCTCACGATATCCAGCTCTCGGGCGATGAGATACAGGACGTCTTCGGGGAGATCGATGAGATTCATCTTGCACGGGTAACGAAGCCGTTTCGAAGAAACAAAGAACCAGTGACGCGATCCACACACTGTGAAACCTCACAGAAAGTAGCCTGAGACTCGATTCAGACCGCTTAATAAACCAGACTCAAAGCCCTCTCAAGAAAACCCTCACCGGACTCGAGCTCTCTTCAGCGGTGGCGCCCCCTGGTCGTCTGACGGGCAGCCATTGAGGTTTCTACATAGCTCATGACCCCGACTAAAATTCAGCTCGAACTACAATTACTCAGCTCGTTGGCTTGGAGGATACCAATTAACGTCTGTCCGTGGATCACAATCCCAACAGCTCCCGCACTTTCTTCCCGTGATGAGCCGGTTTGAGCGCAAGCATATACTCATCCTCATCGACAGTTTTTATTGCGGGAATGTTCCGTTTCTTGCGAAAAATTTGACAAAAGGCTGTCTTGAAAAAGCTGAAAAAGCAGAAACACTGGGAATACCTCGGGAACGGCGAATCCTCCGAAGCCATGGCCGATGCATCGCATTCCGTGAGGTCCCCTAACGCTGTGTACCAAAAACCACGAATAATCGCGAATGGACTGGCACGATGAAATGCCGCACTCGTCCCATTTAACTCCTGGCGAAAGGCTAGGAGGCTCCCAGGAGAAATCTGGGATGCCAGAATCCGCTCAACGGACCATTGAGCTGAGAATCGCGAAACGAGGTTTCACCACCCTTCAAAACCACCACAAAACCTGCGGAAACATTCCACCGCAACCCCAAATGTTTCTTAATGCTCACGAGTAGGGGTCGCAGACTCGGACTCGTGAATTTTTGCGACCCCCACTCACGTGCTCCGAGTTTAAAGAATGCGAGTCGGGAATACGTACAACCGCCGATAAAGATGATCAGGGCCCGCGCAGTGCAGGTGCATGAAACCGCCGCCTGTTTCGCATGAAATGGGGACTAGCGGAGCAGCCACCGTAGGATACCAGTTCCCAACGGCTGGCATATCAGTTGTGATAACGTCATCCCGGGCGGGCACGCTTTATGTTATCAACTACATAGTCCTCGCTCGTCGATTATATGTTGATGGCTGGGCACCGGGCTAGCACTCATATTCCACGGAACATATGTGAGCCACGAAAAAAACTCCAAAGATTTGTACCAGAGAAAATCATAATCCGTTCAGAAGAAAGCTTCGCTCTCCAAGCCCCTCACTGTTAACAAATCCACGACGGAATAAGTCGTGGTTGAGCTAAGCCCTACGTACTGACACTTGGACTTCGTTGCTCATCAGACATCGAGGCAAGACTGATTGATACTCTTATCTGACGTTCGATCCTCCGAAATCCTCACGAATCATTGTTCATGCGCCAGTCCCCAATGAAGGCAAAACGGGCGGTGATTTCATGCGTCTGACATGACCGTGTGTACTCTACTCATCATCGGCGGCAGTTTCGAATACCCCGACAGGTGATATCGATACCGGAATCACCTCCCTACACTCCGAAAAGTGTGGTGAGATCGACCCCGGGATACCCTTCCTAGATTTCTGAGAATATGGTCAGATCGGTCCCGAAAGCACCTCCACTGTGCCCGAAAAGTCTCCCCGTCCATCTTTTTTAAACATTCCACAACATGCAAGGGGAGGGTATCCCATGACCTCGAAGAGAGGCCAAGGAGTCTGGCTGGCGTCATACCGGGCCGGTGCACCTTATCGCCAGGACTCGCATACCGGGAATAGTATGGAGGGGGTCCGAGGGCTTATCGATTCATCAGCAGAGATTCGATGAGTTCGCCGAGGGTGATTCCCCGTTGGAAACCTTCATTTTGAACGAATGGAACGCGGCGGTTCGTCTGATTCAAGCAATACATCAGAATCTGTCGGAAATCAGCAAAATCGTCACAGTTGGGGTGAATGGCGAAGCGAGAGGAGGGGAGGGGGTCGCTGGCCCATGTCCTTCCTTGTGAGCCGCTTTCAATATCATCGAGGGTCGTCGAGCTGGGCGGATAAAAGTATTTCGATGCTCTCTTCGACTCGTTTTCACTCCGAATCCCTTCAAGCGTTTGGTATCATTTCTGAATCACAGGATGTCCAAGACCGTCTCACAGTTTGGACAGGCTCATGTGTATGGAACCAACACAGCCGCTCACGCTCCGCTGTGAATATGAGGCAAGCATGAAGTACCGTGCGACGGTAATTTTCCGATACCTACGGACTTTTCCAATTCCGATAAGTCGAATACCGATTCTGATTGACTCAGTGAACTGTCTGGTTGCGGTGTAAAAACAACAATCATTCTTGGGGCATTCACCAGGACAAGAAGATTGCTGTGTTTCTTCCAAAGACTCTAGGAGATTCCTAGATTATTGCTGCTCATGTTGACGGATTCCGCTGAGAATTCCTTCGAATTAGCCTGACCCCGTGCGGAGCAACCACGGCAAGTATCAGTTCCCGGCTACCCCTCGTTCGGCGGCAATGACGGAATCGAGCCATGGCTTGAAATCGCCATATGTCAAGAAAAGCTGGTGCTACAGCGCTGATGTAGAAATTTACGCTTCCCCCTGTACGAAGAATCAGCGTGACGTCGGTTGTTCGCACTTAACGCTTCTCCATCTCGGAAACTCCCTGATATCTCGGCCAGCTTCAAAGAAGGTTCACACTCTCACATGGGCTATGACCTCACAGTGACTCCCAAGCTCGAATCCTCAGATGCCACTGCCAGGAAGGAACATTCTTGTGACACTATCACGTGAATACGAAGGCCACGCGTCTTTCACAGAGCTCCATCGATTGATTGGCACAGAGTGACTTTCTCGTTCAAAGCCCCTGTAGAATCAACGGCCTTCGAACAATGGAAATCAGATCCGCGATCCATGGCAGTCATCGTTGAGCTTTTGATGCGAAAATGTTATTTTAGTTTTTTGAGTGAAAATTCATATCCTAAATGGTGATGGAACGAGAAGAAGAGCGACTACTGACAGTTCTCACCCGCTAACGCCTGAATCAAGAAGTCGGTAACTCTCATTACCGACCGAGGGCTGCCCAATGCTCTTGGGATTCAGGGACACCGACACCGGTGGATAGGTTCCCGCGGACTCATTCCGGAGCTTTTTCCCGATTTCCCAAAAAGCCCTTCGAGGCTCTGAGATCGATGGAGCTCGATATGTCAACGAAGTGCAACGGCCACCACGGAGTCCATTACTTGGTGAGACGAAACGTTCCCTTTGATGGCACTCCAACGCTCTGGCCTTGTTGGTGACGGCGTGGGCTGAGACAGCTCTCACGCTTCTGATACAGCTTCCTCCGATGAATCCGAATATCACTGTTTCTTGAGTACTAATGGTCCAGTCGAGCTCAGCAAACTAAAAAATCTGGCTTTCAAACACATCCATCGTGCCATCGTCAGCTCACGCCTCACACAATTTCGGTGTCCAGTATTCGGTCAAAACTCCATCTACACGGGTGAAAAACGGCAGGCAAACGTTCACCTCATTCCCACAGATGTCAGGCATGGCATGAACAAGCTTTGGCTGGAGAGGTGCATTCTGTTCAGGGAGTGAGGTTCGTTTCTCATGACAGGAGTTTTCCCATAGAAATTAAGTGGTTCTCGCCCGATGGCAGAAGCAGCCCGATACGACTCTTATTGTATCCGGAACCCCGATCGAGAGAAGCTTTCACGAACTTATGCTCAGGTTTTGAATAGTTTTGAGCTCGGTAGCCGCCCCAGTTTTTCGGGAGTAACCCCGACCAACGTCCGCTCAATCTGTCAATCGTGTTTCTCTGCGAATCAGTTCTTCTCATCGGCTCGCTGGCCCTATTACTGAAAAGACCGGCAAGCCGACCGATGTCTGCAACGCTAGCCCCCAGAGTATTTCCAACGGTGACTTTGAGCAGCAGCGCGCATCTTGGGCTCTGGTGGATACCTTCCATTCGCGCGGTTGGACGGCGCTCCCTGCCATCGAGGCACTTTCCTCTCGTTTTACTGGGTCAGCATTCTGATTTTGAAAAGTATGGTCAGATTGGTCTTGGAATCACCCCTCCAGAGTTGGAAAGTAATACTCACATTGGTCCCGGAATCACCCCTCCAGAGTTGGAAAGTAATACTCACATTGGTCCCGGAATCACCCCTCCAGAGCTGGAAAGTAATGCTCAGATTGATCCCGGAATCACCCCTCCAGAGCTGGAAAGTAATGCTCACATTGATCCCGGAATCACCCCTCCAGTGTTGGAAAGTAATGCTCACATTGGTCCCGGAATCACCCCTCCAGCTTTTAAAATGTATGGTCAGACTCGTACCGGAATCACCTCTCCAGATTCGGGAGAGTGTGTTCAGATTGGTCCCGGTATCACACTCATGTCTTCCACAAAAAGTGCGGACAAACTGACAGACTAAGCCGATTATATATAGTAAGGATAAGGATACTCACCTGAAATACTTCTCCTCTCCGTTCTCTCGCGCGATTCCCGAGTCGAGAAGTTCCCATAAGCTGCGGAACAATCTGTTCCGACCCCAAACATGGAATTGCTAAGTTTACGCTGTGAAGTTGGCTTAGGCATTCTTGGAGACCGGCTGCACCCAGAGGCGCCCGACGGATGCATGCATTGGAGGTGCGTTGCGCTTTCTAGCGGACCCCAAGCCTCAACCGAAACCGCAACGACGAAAAGCTGAGAAGGCTGTTGGGCTGCTCTTGAGAGCGTCCTCCTCGCCCCGAACGGGGGCTCGAGCTCTCTCCCCGAACATCAGAGAATCGCGTATAAAACGAGGAGCCGATTGCCGAAATAACAACCAGGCGCACAGCTTCCAAGACTCAAGCAACTCCGCTACTCAGCAAACAGAACCAGCTCCAGCAAGAATGAGGATCTGCGCGAGATACTCAAACGACGACGACCAGCACGACCTCGTGCTCGGGTCCTTCATTCATGAAGGCTCATTCAGAGCGATCATGCTTCACCTCCTGAAAATGTTCCGCCGGCGACAACAGTGGAAGTGCTTCACCCGCAAATACCTACTAGACTCCGTAGGGGGGGAGACGGAGGAGCTGCGCGCTCTTCAAGAGAGTCCTCGAGGTCGTGAAGTCCTCGAGGTGTACAAGGGCCTGTTCCGTGAGTTGACCAGACGTCAAGTTCCGGATACAGCGGAACAGCCGAACTTCAGCATCCTCAGCATCCTCGCCAGGCTCGGGCTGAAAAAGGAGGTCTTGGGGATGATCAAACCCGACTCCGGTTTCCCGACCGAAACGCGAGCGGCCGCCTGCGAGTTCCTCGAAGTAACGGTGTTCGACGGGCTCTTGAGCGGGCAGCTCTCGAGGAGAACCGGCCTCCGTCGCAAGCAAACACTCGACTACTTCCGCATGGCGCAACGAATCCGCGATGAGGGAGGCATCAAGCGCCAGTCCACGCCGGAGAAGTGTTTCGACTCTTTGGAAGACATCATCGCGATGGAGAAGCAGATCGCCGAAGGTCATCCGACCGAGTTCCTGGTCCAGTGCTGTCTGCTAGGCCTCGTGGATTCCAGGCATTTCCATGAGATGCTCACAGCCGTATCAACGCATTCGCAGCTGACTCGATTCTACCTCAGGATTTCGTCCATCCGCGAAATTTTCAGGGATCCGTTCGCGGATTTAAACAGCATATTCTGCCGCAGATTCGAGTCGATGATGATCTCTTCTCCGAAGTGGCATGAGGTTCTTCTGTACCTGAAGCTGTCTCGCGAGACGAGCGAGGTTTGGTTCGTCGAGGGCTTCGGCGCTGATTCGATCCCCGGCGAAGCGCTCGACAGTTTCCTTAGCCATCTTCTGCTCTATCTGCTCCGGTGCATTCGCAATGACAACTGGCGCGGCCGAGGCCGAGCATGGGATCATCGGGGGGTCGATGGGGCACTCCGGCAAGTGGAGGCAATGACCAGGAGCCTCGAGCTCCTCATTGGGAGGGGTGCGAGCCTGTTCTTCACGGCTGAGCAGCGCCTCAGAGCGAGCAGGGAGCTAGCTTGCAAGTATCCTGAACTCCTGGCGGATGATCGGCTCCCCTGTCAGAAGGTTTCAGAGAGCTCTTCCGCCGGGCTCCTGCTACAGATTTCGAAAGAGGCGCCCAGCACCGTGCTCCCGGACATCGCGCCGCTTCTTTGCTGTGCGCTCACTCTTGGGAAAAGAGGCACGGACTCCGACCGATATCAACCGGGTCGACTCTCCTGTCTAGCCGCGAGGGCTTGCAAATCAGCACAGGAGGGCGCTCGAGTTCCGGCGGGACTGGCTGCGTGGATCGAGATCCACCAGGAGTTCGGAGCTTTGAGCCACACCGAACCAACGGCAAGGTGATTCGAGCCCTGTGCCGACCTACATCTTAGAAGAGCTTCAGATCGAGAACCACGTCTTGCAAATATAGTTCCGTCCTCAGTATCAAACTTTTCTTGTCTCATAATTTCAGCCGAATCCGGCGAATGTGAATTCACATTTTCGCAGCGTTTTCCCGGATAGAGCTCCGCTCGATTCCGTTGAAAGGCAGTGAACTTTCCGTCGATGACAGTCCCGATATGCATCGACAGGGAAAGACTTTCGTTGCTCGGTTTCGTGGAATATTAGCTTAGGAACAGTAGCCCCCGGATGCTGGGCTTTGCCAATGTTTCTAATGACCAGATGTGAAGTTTCAAGTGAATCGAAAATGTCGAAGAAATGGGCGATCGAACGGGGTCGAAGGCCAACTTGCGTATGGATTATGTTTGCCATCTTCCTCGCATGGAATCCAGTTCTGACGCATTCGAATGTTTGGAGGTGAAACATAGAGATGTTCGGATTCGTGTGGAGATCCCGCGACCTCACAGCCAAGCATCAAATGATCAGGGTTTGACAGACTATTTCTTCCGAAGCCTATATCAGTGCCGAGGGAAAGAGCTCTCGAGTCAGGCTCTCTCCGGCGTCACGTTCACGGAATTAAGTCGACGAAGCCTCCACCAAGCGGCGCATCGAGAGCCGCTTGACCTCTACGGGGTCGGATGGTGCCGGACGATTTTGCTCAGATCAGGATGGAGGTCCTAGAAGTTATTCATCCAACCGAGATACCACTCTTACATTGCTATCGCAGATTCGAGGAAAACGATAATCGAGTCTCCGTTTATCTATATACATTAGAAGTCATGCATCTTCATCGAAGAGGTGTTGGTAGAGCTCCATCAGGTTCGTTCGGGCGGATGGGGGTCATTGAATGACGAGCTGAAATGGATCACATACCTTGATAAACGTTCTAATCACCGAACATCAGTGTGGGTGGTTTCTATATGTTACAATCTGTCATTCATCTGCATTTCGCACCTGCTCAGGTCCAAGTTGTTTGAGTTTTCATAGCTGTACAGGTGATAATGGGAGCATTCCTTCGCACACAATGCACACCTGCAGTTCTCGTCCGGGCTCTGTCTAACTCTCTCATCACTTATCTCATATGTTATCTTATATCGAAAGATGTCTTCTCTTGTATCAGGTAAGTCAAAAAGTTCGTCGGCTTTTCGAAGCCGCATTTTTGAAATTCCCGCGCTCTACAGCAGTGCCGCCTGGGAGTGCTGCTGGGTGTTTACACTGAAGAGCAGACTCTCGGCTGCGCGCGGATACACCGCTCCCAACTCCCAACTTTATCGTATACTTTGTGGAATCAGCAGCTATTTGAAATAGAGGAAAAAAAGAGCATTTTCGACACATCATGTTGTTCTCCTACCGCGAAGGCTTAAGTGCAGCGCAGACAACGCGGAAGATATGCGCAGTTTACGGCGAAAACGCACTACACAAATCCACGGTCGAAAAGCGATTCGCCCGTTTCGAAGCTGGAAACTTCAATCTTGAAGATGAGGCGAGATCAGGACGACCTCAAGTTGTGGAGACGGACGAAATCATGAGCTTGGTTACTCCGAATCCAGCCTGGACCATGAAAGAAATTGAAGATGTGACGGGAGTCTCTCACGGAACCGTTTGGAACCGCCTGCATCAGACAGGTTTCTCAAGCAAGCGGAATATCTGGCTACCTCACGACCTCACTGATACGCTGCTTGAACGACGCGTTGATACCTGTCACCTACTACTCCGGAAGAACCACAAGGAATCGTTTCTGAGGAGATTGATAACCGGCGATGAAAAATGGATACTCTACAGAAACGCAACACAGAGAAGAAGCTGGGTCCGCAAAGGTTCTCAGGCAGCAGCTATCTCCAGACCAGAACTTCATCAAAAAAAAGGTCAGGCTGAGCTGCTGGTGGGACTGCAAAGGCGTAGTGTTTTTTGAGCTGCTCCCGATGGATCAGACTATCAACTCCGAAGTCTACTGCAGACAACTCGAAGATTTGAAGACCGCAGTTGCATCCAAGCGCCCAGGTTTGGCAAACAGGTGGGGCGTGGTTTTTCAACATGATAACGGAGACCACACAAAAGTTTGACTTCCCGGCAGAAATTGGCGGGGTTTGATTGGGATGTGCTACCGCACCCAGCCTGTAGTCCCGACCTCGCACCATCAGATTATCACTTGTTCAGGTCTCTGCAGAACTTTCTTGACGGCGCCACATTTGAATCTTTGGAGGATATTTAAAATCACCTCCATCGATATTCTGATAATAAAGAGAAAAAGTTCTGGGAGAATGGAATCATGGATTTACCAGAGCGATGGGCGAAGGTCATCGAACAAAACGGTCAATATATAATTGAATAAGAATATTGTTGTCTGCAGAGATTTGGCTCCTCAAAATCGGGTAGAAAAGCCGACGAACTCTTTGACTTACCTAATAGTTTGACACTCTTTCTCAGTGCCGGATGGGTGATGATATCTGGGTCCACCTCTGCCATTTTCTCGTGCCAGCTTTCAATGTAGTTGCGGGATGCTTCGGTCGTAGGGAGGTCGCATTTCTTCCTTATTTCCTCCGAAAGCAGTTGGGTATCGGTCTCCCGGGAGTAGGCATCGCAAGGAACCGCGGTTCTCGGTTCTCTGAGAACCGTGGTCCGAGAACCGCAAGTGAGAACCGCGACCAACCGCCGAAATGATAAGGGCTCGCTCAGAATTTGATGCTCGATCCGTCGATGATGAGTCACGAGTCGGCAGTGGACTGTTTTCCTTCAATCCATGCTGTGTCCTCAAATGTTTGCTCAAAGCGCTCGTCGATCTTTCTGTCTCTAATTCCTGAGTTCCGAGATACGAAAACAATGACTCACTGGGTTTGGAACTCCGAACGCAAATGAAGCTACGGTCAGAGCTATATTTTTCGTTTCTCCCGGTGGGAAAGATTCCTCGCTATAGAAAACGGGATTCTCTCGGACAGAACCGGATCACAAGAGCGAGCTCAGAGAGATATTTTTGACGATTCGTGCAACGATCCGTGCCATGCGACTTGCGCAGCGCGATGGCGCGACGTGAGACGAAGCAGAGAGCATGGTGATTCTAAAAATTTGGCGCTCTCGTTCCTTCGAGGCATGGCCCTGGTGTGCAATGGGGTAGCATCGTCATCGTGGCAAGCTCCTCAGGGAGTGGGTGTCAGCCTGGCGGTGGCTTCAAATGATACTTCAGAACTTTCACTGAAACTTCGGCTCCCATTCTACCATTCGAACGATGAGGTGAGGTCTACCAAGGCAGTGCACGGTGAAGGTCTCGGCTCGCTGATAAGGGCGTTAGCTAAAAGCTTCTTCCGCGCGGCTTCTCGCGGTTCCAGAACCGCAGAATCTTGCAGTTCGTTGCGGTTCCGGAACCGCGGTTCTCGGTGTACTATCAACGCTTGTCAGATGTCGGAAATGTGGCGGGGAAGTATCGTTCACCGCGCAGGATATTCGAGGACTCGGATTCACAATCGGCGTTACTTGTGCCGTATGCCAACCTACCAAGATTGCTTCCACTCCCTTGTTTGTAAAATAACGCCCAAATCAGCGTTCTGTGGGTATCGAACGCTCCAGACTGTTAGCTCTCTGCGTGTACAACTAGAGTACACAGACTCTGCTCAGCGTAATGAATGGAATCGGTCTCATTGTCGGCCGACGTTGTCGAACTGCGATGCAAGTCAGAGATACAGCCCGATTCCAACAAAGTGATGGGCGGTCCCGCCAACGGATCGAGCGGCCTTCCCTCATCGAAGATAGCAACAGCGACGCAGAGGCGGACGATCTCGATTTAGTCCACGCGCCCGGTATCGATACTGAGTGGTATGTGGTCACAGTCCCCGTATCTCGAAAATTATATTCTCATGAAACTTCAAATCACTTTTTGAAAAACCCCCACCCGCGGACCTGGTTCCGCGGTTTTATCCCAATCCACGGGGGTCCGATTCTATCTGCGCACAATCGCGCGAGGAGGACACAAGTTGTGCCCCTAGAAATCCAATCTTATAGGGAGGGCTTCGAAGATCTTCCCAAATCGCGTGGATTTGGGAAGTTTTTTTTCTTGGAGTGTCGACGAATTCAATTGTTTTTCCCAACCTTTGTCGGCTCCTACCGGGATTGGATTCTAAGGGGCACAGGCCATGACTTCCCTCCTTCGAAGCAGGTGTGGCTTCTATCTTTCAGAGAAGCAGTCTGGTCGGTACGAGTGGAACCAGCTTTTTCGATGCCATCGGATGAATTAATTGTTGGTACAAAACTACCCATCCAAATGCGTTCGAATTTAGGCTATAATTAATCGACAGAGATACCTTCCTGCACAGCATCGCGCTCCCTCCCTGAGGGGCCTCCAGGAAAAAAATCTTGAAAAGAACCCTTGTACGAGAGGGCCCACAACACCCAGCCCCCTTGAACCGATGTATTCGCTGGAAAGTCAGCTGAGCTCCCTTGGTCGAAGAAATGAAGGCTGAGATGGGGCGTTGCGATGGTTATTTCGTATCATGTGGCGCCGTTGGCGGGCGGTTTCGATCATTGGAACTATCTGCGCCCCCCGCTCCCTTGATGTGTCCACTATTCTTGGTTGGTCTTGCGCTAGTCGAAATTGAACTCCAGGGCGCGCTCGCCGAGTTCCGATGCAATATGGCCGTGAACACTTCGTTCAAGCTCAAGGTGTATTCGCGTGGCTAACCGAAGGTATGAAATGCTCACACCTGAAGAGCAGTTGAAGATAATCTCACTTCCTCATATAATAACGAGACATCGAGGCGGACACTGGAGAATGATCGAGCGAACGCCTCTGGGAACGAGATTCGCAGTCCGGAACGTCATCTCCCGCGGTCACGTACCGACGTTCCGATTTTGTCAGAGAACGAGGGGGGACGAGAAGGAAGACCCCGATGGAATCACTGTTTCCACGGTGGAGGAAGCTACAACCATATGCATTGTAATATAACAGGTAGAAAGATTTCTCTAATGGAGCTGTGTTTCTCATGAATCGAGTCCGTAGGGCATCTCATTATTATCGTTCCCAATCGATGGCACTGAAGGCGTGGAGGGGCACGGGGAGCTTCTTGTTGGAAAAGTTGGGTCCAGTGGGATTCTTCCTGAATTACTTTGGTCTAGCCGGTCGGGTGCCATACCTCGCTGAATCTTCCCCAAATCAGCAGGAGCGTGTTCTCAATGTGTCGAAACTTATACCTGAAGATTTTGATCTAGAGGGATCCCCAGAAGGACCAGATCGAGATCCAACGGGGGACGAAGAATTTCCGGTGAGAAACTCAACGAGATCCAGCAATAACCTATATATTGAACATTGGTATCACTCACATAAAGGTCTCGGAAAACGTCCCTGGCATGAAGGTGAAGGCGTTCATCTGGTGTCCTTATTAGAATTAGACAGACTGGTTTCACCCGCGGATTCAGACAGAAGTGAGGACGGACGAACAAAATCACAAAAAAAGCAGCGGAACGCAGCCCCAGAGTTAGAATTCAGCCACGGTTCGAAGAGATCGACGATGAAGAACCTCTCATAGCTGAATAACCCGATGTAGTTTGAGACCAGAACCATCAATCATTGACGAATAAACACTGTACATGCTAAAAGAAATAATTTTTATTGTAGTTTCTAATGATATTTCATATTCATTTTTCATTGCCGCAGTCCGGAACAACATCTCTATACATACAATATACATCCAGGGGTACCTAACAGAAGCAGAATCATTCCCATGCGCTCGGTTTAACATAGCCGACGAGAGGTTCGCCAGAACAGAGGGCGCGTCCGGGGAAACGCCCGTTCGCGAATCGATCCCCCAGATCTCCCTCAGTCGGGCATTTCTCCGCGACGAGAACCTTTCGCCCGTGTTCCTCCAGCGCCCTCAGGCTTTCGAAGCGTCTCACCAGCGAATCCCTCACACCTCGACGAGGGTTGTGGAGGTGGAAAAGCTTCGACTTCTCTAGAATGCGCCCGATATAGCTCTCGAAAACAGGCACCGCAAGACTCCTCGGGCGTTCGGCTTCCACGCACAGCTGGTTTAAGTAGGGTCCTTCAGCAAGATCCCTCCAGAAGTCGTGTGGAAGTCCCGTCCTGAGAGTGACAGTCTCACCAACTCTGAGCTTGAGCTTCTTCAAGCTTGAGCAGGCATTCAAGAAGCCCCGCAAGCCCTCCACCTCGCTGTAGTCCCGCAAACCTAAGCGCACAGTATGTACCTTGGGATGTGCCAAGCTCCGGTACAAGCATTTTGTCGCCCAGACGTTGTCTAGCGAGAGCTCCTCGAGACTCTCGAGAGGCCCCAACACGGGGAACCTGGTCGAAGTGAGCGCCGCACGGCAGCCCGAACATTTTGACGCATACCAATCTGAATCACAACTGCAATCCATGGTATCGCAGCCGGGCCTATGCTGTTCCGCCTTTACGATGAACTTTCTCAATTTGACGAGACCCGACAGCGTGTTCGGAAATAGTTTCGGTGAATCGGGCCGCCGTCGAATCTCGTCCGACAGCCAAGTCGGGAAGAGGAAACACTGTGGAACGGCCAGTGTTTCGAGGCAGGGAGCCAGATTTGCCAGGTCCAACTTCTTTGCGTCCTTGAACTCGCAGTGGCAATTGCTGAAGTCTAGTTCGATCAGCGCTGTCGACAAGCACCGATTCAAGTCGTGATAACGCAGGATGTTCTCTGCACGAGTGGGGTCGACTAGGCGCAGTGAAGTGGGCTTCCCCCATTCGGACTCGAAGAGGGTCGCCCGACCATTTTCTTCGGTGAGCTCGACCTCGAGGTGCCGGCTCAAAGCTTGGGGTTTCCCGTGGGCGTCTGGTTTAGAACGGGCAGGAATCCCGTTGAAGTTCCCGCGTTCGAAGATGAAGCATTTTTTCGCACTGCGCAGCCATGTCTCCACTGCCTCACTCCAGTTTTCACTGAACACGCACTCCAAGAGCTTCATGCGAGCTCGTTCGTTCTTCGAGTGATAACTGGTGCAGATGAATGTGTGGAGAGTTCTCCATCGTTTCGCCTCCAAGACGGGCAGTAAGGCGTCATTCCAGTGTGGGAAGTTGGCTTCGCCGACGATGTTGATGTGGCACTCCTCGAGCGAATCACTGACATTCATGAGATCGATCAGGAGCGCCATCGGCGGATGATAGGGCCTGATTTCCACGTAGAGCTTCCGAACATTTCGGAATAGTGCACGTTGACTCTCACTTAGAACGATGTCCTCGGAAGCCGTCAAAGTGAGCTTCAAAGTTGTCAGCTCCTTGAGCGGCTCGAGAACCTCGAGGATTCTGGAGTACTGCAGCGTCGAATTCACCAAGTTCACCTCCGTCGCCTTGGGGCACTGGTTGGTGACTTCCTGGATGAGGTCACCAGACGACCCGCAGTTCTGGAGGTCGAGCGAGCACACCCTGCCTCCGTTCATGTCGAGCGAGTCCAGTTCTGCGTCTGAGATGGTCTCCGCCTTGACCGAAAGCTTCCGAACACCATTCGATGCTTCAAGAAGGCGTGGATGCAGCCTTTGGAAAGTCGCCAAGCTCACGATATCCAGCTCTCGGGCGATGAGATACAGGACGTCTTCGGGAAGATCGATGAGATTCATCTTGGACGGGTAACGAAGCCGTTTCGAAGAAACAAAGAACCAGTGACGCGATCCACACACTGTGAAACCTCACAGAAAGTAGCCTGAGACTCGATTCAGACCGCTTAAGAAACCAGACTCAAAGCCCTCTCAAGAAAACCCTCACCGGACTCGAGCTCTCTCCAGCGGTGGCGCCCCCTGGTCGTCTGATGGGCAGCCAATGAGGTTTCTACATAGCTCATGACCCCGACTGAAGTTCAGCCCGAACTACAATTACTCAGCTCGTTGGCTTGGAGGATACCAATTAACGTCTGACCGTGGATCACAATCCCAACAGCTCCCGCACTTTCTTCCCGTAATGAGCCGGTTTGAGCGCAAGCTTATACTCATCCTCATCGACAGTTTTTATTGCGGGAATGTTCCGTTCCTTGCGAAAAATTTGACAAAAGGCTGTCTTGAAAAAGCAGAAACACTGGGAATATCTCGGGAGCTGCGAATCCTCCGAAGCCATGGCCGATGCATCGCATTCCGTGAGGTTCCCTGACGCTGTGTACCAAAATCCACGAATAATCGCGAATGGACTGGCACGATGAAATGCCGCACTCGTCCCATTTAACCCCTGGCGAAAGGCCAGGAGGCTCCCCGGAGAAATCTGGGATGCCAGAATCCGCTCAACGAACCATTGAGCTGAGAATCGCGAAACGAGGCTTCACCACCCTTCAAAACCACCACAAAACCTGCGGAAACATTCCACAGCAACCCCAAATGTTTCTGAATGCTCACGAGTAGGGGTCGCAGACTCGGACTCGTGAATTTTTGCGACCCCCACTCACGTGCTCCGAGTTCCAAGAATGCGAGTCGGGAATACGTACAACCGCCGATCAAGATGATCAGGGCCCGCGCAGTGCAGGTGCATGAAACCGCCGGCCTGCGGCCGCCTGTCCAGGCGGCCCCGCGCCTGGGCGGTGGGGCTTTCGAGTTCCTTTAATCACTGCTGGCAACTGTATAACGCGATCAGGTTCGATCAACTCAGTGTAGTGGGAATGCCTCCTGTTGTGCTTTATTCTGATTCTTCGCGTTTGATTTATTTAAATTGATTCTTAAGCGCCTCCGCGATTCTTCCGCATGGCGTGACCGTTCACATAACGTTGGGATACACAACGTTCTTCACCGAATCACTGTTTGATTTGATTTTGATCCGATCGAACGATGCGACTCTACTCAATGCGACATAAAGCTGTCCGTGATTGAAGACGTCCGCGTTCAGAACTACGCCTACTTTGGAGAATGTAGCTAGCCGGGTACCTTTCGTCACGGGCTGCATTGCAGCGGTAACCGGGAGATTACAACGTTAGAGTTCACTGTCAAAGTTGGGGCACCACACCGAGTGGCAGCTCGAGGATGGGTTTTGGAAGGGCCAAATCACTTCTTCAGCTTCCGCGAGTGGAAGTGTTGCGCGCTAGTGACGCATACTCGAACGTTACTTCATTCAAAGTCCCGTAGATGCAGTCGATCCTAGAGGTGTTCGATTGTCATACACAGCAAGAGGGAAGCTAATCGACATAAATGCCGCATCGGTGACCGTCGTGCAGGAGCTCTATTGACATCTGATAGACGCGCAGAGAAATTCTCCCAAGATCTGAGTCCAGTGGTGCGCCCAAGATAGTGGGAAAATGAGGAAGTTTTCCATGGTGACCTGAAATTATACACCCAATGGAATGTGAGCTCGGTCTTGAGGCTGAAGACGCCCTCTAAGGATGCCGGCGAGCGGAGCGCCAATAGGTTTCGTGTTTTGCGGTTCGCACGCGTGGTTCCCGAAGTCCCCGAATGCTGATCGCAGGGGATTGAGTGAGGTGTCGAATGGAGAGCGCGCGAACTCTCAGCTGGGCTGTGTCAGCTGTGAACGGCGCCGTCGGCGGATGGCTTCCAGCAGTTGAGCCGCTTCACAGCGACCCCGCGGTGAAGTAGAGCGGGTTCCATTTCTACATCTATCCCTGGGAAAATCGTTGGCCCGATGTTCCTTTGGTGCATACACGGAGTTTATCATGGTGATCATTCTGTGTGAGTTTCGAGAGATTGCAGGTAACTTTTTGGCGTCCGCACGGCGGTCGGCGCGGTGGTGCGGCCACGTAGATCCGCCGTGTTTTCACAACACGGACGGGGATGGATAATTCTTGCGCCGATTCTTGTGGCGTACGTTAAGCCCGGAATGGCGAACCCGTGGTGCGAGTAGCGAGTTCCGCAGAAGGGCCATGAACTTTTCAGCAACAGGTGAAATTTCGCTGCCATGAAGTAGATCCCTTTTTTTCTGAATATTACTCAGGAATTACGCGGGGAATGCTGCCGCTTGTCGACGTACCGGCCCGGCTACAGAATCAGAATATTCTGCTAGAGTTTCAAGAGATTCCTTGGAACTTTTTTGTCCACCGCCAGGTCCTTAGCCTTTTATATATAGTAAGGATGGCTGGGCACAGGGCTAGCACTCATATACCACGGAACGTATGTGAGCCACGAAAAAAACTCCAAAGATTTGTACCAGAGAAAATCATAATCCGTTCAGAAGAAAGCTTCGCTCTCCAAGCCCCTCACTGTTAACAAATCCACGACGGAATAAGTCGTGGTTGAGCTAAGCCCTACGTACTGACACTCGACGAAGAATGGCATTGAGCCTAACGGCCACGACAGACGTCCATCGTTGCTCATCAGACATCGAGGCAAGACTGATTGATACTCTCATCTGACGTTCGATCCTCCGAAATCCTCACGAATCATTTTTCATGCGCCAGTACCCAATGAAAGCAAAACAGGCGGTGATTTGATGCGTCTGACATGACCGTGTGTACCCTACTAATCATCGTCGGCAGTTTCGAATACCCCGACAGGTGAGATGAACCGTGTGCATTCCGGGGATGTCATTGGATCGCAAGCAAAGACGATCCACTCTGGGCCCGAACTTGGCTTCATAGTTCTGGCATATCGGACAGGACTTCACGTATTCCATCACCAGTAGTGATTCACCACTGACCGAACATTTGGCCGTCCGAATCGCTTGGAGATCTTCATCTAGGTCCTCCAACCACCGTCATGACCAGGAGAATCATGGTATTCTGCCGAAATCTTCTTCCGCTCCTGAGCAGGCAAAAAAATCTTCCCATATACAGGGTAGTCATCGTAAGTCGGGAATTTTCTTACTCTCTTTTCTTTTGCTCATAAATCGGTGAGAAATTATCCGATGTTTCGCAAATCGGTTAAAAGATTGCTTTTTTTTTCAAGGTTTCTCAGAAAACCAGTCGGCAAACTTCTGAAGTCGACCGATCGAATTCGTAAGTGTCAAGGTCGACGCAGGATAGGATGCTGCTCTGACGCCCGGCAACTCCAGATTTCTAGCTCAGGATCTGTGAGGAGGACGAAAGATCGTTTCAACCTTGACCTCAAGATCGACCTCCTTGCATTTCGGCCCGTAACTCCTCAGAGAAGCCGAAGTCGGAAAATTTCTAGATGGCGAAAAGCTCTTAGATTGGTCCAGACTACCTGACGAAGAAGTTTACGGGTCGATCCGACAACTTTTTCAAAAAATTGAGGAGGCAGGATTTCCGGGGGGAAAAAAAGGAAAAGAGAGTAAGAACATTCCCGAATTACGATGACTACCCTGTATACCCGTGGCCGTGGCCAATAAAAGAGCTTCTGACTCTTGCGGTGGGCGAGATAGCGCATTCGCATGACCAATGCTCAAATGCTCAATGAAATCAAACTCGGCAAGTTTGTGGATCTAACGAGCTGTTCTTCCCTTCGGTTCTTTCGTGGTGAGGAGTTCCTTCAAAGCACTGCGGTTGGTGTGTAGCGAGAACTTCTGGCCGTCAAGATAACTCCTGAAGTATTCTATTGCTTTGAGAACAGCAAGCATCTCGTTCTCATAAGTCGTATAGTTCTTTTCGGCCTTCGTGAATGTATACGAGTAATAACCGATGACCCGATCACGGTTACTCTCGCCCTTCTGAGTCAACACAGCACCGGTTCGCAAATCAGATGCGTCCGTTGTACGGACGGAAGGCTTCGAAAAATCCGGAAGTGCGAGCACCGGATTCTGACTAATCTTCGATTCTTCTAGGATGTCTGTCGGATTTTTTTGATAGCAATCCATCATAATTAGCAGTCAGTGTGTGGAGCTAAAAATTGAGGACCCGCTGACCGATGCCAGGTAGGTCCGGCCCGGTCGGAAGAGACCCGCGAACTGCCGCGCTGTTGCCCCTTTGAATCTCGATTGAGAGATCTTCGATTTGAGAACATCAAACGCTTCTTGATGTGGTTGGGACTACTTGAAGTCGGAGTCTTTTAGAGTGAGCTTTGTGAGAGGTCTCGCGATTGCAGAGAAATCTCTTATGATAGTTCGAGAATGACCACACAACCCTAGGAAGCGTTGCAGCTGCTTTACATTCGATGGTTCCTTGATACAGTTCACTTTTCCACAGACTCTTCTTTGGTTGATTTGGTTTTCCCATCGATGTTCCTTCCCAGAAACACAACCTGCGGCTTGACCAATGATGACTTTTTGAGATTTACTTTTAACTCCGCATCGTTGAGGGTCTTGAGAAGCTTCTGTAGGTGAACGTCGTGTTCACGGTGGCTTTTGGAGAAAATTATAATATCCTCAATGTACCAACGGCAACGCAAACGATGAGCATGTAGGACTTGATCCATCATTTTCTGGAAATACTTTGGGAAGTTTTCCCAGTCAAAAGGGTTCACATTGTATTAGAGAGTGCCAAAACGAGTGGCGAAGGCAGAGAACTCCTTTGTTTCTACGGTCAATGGTTGTTGCCAAAAACCTTTCAACAAATCTACCGTCGAGAAAACTCTGCATCTTCCTGTTTCAGCAATTACCTCATCGATTTTCGGCAAAGGCCAACTGATTAGTTCAGTCTGATCGTTGACGAATCTGTAGTCTGTGCACAATCTCCCCGTCCCATCGGGTTTCGGGACCAATAAGATTGGACTTGCAAATGGTGAGGACGACTCTCGGATAATCCCGTGTTTCTTCATTGTTTCCAACTCCTGCTTGACATAGTCCTGTTTAGCTCTCGAGAGTTTGTAGGGCTCCCGGCAATTCGGAGTTTCATTTTTCAAACGGAACGGTACTTCAAAGAATTTCACCTTGGGTGGATAGGCTGACTGACACACCACTTTTGTAAAATCGATCTTTTTGGAACAGTACTCCAAACGGAACTTTTTCTTTGTGTCTGACTTTGACCAATTCTTTTGGTCTCAGAGGTATTACATCTTTCTTCCTGCCCATGATCCACGAGCTACGTCGAACACGGATTCCTCATTTCAAGAATTTGAACAAGTCGTCAAATGCGACTTGAGTCAGATCGTCGGCGTTGTGATCCCGAAGGAAATCTTCTCGTATAGTTGCGGGAAGACATTCTCTCAGACCAATGATCGTGAGTGGTTTATAGGTAGTAGCGTCCGTTTCTGAAGCCTTCAGAGCATTGACGTGTCCCCAAGCGGTGTGGAAAAGGTCTTCCAAGCGACGTATGTCATCATGTCTGATCACACCGTGCGTTCTATTCAAATCTCGTAGAGCTTGAAGATGTAGGCTTTTGAGGTCTGAAGCCGAATGAAAGTGATCATTTAAATCTTTCCAAGCTAAGTTGAACGCGTCTTGTATGCCTGCGTAGTCTAGAACGATTCTGGATGCCTTCGATTTCGTGTTTATCGAAGACATCTGGTAAGAGAACCTACATATGTTCCGAACTTGAGTCTGTGTTGGACACGACGTCTCTTTCGAAAATGATCCTCCACCAAATCCATGATGTATTCTTCCCGTCGAACTCCGGTAGGAGTGGCTTCCTGGAGCGGGAATTCTGTGATGGTTGGGTCGAGTCTCCACCTCCGTCGTGGCGAAGATGATTCGTTGTTCTTCGGAGGGAATGTTCTTCTGGAAGACTTGAATACAGTTTTTCTAGAGTAGTTAGACATTGCTTGTCTAATTCTTCTAGCTTCAAAAATTCATAAGCGTCATCTTGTGTCATCTGTTTTCCGGCTGAACCTCTCAGCCAGCCCTTAGAAGTGTCCCAGGATCACCTTTCGGTATGGCGTCAGTAACACTCCCTATCGCCTCGCAAATCCCATTGCGGGCGGTGGGCTTGGGTCTTAAGGGGACATTCCCCCGAAATTTCTCGAATTTCCGTTATTTTTTTCAAAGGAAACGAGTCCGCTCAGATTAACACCACCTTGCGCAATGGTGAGCCGAGTCTCTCAGCCGTATTGCGTTAGAAAAAATGATTCGTTGGTGCTGTTTCTTCGAAAGAATCGTTCATTGAACCCATAGGGGAAAATCTCGTGCGAAATGAAACAGCCGATTTTTTTCGACCACTATATTTCCGCTCCCGGATATGACAGTCTCCACGATTGGGGATTCTCGAGAATCTGGTACAGGGGATGGCGGACACTCCCACAAAATTCCACATCACAACAGATCGGGAGAATCTCGTGCGGTTTCGTAGCTTAGGTGTCGTACCAGTTGAAAAAATGCTTTCGAGAAAAATGGTATCAAAGTTCCCCCGCAGCTGATTTCTTTTGAACGGGTAAAATTCATCGACTCATCAGTCAGAATCAATTCCTGGTCCATATTCGAGGGCATCAGAGTCCTCCGTTTCGAGCCTGGTTCGCTCCCCGGGCTTGGCTGGATCTTTCGTTGGCTTCCTGCACAAGAGGGTCGTCGCGGCGTAGAAGAGCGTCGTTGCTATGCTGTCCCAGTTCGCATCCTAGTTCTTGCAAGATGAGGAGCAGCGCTCTCCGTCCTTCGTTGAACGTATAAGTCGCAACGTTCACAGCCGTCTCGAGCTGCTGACTTGCGCAAAATCTAGATTTCGGCACAAGACACCAAACTGTAGTGTGGAAGGACTCGTTGTTATTCTGCGAATGCCCTCCAATGCATCTCTCAAGCAGATCATCACGCGACAGATCCGAATAGATTGGCTTCAAAGCTTCGAGATGGATGCCGGTATTCGCTTCGTTTAGCTTCCGCTCGCTTATACCCACACCAGCTATTCTCTCCCTCGGGACAGTAAAAGTGTTCCGGTTTCTCATCTGAAGCTGTCCGGTGGTGATAGGTTGCCCATGTCGCTCGCCGCTTCATTTCTTTTTTCGACGGGTTCGAACGAATCGCATTCCCGAAGTATCTGGTCAATCTATCAATTTCTTCACCAGAAAGCTGCCCTCTCCCTTTGAGAGAAGATTTGGACCTGACCAAATTCCGAAGCCTAGTTCCCATCCTCTTGCTGACATGCCCAATGCATTCTTTCTTGATGACCGGATTCTCTGCAGCGTATGGGTTCGCAATGTAATGTCTGAACATGACTCCTCTCTCCTCGATCGGTCTCTCGGACAGTTCAACGGCTCCAGCCGATTCCATGGAGGCACTCGATCCTTCGTGATTCACTCCACAGTTGGGGCCGTGTTCCTCCATCGCGTCTTCGAATTCAGCAGGTCCTTCCTCAAGTGACCAGCGAGAACAAACGGAACAATGACGGCTTTTCACAATCACATCAAGAACTTTGTTGCTCCACACGCCAACTGCAGCAACTAACCCAAACAACCCATGATCCATCGACAGAGACGGCCACGGCTCTGGGATCATCGAATGTCTTGGCCTTCCTCGTCTTCTCCAGTTCCTCTTTAGCCGCTTTCATCATATAAAACTGAGCTACCTTCTGTGCCGAGTCTGCGATTTTCTGAGAAGCGTTGTAGTATGTCTTCCGCCCGACAGACTGGAACTCCATCAACGTTCAAAACAAATTCAATCCATGGAATCCCACTCCGATCTGCCTCATAGCGAAAACGATGCGCTTGTTGACTTCGTAAGCGTTCCAAACATTGGGTCCTGGATCGATCTCCTTCAACTTACAATTTCGCAGCGAACTTCCAGCTTGAATCCAAGAGCGTTCTGCTTCGCTTGCTTGAACGAGATATCCCCATCACAAACTTTGCACTTCAGAAACGTGGAGAGCTTCTTGAAGACAGACGAAAATTCAACGATGACATACCCGAAGTCCTCGGGTGACGATCACAGTCCCGGAGCAAGGCTGATGGACGTATTCTTTTGGGAGGAAGAGAGAGCGCGCCAGCTATGAATTCCGACGGTTCTGTAGTACGGACCGGCCAGGCACCTTCGGGGCAGGCAGAGTACTTCGGCTAAGCGCCTACGGGCCCGGCGAAGTACTTGCAAACAGACACACAAATGTCTTGTTACACCGAGCATCAGCGCAGCCTTTTTCGCAATGAGATTCGGTCGCCTTTTCCTGCGAGTAGATGGGAATTCACCGATCGGAGTGCAACGTTAACTTGAAGGGGAAGGGCAGCCACCGTGGCTACGGTTCCTTTACGCGCGCTTTGAGACAGTTTCTCTTGTGTGCGATCTCCGAGAGCAGCGTTTCTAGTGAGTTCCTTGCGACATTTCATTAGTTGAGCATCATTGATTATTTTCCCTACTCTTCAGTCCTATCAAGCTCCCTGGTCTTTCTGGAGATCTTCCTGGTCTTTAGAGCTTCTTCGCTCTCCGGAGCTTTTCCTCTTCTCCATTCTAGATAAGCAGTTTCTGAGCGGCAAGCCAGGCGCTTGCTAGGCCTAAGTTAGCCGGAAGTTCAGACATATAGTTCCTAGGCGGCAGGCAAGACGCTTGCCAGGCCCTGGTGAGCGGACAGCTCAGAGAGGTATTCTCTAGGCGGCAAGCGAGGAAGTTCCACTCTACAGACTCGAATCCAATGCTTTCCACCACGGTCCGTTTGTTCCGCCTGGGTCCACTCTTCTGCATGTCCTGATTCTATGTCTTCAACTGTCTTTATCTTTACTCTAATCTCTAATTCTCTATCAAGTCAAAATGCAACACTCAGGAGGAAAGCCACGAGAAACTCATTTCGAGCAGTGATGAAGAAGATGCTCTTACACCTAGCTGAGCCATCTCAGCGGTAGGGTGCAGCCATCTGTCCTGAGCAGAGAAATTCGAGGTACTCTGGAGCTGCTTCCTTTTCCGTATGATCCGAAATCCGAACTGAGCATGGAGAAAGAAAGCTTCTGCCCCTGATAGAAATGCCTTCCAGTGACCGCGATATAGATCATTTCCATCCGGCAGACTGAGTTATGATTCGAGCTGCCATGAAACAGGAAGAGCACTCTCTACCTGCAGTTTCCGTCAAGCATGTCGCTACCACAATCTCGAAGTCCGAGTACAAATGTTTCTCTTCCTATTCTATTCAGGATAGAGCGAAATCGATGAAAATTGTTAGACTTCGCCAACTTTCGAAGTACAAATGCTGTTCCCAGCGTTCCGTTCACAACGCGCTCGACTCCGGCGTCCAACAAGGGAGGTCATTCTCCAAGGAACGATCCAGGTCTTCGAGTTGTCTTGGCGCTCGCTGACGGAATGTTCACGTTCGAAAGGACTCCTGTACTCTTTACTCCAGATATTCCATGAATCCCATCCGACAAAAAGTCCGCGTCGGCCAGACTCGCAGTCCAGGCTGATAGACGCTTGGCGGCGAGCGACCGGTTCTCATTGAGGGGAGCGTGGTTGTATTCCTCGCCGACAAGGACGAGGCAGCTCTCGGCGCGCGTTTCTCCCGACGTCACGGCTTTCACACTCGAATGCAACCGAGATGCAGCGAATTCGCAGGCGGGGCGAATCGAGTGACCGAAACGGGGCCCAAACTTCCAAGTTCCTCAGTATTTCGTCAGATTCGGGTCTCCAAGGGATTTAGCGGTGTGGAAAGTCTCCGAAACATAGGACGGAGGCATCCAATTTCCATTCGTGGCCCGCGGATGAATTTCGTCCTCGTAATTTGACTCCCGGTGTGAATATCATGGCGACACTCGGCGAATGAGTGGGTGTCTCACAGAACCCTCCGAAATTCGGATTCAGCACGCTCAGTTTCCGTCTGCAGGAATGCATTCATTAGCTGATCGCCGGGACTGTGATACGGCGGTCTAGGACATTTTGGCTCCGGACGTTTTGACACGGACACTTTGGCCCCGAAGACAGTTTGGCTTCAGACATTTTGGCCTCGGAGACATCTTGGCTCAGGACATTTTGGTCTCGGAGACGTCGTGGCTTAGGACATTTTGGCCTCAGGGACATCTCGGCTCAGGACATTTCGGCCTCGGACGTCTTGACTCGATTTCGATGGCGAGTTATATCCGATACCTTGAGGGTTTGACCAATGCTTGCGTAGCTTATCCGTTGTTCTGATGACCTTTACCGATCTTGAGGTAGGCCCTCGCGAATCGAGCCTGTTTTCAGATTCCATACCGCTAGCTTTGTAACCCGAATATAGGAGTACGGGATGATTTCCGCACCACGGAGAGCGGAAATCATCTGACATCAATATCTGCTAGTATCCTGTTGAGCATGATTCGATCGAACCTACGAGGCCTCTTTCCGATCAATTCAGGATAGAATCATGGTTGGCAACATGGGAAGATCCTCGCAGGAATCGATATCAAGTGATTCCCGCTCTCCGTGGTGCGGAATTCATTCCTGCTCTAAGATAGCGGACGAGATGCACCATAGATCCGGGTGTACTATACGACCTCGCTCTCCGAAGATGAGGATGTCCAAAGCCAGGATGTCTCCGAGGCCAAAATGTCCAAAGCCAAGATGTCTCCGAGGCCAAAATGTCTAAAGCCAAAGAGTCCGTGCCAAAACGTCCGAAGCCAAAATGTTCAAAGCCAAAATGACCGGCTCCGGTGATACGGACCCAAGTCCTCATCGCTATTTAGAAAAACGCCAACGTGTTGCTTGTCTCGAAGCTTTTCTTGGGAAGTTGAAGCTCCTGAACAGCCCCATCCAACTTCTTGTGTTGATTTCCGCGGAACTTTCTTTCAGCTGGCCGTTTCCAGCCGGAGCCGGTCATTTTGGCTTTGGACATTTTGGCTTCGGACGTTCTGGCACGGATTCTTTGGCTTTAGACATTTTGGCCTCGGAGACATCTTGGCTTTGGACATTTTAGCCTCGGAGACATCCTGGCTTTGGACATCCTCATCTTCGGAGAGCGAGGTCGTATAGTACACCCGGATCTATGGTGCATCTCGTCCGCTATCTTAGAGCAGGAATGAATTCCGCACCACGGAGAGCGGGAATCACTTGATATCGATTCCTGCGAGGATCTTCCCATGTTGCCAACCATTATCCTATCCTGAATTGATCGGAAAGAGGCCTCGTAGGTTCGATAGAATCATGCTCAACGAGATACTAGCAGATATTAATGTCAGATGATTTCCGCTCTCCGTGGTGCGGAAATCATCCCGTTTTCCTATATTCGGGTTACAAAGCTAGCGGTATGGAATCTGAAGACAGGCTCGATTCGCGAGGGCCTACGTCAAGATCGGTAAAGGTCATCAGAACAACGGATAAGCTACGCAAGCATTGGTCAAACCCTCGAGGTATCGGATATAGCTCGCCATCGAAATCGAGTCAAAACGTCCGAAGCCAAACACTCCGAGGCCGAAATGTCCTGAGCCGAGATGTCCCTGAGGCCAAAATGTCCCAAGCCACGATGTCTCCGAGGCCAAAATGTCTGAAGCCAAACTGTCTTCGGGGCCAAAGTGTCCGTGCCGAAACGTCCGAAGCCAAAATGTCAAAAGCCAAAATGTCCTAGACCGGTTTCCAGCGACGTGTGGAGCGACTACCTTTGTCAGCGAATCTTTTCCCCTTCGGAGGCATGATTTTTGCGAATGGAACAAACGAAACTGCAAGTAGACCGCGCCAAATCACTACAGGCGGGTCAATCGTGCCGCGGCGGCGGAGTATCTCTCACGCGCCTCGCGCACCGTTGCGCGGGAGAATTCGAATCTGTTCTTCGATAGGAATGAGCGGCGTTTGGGAAAATGTGGCCGAGAACTGTCCTGAAGGCATCAGTATAGTTCCGATAAATTCCACTGGGGAAAAACTGTGTCGATTCGGGAACGACGCTCCGAAAAAGCAACACTTCGGAGCCGAAAATCGGATTGAAAATTCGTGTACGTTCTAGCGAGGAGGAGTGGAGCATTCTGCACGTACAATTGAAAAATCAATTTTTTCAGGGAAGTGTTCCCTTGAGATGGTTCAGATTCAATTCCTATATAAGTTAAATTCTCTTTTTACCACATAAGAAATTTTGTTGTCCCGGCCGGGGATCGAACCCCCGTCTTCTTGTGTCGTGGGGAGTTCTTCTCCTCCTAGGAGTAGGATTTTCTTGCGATGTTGGTCTAACTCCATATAAGACGCCACACAAGCCGGGGTGTTTTCGAAGAATTCCACCGTTTCAGTCTCCTCTATCAGTTTGCTGACAAATGTTGACAACATTTTTAACTGACCTTCTGCCTTACTTGCGGAATCGCGAGTATCTGGCATCTTCACTGCGACTGCGCCAGTAGTAGTCTGGGCCTATGGACTGCTAAACGGTACTTTTTCAGTACTGCTTATATAGCGACCGCTACACTACTGATCATTCGAAGGCAGGCCTGATTTCGGCGGGAGGCAGAGCACAGAAGCCCAAAACGTGCTTTAGTACCTTCTTGACCTGATGAAGGATTTGTAGCGGAGAAATTTCTTCAGTGTCCAATGAATCCCAAGACTGCGACATGTTGAGTTCGTTAAGTCTTGTTGCCCGACTCGGCCTCGATCCGATGAGCATGGTCCCGTCACTATGGATCTTGTGGTTTATTGTTGTGTCTGCTGCCATCTCCAGGATCACTGAAGTCAAATTCCAAACTGCGGCGGGTGTACCTAAACGACGTCGCAACGCGGCATTGTTTGATTCTACGGCGCTGTATGTGCGTGCGATTATCCTGTAAACTGGAAGATCGTCGGGTCGGACCCGAGTTGACCAAAAAGTACGCACGTAATTTATGTGTCTCTCGAATTGCGGATGTGCAAGTTCCGCCGCTGCAGCAGAACATCATTCGAAGGCAGGCCTGATTTCGGCGGGAGGCAGAGCACAGGAGCGCAAAACGTGCTTCAGTATCTTCCCCGGACCGTTGCGCTCTCCAGCCAAACCGATTTTCAGAGACCTGGCCATTCGAATTACGCTTTGCGCGTAATGGAACAGTCAGCCGTCGACGGTGCGTAAAAAACGGGTACACTGCTCCTACTGCCGAATGCAGTTCGCGAAGACGCAAGAGATTCGGCGGTCTTACACCCATGAACACGCGCCGTGGCGGATCCAGGAGTGACTCAAGTGGGGGGGGGGGGGGGGGGGGTAGATTTTCGACGGGACTTATGACTTTTCCCCCTTGCTCTCGGTGGTTATAACTGGGAAAATTACTTCTCGACTCGGGAAATGGGGGAGCGTACAATTTTATCGAACTTTGGAAGGCTCCTTAGCCGTGACAGAATCGATAAAGGAGAGTCTCTAGTTGAAGGGGCTACTCTGTATGTCGCTCGAAAAAAATCTAGGGAGGGGCGAACAGACTAGAAATTCCTTCCGAAGGCACTCAAGTCGATGGGAAGGAGAGACCAGAATCGAATTGACCAGATATTGCTGCTCGTAGCTATCGAAATCAGTGGTTCTCAAAGTGGTCGATGGCCGATCTCCGGTTTACAGAGGTGATTCCGGGGTGGATTTGACCATACTTCTTGGCGTCCACGTAGGTGGATCAAGGGGTCGACGGTCGACCCCCTGGGGGACGACAGTCCATAAACTTCAACGAAGTCGCCTAGGGGGTCGATGGGTCAGTGGAGTTTGAGAACCACTGATCTACAGTATTCGATAGACTCGTTTCCCCTGGGCGTCGAGCGACCTGCTTGATGCCGGAAACTTTCCTGCTCAACTATGACTTCGTCTCGGTTGAACAAGTGCCTCGATTGCCGCCTACGAGCTACCTATCTGCCGTAGCATTTCACGAAGTTCTGGCAAGTGCCTCGCTTGCCGCCCAGGAACTGTCTGTCCGAACAGCCGAACTTTCAGTTAATTAGGGCTTTACAAGCACTTGGCTCGCCACCCAGAAATTGCTGATTAAGAATGGAGGATACAAAAATGTCTGAAGAGCAGGAAGTTGCAGTCGGGAGGAACTTTGCGGCTTTTCTCTTTCTTTCTTGAGACCGTATTCTTCTCCTCGCGGCACACGAAAGTGAGGTAACGCTACAGATTTTTCCATTCCGCCAGCATGTAGAGTGACCTGAGAGCATCCACCAGGCCCGCCAGTAGAATGGCTTGAATCGTTGACTTTTCTGGATGCGAACACAAAGTTAGTTGGACTCAAGTTGTCGGAACTCAGTTAAACCAATTTATTCTCTGGAAAGTTAGCTGAGCTCCCTTGGTCAAAGAAATGAAGGCTGACATGGGGCGTTGCGATGGTTATTTCGTATCGTGGGGCGTCGTTGGCTGGCGGTTTCGATCATTGAAACGATCTGCCCCCCACCCCCCTTGATGAGTCCACTATTCTTGGTTGGTCTTGCGGTAGTCGAAATTGAACTCCAGGGCGCGCTCGCCAAGTTCCAATGCTATATGGCCGTGAACACTTCGTTCAAGCTCAAGGTGTATTCGCGAGGCTAACCGAAGGTATGAAATGCTCACACTCGAAGAGCATTTGAAGAGAACCTAACTTCCTCATATAAGAAGGAGACATCGGAAAGGACACTGGAGAATGTTCGAGCGAACGCCGCTGGGAACGAGATTCGCAGTTCGAAACGTCATCTGCCGCGGTCACGTACTGACGTTCCGATTTTGTCAGAGAACGAGGGGGGACGAGAAGAAAGTCCCCGATAGAATCACTGTTTCCACTGTGGAGGAAGCTACAAACATATGCATTGTGTGGGAAATATGCGGGATTTTTACTAGTTTCTAGGAGTTACGAAGAACACATTGGCTTCTTCCACACGCACATCTCTCTGTCTCCCATTTATTCCCGTAGAAGGCAAGCTGATGTGTTGCGCTCACGCCGTTGGAATGGCGCCTCGATTTAAATTATAAACGCTCACAACTTGAATCTCTTGACACATTGTAGTATAACAGGTAGAAAGATTCCGCTAATTAAGTTGTGTTTCTCATGATTCGAGTCCGTAGGGCCTCTGATTATCGTTCTCAAGCGCCCAAGCCCAAGCGCCATACCTCGCTGAATCTTCCTCAAATCAGCAGGAGCGTATTCTCAATGTGACGAAATTTATACCTGAAGATTTCGATCCAGGGGGATCCCCAGAAGGACCAGAACAGGATCCAACAGGAGACGAAGAATTTTCGGTGAGAAACTCAACGAGATCCAGCAATAACCTATATATTGAACATTGGTATCACTCACAAAAAGGTCTCGGAAAACGTCTCAGGCATGCAGGTGAAGGCGTTTATCCGGTGTCCTTATTAGAATTAGACAGACTGGTTTCACCCTGGGATTCAGACAGAACTGAGGACGGACGAACAAAATCACGAAAAAAGCAGCGGAACGCAGCCCCAGGGTTAGAATTCAGCCACGGTTCGACGAGATCGACGATGAAGAACTTCTTATAGCTGAATAACCCGATGTAGTTTGAGACTAGAACCATCGATCATCGACGAATAAACACTGTACATGCTATAAGAAATAATTTTTATTGTAGTTTCTAATGATATTTCAAATTCATTTTTCATTGCCGCAGTTCGGAACAACATCTCTATACATACAATATACATCCAGGGGTACCTAACAGAAGCAGAATCATTCCCATGCGCTCGGTTTAACATAGCCGACGAGAGGTTCGCCAGAACAGAGGGCGCGTCCGGGGAAACGCCCGTTCGCGAATCGATCCCCCAGATTTCCCTCAGTTGGGCATTTCTCCGCGACGAGAACCTTTCGCCAGTGTTCCTCCAGCGCCCTCAGGCTTTCAAAGCGTCTCACCAGCGAATCCCTCACACCTCGACGAGGGTTGTGAAGGTGGAAAAGCTTCGACTTTTCGAGAATGCGCCCAATATAGCTCTCGAAAACAGGCACCGCAAGACTCCTCGGGCGTTCGGCTTCCACGCACAGCTGGTTCATGTAGGGTCCTTCAGCAAGATCCCTCCAGAAGTCGTGTGGAAGTCCCGTCCTGAGAGTAACAGTCTCACCAACTCTGAGCTTGAGCTTCTTCAAGCTTGAGCAGGCATTCAAGAAGTCCCGCAAGCCCTCCACCTCGCTGTAGTCCCGCAAACCTAAGCGCACAGTATGTACCTTGGGATGTGCCAAGCTTCGGTACAAGCATTTTGTCGCCCAGACGTTGTCTAGCGTGAGCTCCTCGAGACTCTCGAGAGGCTCCAACACGGGGAACCTGGTCGAAGTGAGCGCCGCACGGCAGCCCGAACATTTTGACGCATACCAATCTGAATCACAACTGCAATCCATGGTATCGCAGCCGGGCCTATGCTGTTCCGCCTTTACGATGAACTTTCTCAATTTGACGAGACCCGACAGCGTGTTCGGAAATAGTCTCGGTGAATCGGGCCGCCGTCGAATCTCGTCCGACAGCCAAGTCGGGAAGAGGAAACACTGTGGAACGGCCAGTGTTTCGAGGCAGGGAGCCAGATTTGCCAGGTCCAACTTCGTTGCGTCCTTGAACTCGCAGTGGCAATTACTGAAGTCTAGTTCGATCAGCGCTGTCGACAAGCACCGATTCAAGTCGTGATAACGAAGGATGTTCTCTGCACGAGTGGGGTCGACTAGGCGCAGTGAAGTGGGCTTCCCCCATTCGGACTCGAAGAGGGTCGCCCGACCATTTTCTTCGGTGAGCTCGACCTCGAGGTGTCGGCTCAAAGCTTGGGGTTTCCCGTGGGCGTCTGGTTTAGAACGGGCAGGAATCCCGTTGAAGTTCCCGCGTTCGAAGATGAAGCATTTTTTCGCACTGCGCAGCCATGTCTCCACTGCCTCACTCCAGTTTTCACTGAACACGCACTCCAAGAGCTTCATGCGAGCTCGTTCGTTCTTCGAGTGATAACTGGTGCAGATGAATGTGTGGAGAGTTCTCCATCGTTTCGCCTCCAAGACGGGCAGTAAGGCGTCATTCCAGTGTGGGAAGTTGGCTTCGCCGACGATGTTGATGTGGCACTCCTCGAGCGAATCACTGACATTCATGAGATCGATCAGGAGCGCCATCGGCGGATGATAGGGCCTGATTTCCACGTAGAGCTTCCGAACATTTCGGAATAGTGCACGTTGACTCTCACTTAGAACGATGTCCTCGGAAGCCGTCAAAGTGAGCTTCAAAGTTGTTAGCTCCTCGAGCGGCTCGAGAACCTCGAGGATTCTCGAGTACTGCAGGGTCGAATTCACCAAGTTCACCTCCGTCGCGTTGGGGCACTGGTTGATGACTTCCTGGATGAGGTCACCAGACGACCCGCAGTTCTGGAGGTCGAGCGAGCACACCCTGCCTCCGTTCATGTCGAGCGAGTCCAGTTCTGCGTCTGAGATGGTCTCCGCCTTGACCGAAAGCTTCCGAACACCATTCGATGCTTCAAGAAGGCGTGGATGCAGCCTTTGGAAAGTCGCCAAGCTCACGATATCCAGCTCTCGGGCGATGAGATACAGGACGTCTTCGGGGAGATCGATGAGATTCATCTTGCACGGGTAACGAAGCCGTTTCGAAGAAACAAAGAACCAGTGACGCGATCCACACACTGTGAAACCTCACAGAAAGTAGCCTGAGACTCGATTCAGACCGCTTAATAAACCAGACTCAAAGCCCTCGCAAGAAAACCCTCACCGGACTCGAGCTCTCTCCAGCGGTGGCGCCCCCTGGTCGTCTGATGGGCAGCCATTGAGGTTTCTACATAGCTCATTTCCCCGACTGGAGTTCAGCCCGAACTACAATTACTCAGCTCGTTGGCTTGGAGGATACCAATGAACGTCTGTCCGTAGATCACAATCCCAACAGCTCCCGCACTTTCTTCCCGTAATGAGCCGGTTTGAGCGCAAGCATATACTCATCCTCATCGACAGTTTTTATTGCGGGAATGTTCCGTTTCTTGCGAAAAATTTGACAAAAGGCTGTCTTGAAAAAGCTGAAAAAGCAGAAACACTGGGAATACCACGGGAACTGCGAATCCTCCGAAGCCATGGCCGATGCATCGCATTCCGTGAGGTCCCCTGACGCTGTGTACCAAAAACCACGAATAATCGCGAATGGACTGGCACGATGAAATGCCGCACTCGTCCCATTTAACTCCTGGCGAAAGGCTAGGAGGCTCCCAGGAGAAATCTGGGATGCCAGAATCCGCTCAACGGACCATTGAGCTGAGAATCGCGAAACGAGGTTTCACCACCCTTCAAAACCACCACAAAACCTGCGGAAACATTCCACCGCAACCCCAAATGTTTCTTAATGCTCACGAGTATGGGTCGCAGACTCGGACTCGTGAATTTTTGCGACCCCCACTCACGTGCTCCGAGTTTAAAGAATGCGAGTCGGGAATACGTACAACCGCCGATAAAGATGATCAGGGCCCGCGCAGTGCAGGTGCATGAAACCGCCGCCTGTTTCGCATGAAATGGGGACTAGCGGAGCAGCCACCGTAGGATACCAGTTCCCAACGGCTGGCATATCAGTTGTGATAACGTCATCCCGGGCGGGGACGCTTTATGTTATCAACTACATAGTCCTCGCTCGTCGATTATATGTTGATGGCTGGGCACCGGGCTAGCACTCATATTCCACGGAACATATGTGAGCCACGAAAAAAACTCCAAAGATTTGTACCAGAGAAAATCATAATCCGTTCAGAAGAAAGCTTCGCTCTCCAAGCCCCTCACTGTTAACAAATCCACGACGGAATAAGTCGTGGTTGAGCTAAGCCCTACGTACTGACACTTGGACTTCGTTGCTCATCAGACATCGAGGCAAGACTGATTGATACTCTTATCTGACGTTCGATCCTCCGAAATCCTCACGAATCATTGTTCATGCGCCAGTCCCCAATGAAGGCAAAACGGGCGGTGATTTGATGCGTCTGACATGACCGTGTGTACTCTACTCATCATCGGCGGCAGTTTCGAATACCCCGACAGGTGATATCGATACCGGAATCACCTCCCTACACTCCGAAAAGTGTGGTGAGATCGACCCCGGGATACCCTTCCTAGATTTCTGAGAATATGGTCAGATCGGTCCCGAAAGCACCTCCACTGTGTCCGAAAAGTCTCCCCGTCCATCTTTTTTAAACATTCCACAACATGCAAGGGGAGGGTATCCCATGACCTCGAAGAGAGGCCAAGGAGTCTGGCTGGCGTCATACCGGGCCGGTGCACCTTATCGCCAGGACTCGCATACCGGGAATAGTATGGAGGGGGTCCGAGGGCTTATCGATTCATCAGCAGAGATTCGATGAGTTCGCCGAGGGTGATTCCCCGTTGGAAACCTTCATTTTGAACGAATGGAACGCGGCGGTTCGTCTGATTCAAGCAATACATCAGAATTTGTCGGAAATCAGCAAAATCGTCACAGTTGGGGTGAATGGCGAAGCGAGAGGAGGGGAGGGGGTCGCTGGCCCATGTCCTTCCTTGTGAGCCGCTTTCAATATCATCGAGGGTCGTCGAGCTGGGCGGATAAAAGTATTTCGATGCTCTCTTCGACTCGTTTTCACTCCGAATCCCTTCAAGCGTTTGGTATCATTTCTGAATCACAGGATGTCCAAGACCGTCTCACAGTTTGGACAGGCTCATGTGTATGGAACCAACACAGCCGCTCACGCTCCGCTGTGAATATGAGGCAAGCATGAAGTACCGTGCGACGGTAATTTTCCGATACCTACGGACTTTTCCAATTCCGATAAGTCGAATACCGATTCTGATTGACTCAGTGAACTGTCTGGTTGCGGTGTAAAAACAACAATCATTCTTGGGGCATTCACCAGGACAAGAAGATTGCTGTGTTTCTTCCAAAGACTCTAGGAGATTCCTAGATTATTGCTGCTCATGTTGACGGATTCCGCTGAGAATTCCTTCGAATTAGCCGGACCCCGTGCGGAGCAACCACGGCAAGTATCAGTTCCCGGCTACCCCTCGTTCGGCGGCAATGACGGAATCGAGCCATGGCTTGAAATCGCCATATGTCAAGAAAAGCTGGTGCTACAGCGCTGATGTAGAAATTTACGCTTCCCCCTGTACGAAGAATCAGCGTGACGTCGGTTGTTCGCACTTAACGCTTCTCCATCTCGGAAACTCCCTGATATCTCGGCCAGCTTCAAAGAAGGTTCACACTCTCACATGGGCTGTGACCTCACAGTGACTCCCAAGCTCGAATCCTCAGATGCCACTGCCAGGAAGGAACATTCTTGTGACACTATCACGTGAATACGAAGGCCACGCGTCTTTCACAGAGCTCCATCGATTGATTGGCACAGAGTGACTTTCTCGTTCAAAGCCCCTGTAAAATCAACGGCCTTCGAACAATGGAAATCAGATCCGCGATCCATGGCAGTCATCGTTGAGCTTTTGATGCGAAAATGTTATTTTAGTTTTTTGAGTGAAAATTCATATCCTAAATGGTGATGGAACGAGAAGACGAGCGACTACTGACAGTTCTCACCCGCTAACGCCTGAATCAAGAAGTCGGTAACTCTCATTACCGACCGAGGGCTGCCCAATGCTCTTGGGATTCAGGGACACCGACACCGGTGGATAGGTTCCCGCGGACTCATTCCGGAGCTTTTTCCCGATTTCCCAAAAAGCCCTTCGAGGCTCTGAGATCGATGGAGCTCGATATGTCAACGAAGTGCAACGGCCACCACGGAGTCCATTACTTGGTGAGACGAAACGTTCCCTTTGATGGCACTCCAACGCTCTGGCCTTGTTGGTGACGGCGTGGGCTGAGACAGCTCTCACGCTTCTGATACAGCTTCCTCCGATGAATCCGAATATCACTGTTTCTTGAGTACTAATGGTCCAGTCGAGCTCAGCAAACTAAAAAATCTGGCTTTCAAACACATCCATCGTGCCATCGTCAGCTCACGCCTCACACAATTTCGATGTCCAGTATTCGGTCAAAACTCCATCTACACGGGTGAAAAACGGCAGGCAAACGTTCACCTCATCCCCACAGATGTCAGGCATGGCATGAACAAGCTTTGGCTGGAGAGGTGCATTCTGTTCAGGGAGTGAGGTTCGTTTCTCATGACAGGAGTTTTCCCATAGAAATTAAGTGGTTCTCGCCCGATGGCAGAAGCAGCCCGATACGACTCTTATTGTATCCGGAACCCCGATCGAGAGAAGCTTTCACGAACTTATGCTCAGGTTTTGAATAGTTTTGAGCTCGGTAGCCGCCCCAGTTTTTCGGGAGTAACCCCGACCAACGTCCGCTCAATCTGTCAATCGTGTTTCTCTGCGAATCAGTTCTTCTCATCGGCTCCCTGGCCCTATTACTGAAAAGACCGGCAAGCCGACCGATGTCTGCAACGCTAGCCCCCAGAGTATTTCCAACGGTGACTTTGAGCAGCAGCGCGCATCTTGGGCTCTGGTGGATACCTTCCATTCGCGCGGTTGGACGGCGCTCCCTGCCATCGAGGCACTTTTCTCTCGTTTTACTGGGTCAGCATTCTGATTTTGAAAAGTATGGTCAGATTGGTCTTGGAATCACCCCTCCAGAGTTGGAAAGTAATACTCACATTGGTCCCGGAATCACCCCTCCAGAGTTGGAAAGTAATACTCACATTGGTCCCGGAATCACCCCTCCAGAGCTGGAAAGTAATGCTCAGATTGATCCCGGAATCACCCCTCCAGAGCTGGAAAGTAATGCTCACATTGATCCCGGAATCACCCCTCCAGTGTTGGAAAGTAATGCTCACATTGGTCCCGGAATCACCCCTCCAGCTTTTAAAATGTATGGTCAGACTCGTACCGGAATCACCTCTCCAGATTCGGGAGAGTGTGTTCAGATTGGTCCCGGTATCACACTCATGTCTTCCACAAAAAGTGCGGACAAACTGACAGACTAAGCCGATTATATATAGTAAGGATAAGGATACTCACCTGAAATACTTCTCCTCTCCGTTCTCTCGCGCGATTCCCGAGTCGAGAAGTTCCCATAAGCTGCGGAACAATCTGTTCCGACCCCAAACATGGAATTGCTAAGTTTACGCTGTGAAGTTGGCTTAGGCATTCTTGGAGACCGGCTGCACCCAGAGGCGCCCGACGGATGCATGCATTGGAGGTGCGTTGCGCTTTCTAGCGGACCCCAAGCCTCAACCGAAACCGCAACGACGAAAAGCTGAGAAGGCTGTTGGGCTGCTCTTGAGAGCGTCCTCCTCGCCCCGAACGGGGGCTCGAGCTCTCTCCCCGAACATCAGAGAATCGCGTATAAAACGAGGAGCCGATTGCCGAAATAACAACCAGGCGCACAGCTTCCAAGACTCAAGCAACTCCGCTACTCAGCAAACAGAACCAGCTCCAGCAAGAATGAGGATCTGCGCGAGATACTCAAACGACGACGACCAGCACGACCTCGTGCTCGGGTCCTTCATTCATGAAGGCTCATTCAGAGCGATCATGCTTCACCTCCTGAAAATGTTCCGCCGGCGACAACAGTGGAAGTGCTTCACCCGCAAATACCTACTAGACTCCGTAGGGGGGGAGACGGAGGAGCTGCGCGCTCTTCAAGAGAGTCCTCGAGGTCGTGAAGTCCTCGAGGTGTACAAGGGCCTGTTCCGTGAGTTGACCAGACGTCAAGTTCCGGATACAGCGGAACAGCCGAACTTCAGCATCCTCAGCATCCTCGCCAGGCTCGGGCTGAAAAAGGAGGTCTTGGGGATGATCAAACCCGACTCCGGTTTCCCGACCGAAACGCGAGCGGCCGCCTGCGAGTTCCTCGAAGTAACGGTGTTCGACGGGCTCTTGAGCGGGCAGCTCTCGAGGAGAACCGGCCTCCGTCGCAAGCAAACACTCGACTACTTCCGCATGGCGCAACGAATCCGCGATGAGGGAGGCATCAAGCGCCAGTCCACGCCGGAGAAGTGTTTCGACTCTTTGGAAGACATCATCGCGATGGAGAAGCAGATCGCCGAAGGTCATCCGACCGAGTTCCTGGTCCAGTGCTGTCTGCTAGGCCTCGTGGATTCCAGGCATTTCCATGAGATGCTCACAGCCGTATCAACGCATTCGCAGCTGACTCGATTCTACCTCAGGATTTCGTCCATCCGCGAAATTTTCAGGGATCCGTTCGCGGATTTAAACAGCATATTCTGCCGCAGATTCGAGTCGATGATGATCTCTTCTCCGAAGTGGCATGAGGTTCTTCTGTACCTGAAGCTGTCTCGCGAGACGAGCGAGGTTTGGTTCGTCGAGGGCTTCGGCGCTGATTCGATCCCCGGCGAAGCGCTCGACAGTTTCCTTAGCCATCTTCTGCTCTATCTGCTCCGGTGCATTCGCAACGACAACTGGCGCGGCCGAGGCCGAGCATGGGATCATCGGGGGGTCGATGGGGCACTCCGGCAAGTGGAGGCAATGACCAGGAGCCTCGAGCTCCTCATTGGGAGGGGTGCGAGCCTGTTCTTCACGGCTGAGCAGCGCCTCAGAGCGAGCAGGGAGCTAGCTTGCAAGTATCCTGAACTCCTGGCGGATGATCGGCTCCCCTGTCAGAAGGTTTCAGAGAGCTCTTCCGCCGGGCTCCTGCTACAGATTTCGAAAGAGGCGCCCAGCACCGTGCTCCCGGACATCGCGCCGCTTCTTTGCTGTGCGCTCACTCTTGGGAAAAGAGGCACGGACTCCGACCGATATCAACCGGGTCGACTCTCCTGTCTAGCCGCGAGGGCTTGCAAATCAGCACAGGAGGGCGCTCGAGTTCCGGCGGGACTGGCTGCGTGGATCGAGATCCACCAGGAGTTCGGAGCTTTGAGCCACACCGAACCAACGGCAAGGTGATTCGAGCCCTGTGCCGACCTACATCTTAGAAGAGCTTCAGATCGAGAACCACGTCTTGCAAATATAGTTCCGTCCTCAGTATCAAACTTTTCTTGTCTCATAATTTCAGAATGTGAATTCACATTTTCGCAGCGTTTTCCCGGATAGAGCTCCGCTCGATTCCGTTGAAAGGCAGTGAACTTTCCGTCGATGACAGTCCCGATATGCATCGACAGGGATAGACTTTCGTTGCTCGGTTTCGTGGAATATTAGCTTAGGAACAGTAGCCCCCGGATGCTGGGCTTTGCCAATGTTTCCAATGACCAGATGTGAAGTTTCAAGTGAATCGAAAATGTCGAAGAAATGGGCGATCGAACGGGGTCGAAGGCCAACTTGCGTATGGATTATGTTTGCCATCTTCCTCGCATGGAATCCAGTTCTGACGCATTCGAATGTTTGGAGGTGAAACATAGAGATGTTCGAATTCGTGTGGAGATCCCGCGACCTCACAGCCAAGCATCAAATGATCAGGGTTTGACAGACTATTTCTTCCGAAGCCTATATCAGTGCCGAGGGAAAGAGCTCTCGAGTCAGGCTCTCTCCGGCGTCACGTTCACGGAATTAAGTCGACGAAGCCTCCACCAAGCGGCGCATCGAGAGCGGCTTGACCTCTACGGGGTCGGATGGTGCCGGACGATTTTGCTCAGATCAGGATGGAGGTCCTAGAAGTTATTCATCCAACCGAGATACCACTCTTACATTGCTATCGCAGATTCGAGGAAAACGATAATCGAGTCTCCGTTTATCTATATACATTAGAAGTCATGCATCTTCATCGAAGAGGTGTTGGTAGAGCTCCATCAGGTTCGTTCGGGCGGATGGGGGTCATTGAATGACGAGCTGAAATGGATCACATACCTTGATAAACGTTCTAATCACCGAACATCAGTGTGGGTGGTTTCTATATGTTACAATCTGTCATTCATCTGCATTTCGCACCTGCTCAGGTCAAAGTTGTTTGAGTTTTCATAGCTGTACAGGTGATAATGGGAGCATTCCTTCGCACACAATGCACACCTGCAGTTCTCGTCCGGGCTCTGTCTAACTCTCTTATCACTTATCTCATATGTTATCTTATATCGAAAGATGTCTTCTCTTGTAGTTTGATTCCTTACACTCATTCTCAGTGCCGGATGAGTGATGATATCTGGGTCCACCTCTGCCATTTTCTCGTGCCAGCCTTCAATGTAGTTGCGGGATGCTCCGGTCGTAGGGAGGTCGTATTTCTTCCTTATTTCCTCCGAAAGCAGTTGGGTGTCGGTCTCGCGGGAGTAGGCATCGCAAGGAACCGCGGTTCTCGGTTCTCTGAGAACCGCAAGTAAGAACCGCGGTCCGAGAACCGCAGGTGAGAACCGCGACCAACCGCCGAAATGATAAGGGCTCGCTCAGAATTTGATGCTCGATCCGTCGATGATGAGTCACGAGTCGGCAGTGGACTGTTTTCCTTCAATCCATGCTGTGTCCTCAAATGTTTGCTCAAAGCGCTCGTCGATCTTTCTGTCTCTAATTCCTGAGTTCCGAGATACGAAAACAATCACTCACTAGGTTTGGAACTCCGAACGCAAATGAAGCTACGGTCAGAGCTATATTTTTCGTTTTTCCCAGCTGCTGGGAGTCAGTTATCTGGAGCATCCTATCGTGCGAAAACGTGTGAAATGTCTCGAACATTCTAGCTCCATTTAAATTCCCACCCTGGAACAGTCTGTGCATTTGGCTTGTAAGCCACCTTTCAAAAACCATTTCCAGACCCAACTTTTTGTGTGCACCACCTAAGCAAAGCCACTCATCGTTGCGTCCAGTAGAGTGGGAAAGATTCCCCGCTATAGAAAACGGGATTCTCTCGGACAGAACCGGATCACAAGAGCGAGCTCAGAGAGATATTTTTGACGATTCGTGCAACGATCCGTACCATGCGACTTGCGCAGCGCGACGGTGCGTTCTGAGGCGAAGCAGGGAGCATGGTGATTTTAAAAATTTGGCGCTCTCGTTCCTTCGAGGCATGGCCCTGGTGTGCAATGGAGTAGCATCGTCATCGTGGCAAGCTCCTCAGGGAGTGGGTGTCAGCCTGGCGGTGGCTTCAAATGATACTTCTGAACTTTCACTGAAAGGGTCTCGGCACTTTTGGCCTTGGGTCAGGGATTCGAATGAGATATATTGTTGTGGATACCCCATCCCAAGAGAACGCTTTCTGCCCAGTCGGCGGGCTACTAGCTGCCTTGGTTTTTTTTTTATAGTATGAAACATCTTCTGGACCGATGAAAATCGAGCGAGATTTGGAAACTTGAAATGCTCATATCTCCGTTATCTGAAGGAGTTCAGAGCTCATAAAGTGGGTTTTGGAAAGCTCGTGAATCCAGCTTTCTGGTGCGTCCGTAAGAGTTTTTCCACGATCAATTTTAATACCTTAAAAATGACCATCTCCAAAGTGAATGTTTCTAACCCACTTCCTGGAGGTTGACCACTTTCTAGTTTGTGTCATATTATGCCCCCCTTCAGTGCGAGCACAATGCGATAGATAGATCAAAAAAATATTCGGGGGACCAAGGTGAAAAAACTGAAAAACTGTCGTTGGTCACCCTGGATCCATCGAGTTTCATGCTCAAACTCCAGAATATTTGATGGTGGAAGGCCCCGAGCCAGGGAAAATCATATTCTGAGCCGTGGAGTACACGGATTCAGCCGCTCAGACACCCAAAAGTTTGGTCAGATCGATCCCGGAATCACCTGTCCAGACCCCAAAAGTATGGTCAGATTGGCCCCGGAATCACCTTCCAGCTTTTGAAAAGTATGGTCAGATCGGTCCCGGAATCACTCCCCCATAGTCAGAAAAGTATGGTCAGATCGGTCCCGGAATCACCCCTCCAGACTTGTAAGAAGTATGGTCAGATTGGTCGATCCCGAACAAACTCCAAAATAATCTGACCGTGTCAGGCCCAAAGCAAGAAAGAATCATGTTATGAGCCGAGACACTCTCGGAGAAATCGACCTCGAGCAAAAAAAGAGAACACGTTCGGTGGTCTCGAGCGGTTCCGTTTATTCTCGCTCCTCAAGTGTTGGTTCCCTCGTCTTCTGACTCTGTATCGTCTCCAGATGGCATGAAGAGATCCGTTAGCTCTGGTGCCGGCAGCCGAATTCGCGGCTCATGCCTGGCGAAAGACAGGTAGTAGATGCACGCGGCCACATGCGAACAGCAGCCCACTGTCCGTGCCCCATTAGGACAGTCACACCAGTATCTCCGAATGCCGTCGAGTTGATGCAGGTTTGGTTCGTAATCGATGAATACATGGTAGCTTTTTCTGCTGCTGGGTCCACAATGGCGCGACCTGATTTCTAGACGAACGATATTGGGTGTTTCTTCGACAAACCTCAGTAGGGCATTATTGTCGGGTGTCAAGAGTTCCGCCAAGTACGAGCATGCCAGCTTGAGTTGGAACGGTCCTGAAGTCAACAGGAGTATATCCTCACGCGTCAGGCCCGGGAAGTCGGTTAGGTCGGTGGCCTTGATCTGTTGGAGTCGTGAGTTCCGAGTCCTCCATCCTCCGGCTTCTTTCTTGCTCTGGGCCTGACACGGTCAGATTATTTTGGAGTTTGTTCGGGATCGACCAATCTGACCATACTTTTTACAAGTCTGGAGGGGTGATTCCGGGACCGATCTGACCATACTTTTGGGGTCTGGACAGGTGATTCCGGGATCGATCTGACCAAACTTTTGGGTGTCTGAGCGGCTGATTCCGTGTACTCCACGGCTCAGAATATGATTTTCCCTGGCTCGGGGCCTTCCACCATCAAATATTCTGGAGTTTGAGCATGAAACTCGATGGATCCAGGGTGACCAACGACAGTTTTTTAGTTTTTTCACCTTGGTCCCCCAAATATTTTTTTGATCTATCTATCGCATTGTGCTCGCACTGAAGGGGGGCATAATATGACACAAACTAGAAAGTGGTCAACCTCCAGGAAGTGGGTTAGAAACATTCACTTTGAAGATGGTCATTTTTAAGGTATTAAAATTGATCGTGGAAAATTTCTGACGGACGCATCAGAAAGCTGGATTCACGAGCTTTCCAAAACCCACTTTATGAGCTCTGAACTCCTTCAGATAACGGAGATATGAGCATTTTAAGTTTCCAAATCTCGCTCGATTTTCATCGGTCCACAAGATGTTTCATACTATAGAAAAAAAACAGGGCAGCTGGTAGCCCGCCGACTGGGCAGAAAGTGTTCTCTTGGGATGGGGTATCCACAACAATATATCTCGTTCGAATCCCTGACCCAAGGCCAAAAGTGCCGAAGAACTGCCGAGACCCTTTCGGCTCCCATTCTACCATTCGAACTGAGGTCTACCAAGGCAGTGCACGGTGAAGGTCTCGGCTCGCTGATAAGGGCGTTAGCTAAAAGCTCCTTCCGCGCGGCTTCTCGCGGTTCCAGAACCGCAGAATTTCGCAGTTCGTTGCGGTTCCGGAACCGCGGTTCGGAACCGCTGCGATGCCTAGCCGGGAGACCTTTCCGTTCTCAGAGGAGCGGTGGAGGCACAATGATATTTTGAGGAACGATGCTTTCAGTTTGTCGAGCAGTTCCCATTGAGACTTTGTCTTGTCTTCCCATATGAGCTGCACTCCCTATGAGGCTACTGAGGCGATTTTCAGGTCAAAGAGTGCCAGAGCAGTTGCCAGTGAGAGTTCGTGGGCCGATGGAATCAAGCAGAGTTCCAGTTCGGCCTTGTTGACTCTTCGTGGCACGTGTTTGCCAAAGTTTTCTTTCCTTGTGATTTCCAGTCCGAGGTAGCAGAAGCTAGAAACTTTCTCAATCTTCACTCCTGATAGTCTAAAGATGTCGCTCCCTGCGGGAGGGCCTCCTTGTGCGAATCTCGTTTTGTTGGCGTTTATGACGAGGGCGTTTTCTCTCGAGTACTGTTCTAGTGTCTCCATCGTTTTCTGGAGTTGTGGTCTTGATCTGGAATAGATCACCGCATCATCCGCGTATAGGATCGTGGTAACAGGGTCGTGCTTCTTCATGATTCGTTCTGGCAGGTCGCTTAGGAGTACAGAGAACACAAGAGGGCTCGGGTTGTCTCCTTGCGCCACTCCCGTTGTTTGCTGGAAGGGGGGTGTCTCGCAGACTCCGTCGTCCAGGGAGACTCCGCCTTCTTGTAGCACTTGTTGGATTTTGAGCATTTTGAAAGGGGTGCCCGCTTCTGTCTGTGTCCTCAGAATGATGCTTCTGGACGCCAGGTCGAAGGCCGCTCTGTAGTCTACGAAGACCGCGTAGAGCGGCGCTTGGTTTTTCTTTGTAGAGATTTCGATTTTGTCTAGTAGAATCTTGCAAGCCATTATAGTCGATTTTCCTGCTCTGAATCCGAATTGTTGTTCCGGTATAAAGCCTTTGTGGTCCAAGTAACTAGTAAGTCTCGCTGCTACGAATGAGGACATGAGTTTACGGAGTACGTTCCTTCTCGCGATTCTTCTCCGCGAGGAAGGGTCCTGGGGGTTTCCTCTGCCCTTCGGAATTATCGCCAGCACGCAGTTGCGCCGACCGGAAGGGATGCTCCCCCGATCGTAGCAAGTGTTCAGGAGCGTGGTTATCTGTGGTATTATCGCGCCGCATTGTTGTGAGTGTTCGTTCAGTATCTCGTCGGGGCCCGCAGCTTCGTGTCTTGGGAGCGCTCGTATCGCGTCGACTACCTATGTGATGGATCGAGGAGAATTCGTTTTGTCGAGCTCCGCGCTTTCTTGTTCGACTCGCACCCAGCTGAGATGTGTGGCGATGTTGTGTTTTCTGTTTTGTTAAGTCCCTTGAAGTGCTCAATAAGTTCTTCTGATGAGACAGGGCAGAAATGGATCATATACTGTAGATCTGCTTCGTGCGAGCGGTACTCGTGAATGATGAGGCCAACCTCGTGCTTGTCTCTGCGTGCGCTCCGGAAGTCATACCTTGTCATACTAGGAAGGGCTCGCACACAGTAGCGTAATCAGCCTCTTAATTAACGAGGCTCGTCGGTGCCGCTGCTACCAGGCGCGGGTGCAAAGGTGGGACAGGTGTAGGGCTCGGTCCGTGGAAGTTACTCCAAATACCCTCAAGTACCACGTATAATGGACGTCACCTCGCGAAGGCGCGACACCACTCGTCATGCGTGGAACTTTCAAAGGGAAGCGAGCTAATTGAGTCGTTCCACAGCATCAGCCCCACTAGAATATCTAGGATCATCGTTCAGCTGCTCCGTTCTACTTTCGTCGCGTGCTCCATTCGCGATGAGCGAGCCCTGGGGCTTCGCGAGTAGGTGTACATACATGTGCGAGGCAAATATATCATCGTCAACGCAGACGACAGGCATTATTTTATACCACTCATTCGCGATATGGAACACCTAAGGGTGACGCAACCTTCCGTCCACATCGTTGAGTATCGGACAGTAACGAGGGTGTAATCCGCGGACACCAGAGAACCGCGAAAATTCGGTTGAATCACGGCGGCGAGTTGAGCCTTCCACACTGAGGAGCAGATCTGCTCTGCGCGACAATCGGGGCATTCGATCCCCGAAAAAATCAGCCATATTCTGAGTGAGAACTAAGCAGTACTCTCGAGCGCGCATTAGGCTGACGTTCCAGGATTCTCTCAAGATGATGGCTGTGAACTCGTCTGAGTTAGATCAGATGCGCTTGGGAGCATTGGATGAATTCTCAGGAAAAAAAAGACAAATTGCCACTTTACACTATTCCATGGGGCTAACCCCATGGAATTTTGGAATCACCAGACTTCAGCTTTTCAAGGATCACGCCGGCTTCGCTACTGGGTGAACAGGGGATACCTTAGCTTCCCCCCTCCCCTTGAACCGTCAGGCCACCCAACATAGACCAGAGAGTCAGGGCTTCTCGGGTCTAGTGTAAGCTAATGAAGCTCACATGTTCCACAGCAAATCACCCAAAAACCGCACCGCTAGCATTTCAGTTTTGTCTGCTCCTCATCAGAGCACCATCTTAACTCACGCGGAAATGACTACCGCCGCATCGTCCGTCACGTCGAAATGTCCTGGTCGCAGGCACCGGTCGGTTCGCCGTCACAAAGCTGAGAAGTATATGGCATGCAGGATTCGCAGGTCACCATTCTACTCAAAGCGCCGTGTAGAATCGATCGGTCCCAAGAACGATGTTTCGAGAAGAGTTGTCGAGCCTTGATAACAGAGAGCGTCAGCGAGGATCCGGAAAGATCAGAGTCTTTTCCGATGATCCCTGACGAAGGTTGGATGAACCAATGCCGGAGATTGTGCTTTGTGCGCTCTGGTTGAATCCAGTTCATCTTGAGCAGAACTACTCCTCGCCATTCCGAGCAAGAAAAACCCTCCAATAGGGAACCTCCCGACCTCGGGACACTTGCATTCGCTGCTAGCTGAAACGCGGGGCCGAGCTCATAGGTCGCTTCTCCAGCACCCAGTTGTTCGTCATTGGCGGAGCTGAACCGCTTCTGCAGGGCCAAAGTTGAGGGAATCGGTCCCGATTTTAGCCATCATGAATCGACAGACGGCTCCGAGATGGGAGCTTTCCATGTCAAACTGGTCGCTTATGCTACCGGCACGTCCAGGTGTGATTAGCAAGTCAACATCAGCCGTACGGAGAATCGAGTGCACAAAGAAAATGTTCGCGTGATGGGGAGATTCCGCTTCTTGAAATGTCCGCCTCGGGCTATGTTCCCATCTCACTGTTTCGCTACGAATCCGCTCGAGGATTGTTCGATCTTGTTACCATCCCCTCTGGTAATGGAGTGTAGAATTCCCAATCCCTAGTTCCTCAGCTACCTTTTTTGGTTGGATACGATCTGAAGCCCAGACCTGCTCGAGAATGCTGAGAGTTGCGAGTCGAAATTGAGCTTCTCGACGGTTCCTCTTGAATTCAGTCCGGTACTCATGTGGTTCCAATGAGGGCTCTTTTGAGTAACACTACGAAAGTATAGAAGAAATCATCACTGACGATAACCCAGTTCAGGAAGAAAGTCATCCATCATTCGTGGGCGCTCCACCAGAAGCTAAATGTTTAGAATCGACGACTTCAGGAGGGCAAAAGAGGGGGCCTCAACTACTCCGGTACCGAGGGAGCTCCGGAAGCAGGTTGAGAGCGGCCACATCGTTGCTCCAACGTCTCTCCTTGGAGCAAAGGCCCTTGAATAACGGAACTTGTGACATCATAGACTTTCACTGTTTCTCAGCTCTCCCGTAGCCCTCACGATTCGCAGCATCCAGCATTGATGCCCGTCGGACTCTGGGCCAACCAGCCCGTATCACTGCATTTGTGTAGCTCCAAGTCCTTCTAACATCCGTGGCATCCTCAAGACCCCGGCTCGTGGTCTTGAAACGAGGAGTTGTGGGATTCGTATACGGGATTCTCAAGTTATTATGATTTAATTCTGTCGCCGGAACGGTCCTTGTCAGCCGATTGCATGATCCGCGGCCATTCGCACCATATCGTCGTCTGGCGTCTAAATTTCTCTCTGCAGGATGATCACCGCTCGGCCTCCGAAAAGACACAGGGGGATCGAACGAGCTCCCATCCGTGAAGCGGAAGTGCCCGGACGTTTCTGAGTCAAAGACCCCAGGCATGTTTTCCGTTTTCTCCTGACATCCAAGATCACATCATTGTATGATAGACAGCGGCGAGCGATGCGCGGTTGCAATCTCCCTGCTGAGTGGGCCGAGAGCTCAGCATGGGTGCTAGATGTGATAAACGATGAGTTCTACGAGAATGTTACGAATCACGCTTGGAAGGAGCGAAAACCGCCATGGAAACCCGCTTCAAAGCCAATGACTGCCCGAAAGCTAGGAAAGAAGATTTCAAAATCCTGGCCAACCTAAGCAAAGGCGCATGTGCATCCGTGTATCTGACCGAATATCTGAAGGATCACAAAACATATGCCCTCGAAGTGGTGAAAAAAGGCGCTACCACGCCGCTGAATAAGCTGAAAACCAGAGAGAGAAAACTGATGCGTGCGGTTCAATTCAGATTCATCGCTGAACTACACTTTGTTTTCCAAGCCTTCACGAATTTCTATCTGGTCATGGACTCCGCGCCGCGTGGCGATCTCCTCCAGCTGATATTCGGAACGACTGTAACGGAAATAATGCTCAAATGGTACGCGGCCCAAATTATCCTAGCCGTCGAGTATCCACACTAATGCGACATCACACACCGCGACCTTAAACCACCCAATATGCTGATTTTCGAAGACAGTCATCTGAAAATATCTGATTTCGGATTCGCGAAAATCCTAGACGGACCCTGGGATGAAACTCACACGTTCTGTGGAACTCGTCCATACATGGCGCCGGAAGTGATTTTGCGGAAGAGGATCTGAGATTCCCCAAGGGAGTCGACATCAAATCTCCTTTTTGTGATCTGATCAGTCGTCTGATCCAGCCCAGGCGCAGTCGTAGACTCGGCTTTCTCCTCGGTGAGGAGAAAGCAATTTTCGAACACGCGTGGTTCGCGGGTTCGCCGACATTTCTTTCCCCGATGTCTTCGCGAAGAAGCCCGAGTACGCGCCGTGGCTCCCGCAAATGAGACGTCCCGAACCTTCACCGTATGACCTCCAAACAGAGTCCGGCGAGCCCGATCATGGCGTCGCGTGGTACAACTCATTTTGCAGTCAAGATGAGGACGACGGAACGAGCTAGTGGAGAGACAGCTGTGAGTAGAGATTCTCCTCCATGGTATTCCCTTCCGATCGAGGGGGAACTTGTGAGCTGAGACGTCAGTTCTTCAGGCGAACGTCGATGAATCATCGCCTCGATTGGGGGTTCCGCAGTATTCCCGCATCGACAACGCGACGCCTACATCTGAAGCCTTAATGATATTAACCTTATTATACAATGTTCCCCCAGTGAGAATGAACTACTGAGGGTATAGTCCGACCCGTTACTGGTTCCAGGGAATGACTGAATAAACGGCTATCACCTGCAGGTTTTCATCTCAACACGCGTCCAGCGGCCATATGGATATGCTCGTACAGTCTTGGCAGTTCTGCAACCGACTGGCAGCCTTACAATCTTCCTTTCTTCCATATTCACATCAAATCCATTCTGGAACATCAATTTAGGTAAATTAAGACCGGCCGGCAGATAAGACCATCTTGAGTCATTTGACCGTACCCAGCACCTCAGCTGCACTAAAACTCTTGTAGAAGAATAGTAGCAGGTGCGACGACATCTGAGACCATGCGGTGATCTCTAACATCCTGTGCGTGTAAGCGCTACCCGTGACCGGGGTCCGTAGAAAGTCAGTACACAACAGCCCGCGATGAGTAATGCATTGAGGCGACCGTATGAGCTCCACAGGAAGTCTTTGTTCAAATTATCCTCCGGACAACAACGAGAACAGCAGGTGCACCAATATTCCAGCGGCACCCTCGATGCGGACTGGTTTATGCTCTTCGCGCCTTCGGGGAAGACCTGGACGTCATTACCAAACGGGCTCGGAGCTCGGGCGCATCATCTTTGCTACAGCCGGATAGAGGCTCCACGCTGATGTGGAGTGTCGCACTGATGGAACTCGGCTCCGAAGTGACCACATGAGGTAACCGGGTCTTGAACGGCTCCTGGTAGCCCAATTCGAACGTTTTCACGGAGGAAGTGAGCGTTTGGAGCGTGTATTTTGCACTCGTCGCCATAACGTGCGAGCTCTTGCCCTGTTCATTTTCCGCATGCGTTGGGAGCGGATGGGTCTCGAATTGGACAGCGGTTGATTTTTTGCTTCCCGTCGCTGGCAGCTGCTCGGAAATACCTATGGCTCTCTGCTGCGGGATCAGCGCATGCGGTCCATGGACATCACTGTCTGAAGGCATGCTTCGTCGTTTCCCTCCTACCACTCACATTCATTGGAGACGGCGCTCGCAACAAGCTCCTTGAGGTGGGGCCTTTTTTTTCCCCAGAGGGGTAGCTCGGGCTCACTCTGGGAAGCTTCACGACATATTCTGTGGATGATCTTTGCGTTCGGTTCGCCGTCGCACTTGAGAATTGAACCGATTTTACGCTACGGCCGTGTTCCTACATCCTCTTCCCGATTTGCGCGGAATGTTAGGCTTGGAGCAAAGGGTGGGGTCTGAATCAACGCTGATTTTCGCGAAGGTGGTTTTCAACTCTAAAAACGTTGTGAGAAGATCGACCCAGTGTCTCGGAAGAAAGCGTCGCTCCTCACGTTTAGCAGTATCGTCGACATCCAACGAGTGGTCAGCTATACGGTCCAGTGATGTTGGCGTTCATATCCAGCGGTTGGACAGCGCCAGCGGCTGCATTCAGCATTCGTGTTCTTCATGGTGCCTTCCTCCAGCTCTTTCTGATGTGGTCCCAGACCGGTCCACGTTTCTCATATCTGGGGGCTCTCGTTATTTGTTCGTACATTCTACAATAACCGAATATGGAGTTGATGCGCAGTTTCTGCCCGGACAGTATCTTGTGCTCTTCTGCATCGCCTCCTCGCTCCCCCAACGCCAACTGCATTTCAATCCAAAGAAGAGTGCCATCTTGATCTTTTCTCGGCACCAGGTTGGCGACTGCACAGGACTGAAAGTTCAAGGTGAGCCGATACCGGTGGCTGAGGAATACAAATACTTGGGAATAACATTATGTGATGGAACAAACTATCTCAAGAAACAGGAAGATATTTGGATCAACGCGTCCAAAAAAGCCCTGAACCAGATGCACGCTCAGGTACTCTGGAGCTCTAGCAAATTTGAGCTGTCGAAGACATTCTGGAAAGCAGTGGCTGTTCCCAAACTAACTTATGCTAATTCAGTCACGGTGATGACTAAGAAGACAAGCGACGAGTTAGAGAAGACCCAACGGCGCGCAGCGCGATGGGCACTCGGCATCACAGGGTGGAATGTTGCCAACGAATTCCTTGAGTCCGAACTCAACTGGTCATCCTTCGAAGCGCGGGAGGCCAAGAGTAAACTCAAGTATTTTGCTCGAATCAGTTGCATGGCAGCCACTCGCTGGCCGAGAATGATACTGGACATGCTGAAAGCGCAAAACATTGATACAAAAGCCTGTGCACGGGTGGAAGAGCTCAAAGTCAAGTTCAGATGCGACACATTGCAAATAGAACGAGATGAGACTGGAAGAGCACTCCTCGGCATCTATAATCGTTTACTGAACGAAAAGATCAAAGCCACACAGGACAACGACTGGGTAAACGGGATGGCTAGTAAATCTTCACTCGAATTGTACCGAATGCACAAGGAGTCGAGAACAGCTGCCGTTCACATATACGACAATAGTAGGGGGTCCGCACTCCTGGCACTTGCCAGAGCTGGAGGTCTCCCTACGAAGGAGTATCGGTCCCGTTTCTCCGCCAACCCGGAACCGACTTGCAGCAGATGTGGCATCAGCGAGGAAACACTAGGACATGTGATATTCCAATGTAACGATGCACACCACACGACGGAGGACCTCCTAACCAACTTGGGACTGAACAGTGAGATGAATCGATTCGCCGTGGAAGCAACAAAACGACTCCTCGAGAAATGGGAGCGTGAGAACATAGGATCCGCTGAGCTTGCTCGCGCCTGAAGTGAAAGGCTGATGTGCTTATATATTATGCTATGTACACACACAGATCCAAATAAAACCATAAACCATAAACCTATTCCGGCTCGTCTTGCTCTGTGGTCGGGCGATCGTGCCTCGGCTGTCTTCTCTTCCACCACGTTGTGAGACCACGCTGTGACGGCGGCCTAGAATGACGAGTTAACGAGTGAACTTCCACACCATCGATTCGTCGGGTATCGGACTGCCGGTCAACATCAGTTTTTTCCGTTCTATCTCTGTGAAAAAAAGGGGGGAATCGTGGCAACTTCGACTAAGCACATAACGATGCACTCATGCATGCTCGGACTCGAATACAGGTCAGTTTCTAGCAACCCAGCAGGCTTGGTCTCGAGATCCAACACGGTTCCCGCCGCTTCGGACGCTATGCGTGGAAGCAGGAGATGTCAGTTTAAGCTTGGAAACCCGATGTGGTTCGCACTGAAGAACCTCATCGCTCGACCAAAGTAAGATCTCTCAATGCTTCCGAGAAACCCATCTGATAGAGACAAGGAAGCATTCTCGGAAGAACTCCACTGACAATGAGACCTCCGAGTGCCTTGAAGAACTCTTCTCCCTCTAGTGCGCGAGGTGACCCGTATACTCGCAACATCGACATCGGCATTACCATCATCCCATTCGTCGAACTGGCAAGATTTCACAGTGTGGCTTTTTGCCGCTCGGCACGAATTCCCACCGGACTCCGATGACAATCTCGAATTTCTGCCTCCATGGAAGTGATTTGGCGATTTTGAGCGCTAGAGTTGTGTAGAACCCTGCACAATATCTAGACTTCCCGTGCCCTCCGAAGATCCTCTACTCTCGGGACGTCTACTACTGCGAGAGTAGATGCCGAATTATATTTTCCGTACTTTGCGTATTCAGCATCAAACTCAAATTTCTAAAATATTGCTTCCTCGAAAGTTTCATTCCGTGATTTATAGACTTCCCGTGCTCACCGAGGATTCTGTACTCTCAGTACGTCTACTACTGCGAGAATTGATGCTGAATCATATTTTCCGTACTCTGCGTACCTCCGGTACGGCCCGTACCCCGGACTACGCAAACTCATGTCTAGTGACCGCCCGTCGACCGAGCTCCATTCATTGGAGGGTTCAAGCGCTGCATAGCCAGTCGTTCCATCCATTAAAGTAATGAACCGGTTCAGGTGCTGTCAGCAATTTCCTAGCTGTTCAATCGTGTCATCATGTTCAATCAGGTCACCAGAATTCCACTGCAGCAATCTAACTCCAACTTCCGTGTGATTGCGATCACCAACGTCTGGTACTAAGTGGTGGTGTACTTCAAGTTTATTGAAATCGATTCAAGAATTTTTCCCCAACGATTTCGCTCGAAACAAAACGAGTGGGCTCAATATCCGGAATCCACCCGAATTTCCAGTCCATCCGTCTGCCGCGTTATGTGCCAAGTTACTGACATGCTCGGCGTATCGCAGCAAGTGCCGTGCTGCTCGTTGCCCTGCAGTGAAGTCTCTGAACGAGCTCCGAAGGGCAACACTGAACTGATGCCACCATCCGGTTTCAGATGCCCTGAACTTCTCCGTCCTAAGTTGTCACACTGAGACGCATACTGCCGCCGCGACATTCAGATTTTGCTCTCGTTATCCCATTAATTCAGACTCATACTTCCGTTATTTTCCTCAGTTTTCTCGTGCTTCAACAAATCCGCTCGAGCCATGTGGACCGAAGCTATTCTGATTCTCATGTACCGGATAGCTAACACCGGATGAAATTTATTCTCGTGAGACCGTAATTCAATACAATATGCGTCTTTCTTGAACTTTGAACCGAATCACGACAGTTTCGAAAGAATAGGCTCGTTTGCCTGAAGGAGCGAAGTTGTGTGGCTTGCACCCCCGTTGGAAGGCATCGATGAAAGAATTGTGATGAAGTCCCAGCAGAAAACGGCTATCTCTCATGCACTGGTCGGAACGGAGAACATACGCCCTTTTCAAAGACGATAACGGTGATATCGAGGCCGAGAGCAGTGATTTGGAGTCAGACGAAAATTGGAAGCACCTAAAAAGACGACCTCGAGGATTCCCAATGTAAAAAAAAAATAGAGAACCAGGACGTTTCAGTGAATCAGGAATTGATGTGAGTCATCTCAACCCCACCATCCATAACCACTGTTGCGGTTATGGATTCGCGGTTATCGGTTAACAGTAACCGCGGTTATTCAGAAATGCTGTTATTTGCAAAGCCCAATGCAGGCGCATTCTGCCCCGGTATCTGTGAAAAGAGGATGGCGTCGGGGCAGGAGGCGATGTGAAGCGGGGAGTCCGGTCGACTTAGCTGGACGAAACATATGTGGCGGAAGAGACCCTCAAGATTTGTAGGGAGCCTCATCCTTTCATGATGCCGTTCGCTATCCATGAATGTTCGATAGGTAGGGTAAAAGTACCAGTTATGGGCCACTTACCAGTTATGGGCCACTTACCAGTTTTGGGCCACCCACTAGTTATGGGCCGAATACTGACCAGCAATGGTCCATCGCCGGATATCAAAGTACTTCTCCAACCGGAGGCTTTTCGTGGGGAGGAAGCGCCTCTCCTTCGTGACGAGGTGAATCGTGGAACGATCTGATGATTTCCTCCCTCCCATCTTCCTCAATCAGAGTGATTACCTCCACTTTGAAAAAAGTGGTCACCTCTCTAGGTTCCGGGACGTGTGGCCCATAACTGGTACTTTTACCCTACACCGCGACATGTTGGACAGAAACCCACGAGTTTTCGGATGCCCAAAATGAAGCCTCATCCCTGCCAATTGCCCGCTCAGGGACCTCCCTTTTGAATGGAGGCAGACAGCATCATCCAAATCGGTTTCCTTAGTGAACTACGGACGATTTTGTGAAAGAATCGAAATCAAGAGCACAGAAGTGTGAATTTCCGAAGTTGGGGCTCGAAAAATTATGAAAAGTCTACTTTACCATGCTCTAAAATCGCCATTGTGGTTCGAATCCCGGAGGAGGAACGAGAAAGTCTGCGCCTTTTGCAGTGCAATCGGACATCAATATGAGCTGCGCTCATAGAGTCACGGATGCGGATCTGCACAATGCGACTCCCATCATTGATTTGATTTGATTTTTATTGGATCATACATATGCACATATGTTCCCCATCATTTCAGGGGTGAATCGTATTGCGTTCATAGATCATATTTCGTTGTTCTCCCATCGCCTGAGGATGTCCATCGCAATTCCCAGGTTCCTCGCTGTTGAATCAGGGTAGTCCTAGTCGGTGCGGGAATTCCGTCTGAGAGTATTTTCCTTCATCACATTCCAGAATGACATGTTTGTCGGTTTCCGGGGCTCCACATTGAGCGCATTTCATAGCCATGGAAGGATCCCGGCTAGCGCCAGCAGCCGGCTGCCCCGAGAGTTATCGTATAGTTCCTTCTCGAGACCTCGAGTCTCTTCGATTTGTCGATAAACAGTTAATGTGGATCTGGACTCCATATGATGTCCAGCTCATCCCGCAACCTCGTTTTGAGTTCTTTGCGGAACATATTCCATATTGGTTTGCCTGGTGTATTTCTGGTCAGTCTGAGTTCTTCAAGGCCATCTTGGGTTTCCCAACTTTTGAGTCTCTCCGTTGCCTTCACTTTTGTGTTCGTCACCTCAGTTGCCGTGAGTACCATTCTGGGCCCTCTGGATGAATCCATCTGTTCCACTCTCTCGAAATGCCGACGAACTTTTTGATTTACCTAACACATGATTTCGCTGATGGTCTCCATGGCATCGGAGGAGGGCCAACCTAGTTCTCCCTCAATAAACTCTTTTGATACTCTGGAGTGTGGTATGCCCATGGCGCACCTTCCCGCATCCCTTTGTCTGACTTCGATGAGGTGAGTTTTATGAAGATGAAGGTTACTTCGTACAGGTGTCGGATGCGCTCAATGAGAGCCGAGCTCATTCCCCTTCCCTCTGGGGTTTGCCATAGCTGGGACCGATCGATTCGATCGTATGCTTCGGTGGCATCGAGAAATACGCATAAGAGACCCTTCTTCTGGTCTCTTGCAGTTTCTTTCGCCGATGTCAGGATGAACATGTTATACTCACCTCGTCGATTTCTTCTGAACCCATTCTGCATCTCTGACAGCTGGTCGGTTCCCTCAGCCCATGTCTGTATATGTCTTCTCGATATTCTGGTGAATACTCCATACAGGACGCCGGATACCGTCATGGTCCGGTATGTGCATAGACTCCCTCTTGTTGAATTCGTTCGTATATTCTTCGATCTCTGATACGTAACAACCGATTGACTTTGGTACGAACTGCCTCTTGAGCCGTCCGTATCGTGGTCTCAGCAACACATTATGTTGTCGATCTCTTCGGTCGAATCTGAGTCTCCAATTCCACTCGTGTTTTCCCTGATTGGATTTTGCCTCCACCCTATACCATTCCCATACCCCGCTGTAAGGTTATGAGGTTGAGGTCACTCGAATCGAGGATTTCTTTGTCCTCGTCTATGTGTATGTCGATCACATCCCCGAGTGTGGATGTGTTGCATAGTACATAATCGAGTGTAGATAAGATACCCCTCGTCTAGAACGAGAGCATTTCTCCGTGGGATCATGAAGGCCACATCCTACGAGCCCTTTGAACCCATGGAATCGATGCCCTAGGACCTGAGCTTCTCCTTAAATCTCACCAGTCGCTCGTCGAGATATCTAGATGTCGTTTTCGCATCTATTTTGGTGGATTACCGCCAGCCTCACTAGCGGCTCTCAAGTGAGCTCATTGACCAGGATGAACAGGGCCTGTGGGAGGATGCTCATCGCTAGAGCTTGGGGGTTTGGGCAATTTCATCAATCACCTTCGATCAAACAATCTATGGATGAATGAATGGAAGAACGCATCGACGAACAACGCTTGGTTGCCTCGCTAGCCAAGGAGATCAGACATCAATCAGACAGACGGACAGATTTTGAGCAGAATGACCTCGCAGAGACAAAAACCCCGAGATTCGGCTCAAATGGATGCGGCTCTCACTTCAACTTTCTCTCGATGGAAATCAGAGACTCCTCGGCAGATAGATGACCGCGCAACTTGCCCGTTGTTGGCGTGGTTGCAAACCCTTGAAGAATGAGATTTCATTGAGGATTGGAAGCGAGACCCACAGCGCGAACTTCTTTACGATTCCATATCCTCAGACCTGGTCAACGCAGTTGTGGAACGAGGGACTCTGCCTCGCGCAGACAAGAACGAGGTCAGATGATTGAACACAGAGGCCGCAGCTTCGTGACTTCTTCGTACCTAAATGGGATGCTTCGATTCCGAGAGATAGGAAGCGATTTAATGAACGAGTCCATTTCGAAACGAATGGGGATGACGCCGCTGTCACGAGATATATCACTGGCTTCGGGCTCCGCAGAACGTTCGTGGTGGCTGTAAGCAAACTGTAAGCAGCGATAAGGCCTACAAGAAACGCTCGTTTGCGGTTCGATCGGCTCTCAGGATAACATTGCTGCGGAGAGGAAAAAATCGCTTCAAAAAAACCGGAAATAATCACTTGAAAGTAAACATCGAATATGCTGATTTGCTCCAGAAAGGAAACGGACAGGACCGCCAGCTTCGAGAGTCGGAATTGGCTCAGAGTGGAGCGAAGATACGGCTTCATAAATTCTGAAGCTCCTCCCACAGCTTGCCGTACTTTTGGCTACGGTCAGGGAAAGGCGGAGGGAAATGACGGGCTCGGGAAGTCGTTGTTGACATTATATTTCTTGTTGATCTTCAGGACCTGCAGCGGGAAACTAGGAACGGAACCCCCGATGCTGGTTGATTGACTGCTTGGTTTATTAATCATTTCTTGTCGATACATCTCGTTATATGTCAGACACCCCATACGCGGGGGCGAGCACTCTCTGCTGGTTAGTATTGGCCGCTGATCGTGCAGGTGCGTGGGATGCTGCTCGGTCAGGTGGTGCCCGGGGCGGTCCTTGACTTTGTAACGTTCCTCTTCACGACCATCTCGTTGGCTGGAAGCGTTTCCTACGATCTGCGCCAAAAATGCTGTTGAGGACTTCCCATCATTGCATGCAGTGAGGAGTGCTCACTTTCAGGAGACAACGAAACTCGTCAGGCCAGAAGAGCACCAATAGTTTGCCGCTGGGATGGGGTGTCACGTGGTGAAAAGAAGCCTTCGGATCGAAGCTCGCGCGAGTTCCGCTTCTCTTGCGTACACAGCCCACATGGCATCCTGATTCCTTCGAGCCAGGGTCGCTCGAGTCACCAGGAAACTTGGGTGGCTTCGCGGCAGCAAACCCGATAGGAAACCGAATAAAACGATCTATCCGGGAAATTTCAAATATTGAGTCACGATTTTTTGTTGTGAAGAGAAAGAATGCCGAGTTTTCAGACTGGATCGTTTCTGGGGAGGATGCTGACACAGAAGCCAACCGGGACATGGAATCACAGCTCTTGTCCTTCGAATAATCGTCCTTCACCTCATATTTCAAAATGCGGTCATCAGCCTAACATATCGACAACGATGTTGACCTGTTGCCGGAAACTTTCGCTCACAACCTTATTCCAAGAGGCTGGAAGAAAACCCGGCTATTTGGCAGGTGTCCTCGTTCTGATGTCGGTTCCCGCGCTGTTCCTGTTTCTGACTCCGGTTCCTACTCCAAAAAGTAAGACCGCCTCCTCCATCCTAAGCGCGTCCACTCAAGCCAGCCGTTCGGGCTCATCATGATACCTATGTTTCCTGGAGATAATTCTAGGCTTCCTTTCGCTCGAAGCAGAGAATCCCAATCCTCGTCCTTTCAGGGATTCCCAAGTCGACGACTCCAGCAGTTCTTCATCCAGGGATTTCTCTCGGTTTGTCCACGTGATTCCCAGAAGTCTGAAACCGCATTCACAATTCACTCGATTCAGCTTGAAATGCCCTGAAAATATTCCGGGCAAGCTGACGAGGGAATGGCACAAACTCACGGTGGGATCTGGGGTCGAGCTCAGCACATGAGCCCCATAAACGACAGCTGAGAAGTTGAAGTTGATAACTGCAGTTGGCGGCTCAACGAGGCGGAAACTCTTGGCGACAGCTCTCTCAAGAAGTCCGTAGAAAAGTACCCGACCGCATGGGTCTCAACTCCAGATGGCACCATGAGGTCGTGCCATGCCCTTGTGATATCCAGCAGGCCATCACCAACAGATGAGCGTCTTGACAGGCTTGGTGTCCGTTCAGGTTCTTGACGCGAGCTTGGAACACATTCAGTCCAGGTCACGGCCTGGGGGACCAGGAACTCGGTTGCGCCAATAATCTAAACGAATCTGCGTTCCAGAGACTTTCAAGGACTTCCACAAGCGACTTGACAGATGTCGCATCGAGATCAAAGACCTAGGCACAGAGCACCGCGTGAGGTTCACTGGACACGATTTAGAAATGTATGGCCTCCGCACCTTCACTCTTGGGTTTACGGTGCCCCCGAACAAGACCCATCAATTCAACCTGAAACTCAAAGGTACGGGAGTCGTCCGGGTACGGGCATTAGGATCGATTGCATCCGACGCTCATAGAGGAATCCGGTTCTAGGCGACTACCTGAAAACGGCTGGTAACTACACAATCGATCGGTGTGAATTCTACGGTTGGACGGGCCTGCACTGGCATAAGAAGCCTATGTGGAAGTGGGGGGCTCCCCGATACCTCCAGTGCTACATGGTGTCAGTGGAGTTCACTCTCGACATCAGTGTGTCTCAGCGACACGATCGAGAGCAACCATGGACAACAGTGAATCGCATCTTTGTAGGTCTCTTCAGCGCGTCGGTCGACGGGAAATGTTCAGCGGAGCTGCAGCGTCTCTCTGATGGTATGCCTCATGTTAGTCTATTCTCAGCCGATCCTGAACGATGGGGAAAAGCGTTTCATATGCACTGGGCTGACCGTATACGATTGGCCCGATGTAAAAGAGAAAGCAAGGCGAACTCTGTACTGGTATTTCGCAGCGGGCTTGCGAGAATACCTGAAAGAGAAAGTGGGGCCACACCTGGTATCGTGCTTGGATAGTATGGGTCGAATCATTGTCGATGATTCGGACTGATTCACGGAGGAACTTCGAGACGAGCTCAAAGAGGGTCGGTATGGTCGGAAGGACCGACGTTTCTCTTGCGCACACGATGAGTGGGTGGCAAGCCCCTGATTATGGGTCGCCAGGAAGCTTAACAGATGTCAGTACCTGAGACCCAATCATCTGACTAATAAACAGATCCTAACAGAGCGGGATCCCCGCGTAAATCACCTCTAGGATCTGGATTTCCAGAGGTCCGGGATTCGAGGAACAGAGTCAAAACCTCCTACGAAGGCCGCTGGAAACCTACGAGCCCAACGTTTTCCAAGTCAGTGCTGAGCCGGTAGCTGTCGACCACAGCTGTTGTTCGGCGCTAATCACGTATGCTTTCGATAATGAGGGAGCGTGGATGATAGGAGGGCATCTGATCCACTGGGAAATTCGTGCCGCGATCCTCGAGGAGGGGGACTCACAAGCTCGACTGTTATCAGGAGATTTCTGGGTTGCCCACTGACACGCATCTGAAGCTGATTCTCATCACGTCGATAGTTTGGCTCCCGAAGCGTAACAAGAAACTGGCACGCGAGATCCACACATGAATGCAGTACTTCCCATGATGCGGTGCCAGATCTGAGATCAGGGTTAACTCGCGCGGGTGGGAGGAAGAATGTTGGGTCCCTCGGCCTTCTCGAGAATCGCTTTCCGTGAGCACTTCGCACAAGAGCGATACTTCCGATCGCCGGGAGCACAGTCCCCTTGTGTTCCCCTTCGTGGTATACATGCGAAACCTGGAATGCGAAATGCCCCTCTCTTGAAAAGCAATTCCTGTGACAGCTTAGGAGGCAGGAATGTCCTCGTTCGAAATTTCACGGCTCGGATACTCCTCATCTCCTCGATGTTTGAGATATCCGAGCGGCGGAAGGGTTATGTGGGTGGCATGTTGGGGGCGAAAGGCGAGCCATCGGCTTCCGCCGGCGCTCCTATAGGCCTGCGTTGGCATCCGTGAAGCCCGGACAGAAACTGCTGTTCAGACGGGACGGAATCCTCGTTATCAGGGGTTGGAAGCCCTACCTGAAAGAATGTCAGTCGCGATGCAGGGTTTCCACGACAAACTCTCGGATGTGTAGGTATTTAGGGCCGACTTGAACATGAGACGCCCGCTGAAGTCCGTCAGACGTTCGAGATGAGGTTTCGTTCGCGATGACCCTCTCTACCGCTCTCGAACTGCTCTACATTCACTCTATGTTGAGACACGAGCTCCAGGAAATGGAAGCACAGCTCCCACAGAACAAATTTCATGTTGGAAGGTTCCTCGCAGATGTCTTCATTCAAGTGATTGTTGCGAAATCTAACAGACATCTCTTAGTCTAACAGACGAGGGGTGATTCTGAGACCAATCTGGCCATTACTTCCCAACTCTGGAGGAGTGATTCCGAGACCAATCTGGCCATTACTTTCCCAACTCTGGAGGGGTCATTTCGGGACCAATCTGACGATTACTTTTCAACTCTGGAGGGGTAATTCCGAGACCAATCTGGCCATAACTTTCCAACTCTGGAGGGGTGGTTCCGAGACCAATCTGAGCATTACTTTTCAACTCTGGAGGGGTGATTCTGAGACCAATCTGGCCATAACTTTCCAACTCTGGAGGGGTGGTTCCGAGACCAATCTGGCCATAACTTTCCAACTCTGGAGGGGTGATTCCGAGACCAATCTGGCCATAACTTTCCAACTATGGAGGGGTGGTTCCGAGACCAATCTGAGCATTACTTTTCAACTCTGGAGGGGTAATTCCGAGACCAATCTGGCCATAACTTTCCAACTCTGGAGGGGTGATTCCGAGACCAATCTGGCCATAACTTTCTGTTGGGAGTTCACAGATTCGTTCCACCAAGTAAATACAACGGATACCGTATCGGTTACTGTCTCGGTGCTTATTCTGTCCGAATGGTTGCCTTATATAGTCCTGATGTACTGATGTGGCAAGGGTGAAGTCGGTCGACTTCACCCGTACCTACGCATGTCGTGAGGCCTCTGATGTGGCCTCATCCAAACCTGAACAGGGATGCGTGCTGAGGGAATCCTAATTTCTCAACACACCCCTCCATTCGCCAGAGCGCGTCAATGTTCTTTCCGTGTTTCATGACTTCTTCCGAACACGCTATTATCCATCTCTCCAAAGACACATCATGTCATGAGGCAGTTACAAGGTTCTTTTCAATGTCGGTGATGGTTAGCGCCTATAAATTCGTCCATCTGTTAGTCGTTGAAAGATTGATACATTGTTTCAATCTGTTCCATTATGGTTTGACACATGGGTCCGAGTAAACATCTTACTTTTGTGCCCTCTGAGCCTCTAAGATGTATTTCGTTTTTCCTCAGGAGACAAATTATGCCTGTCCGGGCATGTGCAATACTGCAGAGTTTTAACATTGCATGCGGTGGTTTCTGATGCTCGTTACATTGTCAGGTGGTTCTTCTCTCACACTTATTTTATTGGTCGTTGGGTTTTATTAGTCACAACATGGACATGTTGTTTCTTCATGATCTTGACATCGTTTAACATTACGAGGTGGTCATGTGTTTTATGATTAACACTGTAGAAACATGTTGATACATCGACGGTGGCCTCCAATTTTCCGTATATATATGGGTACGATTTTCCACTCGAGTTCAAGTGCTCTCTGGTCGGTCCCTGTGCTCACAAAGCTGACAAACTGGCGGACTCATCCAAAGTTGTCCATCGCAAGTCAGGCAAGGAACATCACAAGGTACGTGCGAGTTCGTACCTGGGTCATCCGATTGACAAATTGATCGATCGGGTCCCCCTTGTCGTTTTCCCGGCCTGTTACCTCAATACGGCCGTGGAATCTTTTGAGACGCCGACAAAGCCTGCACCAACCCTCAGGGCTGAACTCATCAGTGACTTTCACAGTGTAGACCCGAGTCTACTGTGCCTGGACGAGAATCAGAACTTCGACATCGATCCGTCCAACTCGGTGCTCAACGAGCCGGGTCTGTTCCGGGAACCCTTCCCGGATCCTCCGAGTCCGTGCCAGTTGTGCACATCCAACCTGGAGCAAGAGGGGACTCCGGGGCAGTCAAAGCGACCGCCAAGTCCGTCCTCACACCAGTCGGCAGAGAAACGTATCCGTCTTCCCTCGGTGACACAGGGGCCGACCGAGCAGCTGTCTGCACATTTCTGTGGGGTCAGCAGGCGAAATCTCGGCCCGTTGCAAGAATTCGAATCGTTGAACCAGAGGTCCCTGCTGACTCTCATTCCTCTTCTTCGCGGGGAAACAGATCTTCATCGGCTTCGAGTTGCGGGCAAGAGTCTTTTCAGTAAGTCCACATATTACGCAATATCTTGAGATGAGGTCCCGCATTGAAGTGCTCAAGAGACATTCACGTTGATTTAGAGATGAGTCGCGTCGGACATATCGTTTCTTAACCTCCATTGTATTCCTTCGGACAGTACCGCCGGAACCATTGATTCGGATCTGCCAGTTCGTTCAGGGGAACGATCCGCACATTTACGGCGAGTTCCTCGTGGAGCATCAAGCGCTTATTCATCAGTTGGCTCTGGACGAGGTCCCAATTGTTATTCATCGGTACGCGGATCTACATCTGATTTTGCCGGGTCATCCCTGGTGTCACACCCGCAACAGGTTCTGTTGTCTGGTGGCGACCCTTCGCTACCCCAAGGGTCATTGGGAGTAGATCATCTCGAGGACGTGGAGTTGTTCATAAATCCGTACGCTCCGAGTGCTCCACCTCTTTCACTGTGTGACAGTTTTCCTTTGACTGATTTTTCGGAGTCCAGGCGCGAAATCGTCATGAAGTGGTGCGTTGCCAGCCTTCTGCTGTTCCTTCTTCTTCTTTTTTCACTGGCCTTGCTTCGAGCCAGTCTCGGTGAGTTGACTTCCGTGGGCTCATTCGTCCTGTCCGTTATTCGACTTTTGTATCAATGTATTGGCAATTTTATCCATCAATTTAACAGACAAATCGACGGATAAAGAGCCGCGTCTCATGCAGACGACACCTCCCCCGGATCACTCAACCGTAACCAGAGGAACCACAGTGGAGAAACCACAGGTCCCCACTACAGAGGGGACACAGGTTCTACCTACGTTCTGGCCGACCTCCGCAGTCCCGCTGGTGGATTTTCACCAGAGACGAATCTTCAAATTTTCGGACTTGAACTGTCGAATGGCCACGAAGGTCGACATCTGTTCGTCACAGTTAGGACGCTCGTGCTTGATTCGACAGCCAAGCCAGGACCAGGGAATTAGCACACTCGTTGCCCATCCCGCCTTCACGTACACAGTGCATCTTTTGGTCGGGAAGTATCACGATCAATGCGGGTGTGAAACTTTCGACTGGTATCTAACATTTCAGTAGTTTTCTTTCGTCGTTTACTATTTATGCTTTCCCTTCACCTTTTTCTTTTCCTTTTTTTTTTGTTTGTCCCATTAGTGCTTTAGTTTTGATTCGGCAAATAAATCATTCGTATGCTTCTTCTCTCGGCTATTTGTGTTTTGAGTTTTTCATGCGTTAAGCGTTGAGAATGTTTCATTCATATGAGTTGATATGCTTTACTGTTATCTGTGCGGTCTATGTATATAGGTTTGTCCAACTAGTTCTCTAGGACATCTTGTACTGTCTCTCTGTAGGGGTTGTTCGGATCAGGGCTTGGAATTCGGTCATACCTTCTGTTCTTGATGTGTAGTATGATCCTTCGTATACAGTAGGATATTAATATTATTAACGTCAGTCCACATTGAATCATACTTGAAATTTTCCAAGCTAGGCACAAGCCTTCAGGCAAAGGCTGTGGTCCTGGTTCCGGTGGCGATGGTCTGTGTTTCTTGAATATCTTCCATGCTTCCAAACCCGCCACCGTTGGTCTGTCCTCATTCACGCACGCTGCCATATCGTTGGCATGCCTTTCGCATTCGTACTCCGACTCCATGCATTCGTAATTGAAGCTGTCCTGTCCACCAAGCTCTATCAAACAGCTGTGGTGATTCTTTCGACACTCACCCGGGCAGCTGCCATAGTCAAAGTATTCCCTCGAGAGACCGATAGCCATAGCTATCGTTGTGAGGAATAGTTGCCCTTTCATGGTTCCAAGTTGATAGTCCTGTCAATCTGATCAGTTCCTGTAATCTGGGTCCTGTTACAGCCTTCGTTAGAATGTCTGCCTTCTGATATCTCGTGCTCACGTATTCTATCTTGATATTGCCTTTCTGGTAGTGATCACGAACCAGAAGCTCTTTCAGTGCAATGTGTTTGGACCGCCTGTGCAGAGTTGCATTCTGAGCTATTTTTATAGCTGCTTGATTATCGATTCTAATCGTATGGGTTTCATTTATGCCCAGCTCACTGAGCAACTTGGTTACCCAGATCGAGCTTCTTAGTGCCTGACTGGCGGCACAAATCTCCGCCTCAGAACTCGACTGTGCTACTGTTGTTTGCCGTGTGGACGACCAAAGTACTGCACGAGACTGTCTGATGATCAGAACCGCCGAAACTGACTTTCTTGTCTCAATGTCCGCTCCGTGGTCGCTATCCGAGTAGACCTCTGTTGGTCCCTGTGGACCGGACTGGTACGTTATTCCCAAGGAAGGGTTTCCCGCAATGTATCTCAGAACCCTGAGTGCTTCGTTCCATCTCTTTTCTGTGCACTTATCCAAATATCTTGAGAGGTACCCTACAGTGAAACCAATGTCAAATCTCGTGATGGTCGCTAAGTATAAGAGCGCGCCAATTAATTCTCTGTATGGTTTGTCAGTGACAATCTGTCCTTCGTCGGGCTCATAAATTGTCTTGTCAGAGGGTGAGGAGACCGGCTTTCGATTCTTCATGCCAAAGCGCTCCACCATCTCCGAAGCGAACTTGGTTTGGTGGATGTGGATTTCACCCCTGGCTCCGATTTCCACCTGCACGCCGAGGAAGTAGGACAGTTTCTTCGAGGTAATTTCAAACTTGCTTGCCAGCTGACCCAGAAATTTGTCTATCTGTTCGCTTGTCTTGGCCATAACCAAAATGTCGTCAACGTACACAAGAGCAATGAGTCTGGTTTTCCTGTCCCCGAAGAAGATGCATGGCTCAGTCTTGCTTTGAGATAGACCCATATGAGTGAGAACCTTTTTAAGTGTCTGATTAAACAGAAACGGTGATTGTTTCAAACCGTAGAGCGCTTTCTTGAGAAGAAGGGTTTTGAATCCTGCATATTTATAGCCTTTTGGCATCTCCATATAGATGGACTCTTCAAGCGGAGCGTATAGGAATGCGCTTGCTATGTCGCACTGATGGCATAGGAGCTTCTCTTCAGCTGCAATACTGAGCATTAGTTTGAGTGACTCAGCTCTGGCTACCGGTGCGAACAAGTTGTCAACCGAGTAGTCCAAATTCGGAACCTGACTGAATCCTCTAATCACCAGTCGTGCTTTGTACCGTTTTGTCTTAGTTTGCGGATCAGTCTTTACGCGAAAAATCCACCTGGATGTTATAGCTTTCCTTCCCGCTGGAAGCACTGTTGGTTTCCATACCTCAAGTTCTTCCATTTTTCGTAGTTCCTGAGCGATTGCTATTTTCCAGTGTTCTCGGTCTTTACATGTGATTGCTTCTTCATAATTTACGGGTTCATTGTGTTCGTTTGGAGTATTAGCGTTTCTCCTTTGATGACTGTCTTTATTTTGAACAGATGAATAATAGGCTTGAGCAAGACTCTGTGAGTCAGAATGGGAGGCCCCATGTTCACTTTCAACCAATGTGGCGCAGGCACCAACCCCGAATTCCGCAGACTCAAGATGGGTTCGATCTCTTGAGCGATCACAAGTCACTGCTGCCCCCGTCGCTCCTCCCGAGCATTCGCGAGAGGCGTCGGTCGAGAGGCTCCCGTCGGTCTGCTTCAACATAAGAAGCTGAGACTCTGCCTCTTCTGCCCCATGCTCTAAGCCGGTGGCCTGAGTCTCCTGCTGGTTAATCTCACTCCGTGGCTTAGTCTGTTTCTTTTTAGTGAAGCGTATTCCCTTCCTCTTTCTGCGCTTCTTTGGTCGATCTGCGCGTTTTACTTGAGAATCTTCCGTAGTTATCTGAGGTTCTCGAGGCCTAAGTGACAGCGGCTGGCTGATTGGTGGGTCGAAAGAAGAAGCGTTCTCAACTTCAAGAGGTGCCTCATTTCTTTCTGGTAGACTTGTTTCTTTAGGTGGATCTTTCAAGAAAACGACGTCTTTTGTCTTTACCACCTCACGTGTTCTAGGTAAAAATACACGATAGCCTAAGCCATAGTCAGTGTATCCAGTCATGAATCCTCTCTCGCCTCGCTTGTCTATCTTGTTTTTATGATAGATATAGACTGAGCAATCAGCTCCAAACCTATGAAGTTTTCCGAAGAACGGTTCTCTACCGTGAATAATTTCAAAGGCGGATTTGTCAAGATCCCCGTTGATCAAGACCAGATTCAGCATATCCGCTGAATAATTCAGAGCTTCCGCCCAAAGGAATCGGGGTAGCTTTGTGCTCAACAGAAGTGCTCTAGTATAGTTCAGTAACGTTCTGTGGGATCTTTCCGCAATCCCATTTTGTTGAGCCGTGTTTATGTTCGAGAAGGTCTGCACCATCCCCTTTCTGTCGAAAATCTCTTTGAGACTCCGGTTCATGAATTCTGTCCCCTGATCAGACATGAATCGCTTCATCTTCTTACCAGTTTGAGTCTCAAACCACGCGATGTAGTGGGAAATACAATCCACTGTCGCGTCTTTCGTTTTCAGCATGTATATCTTGCGATATCGACTGAATGCCTCAGTGAACACAAGAAAATATCGTGCCCTACCGAGAGACTCCACCGAGGTCGAACACAAATCTCCAGAGATGGTTCCCAACTCGGTCGCTCTGCCCACGTCTGGACGGCTATGATACGAACTTCGTATTTGTTTGGCCTGAACACATTCTAGGCATTGTTCAAAATCATCCTTGTAGAGGATGCCCTCGAGGTTGAGCAGTCTCTTCAGTGCTGCCTTGTTGATATGAGCGAAGAGCTCATGTACCGCTCTCAAGCTCACTGGTTGATGCGTAATCCAGTTTCCCGGATCCAGGGGTTGATCAGACCCCGACGCTGTTCGAGAGACAACCGTCACCGTTTCCGGTCGGGACTCAATCGAGTTGTCAACCGCTGTTACCTTGTCATTTTCTTCCTCTTTAGTCTCTGTGATCCCAGAGATTTCATCAATCTCTCTTGGTGTTGCTGGATCGATTTCTTCGACGTCATCCAGCATATCATAGTCGTCTGAGTCGTCTGAACGTTCTTCCACTGCTAGCACTTGACCGGTATTTCGTTGCTTACATCCGCTAGCTTTGAGCTTGTACAAACCATTCGCTTCAGGTGCACGAATTCTATTATCTCCTTTGCAGACTATCATTTCCTTTTTACTTGCGCATATTTTGTAGCCATCTTCAATCAGCTTGCTCACACTCAAGAGATTCTTTCTCATCCGGGGCACGTACAGTACGTTTTCAAGTATCAGTGTGACTTGCTGGTTGTCTTCTCCGACAGTTGAGGGAACGGTACCATGGCCCTGAACCCGCAGTTTGTGGCAGCTTCCAACCTTAACTTTTCGGATGTCGGAGTGCCTGTCCAATTCACTGAACCAACGACTGTTATTCATTACGTGGTGGGTCGACCCGCTATCAATTAAAAGATAGCCAGATTCGGATGGATTGTTACTGCTGTAACCTCTTGCTTCGAAGACTTCTGGGAGACTTGACTTCGAGCGCCTTCCGGTTTCGACCGGTCTACGCGAGTCAGTCACTTCCACCATTGTGAGAGCTTCTGCTACATTGAACTGAGGTCTTCTGCCTCCAAAGTTCCTTCTGGGATCCCTTCCTCTAGGACCTCCAGGCGGGCCTCTTGGACCATTGCTGTCGGAGCTGCGACAGTCCTTCATCAGGTGACCGGGCTTATTACACTTGTAGCATGTCAGCATGGACCTTGGGTTTCCTCTATGCGGCTGCCGCTGGAACCGGTTTCCTCTGTGAAACCGACCGCGACCTCTGCCACGATAGGGTCTGCCGCTCATTCTCATTTGTGAGAACAAAGCCGTTGCGGTGTCCACCTTGTCGATTGAACCTCGTCTATATGATTCAGCGATAATAATCTCACACAGATTGTCAAATTGCTTCTCAGTATCAGATTTAGTTGCCCAAGACATTTTGAATGGTTCCCAAGAATTCGGTAGGGCTTCCAGTAAACGAGAGCAGAGGACCTCGATTGGATGATTCATTTTGATGTCAGTCAGCTTTTGCACAATCTTTATGAACGCCGTGACATTTTCCTCGACGGACAGATTTCCTGAGAATCTGAAGTTTGTGAATCGAGAAGAGACAGCCTGCTTCTGAGCACCTGTCATTTTCATGAATTTGTTGTTGATGCGATCCCTGTATGGTTTTTGCTTTAATTGTCTGAGTCTCATTGTGAAAGAGGGTGGACGCTAAAGAACTGTTGATGCATCCAAACAAGGTCATAATGGCTCTCTGATTCCAGATCTCAAATTCTGCATTCGACTTCTTCTCGGCATCATCTAGTATTTCTTCTTCGATTTTCGTCGATTTGCCTTCAATTATCTTCCAGATCATTGGTTTTTCACTGAGGTAGACAATCACAATGGAGTGCCATACTGAATAGTTTGAGCCATTTTCTGCAAGCGTGACCGGACAGTTGGGAATCTTGGATTTATCCCCATCCGTTTTGCTTTTGTCTGAGTTAGACTCGCCTGCATTCTCTCTGCCGGTATCACCGTTACTTGTGGACATGGCTCAGAGCTTGTATCTATAACAGTTTTGGGATTTCAACTTACTCGTTGGTTTTTGTGTCGCTTAGTGTTTGAGCACCAGGACCACGAAACAAGCAGTTCACACACACCTAGATTAACACGCGACAGCGAAATTCTTCTAAGGGCTATATCTATTAGCCGATCGTTGAATTCCTGTCTGCAAACACTCGAGACACATCATTTGAACAGATACATCGACAAAGCAGCTCATTGGAATTCATATCTTTCTCATCTATATTCACGAGGGCACACACACCATGAACAATTAATGCGCACATATAACATCAACAATTCGATCTGGACAACGCAACATTCACAATCACACTTAAACAACAACAACAGTCACAACAAGTCCCTCACGTGGTAACAGCTCCACAACAACCTAGTCACACAAGTTCCGATATCTTAGCACAAGCATCACAAATCGTACTCAATTCATCGAATAGTTCAGGGTCCAATTCAATTCTGTCATTTAATTCACCACAATTTACTCCGCTCACCTCGCCCACACACACTAGACAACACACACGTTCTACTTTCCGACCTCCTCTAAACCGTCCTACTTCACCCACGCAATTATCATCATCGATAGCACAATTACCGCCCGCCGCCTCAAATTCTTCAACTCGCAAACGTTCCAACACCCATCCATGACTTCCCATCGGCTTCCAATCCTCAACACTGGCTTCTACCATGAATAACTGCTCTCAATCACCAGCAAATTATCAATCTACGTCGTCGGAGCTCTCCTCATCATCATCATCAGCATCATCATCATCAGCAGTTTTTTTCCAATTAATCTATCACACATCCAATTCGGCCCATCATGAATCTACATTTTTTTTCCAATCACGATGCTTTGTTTTCAATATTACCATCACCCCTATCAACAGCAGTCTTGCCTCAGCTGCATTGATGATAGAGGAAAAACTCCTTGACTCAAATTGTTCATTGCCGCTTTTTGATATTGCTTCGTCATTTTCAGTATTTCCCTCAACACACCGTCACCGAGCGTAGCGAGGTGCAGTGTGGCATGTGATCAGGTAGTCGCGGTCGGTGAACATGTTGCACCGACCTTAGGCTAGGAGCAAGGCTAAAATGCGGGGGTATCCTTCAGCTCAGCCTCATTCTCAAGAAGTAACCTCTTTCTAAAAGCGAATAGTAACTTCCGAAAGCGAGCTGCGCCGAAGACTGGAGACTATTTCCAGGAAGGGTCCGAGCCTAAGACTGGAGAGTAATTTCATGAAGGTGCGTCAGCCTTGTTTTCAATGTTCTCATCAACCCTATATACATCATTCGTCTTCCTCGAACACCAGTGAACAAACACATTACGTCTAAGATACCCACCTAACGTAGTGAGGTGCAGCGCATCATGCGATTAAGTAGTCACCATGCATGAACATGTTACTCAGAAGTTTCAACGTCATATTGCCTAGCATGACGTTACTCAGCATGTTGCTCAACATGCTGCTCAACTTGTTCACCACCATGTTGTTAAACATGTTGAACTTCATGTTGACACACGACACCATGATAATTTTTGATCTACATTCCCATCATGATGTCGATGTACATTCCTATCATCATGTTGCTAAACGTGATGATCATTATGTAATTCAACAAGTTCATAATCATGATATTCGACATCCAAATCATAAACCTGTTCAACATTTCATGTATGAACCTAATCAACATTTTTGACGTTATGTTGCTCAGCAACTTGTTGCACTTATTTACCATAATGCTTCAAACATCATGTTGGTGAATACTTGCCGTGTGTGCATACATTCATTCGTGAGATCACTGAATTCACCAAAGCGCCCATCCAACTACTTCCTCAAGTCACATACCTGTGCCCGCGGTCCAAGCAACGAATAATAGCACACAAGCACATAACACTTGACAATTAGCCCGAGGGTACTGAGGTTCTCCGTGTATTGCACGCTCGCTACGCTCGGTGCTCTCTCTGAGTTTGGCAGCCTAATGCATGCAAGTGACCACGGGGAATGATAATAAGGGAAAAAAGTTTATTTATAACATGGGTTATAAGGCATGTTAATCTAGCATGTCGCCATTGTATGGGAACCTCGTGCTGATTCTAATCGGGCAGTCGAATTTGGCACATTGATTTTCTTGCTCCTCGAAAATTGTGTCCTCTATGATTTATTCCAAGCAGGTACTCAATTGATATCGCTGTAGATTGAGGATTGTGCGATGTTGAGAGCGGCAGAATGCGCATCCTTGAGTACAGTCTCCAACGAGGTCTCGTTTTAGTACTAAACTGTTGTGTAATCTCATGTTATGGTACCGCATCCGTATAACTACAAGTATTAGCAATATTTTATGGAAACGTACGCTGTGTTGACCATTCACATGTGTCCCGTTTCTGTCTCGTGGTATTTCTAGGTCCGGCGATGGACATGGCGTCACTGAGTACACCGCATTGTTCGTAGTGCGAGTGAGTCTCACTTGCACAGTACGGGCCACTCGAACTGACCCATTATGGTTTGCGATGAGTGCTGCCGTCGCTCTATTATCCAGAACCAACCGGCGTTTGGCCGACTGGAGTCGGCCGCGCTGCGCGCGGTTGGACGGCGTTCCCTGCCATCGAGGCACTTTTCTCTCCCTTCACTGGGTCAGCATTCTGATTTTGAGAAATATGGTCAGATTGACCCCGGAATCACCCCTCCAGAGTTGGGAAGTAATGCTCAGATTGGTCTCGGAATCACCCCTCCAGAGTTGGGAAGTAATGCTCAGATTGACCCCGGAATCACCCCTCCAGAGTTGGAAAGAAATGCTCAGATTGGTCTCGGAATCACCCCTCCAGAGTTGGGAAGTAATGCTCAGATTGGTCTCGGAATCACCCCTCCAGAGTTGGGAAGTTATGCTCAGATCGACCCCGGAATCACCCCTCCAGAGTTGGAAAGAAATGCTCAGATTGGTCTCGGAATCACCCCTCCAAAGTTGGGAAGTAATGCTCAGATTGGTCTCGGAATCACTCCTCCAGAGTTGGGAAGTAATGCTCAGATTGACCCCGGAATCACCCCTCCACAGTTGGAAAGAAATGCTCAGATTGGTCTCGGAATCACCCCTCCAGAGTTGGGAAGTAATGCTCAGATTGGTCTCGAAATCACCCCTCCAGAGTTGGAAAGTAATGCTCAGATGGACCCCGGAATCACCCCTCCAGAGTTGGAAAGAAATGCTCAGATTGGTCTCGGAATCACCCCTCCAGAGTTGGGAAGTAATGCTCAGATTGACCCCGGAATCACCCCTCCAGAGTTGGGAAGTGATGCTCAGATTGGTCTCGGAATCACCCCTCCAGAGTTGGGGAGTAATGCTCAGATTGGTCTCGAAATCACTCCTCCCGAGTTGGGAAGTAATGCTCAGATTGACCCCGGAATCACCCCTCCAGAGTCGGGAAGTGATGCTCAGATTGGTCTCGGAATCACCCCTCCAGAGTTGGGAAGTAATGCTCAGATTGGTCTCGGAATCACTCCTCCAGAGTTGGAAAGTTATGGCCAGATTGGTCTCGGAATCACCCCTCCCGAGTTGGAAAAGTATGGGCAGATTGGTCTCGGAATTACCCCTCCAGAGTTGAAAAGTAATGCTCAGATTGGTCTCGGAATCGCCCCTCCAGAGTTGGGAAGTAATGCTCAGATTGGTCTCGAAATCACTCCTCCCGAGTTGAAAAGTAATGCTCAGATTGGTCTCGGAATCACTCCTCCAGAGTTGGAAAGTTATGGCCAGATTGGTCTCGGAATCACCCCTCCCGAGTTGGAAAGTTATGGGCAGATTGGTCTCGGAATTACCCCTCCAGAGTTGAAAAGTAATGCTCAGATTGGTCTCGGAATCACCCCTCCCGAGTTGAAAAGTAATGCTCAGATTGGTCTCGGAATCACCCCTCCCGAGTTGAAAAGTAATGCTCAGATTGGTCTCGGAATCACCCCTCCAGAGTTGAAAAGTTATGGGCAGATTGGTCTCGGAATTACCCCTCCAGAGTTGAAAAGTTATGGCCAGATTGGTCTCGGAATCACCCCTCCAGAGTTGGAAAGTTATGGCCAGATTGGTCTCGGAATTACCCCTCCAGAGTTGAAAAGTTATGGCCAGATTGGTCTCGGAATTACCCCTCCAGAGTTGGAAAGTTATGGCCAGATTGGTCTCGGAATCACCCCTCCAGAGTTGGAAAGTTATGGGCAGATTGGTCTCGGAATTACCCCCCCAGAGTTGAAAAGTTATGGCCAGAGTGGTCTCGGAATTACCCCTCCAGAGTTGGAAAGTTATGGGCAGATTGGTCTCGGAATCACCCCTCCAGAGTTGGAAAGTTATGGGCAGATTGGTCTCGGAATCACCCCTCCAGAGTTGGAAAGTTATGGCCAGATTGGTCTCGGGATCACCCCTCCAGAGTTGGAAAGTTTTGGCCAGATTGGTCTCGGAATAACCCCTCCAGAGTTGAAAAGTAATGCTCAGATTGGTCTCGGAACCACCCCTCCAGAGTTGGAAAGTGTTGAGAAATTAGGATTCCCTCAGCACGCGTCCCTGTTCAGGTTTGGATGAGGCCACATCAGAGGCCTCACGACATGCGTAGGTACGGGTGAAGTCGACCGACTTCACCCTTGCCACTTCAGTACATCAGGACTATATAAGGCAACCATTCGGACAGAATAAACACCGAGACAGTAACCGATACGGTATCCGTTGTATTTACTTGGTGGAACGAATCTGTGAACTCCCAACACGTTATCAGCACGAAGCTCTACTACCACTAGTGGTTGATGTTGTGGTTGATGTTTTTGTCTATTGCTCTGTTCGTGTTCGGGTATGTGTTGTGTGCTCCCGGACTCACTGTTTGGCTCGATGTTATGAGCCTGCAGTTCGTTGGTGCTAGACCGCGCATGCCGGAAATGGCGCCGCCACGCTTCTCGAGAGACGACATAATGGATTTGAATTCCACTATGAGGTAGAAGCTCTTCGAGCAAGCGGGCGGACACCCGCTCAACACACCTCATAAGAATGTGAAAAAATGCATACAGCGCCCGGCATGGGGTCTGAACTGCAACAGTGTGGGTACGCCTTGGTTCATGAAGAATTCGGAAACGGGGCACCAGGGAGCGTTGTGCTAATGATGTATTGTGTGTTCTAGATTCCGATCCCTTCTTTCAGATGGTATGATGATTTGCCAAATGTCTCGCATGATGTCGTCGGGGTTCTCGCTTGATGAAGTTGATTGGTGAGAAGAATGGGCCATGATGAAGGTATACGGTGATCGAATAATAATATGCTGGGTAATAAATAGTAAAGATGAATGCGGAAAAGTTCGATGAAGAATTATCTGAGGAAATCATGATGTGGTTAATGCACACACGAACGAGAAACAAGATATTCTTTCGAAAAAACCAATACTATTATTAAGAAATAACAACACACATAATACACTGAGACATGTGTACATGTAGCTAAGACTTACATTTAAAAAAATAAAGGTCCGGAGAGCAGTCCGCGAGAAGGGGGGGGTGGGAGCTATTAGGCTCCCGACTTGTGTGTTCGGACCTAACAACAGAAGTGAAGATGAACGGTGCGGACCTCGCTTGTACAGCCCAAAGTGCACATGCACGTTGTGTACCCTCATGCACATTTCAATGAAACGTTACCGTGACATGTACACCGAAGAAATGCTGGTCATACTGACGACGCTGATTGGTTGACGACGGCTACGATGATGAAACGTGCGCATGCGCACTGTTTGAGGCGATAAAATTATAAGTTCATTGAATGTATTAAGAGGATCTCATTAAGAAAAACACATGCATGAGCGGTCTACGATCAGCAAGATATGGTGAACATATGGAGATGGAGGAAGATTCCGCTCAGACATGGCCCTCGCTACGCTTGGGGTTTCTCTCTTTGATACAGTTAGGAAAAGGTTGCCTTTGGAAAATAGTCTTGCCCTTGGGCTAAGCTCCCCTTTGGAAATTAGTGTTGCCTTTAGGCGAGGGTCGCCTTTGGAAGTTAGCCCTGCGGTTTCATAAAGAAAAACACATGCATGACAGGTCTCCGATCAGTAAGATATGGTGAACACATGGAGAAAGGGGAGGATTAGGCTCAACACCACTTGGTAAAAAGACTTTTGGTCGGGCTTTGATAATCTTAGGATAAGGTTGCCTTTGGAAGTTTGCCTTGCGGTTAGCCTCGAGACCCCTGTGGAAGTCAGTTTTGCCCTTAGGGCAAGGTAGCTCGCGGAAATTCGACACAGCCTTACGCTGGGCTCGCCTTCGGAAGTAGTTTCAGTGTTAGGCGCATCTTTACGTCAAGGAAGGTGGAAGATAGTCCAAACGGATAAATTTAGTGCTCATGATCGTGTGCCGCTTTGGTCGGCATCGCCTCCACTATTTCGCGTCGGCCGTCGTTAGGCAAATGTCTTCGGTGGAAATTAGTCTTACCCGAAAGCGGAGTACGGCTGTGAGAATTACCCGCAGCCTTGTGGTAACGTAAAAGGAAGATAGTGAAAACCAAAAAATTTAATGGTGATGATGGTGACGATGAATCGTTTATCAAATATGTACAAATAGTAGGCGTGATAATATGACAATAATGATGAAATCGGTGATTACGGCAAATCGGTGGAGTTTTAATTTTGAAGCGAGAACCATTGGTTGAATATTGGGCGGCTTGGATCTGATGGGTGTTGGGTGGGTCTGTTACTTGATGAAGAGTATGGTGTGGCCGAATTTGTTGAGCATGCACGATATGGGACACTGGACGTGGTGTGTGGTGTTGCGATATCTGACTGTGTGTGTACCTGACTGAAGTCGGTGGTGGGCTGAGAGTTTTGTGTACGGATCCATATACTTTGTGTCATGTTTGCTGTTTTCATCAAAGGGTCTCGGCCATTAGTGGCCCCGCGGATTTTGCACTACTCCAGACAAAACTTGGTCAACTTAAAAGGCTCATATCTCGGCTCCCAGATGGGTTACAGCGCCGATCGAGTTATTTTTGGAAAGCTGAAGAAGAGAGCTATCGGATAGCATGCATGCCGTTTGGATCGAAGATTGATGAATACCTTTAAAATCGATGATTTCAAGACCGATGCGAAAATAGATAGCGTCGAGTGCGCACTCTGGAGTTGAGCTGAATCGAAAGGTCACTGAGAGTCGAAGGTTTTGCAAAAAAAAAATCCAAAAAAAAAGAGGCGCTTTTTTTTTTTCGCCGAAAATATTTTTTTCCTTGGACTCTCCCCCCCCCCTCCCGGAAAAAAACGCCCGTGATGGTTCCGGCAAAGTAAGTGATCTTTATTCGCCGGCATCACTCTCTTCTGAGCCTGTCTCTCCCTCTGAGGGTATGAAGAGATCGGTCAAGGCTTCCGCTGGGCGCAGAAGTGATGGGAGGTACCTAGCATGGGCTAGGTAGAAGACAGAGGCCGCAACGTGCGAACAGCAGCCGACTGTTCGGGCTCCGTTGGGGCACTCACACCAGTAGCGTCGGATTCCGTCTACGCTGTCCCTCCCGGGCACGTAGTCGATGTAGACCCGATAAGTTGTGCGTTCCCTGTGACGCGACCTGATTTCGAGACGGACGATGGTCGGTGCTTCTTTGATGAACGTCATGTTGACGTTGTTTTCGGCGTCCATCGCTTCCGCCAAGTAGGATAGGGCCAAATTGATTTGGTATGGCCCTGAAGTCAGAAGCAGTAGATGGTCTCTCGTCAGCTTCGGGAAGTCAGTGAGCTCTGTGGAGGAAATTTTCTCAAGAGCTGTCGGTCTGCGATTCCAGCCTGCGCGGAGGACTTCCTCTCCGAGATCATTTTGGAAGGCCTGGCGTCGCACCATGTGATCGATGATCTCGGAGGACATGTTACTCTTCCCCCACGATCGCTGGCCAAATCGGTTCTCCAGGTAACCCACAACTCGGCAAAGCGAACGGACTTTCGGTAGGAATCTATTGTCGACCGTGTGGTGCAGCATTTTATATCGCTGAGCAACGCGACCACGCACCGCCTCGACAATCCAACGGAGCTTCGTTACTCGGCGTGAAAAATTGGCTTCATCGCACGGAAGCTGTTTTCTCTTGCCTTTCATCGCGGGCATCAATACGTTGAAGCCCAGCTCAAGCATGTGTGTCACAGCATCCCGAAAGCCACGATCGACAATGAGCACATCATTTCGCCTCAGAAGAGCCAGGGGATTCTGATCTTGTAAAACTTGCTTGACGATTGTGGCGTCGTTTTCTCTTCCAGAGAACGGTCCAGCGAAGTCGACAATTAGTCCATTAGTTGTACATATGGTGAACGGCTTGCACAAGGGCTGTTTCTTCTGTCCTGAGTAAGCCCGTCGCTGGTAGGCGTTGTTACTGCTCTTCTGGTGACGGATGTAAGTCCCATCTAGAACAAGAGCAAGTTGATCCTCGCCGAGCGCTAGAAGCCGCTTCGCAGCCATCGTAGTGTTTTCGAGCAGTGTTTGACGAGTGAGGGATGTAGGACCGGAGTGATTCAGGACGCTGCGCTCAAACGCCTCCAAGACACTCGTGAAGCAACGCGAGACGAATCGAGCGCTCTCTAGGTCGAGCATGCTCGCAATCACATCGTTGGAGTTTCCCGTCCGTAGCTTGTTCAGGAAAATGAAGAGAGCTTGATTCACGTTTCGGGATCTGCTAGTTCTGAGCGTATCCAGGCAACGCCTCAGTTCGAGGAAGTTATCACGGCAGAAACCAGTGAGATTCCTGCACTGGATTTCCGAGAGATCTAAGCATCCTATCCGCTCGTACAACGTCGTGCCCGGATTGCCGCGGAATAGCTGCTTCAATTCTTCGAGGGTAATCGATGTATATTGAGAATAGATGGGAACAGCGCGGATGTCTTCGATGTTCTCAATTCTGTGTGCGAAGCATGTCCGGCTTCCGTCCGGTATATAGATGTTAGCTTCGTTGTAGACTCTGCATCGTTCGCTCAAGTTCATGAGATGAAGTCCGCTTGTTTGTGAGCACACGATGCACCGTCGGTGAGTGGACGATGTTCGTGGAATACTGACTTCTAGATGGTCTCGCTGTGGGAGGGCCATTTCGAAATCAAACCCTTCTCCATCTCCTGATGATTGCTCACCTTCTGGGATGAAAACTCCACCAGCTGCGCCACCTTCTTCCACAGCTTCTTCATGTCGCGGTCTTCTGATGTATTCACAACGGTAGCAAAGAACATCGTTCACGGCGACCGGCTTCCCGTGGTACGCCGTGTAACGATCGGCATCTTCCTGCGATCTCACCGTCTTCGATCTTCGACCCAACTTATGGAGATCCCTCCTACAAACAGCACAATGTACAAACATCGTAGAATGAAACCGGAAAACTAGGTTTTCTATAGGAACACTGATTCTTTGAGCGGTCGCCACGCGGTACTCGGCAAGATTCTCAGAAACAATGTTTGTGGCTCCTGTTCTTGGAATTCGACTCCCGGCGCCGATGGATGCATTTGCTTCCAGTCGTTGCTCCAGGGCGGTGAGCTATGCGCGGGTGCTCGAGCCTAACATGTATGCATGTTTTGAGCTCCGACTTCATCACTAGAGAGCTCAGGGAGGGGGGAGGGTCCAAAAAAAAATTGGAGGGCAGACCAGAGGAAAAAAATATTTTCGGCGAAAAAAAAAAAAGCGCCTCTTTTTTTTTGGATTTTTTTTTTGCAAAACCTTCGACTCTCAGTGACCTTTCGATTCAGCTCCACTCCAGAGTGCGCACTCGACGCTATCTATTTTCGCATCGGTCTTGAAATCATCGATTTTAAAGGTATTCATCAATCTTCGATCCAAACGGCATGCATGCTATCCGATAGCTCTCTTCTTCAGCTTTCCAAAAATAACTCGATCGGCGCTGTAACCCATCTGGGAGCCGAGATATGAGCCTTTTAAGTTGACCAAGTTTTGTGTGGAGTAGTGCAAAATCCGCGGGGCCGATGGCCCAGCCTTAATGGCCGAGACCCTTTCGAATGTCTGTGGTGGGGCGTGTGTACAGATAGTATAGATACGAATTCCAATTGGCCGCGTTCCTAGTGTATGTATCGAAGTGATGTGTTTCTAGTGTAACAAGACAGGACCTCAACGATGGGCTCACCGAAATGGCCCATAGAAGAATGTCACTGTCTTGTGTTTGAGTGTGTGCGTCCTGATGTCGAGGAGTGACTTGCTCTTCGACACCAGGGCGGTCGCCGTGTGTGTGTGTGTGTTTCCGTGTGTTCAGGTCCCTCCAGTCTGTTTGGCTCGATGTTCGGAGCCGGGAGTTCATTAGTGCAAGACCGCGCATGCCGGAAGTGGTGCCGCCATGATTGCCGAGAGCTCACATAGTGGACTTGTAGTCCACGATGCTATAGAATCTCGGCGAACAATCGGGCAGGTACCCGCCATGCACATTCCACAAGTATGTGGAAATGTGGCTCTAGCGTCCGGCATGGGGTTTGAACTGCTACAGAGTGGGTACGTCGAAATTCGTAAATAAGTTGGAAACGACGTACTTCGGGACACTGTTTGAGCGCTACGTATATGTTGTTGTGTGTGTGTGCGTCCTGTGTCCCATTCGGTATGATGATTTGCCAGAATTCCTTCACCACTTCATCGGCTGCTTGGCTCGATGAAGTGGACTGTTGGGATGGAATTTGTGAGCTGTTGCCGTTGCTTTCTGAAAACGAATGGTAGAAATAGTCAAAAACTTGGTATATCATCCACATTACTATACGGTGAAATACGGGAACTTAAAACGAAGATGCACTTACGTTGATGATGGAGATGGTGCAGGATGATGAAGTAATATCTGAGATAAATATGGATGTACACTAGAGATGAAATGAGAGTATGATGAAGATGTAGAGTGATGTGGATATAATAGTGTGATCTGACGACGGAATGATGAGTACACTTAAGGATGGTGGAAAAATTTCAAGAAGAAGAAGATTAAATGAGGCGAATATTTACGCTACCATCAGCAGTGAACAAAGTAATACTACTAGGGTGCATGGTACTTACAATTTAAAAGGTCCGCTGAGCTGTCCGTGAGGGGGATGTGAGAGGTGAAGCTCCCGACTTGTGTGTTCGGACCTAACAACACAAGTGACGATGAACAGTGAGGAGCTCGCTTGTATAGCGCAAAGTGCACATGCACGTTGTGCTGCCAGATACACGTTGTGTATCCTCATGCACATTTAAATGAAGCATCAGCGTGACATGTGCATGAGCGGTCTACGATCAGCAAATTCATGGAGAAGGAGGAGGATTAAGGTCAGACATGGCCCTCGCTGCGGTCGGGGTTTCCTTGTAAGGGGGGTCAAGAGCACATGTTCACAAGTTGCCCTCTGTTTGAGGTCGCTTGGTAAAAGGACTTTTGGGCGGGGCTAGGTAGTCTGAGGATAACGTTGCCTGTGTAAATCAAGACTGTGTCAAGTTACTCTTGCCCTTAGCCTAAGGTAGCCTGTGGAAGTTAGTCTTAGGCTAGGGTAGCCTGTGGAAGTCCTTAGGCTAAGGTGGCCTGTGGAAGTCCTTAGGCTAAGGTTGCCTGTGAAAGTCCTTAGGCTAAGGTGGCCTGTGGAAATTAGTCTTAGGGTAAGGTTGCCTGTGCAAATTAGTCTTGCCCTTAGGCTAGGGTGGCCTGTGAAAATCAGTATTGCCCTTAGGCTAAGATAGCCTGTGGAAGTTAGTCACAGCCTTAGGCTAAGCCCCCCTGTGGAAATTAGTCTCTCCCCATGAGTCATCTGCGAGCGAGCGGAGCGAGTTCGCGCGGGTCAGGTATCGAATTAGGCTCAAAATTAGTCCCCCCCTTGGCTGAGCTAAGGTGGTTGAGATGACGTCATGTGATGTCAGAGTTGATACATATGTAGTTGTTATATATATACAGGGTGTGTCCTCTAAGCTGCAACATTTTCGTGGCCTTTCTGTTTTGGGCTGTATTTCGGTCAAATTTTATCCGATGTGGGAATTTTTCTCTTGATCGAAAGCTCTTGAAGAGACGCATCTTTTCGCTCCATTATTTTTGATCATCAGATCAGTGTTGAGTTTTCCAGAGGCTGTCGAAGTTTTCCTCAATTCAATCCATGGTCCCTGAAAGAACTAACCAGGAAATCGCCGATTCTCAACCGATTTCGGAAATCAAAAAACGGAAAGATTCCCCTCGAACCCAGCTACAAAACGCTCGCAAGAACGCGCGGATCGGTTGCGAACCGGAGGAACGGTATTCAATACGAGATACCCCAAAATTGAGCCTCCCGGACCCCCTGCCGACCCCTCCAGTAAAGAACTGCCTGTAACTCCTCAGGGAAGCCGATTTCGGAAATTTCACTGATGGCAAAAGTTTCTTATTTTGAGCCAAACTACCCGGAAACGAAGTCACCGAGTCAATCCGATAACTTTTTTTTTCCACCTCAAAAGGCATGGGATGAGCGCCCAGTGACTTTTGAGGTGGAAAAAAAAAGTTATCGGATCGACTCGGTGACTTCGTTTCCGGGTAGTTTGGCTCAAAATAAGAAACTTTTGCCATCAGTGAAATCGGTTGAGAATCGGCGATTTCCTGGTTAGTTCTTTCAGGGACCATGGATTGAATTGAGGAAAACTTCGACAGCCTCTGGATAACTCAACACTGATCTGATGATCAAAAATAATGGAGCGAAAAGATGCGTCTCTTCAAGAGCTTTCGATCAAAAAATTAAATTCCCACATCGGATAAAATTTGACCGAAATACAGCCCAAAACAGAAAGGCCACGAAAATGTTGCAGCTTAGAGGACACACCCTGTATATATATGTCGGATACTAACCTGACCTAACCTAACCATAGGTAGACCATGTAGGTGATGTACATGTCGAGCAACATGAAGTTTGTCTCTGTACACAAGCGTTCGATGCTTTCTCGTATAGGAGTGATCATCGGAGTGTCACAGATATCAGAATCAGTGTAAGCATCGTAGTCTTTTGCGACAAGGACTGGCATCATCATAATTCAGCATACAACTCTGTAAAACTAAAATGATCTTCAAACAATTCATCTAGTCCAATGACTACGGAAGAACGAAGTGACACTTTTCTGAGGGAAGTACTCGCGGAGATGGACTACCAAGACGAAGCTCGAGCAAACCGCCGCATAGTCCGATCGAATACAAAGGAGCTGAGTGGAACAATACGCAACCATGTCCTGTGAGTATTCGTAATCAGAATGTTTTTTAGTATTCACATATCCCGCGTGTAATCCAAACCTACGATCAAGCTGATCGATTCATTGTGTTTCAGGTCTGTTTATGCTCGGCACTGGTACACACGATGGATTGATAATACCGCGCCATTCTATGAAGTGATCCCGCGAGCGGATACCGGAATGGAATTTGTCGGCAGGCATATGAAAAGTGCAGGACCGGCTCAATATAGTCGTGTACATGCAGATAGGGTTTTGACATACAGGATATATCGACCCATACCTCTACTACCTGCGTATCGGCATGTTGTACGGTTTTGGGTCAACACAAGTTTCCTTACTATATATAATCGGCTTAGTCTGTCAGTTTGTCAGTCTGTCAGTTTGTCCGCACTTTTTCTGAAAGACATGAAGGTGATTCTGGGACCAATCTGAACATACTCTCCCGAGTCTGGAGAGGTGATTCCGGTACGAGTCTGACTATACTTTTCAGAAGCTGGAGGGGTGATTCTAGAACCAATCTGACCATACTTTTCAAAACGTGGGGGGGTGATTCTAGAACCAATCTGACCATACTTTTCAAAACGTGGAGGGGTGATTCCGGAACCGATCTGACCATCACTTCCCAACTCTGGAGGGGTGATTCCGAGACCAATCTGAGCATTACTTCCCAACTCTGGAGGGGTGATTTCGAGACCAATCTGAGCATTACTTTCCAACTCTGGAGGGGTGATTCCGAGACCAATCTGAGCATTACTTTCCAACTCTTGAGGGGTGATTCCGAGACCAATCTGACCATTACTTTCCAACTCTGGAGGGGTGATTCCGAGACCAATCTTTTTTTGTTTTCCGGCTGAACCTCTCAGCCAGCCCTCAGAAGTGTCCCGGAATCACCTTTCGGTATTGCTTCAAAACACTCCCTATCGCCTCGCAAATCCCATTGCGGGCGGTGGGGGTGATTCCGGAACCGATCTGACCATTACTTTCCAAGTCTGGAGGGGTGATTCCGAGACCAATCTGAGCATTACTTCCCAACTCTGGAGGGGGGATTTCGAGACCAATCTGACCATTACTTTCCAACTCTGGAGGGGTGATTCCGAGACCAATCTGAGCATTACTTTCCAACTCTGGAGGGGTGATTCCGAGACCAATCTGAGCATTACTTTCCAACTCTGGAGGGGTGATTCCGAGACCAATCTGAGCATTACTTTCCAACTCTGGAGGGGTGATTCCGAGACCAATCTGAGCATTACTTCCAGATTCTCTTGCAAATGAGAGTTACTTCTGCTCCAGTGTCTAGCGTTAGTGTGAATGGCTTATCGTTGATGATAACTGTTCTTGAAATTCGGTTGTTGTTGTTTTGTAGTTGAATTTGTCGAACTGACCTGTTGTTCGCTGAGTTGGTGTCCCTTTGCTTTGTTTTGCATGCGGGAGCAATGTGTCCTCCCTTTTTGCAGTATGTGCAGACTGCAGTTTTGTACTTGCAAGTTGCGTGTTGATGATTTCCGTTGCATCTGTAGCACTTGTAGTTACTCTGTTCTTGTCGGACGTTTGAAGTTTGTGGATTGTGTTGAATCCTGTTGACGTTGAACCGGTTGTGCTGTGTTTGATTCAAGTCGTTTTTGAGTTGCTCAAAGTGTTCGAGATCGTCCATGATCTCTGGAAAAGTGAAATCTCCTTCTTCTTCCATGAGTCTCGCAGCTCTTGCTCTGATGTCGTTGTCTTCTGAGTTCATCAGTGAGAGCATCAGGATGTACTGTTTCATCTCGTCGAGTGATGTGCCGCCCCATTCAGCGTCTTCAGTGACTTCGTTGATGAGTCCTGTTAATTCTTTTAGAGAACGACCTGATCGTCTGACGCTTAGAGATTTCATTCTCCTTTTGAACAGGCTTGTGGAAGTTGAGAACAATTTCATCAGTTGTTCGATAACTTCCCTGGGTTTCGGATCTGGTATCGTTCTAGGCTTGATGTAGTTGACAAACGTGTTATACTCGTTGGTATTGAGTTTACTCACGATAAAACGAGTTTTGTCGATCTGAGCGATGGCACCTCCTTCCGAGTTGAGTATTGGTTCGTAGCGCTTGTACCATTTTTCGAAGGTGCTGTTGTGTTCTTCGTTGTACGAGAATCGAGGAATCTTTGAGTTCAAGTGATCCATGGTGGTATGGGCTGTTGCGGCACTCCTTGTCGGAGCAGCTTGGAGTGCTTCTTGGACAGCAGCTTGAACGATTTGTTTGACATCTTCAGCATTGAAAGCCATTGTCGATGTGCTCACCGTTCTTCTTGTACTTGTTCGAGATGGTAGGTTCGAGTTTCTTCGTCGCCACTGTTGTGCCCGTTGGTGAAAGGCACAGAATTGGATGATAGGGAGAATGATGACACTAGTTGGAACTCGTCAAGTACGAGCCGTAAACTGCGGTTTATTTGCTTGGCATAGGCTATGTAGTAGGGCGTTGGCTGGAGAGAGCCTCATGTTGGGTCTCTCCGAATGGTGTCATTGGCTGTCGGTTAGTCTGACGTCATCTCCGGTCTGTGGGACGGTTGGATTCCATAGACTTTGGTTAGCGTCCCAACAATGGTCAGATCGGTCCCAAAAGCACCTTAACTGTGCCCAAAAAGTCTCCCCGTCCATTCTTTTGAAACATTCCACAATATGCAAGGGGAGGGCATCCCATGACGTCGAAGAGAGGCCAAGGAGTCTAGCTGGCGTCATACCGGGGCGGTGCACCGTGCACCTTATCGTCAGGATTCGCATACCGGGAATAGTATGGATGGAGTCACAGTTGGGGTGAATGGCGAGGCGAGAGGAGGGGAGGGGGTCGGTGGCCCATGTCCTTGCTTGTGAGCAGCCTCACAGCATGCCGTGTGTGCGTTCCTGACTATGATGTAACATTGCACGGAACCTATGTCGGACCTTGAAAGTTCTCTTCTCCGGTGGGTTTTCAATATCATCGAGGATCGTCGAGCTAGGTGGATAAAAGTATTTCGATGCTCTCTTCGACTCGTTCTCACTCCGAATCCCTTCAAGCGTTTGGTATCATTTCTTAATCACAGGATGTCCAAGACCGTCTCACAGTTTGGACAGGCTCATGTGTATGGAACCAGAAAACCACTGAATTTGAGGCAAGCATGAAGTACCGTGCGACGGGATTTTTCCGATACCTCCGGGCTTTTTTCCATTCCGTTAGGTCGAATACCGATTCTGATTGACTCAGTGAACTGTCTGGTTGCGGTGTAGAAACAACAATCATTCTGGGGGCAATCACCAGGACAGGAAGATTGCTGTGTTTCTCCCAAAGAGTCCAGGAGATTCCTAGATTATTGCTGCTCATGTTGACGGATTCCGCTGGGGATTCCTTCGACTTAGCCGGACCCCGTGCGGAGCAACCACAGCAAGTATCAGTTCCCAGCGACCCCTCGTTAGGCGGCAATGACGGAATCGAGCCATGGCTTGAAATCGCCATATGTCGAGAACAGCTGGTGCTACAGCGCTGATATAGAATTTCCGGGAAGCTCTCATTGGGGGCCACGCTTCGATGTGATCACATCCAGCATCAGCAGATTGCTTCTATCAGTGTGTATCTCAGTGAGGCTTCCCAACCAGTGGCCAATCTGGAAACTGCCTCGAAATCTAGGTCCAATATCCTCCCACATATACAGAAAGTATCAACAAGGTCGGCGTGTACCTTCTCGATTTAGCCGGCAAGAGTATGAGGTCGATCACACCAGCGTGTTGCTAGTTCGCATGGTAGCACGAATTCCCATGGTGACAAGGGTGAATTTAGCAACCGAGGGTATTACACAACGAGAGGCAGAGCACAGGAGCCCAAAACGTGCTCCAGTACCTTCCCCGGACCGTTACGCTCCCCAGCCAAACCGATGTTCAGAGACCTGGCCATTCAAATTACGCTTTGCGCGTAATGGAACAGTCAGCCGTGGACGGTGCGTGTAAAAAACGGGTACACTGCTCCTACTGCCGAATGCAGTCTTACACCCATGAACTTGCGCCGTGGCGGATCCAGAAGTGACTCGAGGGGGGAGCAGTCGTAGATTTTCGATGGAACCCATGACTTTCCCCCTTGCACTCGGTGGTCATAACCGCGAAAATTAGTTTCCGACTCGAAAAATGAGGGAGCGTACACTGTTATCGAACTTTGGGGGGCTCCTTAGCCGTGACAGAATCGATGAAGGAGAGTCTCTAGTTGAAGGGGCCACTCTGTATGTCGCTCGAAAAAAATCTAGGGAGGGGCGGACAGACTAGAAATTCCTTCCGAAGGCACTGAAGTCGGTGGGAAGGAGAGACCAGAATCGAATTGACTAGATATTGCTGCTCGTAACTATCTAAAGTATTCGATCGACTCGTTCTCCCTGGGCGTCGAGCGACCTGCTTGATGCCGAAAACTTTCCTGCTCAACTATGACTTCGTCTCGGTTGAACAAGCGCCTTGATTGCCGCCTACGAGCTACCTATATGCCGTATCAATTCACGAAGGCCTAGCAAGTGCCTCGCTTGCCGCCCAGGAACTATCTGTCCGAACAGCCGAACTTTCAGTTAATTAGGGCTTCACAAGCACTTGGCTCGCTGCCCAGGAATTGCTGATCAAGAATGGAGGGTACGAAAATGTCCGAAGAGCAGGAAGTTGCAGTCAGGAGGCACTTTGGGGCTATTCTCTTCCTTTCTTGAGACCGTATTTTTCTCGTCGCGGGACACGAAAGTGCGGTAACGCTACAGATTCTTCCATTCTGCCAACCTGAAGAGTGACCTGAGAGCATCTGCCAGGCCCGCCAGTAGAATGGCTTGAATCGTTGACTTTTCTGAATGCGAACACAAAGTAAGTTGGACTCAAGTTTTCGGAACTCAGTTAAACCAATTTATTCGCTGGAAAGTTAGCTGAGCTCCCTTGGTCGAAGAAATGAAGGCGGACATGGGGTGTTGCGATGGTTATTTCGTATCGTGTGGCGTTGTTGGCGGGTGGTTTCGATCATTGGGACGATCTGCGCCCCCCCCCTCCCTGGATGATTCCACTATTCTTGGTTGGTCTTGTGGTAGTCGAATTGAACTCCAGGGCGCGCTCGCCGAGTTCCAATGCAATATGGCCGTGAACACTTCGTTCAAGCTCAAGGTGTATTCGCGTGGCTAAACGAAGGCATGAAATGCTCACACCTCTGTTTTCGGCTGAACCTCTCAGCCAGCCCTCAGGAGTGTCCCGGAATCACCTTTCGGTATTGCTTCAGTAACACTCCTTATCGCCTCGCAAATCCCATTGCGGGCGGTGGGCTTGGGTCTTAAGATGGTTCAGATTTAATTCTGATGTAGATTAAATCTTTTTTTACCACTTAAGAAATTTTGTTGTCCCGGCCGGGGATCGAACCCGCGATTGCTAGCTTAGCGTGGCACCCAAGGCGTTGGTTTATGCCACACGGCCAACGGACCGGTTGAAATGCTCACACCTGAAGAGCAGTTGAAGAGAATCTAACTTCCTCATATAGTAACGAGACATCGAGAAGGACACTGGAGAATGATCGAACGAACGCCTCTGGGAGCGAGATACGCAGTCCGGAACGTCATCTCCCGCGGTCACGTACTGACGTTCCGATTTTGTCAGAGAACGAGGGGGGACGAGAAGGAAGACCCCGATGGAATCACTGTTTCCACTGTGGAGGAAGCTACAACCATATGCATTGTAATATAACGGGTAGAAAGATTTCGCTATTGGAGCTGTGTTTCTCATGAATCGAGTCCGTAGGACATCTCATTATCGTTTCCAATCGATGGCACTGAAGGCGTGGAGGGGCATGGGGAGCTTCTTGTTGAAAAAGTTGGGTCCAGTCGTATTCTTAATGAAATACTCTGGTCTAGCCGGTCGGGTGCCATATCTCGCTGAATCTTCCCCAAATCAGCAGGAGCGTGTTCCCAATGTGTCGGAACTTATACCTGGAGATTTTGATCCAGAGGGAACCCCAGAAGGACCAGATCAGGATCCAACGGGAGACGAAGAATTTCCGGTGAGAAACTCAACGTGATCCAGCAATAACCTATACATTGAACATTGGTATCACTCACAAAAAGGTCTCAGAAAACGTCCCTGGCAGGCGGGTTAAGGCGTTTATCTGGTGTCCTTACTAGAATCAGACAGACTGGTTTCACCCTGGAATCCATGAAGAACTGAGGACGGACGAACAAAATCACGAAAAAAGCAGCGGAACGCAGCCCCAGAGTTAGAATTCCTCAGCCACGGTTCGAAGAGATCGACGATGAAGAACCTCTCATAGATGAATGACCCGATGTAGTTCGAGACCAGAACCATCAATCATCGACGAATAAACACTGTACATGCTAAAATAAATAATTTTTATTGTAGTTTCTAATGATATTTCATATTCATTTTTCATTGCCGCAGTCCGGAACAACATCTCTATTCATACAATATACATTCAGGGGTACCTAACAGAAGCAGAATCATTCCCATGCGCTCGGTTTAACATAGCCGACGAGAGGTTCGCCAGAACAGAGGGCGCGTCCGGGGAAACGCCCGTTCGCGAATCGATCCCCCAGATCTCCCTCAGTTGGGCATTTCTCCGCGACGAGAACCTTTCGCCCGTGTTCCTCCAGCGCCCTCAGGCTTTCGAAGCGTCTCATCAGCGAATCCCTCACACCTCGACGAGGATTGTGGAGGTGGAAAAGCTTCGACTTCTCTAGAATGCGCCCGATATAGCTCTCGAAAACAGGCACCGCAAGACTCTTCGGGCGTTCGGCTTCCACGCACAGCTGGTTTAAGTAGGGTCCTTCAGCAAGATCCCTCCAGAAGTCGTGTGGAAGTCCCGTCCTGAGAGTGACAGTCTCACCAACTCTGAGCTTGAGCTTCTTCAAGCTTGAGCAGGCATTCAAGAAGCCCCGCAAGCCCTCCACCTCGCTGTAGTCCCGCAAACCTAAGCGCACAGTATGTACCTTGGGATGTGCCAAGCTCCGGTACAAGCATTTTGTCGCCCAGACGTTGTCTAGCGTGAGCTCCTCGAGACTCTCGAGAGGCTCCAACACGGGGAACCTGGTCGAAGTGAGCGCCGCACGGCAGCCCGAACATTTTGACGCATACCAATCTGAATCACAACTGCAATCCATGGTATCGCAGCCGGGCCTATGCTGTTCCGCCTTTACGATGAACTTTCTCAATTTGACGAGACCCGACAGCGTGTTCGGAAATAGTTTCGGTGAATCGGGCCGCCGTCGAATCTCGTCCGACAGCCAAGTCGGGAAGAGGAAACACTGTGGAACGGCCAGTGTTTCGAGGCAGGGAGCCAGATTTGCCAGGTCCAACTTCGTTGCGTCCTTGAACTCGCAGTGGCAATTACTGAAGTCTAGTTCGATCAGCGCTGTCGACAAGCACCGATTCAAGTCGTGATAACGAAGGATGTTCTCTGCACGAGTGGGGTCGACTAGGCGCAGTGAAGTGGGCTTCCCCCATTCGGACTCGAAGAGGGTCGCCCGACCATTTTCTTCGGTGAGCTCGACCTCGAGGTGTCGGCTCAAAGCTTGGGGTTTCCCGTGGGCGTCTGGTTTAGAACGGGCAGGAATCCCGTTGAAGTTCCCGCGTTCGAAGATGAAGCATTTTTTCGCACTGCGCAGCCATGTCTCCACTGCCTCACTCCAGTTTTCACTGAACACGCACTCCAAGAGCTTCATGCGAGCTCGTTCGTTCTTCGAGTGATAACTGGTGCAGATGAATGTGTGGAGAGTTCTCCATCGTTTCGCCTCCAAGACGGGCAGTAAGGCGTCATTCCAGTGTGGGAAGTTGGCTTCGCCGACGATGTTGATGTGGCACTCCTCGAGCGAATCACTGACATTCATGAGATCGATCAGGAGCGCCATCGGCGGATGATAGGGCCTGATTTCCACGTAGAGCTTCCGAACATTTCGGAATAGTGCACGTTGACTCTCACTTAGAACGATGTCCTCGGAAGCCGTCAAAGTGAGCTTCAAAGTTGTTAGCTCCTCGAGCGGCTCGAGAACCTCGAGGATTCTCGAGTACTGCAGGGTCGAATTCACCAAGTTCACCTCCGTCGCGTTGGGGCACTGGTTGATGACTTCCTGGATGAGGTCACCAGACGACCCGCAGTTCTGGAGGTCGAGCGAGCACACCCTGCCTCCGTTCATGTCGAGCGAGTCCAGTTCTGCGTCTGAGATGGTCTCCGCCTTGACCGAAAGCTTCCGAACACCATTCGATGCTTCAAGAAGGCGTGGATGCAGCCTTTGGAAAGTCGCCAAGCTCACGATATCCAGCTCTCGGGCGATGAGATACAGGACGTCTTCGGGGAGATCGATGAGATTCATCTTGCACGGGTAACGAAGCCGTTTCGAAGAAACAAAGAACCAGTGACGCGATCCACACACTGTGAAACCTCACAGAAAGTAGCCTGAGACTCGATTCAGACCGCTTAATAAACCAGACTCAAAGCCCTCTCAAGAAAACCCTCACCGGACTCGAGCTCTCTCCAGCGGTGGCGCCCCCTGGTCGTCTGATGGGCAGCCATTGAGGTTTCTACATAGCTCATTTCCCCGACTGGAGTTCAGCCCGAACTACAATTACTCAGCTCGTTGGCTTGGAGGATACCAATGAACGTCTGTCCGTAGATCACAATCCCAACAGCTCCCGCACTTTCTTCCCGTAATGAGCCGGTTTGAGCGCAAGCATATACTCATCCTCATCGACAGTTTTTATTGCGGGAATGTTCCGTTTCTTGCGAAAAATTTGACAAAAGGCTGTCTTGAAAAAGCTGAAAAAGCAGAAACACTGGGAATACCTCGGGAACTGCGAATCCTCCGAAGCCATGGCCGATGCATCGCATTCCGTGAGGTCCCCTGACGCTGTGTACCAAAAACCACGAATAATCGCGAATGGACTGGCACGATGAAATGCCGCACTCGTCCCATTTAACTCCTGGCGAAAGGCTAGGAGGCTCCCAGGAGAAATCTGGGATGCCAGAATCCGCTCAACGGACCATTGAGCTGAGAATCGCGAAACGAGGTTTCACCACCCTTCAAAACCACCACAAAACCTGCGGAAACATTCCACCGCAACCCCAAATGTTTCTTAATGCTCACGAGTAGGGGTCGCAGACTCGGACTCGTGAATTTTTGCGACCCCCACTCACGTGCTCCGAGTTTAAAGAATGCGAGTCGGGAATACGTACAACCGCCGATAAAGATGATCAGGGCCCGCGCAGTGCAGGTGCATGAAACCGCCGCCTGTTTCGCATGAAATGGGGACTAGCGGAGCAGCCACCGTAGGATACCAGTTCCCAACGGCTGGCATATCAGTTGTGATAACGTCATCCCGGGCGGGCACGCTTTATGTTATCAACTACATAGTCCTCGCTCGTCGATTATATGTTGATGGCTGGGCACCGGGCTAGCACTCATATTCCACGGAACATATGTGAGCCACGAAAAAAACTCCAAAGATTTGTACCAGAGAAAATCATAATCCGTTCAGAAGAAAGCTTCGCTCTCCAAGCCCCTCACTGTTAACAAATCCACGACGGAATAAGTCGTGGTTGAGCTAAGCCCTACGTACTGACACTTGGACTTCGTTGCTCATCAGACATCGAGGCAAGACTGATTGATACTCTTATCTGACGTTCGATCCTCCGAAATCCTCACGAATCATTGTTCATGCGCCAGTCCCCAATGAAGGCAAAACGGGCGGTGATTTGATGCGTCTGACATGACCGTGTGTACTCTACTCATCATCGGCGGCAGTTTCGAATACCCCGACAGGTGATATCGATACCGGAATCACCTCCCTACACTCCGAAAAGTGTGGTGAGATCGACCCCGGGATACCCTTCCTAGATTTCTGAGAATATGGTCAGATCGGTCCCGAAAGCACCTCCACTGTGCCCGAAAAGTCTCCCCGTCCATCTTTTTTAAACATTCCACAACATGCAAGGGGAGGGTATCCCATGACCTCGAAGAGAGGCCAAGGAGTCTGGCTGGCGTCATACCGGGCCGGTGCACCTTATCGCCAGGACTCGCATACCGGGAATAGTATGGAGGGGGTCCGAGGGCTTATCGATTCATCAGCAGAGATTCGATGAGTTCGCCGAGGGTGATTCCCCGTTGGAAACCTTCATTTTGAACGAATGGAACGCGGCGGTTCGTCTGATTCAAGCAATACATCAGAATTTGTCGGAAATCAGCAAAATCGTCACAGTTGGGGTGAATGGCGAAGCGAGAGGAGGGGAGGGGGTCGCTGGCCCATGTCCTTCCTTGTGAGCCGCTTTCAATATCATCGAGGGTCGTCGAGCTGGGCGGATAAAAGTATTTCGATGCTCTCTTCGACTCGTTTTCACTCCGAATCCCTTCAAGCGTTTGGTATCATTTCTGAATCACAGGATGTCCAAGACCGTCTCACAGTTTGGACAGGCTCATGTGTATGGAACCAACACAGCCGCTCACGCTCCGCTGTGAATATGAGGCAAGCATGAAGTACCGTGCGACGGTAATTTTCCGATACCTACGGACTTTTCCAATTCCGATAAGTCGAATACCGATTCTGATTGACTCAGTGAACTGTCTGGTTGCGGTGTAAAAACAACAATCATTCTTGGGGCATTCACCAGGACAAGAAGATTGCTGTGTTTCTCCCAAAGACTCTGGGAGATTCATGGTTCATTGTTTATTGGATCTGATTTTTGTATTTATTATTCAACTTTTCAATTCAGGCGCGAGCATGCTCAGCGGATCCTTTCTTGTTGCGTTCCCATCCTTCGAGAAGTCGCTAAGTCTTGTTCACCAATGAATGATTCAGCTCGCTGCTTAGGCCGAGGCGAGCTGTGGGGTGTTCGTTGGTGTAAACGAATTCATTGCATCCGAAGATCACTTGTGCGATCGTTTCGGGGTGAACTCCACATCGGTCGCAGAATGTGTCTGGGGCAGCTTGGAAGATGGGATTATGACATTTTGTTGAGAGGGTTCCAGCTCTCGCTAGGGCTAGCAGGGAGGATCCTCTACTATTGTCATATATGTGGGTCATTGTGGTCCTTGTCCCGAACACCATTCGATGCTTCAAGAAGGCGTGGATGCAGCCTTTGGAAAGTCGCCAAGCTCACGATATCCAGCTCTCGGGCGATGAGATACAGGACGTCTTCGGGGAGATCGATGAGATTCATCTTGCACGGGTAACGAAGCCGTTTCGAAGAAACAAAGAACCGCGACGCGATCCACACACTGTGAAACCTCACAGAAAGTAGCCTGAGACTCGATCCAGACCGCTTAATAAACCAGACTCAAAGCCCTCTCAAGAAAACCCTCACCGGACTCGAGCTCTCTCCAGCGGTGGCGCCCCCTGGTCGTCTGATGGGCAGCCATTGAGGTTTCTACATAGCTCATGACCCCGACTGAAGTTCAGCCCGAACTACAATTACTCAGCTCGTTGGCTTGGAGGATACCAATGAACGTCTGTCCGTGGATCACAATCTATGAGCCGGTTTGAGCGCAAGCATATACTCATCCTCATCGATAGTTTTCATTGCGGGTATGTTCCGTTTCTTGCAGAAAATTGATAAAAGGCTGTCTTGAAAAAGCTGAAAAAGCAGAAACACTGGGAATACCTCGGAAACTGCGAATCCTCCGAAGCCATGGCCGATGCATCGCATTCCGTGAGGTTCCCTGACGCTGTGTACCGAAATCCACGTATAATCGCGAATGGACTGGCACGATGCAATGCCGCACTCGCCCCATTTAACCCCTGGCGAAAGCTAGGAGGCTCCCCGGAGAAATCCGGGATGCCAGAATCCGCTCAACGAACCATTGAGCTGAGAATCGCGAAACGAGGCTCCACCACATTTCAAAATTCACAGAAAACCTGCGGAAGCATTCCACCGCAACCCCAAATGTTTCTGAATGCTCACGAGTAGGGGTCGCAGACTCGGAATCGTGAATTTTGGCGACCCCCACTCACATGCTCCGAGTTCAAAGAATGCGAGTCGGGAATACGTACAACCGCCGATCAAGATGATCAGGGCCCGCACAGTGCAGGTGCATAAAACCGCCGCCTGTTTCGCATGAAATGGTGACTGGCGCAGCAGCCACCGTAGAATAACAGTTCCCAACGGCTGGCATATCAGTTGTGATCACGTCATCCCGGGCGGGCATGCTCTATGTTATCAATTACGCGGGGAATGCTGCCGCTTCTCGACGTACCGATCCGGCTACAGGATTAGAATCTTCTGCTAGACTTTCAAGAGATTCCTTGAAACTTCTTCGTCCATCTCCAGCTCCTTAGCCTTAGTCGACCCGGCTGGGTTCCATTCCGAGTCTGCGTAGAATCTTCCACAGTTCTTCGCGGTCAATTCTGTCGAAGGCTCGGGAGCAGTCCAGGAAGCAGGCTATCATACCTTGCTTGTTTTCTCTGGCGATCTCTATGGCGGAATTAAGTATGAAGATGTTATTGTCTCCACGCCCACCTGATCTAAAGCCGTTCTGCTTCTCCCCCAGAACCTGTTAATTCTGGATCCACTCTCGGATCTTTGAGGTGAAGATCTTGGTGAATAGTCTGTACAGGACTGGGGTGATGGTGATCGGTCGAAATGTGTTCAGGTGTCCTTTTTTAGAGTTTCCTTTTTCTATGAGGGACGCTCTTCTCTGTTTCCAGTCCTCTGGTATGTATTCGGCTCCGGAAAACATTCTGTTTAATAGTTCGGTGATTTGCTTTACACCTTCACTCTGCAGATTTTTCAAGACTTTCGGTGGGGTACCATCGAGGCCACAGCCTGAGCGGTTTTGGATGGTACTCATCGCTCTCTTGGCTTCTTCTGGGCCTGTAACGATTCCTGTGGGATCTCTGCTTCCTCGCCACAGGTCTTCCTGATCGTTGGTCTTGCTTGCTTCCAGCAATTCCTACGCCATTTAGGTGATCTGTCAAGTCGTCGTTTGGAATCAGGAGACCATTTCGGTCTTTGATCCTGGTGCCAGACGGGCGTCCAGTGTCCTTACTTCGACTCAGGAACTGCCACAGCCTTTTAGCTCTGTTGTTTCTGGGTGCTTTGAGGATATCCAGGCATATTTGGTGGTCACGTTGCCTCACTTCTCTCTGCACTTCCTCGCGAACTTGCTGTTGTGCTGCGCGGTATCGGCTTTCTGCCTCTACAACGTCACAGTCACTGAGTGTTTCGAAGGGCGCATGCGTTGTTTGCCCTCTCTGTTCTCTTGAACGCACATGTGGTGTGTTCGTTGTCGGGTCTCCAACGCCGCTATGTTTGTCGGTCTCACGGTGCTCTGTGGTACCATTTCTCGCGACAGAGTTCAGTTGGCGTTTCCTCTGTCTCCAGAGTCGGCCGCACTCTCTCCGGTATCCAATTAGCTCGTCTAGACTCTTAGATCGGATAAGTGTGCGGTGGACGCATCGGTGGATACGTCGTAATTTTTTGATTGCTCCTAGGATCTTTTCCTTAAAGTCTTCATATCCCAGTGGAAGGCCACCTGGGTGCGCCTCAAGTTGATTCTCAACTATTTGCGCAGCGAGAAGCGGACGCATCGAGTGGATCCGTTTCTTGATTTTTGGTACATGACTCTGCTGGGCTGCGCATTTAATTCTCAGAAGATTATGATCGCTCAGTGCTATGATCCTGTCTCCGTCGATGGTCATGGAGTCTATGTGACTCAGCGCTGCGCCGTTCACAAGAAAGTAGTCTATCGCTGACTCCCCTCGAGTGAATTTTCCTTCGCATCGCTCAGTCATGTTTAGTATAGTGAGTCCGTTCTCAATGGAAAACTCCTCGAGGATCTGTCCTCTTTTGTTTGATTTTCCATCGAGGCTGGGGATATGCGCATTGGCGTCACCACCTATGATAATCTTATCTAGCGGCGAGCACTTTTGCTCGATGAGTGTGCTCATGGATCTGGTGAGGGTTTTGTTTTCCCTTACTGTTCCATGATTCATATATGTAGAAGGATATGAATATCCATCGTTGTCTGCCAATCCACGTTGCTTGGGCAATGAAGTCATTGCCTTTGTGGTTCCAGTCTTCGACACAGTTTTCCCTGTATAGGATAGCTACGCCACCATTCGAGTTTCTCCCAGTCGGGCCTCGCCGGTTGTTGGATATTATGTTGTACTAGCCGGCCTTCGGCCGACTACGCTGGCCGACCCGTCCCTTGCTTTGGGAGTCTACTGCTGACAGGCACACATTGCCTTAAATGTAGTGTCATGAGACCTTCGGGAGTGGCCACCGATTCTCGATAGGATTCTGACCTGGAATCGAGGCACTTTCCTCTCTCTTCACTTGGTCAGCATCATGGTTTTGAGAAGTATGGTCAGATTGGTGTCGTAATCATCCCTTCAGATTCGGGGAAGCATGGTCAGATTGGTCCCGGAATCAACCCTCCAGGTTTTGAAAAGTATGGTTAGATTTGTCTCGAGATCACCCCTCCAGACTTGAAAAGTGATAGTCAGATTGGTCTCGGAATCACCCCTCCAGACTTGGAAGAGTATGGTCAGATTGGTCCCGAGATCACTCCTCTAAACTTGGAAAGCGATGGTCAGATTGGTCCCGGAATCATCCCTCCAGAGTTGGAAAGTAATGGTCAGATTGGTCCTGAAATCACCCCTCCAGAGTTGGGAAGTAATGGTCGGATTGGTCTCGGAATCACCCCTCCAGAGTTGGAAAGTAATGGTTAGATTGGTCCCGAAATCACCCCTCCTGAGTTGGAAATTGATGCTCAGATTGGTCTCGGAATCACCCCTCCAGAGTTGGAAACTATTGGCCAGATTGGTTTCGGAATCATCCCTCCAGAGTTGGAAAGTAATGGCCAGATTGGTCTCGGAATCACCCCTCTAAAGTTGGAAAGTAATGGCCAGATTGGCACCGGAATCACCCCTCCAGAGTTAGAAACTATTGGCCAGATTGGTCTCGGAATCACTCCTCCAGAGTTGGAAAGTAATGCTCAGATTGCTCCCGGAATCACCCCTCCAGGCTTGGGAAGTAATGCTCAGATTGCTCCCGGAATCATCCCTCCAGAGTTGGAAACTAACGGCCAGATTGGTCTCGTAATCACCCCTCCAGAGTTGGAAACTAATGGACAGATTGGTCTCAGAATCACCCCTCTAAAGTAGGAAAGTAATGGCCAGATTGGCACCGGAATCACCCCTCCAGAGCTGGAAACTAATGGCCAGATTGGTCTCGGAATCACCCCTCCAGAGTTGGAAAGTAATGGCCAGATTGGTACCGGAATCACCCCTCCAGAGTTGGAAAGTAATGGCCAGATTGGCACCGGAATCACCCCTCCAGAGTTGGAAAGTGATGGCCAGATTGGCACCGGAATCACCCCCCCCCCCCAGAGTTGGAAACTAATGGCCAGATTGGTCTCAGAATCACCCCTCTGAAGTTTGAAAGTAATGGCCAGATGGGCACCGGAATCACCACTCCAGAGTTGGAAAGTAATGGCCAGATTGGTCTCGGAATCACCCCCTGAAGTTGGAAAGTAATGGCCAGATTGGCACCGGAATCACCCCTCCAGTGTTGGAAACTAATGGCCAGATTGGTCTCGGAATCACCCCTTCAGAGTTGGAAAGTAATGGCCAGATTTGTCTCGTAATCAACCCTCCAGAGTCGGAAACTAATGGCCAGATTTGTCTCGGAATCACCCCTCCAGAGGTGGGAAGTAGTGGCCTTATTGGTCTCAGAATCACCCCTCCAGATATTTTCATGATAGATTTTTATGATAGATGTATAGGAGAGGGGGTGGGGAAGGATATCCGATGACGATGGGATGAGGCCTAAGAGTCTGGCTGGCGTCATAACGGGGCGGTGCACCTTATCGTCAGAATTTGGATGCGGGTGACAGTATGGAGGGGGTCAATGTTGGGGTAAATCGCGAGGGGGGGATGAGGGGAGGGGGAGGAGGGGAGGGGTGGGTGGCCTATGTCCTTCCCGGTGAGCCGCCCCACATTATGCAGTTTGTTCCAAGTCGATCCGATCAATCCCAGAGGAGCCTATTGAGGACAAACAAACAAACAGACAAACAAACAAACAAACAAACAGACCCTGGATTTTTATATATATAGATTCCTCAATGGGTGGTGCTTTCTCGTCATCCTTACTATATATAATCGGCTTAGTCTGTCAGTTTGTCAGTTCGTCCGCACTTTTTCTGGAAGACATGAAGGTGATTCCGGGACCAATCTGAACATACTCTCCCGAGTCTGGAGAGGTGATTCCGGTACGAGTCTGACTATACTTTTCAAAAGCTGGAGGGGTGATTCCGAAACCAATCTGGACATACTTTTCAAAACGTGGAGGGATGATTCCGGAGTCAACCTGAGCATTACTTTCCAACTCTGGAGGGGTGATTCCGAGACCAATCTGAACATTACTTCCCAACTCTGGAGGGATGATTCCGGAGTCAATCTGAGCATTACTTCCCAACTCTGAAGGGTTGATTCCGTGGTCAATCTGAGCATTACTTCCCAACTCTGAAGGGTTGATTCCGTGGTCAATCTGAGCATTACTTCCCAACTCTGGAGGGGTGATTCCGAGACCAATCTGAGCATTACTTTCCAACTCTGGAGGGGTGATTCCGAGACCAATCTGAGCATTACTTTCCAACTCTGGAGGGGTGATTCCGAGACCAATCTGAGCATTACTTTCCAACTCTGGAGGGGTGATTCCGAGACCAATCTGAGCATTACTTTCCAACTCTGGAGGGGTGATTCCGAGACCAATCTGAGCATTACTTCCCAACTCTGGAGGGGTGATTCCGAGACCAATCTGAGCATTACTTTCCAACTCTGGAGGGGTGATTCCGAGACCAATTTGAGCATTACTTTCCAACTCTGGAGGGGTGATTCCGAGACCAATCTGAGCATTACTTTCCAACTCTGGAGGGGTGATTCCGAGACCAATCTGAGCATTACTTTCCAACTCTGGAGGGGTGATTCCGAGACCAATCTGAGCATTACTTTCCAGCTCTGGAGGGGTGATTCCGAGACCAATCTGAGCATTACTTTCCAACTCTGGAGGGGTGATTCCGAGACCAATCTGAGCATTACTTTCCAACTCTGACAAGAATTCAAGCCCAAACCAAACCAAGAACGGAACCACAAACCGAACAAGCCCGGAGATCAGCACGGATCCACGCGGATACTGACCACAAGCAGGAGGGAAGACCGCGTGAACCATCGACTCATCAGAAGGAACGCTCCAAAAGATTTCCCAAATTTACAAGTTCCAGGCAGGATAACGTACGGCACGGAGCGGAGAAGAGACAGTCACACGCAGGGAAGAACGGACCTTGTGAAACCGATCATGGACGCCATTCGAGCATACGAAATAGGCCCAGGCGAAGAGAGGCATCCGCAAAGAAGAAGAATGTGGGAATCGAACAGGAAGAACCAGTTCCGAAAGTAAACAACTCAATGCTACTTTGGAACTGCGAGGGTTTCAAGGGTCTCCTAGGAAAGATGGAAGACGAAACCTATCTGACGCAACACGATTACCTACTACTCACAGAAACCTTCCTCAAGGAAGAAACAAATCTTGAGGAATTTATTGGATATCACGTACTGGCGAAACCATCAACGCAAGGTGGAAGACCCATTGGTGGAATCTCGATATTTGTCAAGAATAAATTCCCGCAGTTCAAGATCGTCGAGCGAGACGACAACTACATAATCATCGGCAACAAAGATATGGAAGTCGCGTTATTCTACATACAGCCGCACTTCAGAGCGATTGAAGTCATTGATATAGTAAACAGAGCTCTGGCGAAGATGGATCTGTCGAAGGCAGTCATAGCGGCCGGAGACTATAACTCAAGAATTGATCCAGTCGCGACCGATAACAAGGGAAGCTGTCTAGAGGATACAATGAAAGCCATGTGCCTAGAATTAGTTAATGATCCGAATGTCCAAACATATCTCGGTGCGAGCGGAGGCAGTACAATTGATTTATACTTTGTAAATGCACTCGTAGAAGTAGATTCAGTACAAGTCCACTGTAACCCACTTAGGAAGCATCTTCCGGTCTGCATGAAATACGTCGGAGGCCGAAGTGTAACGGAGAATATGGAATCCCAACCAACAAGAAGATTCTCTCGGAAAATTTCCACGATCGAATTGAGGAATAACATGGACCAACAAAGACTTCAAAACATGCTATCGGTATCAACGGTAGACAAGGGTGAAGAAGCGTTGACAACAAGTATACTCACGGTCCTGAGAGCGAGAAAACAAGCGAAGCCGAGGAAACGCTGGTTCACAAACGAATGTAGACAGCTACTCAGAGAAACGAAGGATTGGCTCAGACGCACACGAGAGGGCTCTACCGAAGCCATGGAAGAGTACAGAAAGGCAAGGAGGAAATATCACCGTGCAATCGAATCCAGCAAACGAAAATGTTTCGAAGAAGACGAATCAAGGATAATAGCACTTGCCGAACAGCACCCGTACATGTACATAAAGAGAGCCAAAGGCAAAACTACATGTAATGCACAACCAGAAGCAATCAAAGCGCACTTTGAACGACTCCTTCACGATCAAACGGTTGGTAATCCGGTGATCGAGGTGACCTTACCTCTCACCTACGAACAATCGCTGATAAATGCACCCTGGACTGCACAAGAAGTTCGGGCAATCATGGAAACGCTGCCAAACGGCAAAAGCGCTGGACCAGATGGAATATATTATGAACACTGGAAAGACTTCGATCAATGCGCAACTGAACCCATCTCGGAAGTATTCAATAAGATAATGGAAGAAGGCAAAATTCCCAGCTCATGGCACAAATCAACGCTCACACTCCTCTTCGAAGGGAAACCGACAGACCCAAAGGACAGTATGGATCTCTATCGAGGAATCGCGAGCGAGGCAACGCTCAAGAAGATCTTCTTCAAGGGAGTGATAAGGCGCATCGAATTCATGCTCGAGGATTTCTTGCCCCCCCAACAATTTGGCTTCAGGAGGGGAATCGGAACTCAAGACGCTCTACATGTGGTGATGTCAGAAATCGAACGAAGCCTGAAGAGTCAAGAGCAACAAACGTATGCATTATTTATTGATTGCCAGAAAGCATTTGATCTTGCCCTACGACAACGAATGGTCGACAAGTTCAAGCAAGCAGGAGTGAATGGCCAAATGCTCAAGGTCATTGAAAGCTTCTTCCACAGAGATGAACTGCGAGTATGCGTCGGCGGGAACGCGGTTGTCGAGGTGCAGCAAAACAGAGGCACACCACAAGGCGATCCGCTAAGCTGCTCCGGATTCTCGCTGTTGCTTGCCGACCTCCCGAGGAAAATAACGGAGGAGTTTAGAACGGGAACGATTGCAATGTTCGCAGATGACATCATTCTGCTCCATAGGCATCGACAGCAACTACAAAAGATGCTCAACATTGTCGGCGAACATCTAGAAGCGGAACAACTCAGACTGAACCCAACAAAAACCATGGTCATGAAGATAAGAAAGGGTGGTCCTCTAAGTCATCACGATCGAATCATGTGGAAAGGAAATTCACTAGAGTTCGTATCATCGGCCAAATATCTAGGGATCCGCCTGCAGACCACGGGGACGTGTTTCACAGATCATATCGAAGAAATCTGCTGCAAGACGGTGGCGGTGATGTATGGAGAGGCAGGTGATCCATACCACCTATCAGTCGATACAGCTCTAAAACTATTCGATATGAAAGCATTACCGAAGCTGAGCTACGGTATGAAACGAATATGGCGTCACCTAACCGAGCGAAACTTCGAGACGTTCGAAAGGTGCTTCTGCGCGTATCTGAAAAGGGTCTTCAGAGTTCCAAAGTGCTCGCTCAACAGATACTTGTACATCATGGCAGGAATTGAGGAGTCGTTTGTCGAAACAATGAGAAAGAGACTGATGACAGAAACAACTCCAGAGCTGCAGAAACTATTCGACAAATGGAAGTTTAAGTTCACCGAAGCAAGAAAACTTCTAGAAGACGACCCCATCATGCAGCAAAGAGAAACATGGACCGGTCCTAGGTGTGTAAGGAGACATGTCTTCTCGCGCTATGTGGTACACGGTTATCATCATCATCTGTGTATCATAGAGGGACACCATTTCCCGACGGATACCTGTGTGTGTAAACTTTGTGGACAAAGTTGTCCACGTTATCACGCTTTACTATGTGAATCCAGCCCGGGATTAGAAAAACTCGGAGAAGCTTAATCTTCACTACTATGTTACTACATGCAATAAAACTATATATATACTTTCCAACTCTGAAGGGGTGATTCCGAGACCAATCTGAGCATTACTTTCCAACTCTGAAGGGTTGATTCCGTGGTCAATCTGAGCATTACTTCCCAACTCTGAAGGGGTGATTCCGAGACCAATCTGAGCATTACTTTCCAACTCTGAAGGGTTGATTCCGTGGTCAATCTGAGCATTACTTCCCAACTCTGAAGGGTTGATTCCGTGGTCAGTCTGAGCATTACTTCCCAACTCTGAAGGGTTGATTCCGTGGTCAATCTGAGCATTACTTCCCAACTCTGGAGGGGTGATTCCGAGACCAATCTGAGCATTACTTCCCAACTCTGGAGGGGTGATTCCGAGACCAATCTGAGCATTACTTTCCAACTCTGGAGGGATGATTCCGAGACCAATCTGAGCATTACTTTCCAACTCTGGGGAGTGATTCCGAGACCAATCTGAGCATTATTTTCCAACTCTGGAGGGGTGATTCCGAGACCAATCTGAGCATTACTTCCCAACTCTGGAGGGGTGATTCCGAGACCAATCTGAGCATTACTTTCCAACTCTGGAGGGGTGATTCCGAGACCAATCTGAGCATTATCTTCCAACTCTGGAGGGGTGATTCCGAGACCAATCTGAGCATTACTTTCCAACTCTGGAGGGGTGATTCCGAGACCAATCTGAGCATTATTTTCCAACTCTGGAGGGGTGATTCCGAGACCAATCTGAGCATTACTTTCCAACTCTGGAGGGGTGATTCCGAGACCAATCTGAGCATTACTTTCCAACTCTGGAGGGGTGATTCCGAGACCAATCTGAGCATTACTTTCCAACTCTGGAGGGGTGATTCCGGGGTCAATCTGAGCATTACTTCCCAACTCTGGAGGGGTGATTCCGGGGTCAATCTGGCCATATTTTCCAAAATCAGAATGCTGATCCAGTGAAGGGAGAGAAAAGTGCCTCGATGGCAGGGAGCGCCGTCCAACCGCGCGCAGCGCGGCCGACTCCAGTCGGCCAAAGGCCGGCTGGTTCATAATAAGACGCGTTTCACATAACATCATTATGTCTACGTTCATGTCGATGAGTGTCATATATGTATAACCAAGCTTCCATGCACAGTTGAGGATTCCATCAAGAGGGTTCAAATGTAAATAAATACACACACGTCGTGTGCCACAAAGACACTAAACCCGTGAGTCATGGTCTACAAGAAATAGTTCCGGTACCGCTCCAACAACAAATACTACATGGTGTCAGAGAGGTGAATCCAACGCGGCAACCTCCTTCAAACGTCAGTATGCTGGAAACATCCGAAATAACAACCACAATAGCAACGGGAGTGCTTATGGCAACGAAGCCTAAGCCCCTGAATGTAGAACGAGAAAATCTCGCAGAATCGTGTCGCCGTTTTGAATCAGATTTCAAAATCTACGCGACGCTCACACATTTGGATAAACAGGCAGCTGAGTACGAACGTTGTGCTCTTCTGGACTGTTTGGGGCGATCAGCTCGAAGATGGATGGACAGGAACGAGGTGGATGAAAAACTACCATACGATGAACTGATCCAAAAAATCGCAGAAAAGACAGGAGAGGCCACAACGGAGACCCTGGCCGACTTCTACTTCTGGCAACGCGAAAAGGATCAGAAAGCAGGAGAGTCGTTTGAGACTTTCTACGAAAGAATAAAGATGGCGGCGCGCGACTGCGCTTTCAGCAAGCTGGAGGATCGAATGATAAAGTCAAGACTTGTGGTTGGCATACACAGTCGAGAACTCCAACGCACGCTGCTAGCCGAGGATCACGATCTGGATGCGACTGTTAAAAAATGTCGAGGTTTTGAGGCCGGCGACCAGGGCGCGCAAACCATCAAGGGCGACTCATCGAGGTCCGTGGCAGGGATACAGTGGAGAACCACAGAAAACCACAGCGGCAGCGAAGAACCCAAGAACCGTGAACAAATAGCGGCTATCGGAAGAGGACCCTGCGGCCGGTGTGGCTACCAGCACGGGAGGGAATCATGTTCGGCAGACGGAAAGTCATGTTCAAGATGCTTCAGGCCAGGACACCTCAGTCGCGTTTGCCGATCGGCCATCAACGAAGCTGGAAATAGAAGCAACTGGCGCCGGCATGACGAAAAAAGAAACAAGACACGAGATCAAACAGACGAGTGTGGTCGATCAATCGCGAACAAAACGAATACTCCTCCGACACAGACAGCGAAGACTTCAGTATCAACGGTATACGAATCGCGAGCATTGACAAAAAGTCCGCGGGAAAGTGGAAAGAAATCCTGAACATCGCTTCTCAGAAAGTACGGTGCACATTGGATACAGGGGCTGATGTCAGCGTATTGCCACAGGAATTCATCGACCACCTAAGAAAGCACAGAACACCTGTCACGCACTCGACAGAGTGCTTCAGAGTTTATTGATAAATACCGAATAAAGTACATCCTCAACTGTACGCCGCGTGCTGTTCTCTCCGTGCGACCGGCCCACTGCGCATGCGCCGGCAGTGGCGATGCCGGTGGGCAGCCGACAGTCGGTCGGCAGTCAGGTGTCTCACAGCGTTTGAGAGACAACGCACCGAGCACAAGAGAGAGCGGCCACTACGGCGTCTACAGGAGGATTCCAGATCCAGACCAGAGTATTCCCTCTTGTAGTATAAGTCCAAACTGTGGCAGCACATGGTGGCAGCGAGTTAAACGACCCCAGCCAGTCTCAAGAAGAAGCGTCAACCAGGATTCCAGATCCGCCGATTCAGACGGCGTGACTTCGGACAGAGTTCGTCGCATTATTCAGTTCATCCAGACGGCCGAAGAGGGCAATCAGCTATCGAGGAGTCCTCACAGTCCTACGTGAGACTCGCGGCGGATATTTCGGGGAAATATCCAGGTTCCGACAACTTCAAAAGTGCTGCGTCAGCGAGGGCGTCCCTCACGCGCGCAACCCGCATTCAGTGTCCAGCGCCAGTGCTTCAAGTGCAATCACCCCAGGCGGCTGGATTTCATTACCAAGGCGAGTCCAGTTCGTTGATTTGCTATTCCGAGGCTCAACGCGCCGACACTGTCACGGCCGCGAGAGGTTCCGGAGTCAGTCTCGACGATGGCATCCACACCCTTGGAGGACGCCGATCAGCTCGAGCTGGATGCCGAGTCACAGCTCAGGTCCCGAGTCCCAACCGTCGAGGAACAAACAGAGTTCACCACATTGATCAAGGTGCGACGGAACGTCAGAACCAGATTCACGAAGAAAGCTAGGGACCTCGAGGCGAAGACGGAGGTTGAAGTACCAGAGGAACAGATTGACGCGGAGTGGCAAGAATTCGATGACATCTACTCGGAGTTGCGCTCACTCAACTCCCAGATCACCCCGCTACTCGTCAAATGCGCCATCGCCCAATTCGACGACGCGATGGAGCGGGTTGCAGCTTACGACAAACAGTACGCTCGCACCGTAAGTCTCCTGAAGAAGAAAACGGCAGCAGCGCATGCGAGCCGGTCGAAGGAAGCACCAGATCACGGGCCGAAAATGCCAGCACCAACCCACGCGTGCCAGACTGCGAGCAAGCACTTCAAACTACCGAAGTTCACGGGCGACTTAAAGAGGTTTCGGGAGTGGTGGCAACTCTTCAACGTCCATGTCCACAAGAGGGGGATGGACCCCATCGAGAAATTCACGCTATTGAAGGAGGCGCTGCAAGGACCCCCATCCTTCGAGATCGCACACTTGGAATTCAGTCCGGACCAGTACGATGAAGCAGTCAGAATCATCGAAAAGAAGTTCGGATGCCAACGCGCAGCCGAAAAAGAGCATCTCCAGGAAATTCGGAAACTGTGTTCAGCCAGAGATCTACACGCGAACGATAAGTTCTTCCGTTTTGTTTCCTCGCTGTCCCAGAACGTCAAGGCGCTGCTATCCTTAGGAAAGAGTTTCGAATCAATCTCCATGGCAGTCGCGCAGGACATCCTCAGATGCCTGCCCAGAGTAATGAGCGAAGAGTTCACGAGGAAGAATTTTGAAACCGTGACGGCGCCAGGCGGCTCGGACAGCGAGCTTAAATTACTTCTAGAGTACCTAGAGAGAGAGGAAGAGATCAAACGATCCTGCGGTCCGTCGGCTCAGCCGGGACCAAGCAGTCCCCACAGTTCCCGCTTCGGTAGGGATTTCAGCTCTAGCGGTAAAGACAGGCAATTTCATTCAAAACCGGGTAACTGGAAAGGTAGTTAGCACGAGCCAGGCAGGGGCACCGTTGGATTTCTCGCGAAGGACGCAGCAGTAGACCACTCTTGCATATTTTGCGCCAGCCCAAAACACGAGTCAAAATCGTGTAGAAAATCATTATCGCATGAAGAAAAGAAGGAACTTTGCGACAAAAACAACACGTGTTTCAAATGCCTCAGGCGCAACCATTTCGCGAAAAAATGCAGGGCTAGAAATGTCAAGTGCGAAAGGTGCAACCGAGGGCATTACGCGATAATGTGCAACGCCGACAGAGCAACGGGGCAGCAAACAGAGGCACTCTCAACCCTGATAGACACGGGCAAACTCAAAAGGACGCCGAAGGGTCTGGTTTTCTTTCAGACCGGTCTAGTTTGGGTGAACTGCCCTTCAGGCAGGCAAGTGTTTAGATTCTTCCTGGACTCGGGGTCAGAGCGGTCTTACGTATCAGAGCATGTCGTCAGGGCTCTCAGATTAAAACCCGTATACAAGGAAAGCCTGGCAATGATCACGATAGGCGGAAACGTATCCAGCTTCAAGAAGCACAACGTGTACCGCATCGGGCTTCAAAGCAGATCCGACAGCGAGATGGCAGTGGAACTCGAGGCGACAGAACTTCCAGAAATAGCCCGGGGACACTTCCCGGTGTCGCCGGAATCGTGGAACCTCGCTCCATTGGCGGACCACGGCGAGAACATAGGCAGGCGTGAGATAGACGTTCTCTTGGGCTGGGATATCATACCCAAAATTAAGTGCGGAACGGAGCGCGTTTTCGAAAACAGAATGGTCGCGAACGAAACCATCTTCGGCTGGATAGTAGCGGGAATGGACGAGTCGCGTAGCAGCGGCGCGCAGTCGCAGGTCTTCGTGACAGCAAATTTGTACCAGCCAGGTACCAGACTAAGATCAGCACAAGTTGTCAGTATGGCAACAGCAACAGCGGTTAGCACGCCGGAAACCGGCACAGCACCGACTACATCCAGTCCAGCTGTTTTGGGTTCAGCCGAAGACGCGCAGTCAGAGACCGCCGACAGGTCAGCATTCCATGAGGAAATCAAAGCCGATCTGCAGCTTCTGTGGTCAACAGAATTGCTGGGGATCGGAGATCCAGGCCAGGAGTCGGGCGACGCGGTCGAGGCAGAACTACAGATTTTTTTAAAAAACAATCTGGAGAGGCTAGAAGAAGGCCGATACATGGTCAGTCTCCCTTTCAAGGAGAATCTGAGAACGCTGGGGGAAAAACGAGAATATCGCGCGAGGCAGCTTAAAGAGATTTCTATTCAAGGCTTCCAAAGACAGAGAACTCCTCGCGGCAGTAGATGAAGTGATGAGTCGGTACATAGGGAAAGGCTATGCGGAATTAGCATCACCGAAAAGGCCGGGCGAACTAGTTCATTATCTCCCGATTCTGCCGGTGGTCAAGAGAGACCCAGAGAAAAAGCTTCTAAAGGTCAGAGTCGTGAAAGACGCGGGCGCGCACAGAAAAGACGAGGCAGCGCTCAACGACGTTCTCCACGATGGTCCAAACCTATTGCCGGACATTTTCAAGGTCCTGTTGAGATTCAGAAGGGATGAGATCGCGGTGGTGTCGGACATTGAAAAAGCATTCCTGCAATACAGGATCCGCCCCGACCACCGCACTTTCTTGAGATTTTTTTGGGCCCCGGGAATTAGCAGCGATCCGCGGGCGCCGATCAAGGAGTTTTGGAGCACGACGCTCTACTTCGGGACATCGGCGTCGCCATTCATTCATTGCGCCGGGTTGACGTACCATATCAGACACCTCGCGCAACAACACCCAGACAAAGCGCACTTTCTGAAAGACTTAGAACAACATTTCTACATGGACGATCTGGTCTTCACAATAGATTCAGAAAACGAAGGCGCGGAGTGTTTCAAGTTCATGTTCAAGGCGTTCCAGACGGCAGGCTTCAGGCTGCGGAAATGGGCAACGAATAGTTCAGCGTTAGGTCGAGAGATAGAAAGATCGCTCAGCGACCCAGATGTTCAGGTCTCCTTCGATCAAGAGGATTTCAAATTCCTAGGAATAGGTTGGAACCAGAAAACAGATCAGCTTCACATAGACGTCGCGCCGGCGATAGAAACACTAGAAGCAAGCATTCCGTCGAAGAGAGCCATATTGAAGGGCACAGCACAGATTTACGATCCTCTCGGTCTCATTTCTCCGCTCATAGTCAGACCCAAAATACTGCTACAAACATGCTGGAAACAAAAACTCGATTGGAACACAGAGCTGACAGGAGACACTCTCAGAGAATTCTTAGAGACTACGGACGCGCTCAAACACGCACGGGAATTTCGCATACAACGAAACATAAACACAAACGACCGCGACGTCACCCGAGAACTGCACGTGTTCTGTGACGCGAGCCTGTCGGCACTCGGATGTGTGGCACACATCAGAGAGATGTCGAAACGCCGCTCCGCGCAGATCTTTCTCGTCGCCTCAAAGGCAAGAGTGGTTCCAATAAAATCAACCTACTCGATTCATAAGTTAGAGCTTGTCGGGGCAGTCATGGTGGCCAGAATGGGGTCGAGGATCAAGCTGTATCTCAATTATCATTTCGAATCGTCCCATTACTGGTCCGACAACTCCCCGACGCTACACTGGATCAAAGAGTCGCCGGACAGACTGAAAGTTTTCGTAGCGAATAGAGTGAGAGAAATTCAATCCCTGACAGCGGCGCCGGAGTGGGACTACGTCACCTCCGCGCAGAATCCAGCCGACCTGTTGAGTCGCGGAGCAAACATCGCGTCAGAGGAATACAGTTCCATGTGGCTTAAAGGGCCGAGTTGGCTAGCAGAGAAAGGGCGGCCAACAGAGAGGCACTCACTGAACAAGTTCTTCGAAAGCGAAATAGAGTCAGAAAGGAAAGCGGTTAGCATGTTGACGGTAGAGCAGAGCCAGTCAATATTGGATGGCTCCCGATTATCATCTTGGAGCGTGCTGGTCAACTCCACGGCGCGAATCCTCAGGTGGCTCTCAAGCCGATACTCGCCAGCAAGGCAATCCCCGCGGGATGCTCCGGTTTCGGCAACCGAGGCATGGAGAGCAACAGTCAAAGTAATCCAAAGTCTCCAAAAAAACCAGTTTAGGGCAGAGCTGGATTCAGACTGTGAGGAAATACAGAAAGAAAGCAAACTGTTCAAATTGGCACCGTTCCTGGACGCCGAGGGATTAGTTAGGTGTCGTTCCAGATTGGAACGCGGCGAAGAGTGGGGATACGATGAAAAGTACCCAATCGTGCTTCAAGGGGAAGCGCACGCCGTTAGACTGCTCATCAGGTTGTTCCATGAGAAAAAATGCTTCCATGTAGGCGGCGTCGCGGCAACATTGAGCATGCTAAGGAAGAGATACTTCATCCTCGGCGCGCGCAAGGCAGTCAAAGCAGTCCTCAGAGACTGTAAAGTTTGCATGTTATTCCGGATCGAGGCGGCAGCGGAGCCAGCGCCCCCGATTCCGAGTTTCAGGCTGTCAACAGCCCCTCCATTCACGGTTTGCGGAGTGGATCACGCGGGACCAATCAGCTATCGTCTTCCAGGCGGAGATCTTTCCAAGTCGTACATACTGCTATTCGTGTGCTCGAATACGAGAGCAGTCCAGCTGCAATTGGTTCCAGACCTGTCAGCTTACGAATTCTTGCTGGCGTTGAGAAAATTCTTGAGCCGATTCAGCGGAACCACCAGAATCATGTCCGACAACGGGCTAGCGTTCGTTAGAGCAGCTAAAGAGCTGAAAATCATCTTCGACCACGTCAAGTCGCCAGCCGTTCAGCACCACCTAGCTTCCGCAGAGATAGAATGGGAATTTATCACAGCCAGGGCCCCCTGGCAGGGCGGATGGTGGGAACGCTTGGTGCAGTGCGTAAAAAGACCACTTAGGAAGATTTTAGGTAGAAACTCGTTGCCGTTCCGGGAGCTGGAAACAATCCTGGCAGAAGTAGAAGCGATGGTCAACCAGAGACCGCTCACGGCAGTCCAGGGCGATCCCAATGAAGTTGGCGCTCTCTGCCCAGCGGATCTCCTCTACGGCTACAGAGCCAAACAGGGTCCCCCAGAAAAGTTAAAACCGTAAACGACCGCGAAGCGGCGACAGCAATAGTTTACTCAAAGCGTTGGGAACACCAACGGTCAATTCTGCGCGCGCTGTGGAAACGGTTCCGGGGAGAGGATCTGTCCTACCTACGTTCCGCGCACATTCGGCCACCGGAGGCTCGCAGACCGATAGCGGTAGGCGACGTTTGCCTCCTTAAGGAAGCAAGTCCTTCGCGAGCGCACTGGCCGTTGTGTCGCGTTCTCGGTCTTTCCGGCGGGGAGAGAACGGATCGACGCAAGCGATCCTGCCTAATCAAGACGGCCACAGGCCAAACTCTAAATCGACCAATACAGCTACTATTCCCACTGGAAGTCTGATCGGGTGAGCTACGGCAGAAGAGGGAAGAACGATGTCTAGTATACAAGGAAAAGACGGCCTTCCAAAAGGAAAAATCGAGTATATTTCGAAATCACCAGAGAGATATTACAAATCAGACAAAGGGGGACAGGTGGCGGCTGCGCGCCAGCCCCATCTCGAACGCGTTGGTTTGAGTGCCCACCTCCTTGGTGGGACACTCCGGGGCGGAGGAGCTCTCCGGGGCGGGGGTCTCGGCGGTTGGTGAGGGCACCGCTCCAGGCGGCCCGCTGGACGGGCCCACCTCTCGCAGGTCCGCCACCCCGGCGTGGACGGCATCGACGAGCACGGACGGGACGTGCAGTGAGGGGGGGGGGGTTCCGCGTTCCGCGGCGTCGGGCGACGGTGGCACTCACGTAGTAGGGCTGGCGGGCTTCCGGCGTGGCATTGTCCCACACGCGTCTCGCGGCGGCCCGGAGGTGGGCATACGGAGTCCCGGCGAAGTGTCCGGACACGGACAACGAAACAACGAAGACGCCCAACGGGCTGCGCTCGAAACTCGTGAGAGACATCGCGTAGTGCAGGGTCACAAAACGACTCGGGGAATGATTTCGGAAGTTCGGAAAAGCCAGAGTTTCAGTCCGTGAGAGAGGGAAAATGTCGGTGTCCTCTTAGAGTTGGCGGGATTTCCGTCTCGTTAAGGCTCATCCCATGTCGGGTTCAAGACCTCAATCGCTCGAATTTCGGAAGTTTCGGTTGCACCACGCGCTAGTTCTAGATACTCAAATTCTCAGGTTCCGGTCGACCATCTCAGGTCACCAAAATGTGTCAAAAGTGCTCTAGGCAGGAAACCAGTGTAAGTTGAGAATTTGGCCGGGAGTGTCACGCACTCGACAGAGTGCTTCAGAGTTTATTGATAAATACCGAATAAAGTACATCCTCAACTATACGCCGCGTGCTGTTCTCTCCGTGCGACCGGCCCACTGCGCATGCGCCGGCAGTGGCGATGCCGGTGGGCAGCCGACAGTCGGTCGGCAGTCAGGTGTCTCACAGCGTTTGAGAGACAACGCACCGAGCACAAGAGAGAGCGGCCACGACGGCGTCTACAGGAGGATTCCAGATCCAGACCAGAGTATTCCCTCTTGTAGTATAAGTCCAAACTGTGGCATCACAACACCAATAGCGGCGAACCGGGTCGAAACCAGGCTGCTCTCGTATTTTGGGGAGGCTCACAACTGTCGCCGGACGGTGAACCTTCCGCTGTCACACAAAAACGTCAATGTCGTCGAGAAATTCTACATAGTGGACGGACCTGTGGCGCCCACAATCTGTGGAGACACGGCAGAGACGTTGGGCATTGCCAAACGAATTCGAGCTTTAACCGAGGATGCGGGAACATTGCAACACTGGAAAAATAGATTCCCGGCAGCCTTCAACGGAATCGGAAACATAAAAAAATTCGAATGCAGCATTCAACTGAAAGACGACTACAGGCCTATGATAAGCCCGTGTCGTCCTATACCGGTCAAGTACGAGGTAGCGGCAAAGAAGGAACTTGAGCGAATGATCGACAAGGGAGTTATTCGGCCAGTAGAACAACACACGGAGTTCGTTTCTAACCTAACCATCACCCAGAAAGCCAACGGGAAAATTAGAGTTTGCCTTGATCCGACGCACCTGAACAAAGCTATACAGAGAGGTCCGCATCCAACAAAGCGACTCGACCAGATCTCATCGAAACTCTCCGGCGCAAAATATTTCTCAACACTGGATGCGGACGAAGGGTTTTGGCAAGTACAACTGGACGAAAGAAGCTCACACTTATGTACATTCACCAGCCCCTGGGGGAGATTCAGATTCCTCAAAATGCCTTACGGCATCGTTTGTGCTTCGGATGTCTTCCAACGCCTAACAGACGAGCTGTTTGCAGACTTGGAGGGCGCCAGCGCAGTGGTTGACGACATCTTGGTTTGGGGCTCCACCAAAGAAGAGCACGATCGTCGACTTGAGAGGGTCCTACAACGTTGTGTTGAGGCCGGCATGGTGCTCAATCAGGCCAAGTGATTTCGAAATCATCAAGATGAAGTCAGCCACACCAAAGGCGGTGTTGTCAGCTCTCTATGGAATCTTCCAGCACTTCGGACTTCCGGCGATAATCAAGTCGGACAACGGTCCGCAGTTCGTGTCGCAGGAATTCCGGGATGAGCTCAGAAAAATCGGTGTCGAAACTACAACGTCAAGTCCTTACCACGCGAAGGGAAATGCTTTGGCAGAGAGGGCGGTACAGGAGGCAAAGAAGATCTTGCGGAAGTTTGAGTATCATTCGCAAGCGTACTACATGGCAATGCTGGAGCTCCGTAACGCACCAAGGAGTGAACTTTTGGGTTCGCCCTGTCAACCTTTGATGGGGAGAACCACGAGGACACCATTGCCAGTACATCCTGGAAACCTTCGACCAAATACAATACCCCCAGAACGAGTTTCACAACAGTTGAGAGAAGACCGAACCTCACAGAAGCGATACTACGACCGCGGGGCGCGGGAACAGCCGGAGCTCTTGGAAGGAGACAGAGTCCGGGTCAGATATCCCCATAAAAATATCTGGAAGCGAGGGACAGTGATCACTGTCTTGCCTCAGCCAAGATCATACACGGTCCGAGACGAAGCCATAGGAACAATGGCAAGGAGAAACCGGGCACTCCTCAATCCCATTCCCACTCCGTCAAGACACAGCGGTCACAGCGTATCATCTTCTCCCAAAGCCGGCAATAATAGTGAAGAGGCTAATGCGAGCAAGGCGCCCAGTACCAAAAGACAACCGGTGGACCGACCCGCGGCGGTTCGGCGGACAAGTCGCATTCCAATACCTAACCCAAAATACAACTAGGGAAACAATACGGCCATAAATTAATGTAAATACTTGAAAAGGAAGATGTCATATATGTATAACCAAGCTTCCATGCACAGTTGAGGATTCCATCAATTTTTTTTTTTTTTTTTTCTTTTTCCTTCTTACGAGTTGGAAGCACCCACACGCGTTCGTGTGAGCTCCCAGTTTAGAAGTGTTTTCAGTGAGTTTCCGAACGAATCGCCACCGACCTTCAGTGCTGTTGATTCCGAGGACAGCCGTGCATCCGTGTGTGTACTTTCGCCCCGATTTCTCATCTCGTAGCGGCAGATCAGCCCGCGAAGATTTCCGACTCAGCCGCAGTGAAGCAGTCGACTCCCGAAATTGGCGGGAAGAGGCGCTCGATGTCTGCAGCTTCAACGTCGTCAAACACTGGCGTCGCGCCTCCGTCGAAGTCTCCGCGCCCCGATGCTGATGTTGCCATCAGCGATACAGCAAAGATGAACGTTGACGCTGCCGAGGGCGGGGAATTCGAATTCCAGAAGAGTCGGAAGCTGCGTTTTCTTCAGAGGAAGCGCGCGATCATCTTCTCAGGCGACATTAAGGACATCACTGCGCCCTCGATGGCGGCTGCCCGGCTCATGACGGGGAAGCTCACTGAGACGCGTATGACTTCGAACGGCGAACTTGTCGTAGAGGTTGACAACGATGACGACGCGGTCGCTCTCTCCAGCCTCCAGAGTCTAGCTGGTGTTGCTGTGACCCCGAGAGAATCCAAACCTCGAGTGCTCACCAAGGGCATGGTGTTCGGTGTCCACCGTTCCTTTTCGGAGCCGGTGTTACTCGAGTCTCTGAGGAGAGTCGGCGTTACAGATGCGGTGCGCATCAAGGCTCGCGATGCTCGGCTTGGGGCTCTCGTTCCGACGGACCGCGTGATGCTGACTTTCGCTGAGGGGCTGCCTATCCCCGAACAAGTGTGCATCGGTCTAAATCTACACGCCGTCGTTGCCCACTACGAGCCGCTCCAATGTTACCGCTGTAATGCTTTCGGACACGTCTCGAAGAACTGTTCGGTTTCACCCGGTGTCTCTGTCTGCCGCCGCTGCTCCAAGCAAGGACACCTGTCGAAAGGCTGCGCCAAGCCTGAACGTTGCATGAATTGCTCCGGTCCGCACTCCTCTAAATACGGGGCTTGCCCTGTTAGACTCAAGATCGTCGAGACCTGGCGTAAGAGTGCGTTGCCCTCTTCCACAGCCGGTGTTGCCGAAGTTCCAGTGGTCACTGCTGCTCCTGGGATTAATGCCCACGAAGACTTTCGTCTTGGCCGCTCTTATGCTGGCGCGGTCAGAAACGGTATTCGAGTCCCCCAGCTTACACAGGCTCTCCCCCCGGCTGCAGCTGTTCCTCTGACGGGATCCCCACCACCCGCCCCCGCTGTTGCTACCCGTAGATCGGCTCCTGGCCAAGCACCCGCGATTGACATTGATGCTCTCACGGATACAATCTGTGCGCGAGTCATGGCCTCCGTCAGCGAGCACTGCGCCCGTCTGGTTGATGATATGGTTACCAGTATTCTCGCAAAGATCATGCCCAAGTTCGTTGAGCAGATCCTGGCCACCGTGCGCCTCATGCCCCAGGTTACGGCTGCGGAGGCGCCTGCCTTCGATTTCGAAGCGCTTGTCCATAACGCCTCCACAGCGCGTTCGGCCGAATCTTTGCAACGTAAACAATGACCCGTCCTCTCACGCAATCGGATTTGAGCGGTGCGTCGTCCTCCTCATCTCACCGATGCTCCGCTTGTAACTTCGTCGCCCGCTCTCAGCACGGTCTTCGAATCCATATTGGTCGCATGCATCGTTCAACTCCTGCCCAACTTGCACCGGACAGCATCGCTTCATCTGCCCCTTCTTCGGCCGCAGCGGCCACTCCGACGCTAGTCCCCGAGTCCCTCGCTTCCATTGCTCAACGTATCACTTCTCATCGTAAACGCTCGAAGCTCATCTGTATTATTCCCCGCGGTGTGCGGGCTACCGTTGCGGCTGAACTCACGGGACTCCTAACCGAGGTGTGCTCAGCCAATAGTCCCCCGGCCTGGTCTTCCTTGTTCTGTTTTACCGCGGCAGTCCTCACGATCCCCGTCGAAAGAGTTCGTGGCCGGTCCCTCACATCCCTCATCCGTGAGAATCTCAACCGTTTCCACAGAGATAAGAATCTCCCGTCACAATCGGTTGCGCTCGTCCGACCCCGCTCGGCTCACGCTGTCCCAACGGCTCGATTGGTGCAATCAAAATTATCACAGGGCGACGTCTCCGCGGCCGCTCGCACTTTGCTCTCCACCGATGTCACAGCCCCGCCGACTACCGAGACATTCCATCACCTAGAGTCCAAGCATCCACAGATGGTACCCCCTGCGCTTTATCCGCCCGCTCCTCGTCCACCCGCTTTCATCGATGAAATCCGTCTCTCAGAAGCCGAGGTCGTGGCTGCCGTACGCAGTTTCCCTATCAGTTCGAGCGGTGGCCTAGATGCTCTTCGACCGCGCCACCTGAGAGACCTCATCGAGAAGGACAGCAATTCATGTCCCCTCGTCGCTGCCCTAACGAAGTTCTGTTCTCTAGTCATCAATGGCAAGCTCCCCGATTTCGCCCTTGAGACTTTTTACGGGGCCAATCTTATAGCGCTGCGAAAAAAAGACGGCGGCATCCGGCCCATCGCGGTTGGTAATACACTACGTCGTTTGGCGGCTAAGGTCGCGGTCCGGAAGCATAGGGAGTCCATTTGGCGTCTCATCGCGCCGACTCAGTTGGGGTTCGGTGTCGAGGGAGCTTGTGAGGCGGCGGTTCACGCGGCAACGAGCTACCTAGTGGTCAACAAGAGCTCCGATAAGGTTCTAGTCAAACTGGATTTCGCCAACGCGTTCAACACGTTACGCAGGGATCTCATCCTTACTTCCATTCACACAAATTTCCCGGCACTCCAGCCTATGATTCACCAGGCGTATAGGCTGCCTAGCAAGCTCTTCTGGGAAGATCGCGTTATTCTGTCGACAAATGGGGTCCAACAAGGGGACCCGTGGGGCCCCCCCTTATTTTGTATCGCTCTACACGGACTCCTCTCTACCCTCGGATCGGAGTTCAAGCCTTGGTACTTGGACGATGGCACGCTTGCGGGTCCAATGCCATCAGTTATATCAGACATTCAGAGAGTGCGGGATTTCGCCGCTGTCTCTGGGTTGGAGCTCTATGTTGGCAAGTGCGAAGTGTCGACTCTTTCTGACGACGTACCCCTGCGTCTGACACACGTCGCTGGGTTCCGAGATCTGCTCCCCAGTGCCCGCCTTGTCGACAACGGCGACCTCGAGCTGCTTGGAGCACCCCTGTCCGCTTCTGCCGTCGAGGGGGTCCTGAGGAAGAAGCTATCTCTTGTCGATCTTTGGTGCTCGAGACTCCCTACGCTTGACGCCCACCCTGCTCTGTTTCTCACCCGCTGTAGCCTCTCCTCTCCTCGGCTCCTACACATTCTTCGCTGTTCCGACACCGACGGGATAACAGACGCCTTGCGCCAGTTCGACGAGAAGTTTCGTCATTGTCTTACCTCGGTCCTCAACTTAGATCTCGCCGCCGGAGACCTCTGGAAGCAGGCGTCACTGCCCATCGGTGCTGGTGGCCTCGGCGTCCGCTCAATCTCGGATTTAAGCACCTGCGCTCACCTCGGCTCCCTGGTTCAGGTTAGGGACCTGGCCTCGAACTTCTCTCCACCGGAGTCTCTTCCCACATCTGTTCCCGTATCGACTCCCTGTCAGTGAGATTTCGGCGCCAGTGGATCGATATTCCAGAAAAGATCTCTCAGGCCACGTTGGTGGCAGTGGTCACCAGAACAAGGCAGGCGGAGCTGCTCAGAGACGCCACGGATGATCGTGAGAGGGCAAGATTACATGCCGCTTTCCATGCGACCAGTGGAAAATGGCTTTATGCCATTCCATTCCCGTCATTAGGCACGATGCTGGACAACAACACACTCCGCATCGCTGCCGGACTTCGACTAGGAGCTGCAATCTGCGCTCCTCACCAGTGCGCCAGATGTGATTCGCAGGTTTCCGCGTTTGGAGATCACGGTCTCAGCTGTTCCCGCAGTAGCGGCCGACATTCTCGGCACAGGGCTCTCAACTCCGTCATTTCGCACGCTCTTGGTTCCGCAGGAGTTGCCAGCAACCTGGAACCGACGGGGCTCTCAGGTAACTCGGCGCTCCGACCCGACGGCCTCACACTGTCGTCATGGAGGGCCGGGAGGTCTCTTGTGTGGGACGCCACGGTCTGGGATACTCTAGCGCCGTCGTACCGCACCGGCGCCGCTCGTGGGCCTGGGGTCGTCGCCAATATGGCGGAGGCGAGTAAGATGTCGAAATACAGAGAGCTGGAATCCCGTTTCATTGTCCAGCCTATAGCGTTAGAGACCCTCGGTGTCGCGGGAAGCTCAACGCAAACGTTCCTCAAAGAACTCGGAAGGCGAATTGAAGTTGTTACGGGAGACAGAAGGGCCTCGGAGTTCCTGTTTCAGCGTGTGTCCATTGAGGTCCAGAAAGGCAACAGTGTGGCGGTCATCGGCTCTTTACCTGAGGCTTCTAGTCTAGTCGGTATCGGCTGAACTCCCGCAGTGCACACAACCATTATCATGAAATAAATTGTAATTATTATATCTCTCTTCAGAGAAGCGAAATATAGTTTATTAACAACAGTCTCGCAAGGTGCTCCTTTGCTTCGGAGTCCACGCTTGCGGCATCGCCTCATGGGCTGGATTGGCTGGTTGCTCTTGTTAGGACCTCGGCGGGGCACTTCCAGGTCCTTCAGGAGAGTGACGCCTTGTTTTGTCGGTCTGGTAGGGCTGGTGGCGTTTTTTGCCGGAGTATCCACTGGGTCCAGGTTTGCTGTGGTCCCTCGGGGCTTGCTCCTGTGACCGCCCTTGATGCTGTTGTCTCTGCCCCGGTGCTTTCGGTGCAGATCTGTCCTTTTGTCCGTCTCTAGGCTTTTTCTGCGGAGTACGAACTTTCTTAGACGCATCATTTGACGGCGCCGCTGCCGCGGCGGCTGCGGGCGCCATTTTTGTTTGGGCCTATTCGACCATCTCCTTCAGAAGTTGCTTTTTCTTAAGATGGGTCTTGCGGTTTCCCGCATCGGCCTGGAAGCGTTTCCTCCTATCCTCAAGGATTTGAGCTCTTAGTTCGTCAAGCATAGGAAGCTTTTCTGGAGTGATTCAAAGCTTCTGCTTGACTGACGCTTTGAGCCAGTCCTTCAGGATTTTGAGGCCTGCATCTGTGTAGAAGGGGGCGCTCCGTTTTGTTGGATGCATGTGGGATTGGCCGAGATATTTCGAAGATCGAGAATCTCTACCAATATCCCCCCCCCTGACACAATCAGAGCAGGTGATTTTTTCATTGATTTGTCTGATGTGAAAGCATCAGGTGTCTCTATCATCGTGCACCACGTTACCGAGTGTATTCTGGCGTGTTTCGCCTCCAACTCCGCTACTGGGCGGATGATGGAGTCAGCAATATCGTCGTAGCTGACAGGTACGCTGCTTACCATACAGTTGGGTACGTCCTGGGCTCCGACGTGAACCATCATATGGAATGTGTGGTTCGGGAATTCGCTAAGGAATTGTTTTGTATTGCTGACCACGTCAGCAACAACCAGATTTTGCTTCAGTCTGAACTCGCAAAATACGCGATCTCCTGCAAGATCTCCGTAGAGGTCGAGTTCAGTGTCGGGAGCGTATCTCAGCTTCCGGCAGGGTTTCTCAACCTGAGTGCATACACACTCAGATGAGAGACGAGTCTGCCGTTAACTGAGGGAAGGATCGAGATTCGCGAATCAAACCCACAGACGTTCGAGTTGATCCCGGTGACGGACTGCGATTCCACGGCACTCCGAGTCGAACGCACGATTCGCTGATGGTAGTATCTTGGTGAGATCAGTCCGGATTCTCTAACAACGCATGATTCGGACTCGCCGAGACCAGTCATTCCGGTGGCCAATTGGAGCCACTAGAACCCATTTCTGTGATTGCGGTTGTCACCCCTTGGGCTGCAGCATCAACAGAAAGCCCAGCAAGTTTCTTTTTGCTCTTCGAGCTCCGTCTGTTGGGCTTTGACTTGTTCTTCGAGGGCTTGAACCCTGAACTTGAGCTGTTCGGCTGTTGACAGTGCTTCGTCCAGCTTACTCGCCAGTTGAGCGGCCTCTTACGAATTCTCGTTTGCGCTTCGAAAAGACAATGTGTGGCGCGAATCGAGACTGAGCAGTTTCGATTCTAGACTGCCGAGAGCGCAGCACTGCCCGGCTTCGGCCGCAAGGACCTCTGCACGCGGAGCGCACGTGGCGCAGGCAGCTTTGAATCTACTTTCGCTCATAACTCCTTCCATACCGTTGTGTTGTCGATTTTTCGGGCCGAATCACTTCAATGCACACCACACAAGTGTTTCCACCGGTGAAAGGTACTGTTTAACCGCTGAAAACTTCAAAAAAAAGCTTTTATCTCGCACTCGATTTTGGGAGCGACTTCTCGCTGTGGTACCAGTGGTACCTTTTGGACAGTTTGGACAGGCTCATGTGTATGGAACCAGCAAACCAGTGAATTTGAGGCAAGCATGAAGTACCGTGCGACAGGATTTTTCCGTTACCTCCGGACTTTTTCAATTCCGTTAGGTCGAATACCGATTCTGATTGACTCAGTGAACTGTCTGGTGGCGGTGTAGAAACAACAATCATTCTGGGGGCAATCACCAGGACAGGAAGATTGCTGTGTTTCTCCCAAAGACTCTAGGAGATCCCTAGATTATTGCTGCTCATGTTGACGGATTCCACTGGGAATTCCTTCGAATTAGCCGGACCCCGTGCGGAGCAACCACAGCAAGTATCAGTTTCCAGCGACCCCTCGTAAGGCGACAATGACGGAATCGAGCCATGGCTTGAAATCGCCATATGTCGATAACAGCTGGTGCTACAGCGCTGATATAGAATTTCCGGGAAGCTCTCATTGGGGGTCACGCTTCGATGTGATCACATCCAGGATCAGCAGATTGCTTCTATCAGTGTGTATCTCAGTGACGCTTCCCAACAAGTGGCCAATCTGGAAACTGCCTCGAAATCTAGGTCCAATATCCTCCCACATATACAGAAAGTATCAACGAGATCGGAGTGTACCTTCTCGATTTAGCCGGCAAGAGTATGAGGTCGATCACACCAGCGTGTTGCTAGTTCGCATGGTAGCACGAATTCCCATGGTGACAAGGGTGAATTTAGCGACCGAGGGGATCACACAACGAGCGGCAGAGCACAGGAGCCCAAAACGTGCTTTAGTACCTTCCCCGGACCGTTACACTCCCCAGCCAAACCGATGTTCAGAGACCTGGCCATTCAAATTACGCTTTGCGCGTAATGGAACAGTCAGCCGTGGACGGTGCGTGTAAAAAACGGGTACACTGCTCCTACTGCCGAATGCAGTCTTACACCGATGAACACGCGCCGTGGCGGATCCAGGAGTGACTCGAGGGGGGAGCGGTCGTAGATTTTCGATGGAACCAGCTTCCCTGCTTAACTATGACTTCGTCTCGGTTGAACAAGCGCCTTGATTGCCGCCTACGAGCTACCTATATGCCGTATCAATTCACGAAGGCCTAGCAAGTGCCTCGCTTGCCGCCCAGGAACTATCTGTCCGAACAGCCGAACTTTCAGTCAATTAAGGCTTCGCAAGCACTTGGCTCGCCGCCCAGGAATCGCTGATCAAGAATGGAGGGTACGAAAATGTCCGAAGAGCAGGAAGTTGCAGTCAGGAGGCACTTTGGGGCTATTCTCTTCCTTTCTTAAGACCGTATTTTTCTCGTCGCGGGACACGAAAGTGTGGTAACGCCACAGATTCTTCCATTCTGCCAACCTGAAGAGTGACCTGAGAGCATCCGCCAGGCCCGCCAGTAGAATGGCTTGAATCGTTGACTTTTCTGAATGCAAACACAAAGTTAGTTGGACTCAAGTTTTCGGAACTCAGTTAAACCAATTTATTCGCTGGAAAGTTAGCTGAGCTCCCTTGGTCGAAGAAATGAAGGCGGACATGGGGTGTTGCGATGGTTATTTCGTATCGTGTGGCGTTGTTAGCGGGTGGTTTCGATCATTGGGACGATCTGCGCCCCCCCCCCCTCCCTGGATGATTCCACTGTTCTTGGTTGGTCTTGCGGTAGTCGAAATTGAACTCCAGGGCGCGCTCGCCGAGTTCCAATGCAATATGGCTGTGATCACTTCGCTCAAGCTCGAGGTGTATTCGCGTGGCTAAACGAAGGCATGAAATGCTCACACCTGAAGAGCAGTTGAAGAGAATCTAACTTCCTCATATAATAACGAGACATCGAGAAGGACACTGGAGAATGATCGAGCGAACGCCTCTGGGAGCGAGATTCGCAGTCCGGAACGTCATCTCCCGCGGTCACGTACTGACGTTCCGATTTTGTCAGAGAACGAGGGGGGACGAGAAGGAAGACCCCGATGGAATCACTCTTTCCACGGTGGAGGAAGCTGCAACTATATGCATTGTAATATAACAGGTAGAAGGATTTCGCTAATGGAGCTGTGTTTCTCATGAATCGAGTCCGTAGGGCATCTCATTATTATCGTTCCCAATCGATGGCACTGAAGGCGTGGAGGGGCATGGGGAGCTTCTTGCTGGAAAAGTTGGGTCCAGTGGTATTCTTCCTGAAATACTTTGGTCTAGCCGGTCGGGTGCCATATCTCGCTGAATCTTCCCCAAATCAGCAGGAGCGTGTTCTCAATGTGTCGAGACTTATACCTGAAGATTTTGATCCAGTGGGATCCCCAGAAGGACCAGATCAGGATCCAACGGGAGACGAAGAATTTCCGGTGAGAAACTCAACGTGATCCAGCAATAACCTATACATTGAACATTGGTATCACTCACCAAAAGGTCTCGGAAAACGTCCCTGGCATGCAGGTAAAGGCGTTCATCTGGTGCCCTTATTAGAATCCGACAGACTGGTTTCACCCTGGAATCCATGAAGAACTGAGGACGGACGAACAAAATCACGAAAAAAGCAGCGGAACGCAGCCCCAGAGTTAGAATTCCTCAGCCACGGTTCGAAGAGATCGACGATGAAGAGCCTCTCATAGCTGAATAACCCGATGTAGTTTGAGACCAGAACCATCAATCATTGACGAATAAACACTGTACATGCTATAAGAAATAATTTTTATTGTAGTTTCTAATGATATTTCATATTCATTTTTCATTGCCGCAGTCCGGAACAACATCTCTATACATACAATATACATCCAGGGGTACCTAACAGAAGCAGAATCATTCCCATGCGCTCGGTTTAACATAGCCGACGAGAGGTTCGCCAGAACAGAGGGCGCGTCCGGGGAAACGCCCGTTCGCGAATCGATCCCCCGGATCTCCCTCAGTTGGGCATTTCTCCGCGACGAGAACCTTTCGCCCGTGTTCCTCCAGCGCCCTCAGGCTTTCGAAGCGTCTCACCAGCGAATCCCTCACACCTCGACGAGGGTTGTGGAGGTGGAAAAGCTTCGACTTCTCTAGAATGCGCTGGATATAGCTCTCGAAAACAGGCACCGCAAGACTCCTCGGGCGTTCGGCTTCCACGCACAGCTGGTTTAAGTAGGGTCCTTCAGCAAGATCCCTCCAGAAGTCGTGTGGAAGTCCCGTCCTGAGAGTGACAGTCTCACCAACTCTGAGCTTGAGCTTCTTCAAGCTTGAGCAGGCATTCAAGAAGCCCCGCAAGCCCTCCACCTCGCTGTAGTCCCGCAAACCTAAGCGCACAGTATGTACCTTAGGATGTGCCAAGCTCCGGTACAAGCATTTTGTCGCCCAGACGTTGTCTAGCGTGAGCTCCTCGAGACTCTCGAGAGGCTCCAACACGGGGAACCTGGTCGAAGTGAGCGCCGCACGGCAGCCCGAACATTTTGACGCATACCAATCTGAATCACAACTGCAATCCATGGTGTCGCAGCCGGGCCTATGCTGTTCAGCCTTTACGATGAACTTTCTCAATTTGTTGAGACCCGACAGCGTGTTCGGAAATAGTTTCGGTGAATCGGGCCGCCGTCGAATCTCGTCCGACAGCCAAGTCGGGAAGAGGAAACACTGTGGAACGGCCAGTGTTTCGAGGCAGGGAGCCAGATTTGCCAGGTCCAACTTCGTTGCGTCCTTGAACTCGCAGTGGCAATTGCTGAAGTCTAGTTCGATCAGCGCTGTCGACAAGCACCGATTCAAGTCGTGATAACGCAGGATGTTCTCTGCAAGAGTGGGGTCGACTAGGCGCAGTGAAGTGGGCTTCCCCCATTCGGACTCGAAGAGGGTCGCCCGACCATTTTCTTCGGTGAGCTCGACCTCGAGGTGTCGGCTCAAAGCTTGGGGTTTCCCGTGGGCGTCTGGTACAGAACGGGCAGGAATTCCGTTGAAGTTCCCGCGTTCGAAGATGAAGCATTTTTTCGCACTGCGCAGCCATGTCTCCACTGCCTCACTCCAGTTTTCACTGAACACGCACTCCAAGAGCTTCATGCGAGCTCGTTCGTTCTTCGAGTGATAACTGGTGCAGATGAATGTGTGGAGAGTTCTCCATCGTTTCGCCTCCAAGACGGGCAGTAAGGCGTCATTCCAGTGTGGGAAGTTGGCTTCGCCGACGATGTTGATGTGGCACTCCTCGAGCGAATCACTGACATTCATGAGATCGATCAGGAGCGCCATCGGCGGATGATAGGGCCTGATTTCCACGTAGAGCTTCCGAACATTTCGGAATAGTGCACGTTGACTCTCACTTAGAACGATGTCCTCGGAAGCCGTCAAAGTGAGCTTCAAAGTTGTCAGCTCCTTGAGCGGCTCGAGAACCTCGAGGATTCTGGAGTACTGCAGCGTCGAATTCACCAAGTTCACCTCCGTCGCGTTGGGGCACTGGTTGATGACTTCCTGGATGAGGTCACCAGACGACCCGCAGTTCTGGAGGTCGAGCGAGCACACCCTGCCTCCGTTCATGTCGAGCGAGTCCAGTTCTGCGTCTGAGATGGTCTCCGCCTTGACCGAAAGCTTCCGAACACCATTCGATGCTTCAAGAAGGCGTGGATGCAGCCTTTGGAAAGTCGCCAAGCTCACGATATCCAGCTCTCGGGCGATGAGATACAGGACGTCTTCGGGGAGATCGATGAGATTCATCTTGCACGGGTAACGAGGCCGTTTCGAAGAAACAAAGAACCAGTGACGCGATCCACACACTGTGAAACCTCACAGAAAGTAGCCTGAGACTCGATTCAGACCGCTTAATAAACCAGACTCAGAGCCCTCTCAAGAAAACCCTCACCGGACTCGAGCTCTCTCCAGCGGTGGCGCCCCCTGGTCGTCTGACGGGCAGCCATTGAGGTTTCTACATAGCTCATGACCCCGACTAAAATTCAGCTCGAACTACGATTACTCAGCTCGTTGGCTTGGAGGATACCCATGAACGTCTGTCCGTGGATCACAACCCCAACAGCTTCCGCACTTTCTTCCCGTAATGAGCCGGTTTGAGCGCAAGCATATACTCATCCTCATCGACAGTTTTTATTGCGGGAATGTTCCGTTTCTTGCGAAAAATTTGACAAAAGGCTGTCTTGAAAAAGCTGAAAAAGCAGAAACACTGGGAATACCTCGGGAACTGCGAATCCTCCGAAGCCATGGCCGATGCATCGCATTCCGTGAGGTTCCCTGACGCTGTGTACCGAAATCCACGAATAATCGCGAATGGACTGGCAAGATGAAATGCCGCACTCGCCCCATTTAACCCCTGGCGAAAGGCCAGGAGGCTCCCCGGAGAAATCTGGGATGCCAGAATCCGCTCAACGAACCATTGAGCTGAGAATCGCGAAACGAGGCTTCACCACATTTCGAAATTCACAGAAAACCTGCGGAAGCATTCCACCGCAACCCCAAATGTTTCTGAATGCTCACGAGTAGGGGTCGCAGACTCGGAATCGTGAATTTTTGCGACCCCCACTCACATGCTCCGAGTTCAAAGAATGCGAGTCGGGAATACGTACAACCGCCGATCAAGATGATCAGGGCCCGCACAGTGCAGGTGCATAAAACCGCCGCCCGTTTCGCATGAAATGGTGACTGGCGCAGCAGCCACCGTAGAATAACAGTTCCCAACGGCTGGCATATCAGTTGTGATCACGTCATCCCGGGCGGGCATGCTTTATGTTATCAATTACGCGGGGAATGCTGCCGCTTCTCGACGTACCGATCCGGCTACAGGATTAGAATCTTCTGCTAGACTTTCAAGAGATTCCTTGAAACTTCTTCGTCCATCTCCAGCTCCTTAGCCTTAGTCGACCCAGCTGGGTTCCATTCCGAGTCTGCGTAGAATCTTCCACAGTTCTTCGCGGTCAATTCTGTCGAAGGCTCGGGAGCAGTCCAGGAAGCAGGCTATCATTCCTTGCTTGTTTTCTCTGGCGATCTCTTTGGCGGAATTAAGTATGAAGATGTTATCGTCTCCACGCCTACCTGATCTAAAGCCGCTCTGCTTCTCCCCCAGAATCTGTTAATTCTCGATCCACTCTTGGATCTTTGAGGTGAAGATCTTTGTGAATAGTCTGTACAGGACTAGGGTGATGGTGATCGGTCGAAATGTGTTCAGGTGTCCCTTTTTAGAGTTTCCTTTTTCTATGAGGGACGCTCTTCTCTGTTTCCAGTCCTCTGGTATGTATTCGGCTCCGGAAAACATTCTGTTTGATAGTTCGGTGATTTGCTTTACACCTTCACTCTGCAGATTTTTCAAGACTTTCGGTGGGGTACCATCGAGGCCACAGCCTGAGCGGTCTTGGATGGTACTCATCGCTCTCTTGACCTCTTCTGGGCCTGTAACGATTTCTGTGGGATCTCTGCTTACTCGCTACAGGTCTTCCTGATCGTTGGTCTTGCTTGCTTCCAGCAATTCCTACGTCAGTTAGGTGATCTGTCAAGTCGTCGTTTGGAATCAGGAGATCATTTCGGTCTTTGATCCTGGTGCCAGACGGGCGTCCAGTGTCCTTACTTCGACTCAGGAACTGCCACAGCCTTTTAGCTCTGTTGTTTCTGGGTGCTTTGAGGATATCCAGGCATATTTGGTGGTCACGTTGCCTCACTTCTCTCTGCACTTCCTCGCGAACTTGCTGTTGTGCTGCGCGGTATCGGCTTTCTGCCTCTACAACGTCACAGTCACTGAGTGTTTCGGAGGGCGCATGCGTTGTTTGCCCTCTCTGTTCTCTTGAACGCACATGTGGTGTGTTCGTTGTCGGGTCTCCAACGCCGCTATGTTTGTCGGTCTCACGGTGCTCTGTGGTACCATTTCTCGCGACAGAGTTCAGTTGCCGTTTCCTCTGTCTCCAGAGTCGGCCGCACTCTCTCCGGTATCCAATTAGCTCGTCTAGAGTCTTAGATCGGATAAGTGTGCGGTGGACGCATCGGTGGATACGTCGTGATTTTTTGATTGCTCCTAGGATCTTTTCCTTAAAGTCTTCATATCCCAGTGGAAGGCCACCTGGGTGCGCCTCAAGTTGATTCTCAACTATTTGCGCAGCGAGAAGCGGACGCATCGAGTGAATCCGTTTCTTGATTTTTGGTACATGACTCTGCTAGGCTGCGCATTTAATTCTCAGAAGATTATGATCGCTCAGTGCTATGATCCTGTCTTCGTCGATGGTCATGGAGTCTGTGTGACTCAGCGCTGCTCCGTTCACAAGAAAGTAGTCTATCGCTGACTCCCCTCGAGTGAATTTGCCTTCGCATCGCTCAGTCATGTTTAGTATAGTGAGTCCGTTCTCAATGGAAAACTCCTCGAGGATCTGTCCTCTTTTGTTTGATTTTCCATCGAGGCTGGGGATATGCGCATTGACGTCACCACCTATGATAATCTTATCTAGCGGCGAGAACTTTTGCTTGGTGAGTGTGCTCATGGATCTGGTGAGGGTTTTGTTTTCCCTTACTGTTCCATATATGTAGAAGGATATGAATATCCATCGTTGTCTGCCAATCCACGTTGCTTGGGCAATGAAGTCATTGCCTTTGTGGTTCCAGTCTTCGACACAGTTTTCCCTGTATAGGATAGCTACGACACCATTCGAGTTTCTCCCAGTCGGGCCTCGCCGGTTGCTGGATATTATGTTGTATTCCTCAATGGGTGGTGCTTTCTCGTCATTCATAATAAGACGCGTTTCACATAACATCATTATGTCCACGTTCATGTCGAAGAGCACATCTTTTTCAAGCGCAGCCCATTTGGCCATGCTAGATTTAGAACCATTGATATTTAGAGAAGCGAAACATAGTTTATTAACAACAGTCTCGCAAGGTGCTCCTTTGCTCCGGAGTCCACGCTTGCGGCATCGCCTCATGGGCTGGATTGGCTGGTTGCTCTTGTTAGGACCTCGGCGGGGCACTTCCAGGTCCTTCAGGAGGGTGACGCCTTGTTTTGTCGGTCTGGTAGGGCTGGTGGCGTTTTTTGCCGCAGTATCCACTGGGTCCAGGTTTGCTGTGGTCCTTCGGGGCCTGCTCCTGTGACCGCCCTTGATGCTGTTGTCTCTGCCCCGGTGCTTTGGGTGCAGATCTGTCGTTTTGTCCGTCTCCAGGCTTTTTCTGCGGAGTACGAACTTTCTTAGACGCATCATTTGACGGCGCCGCTGCCGCGCCATTTTTGTTTGGGCCTCTTCGACCATCTTCTTCAGAAGTTGCTTTCTCTTAAGATGGGTCTTGCGGTTTTCCGCATCGGCCTGGAAGCGTTTCCTCCTATCCTCAAGGAACTGAGCTCTTAGTTCGTCAAGCATGGGAAGCTTGGTATTTTTCTGCTAGGCGTCAGCCGAGTTAAGCAGCCGAAAGTTATTCCGAGTTTCTATACGTCAAAACAGTCGGAGAGGGGAGAGGAGGTCTGGAGAGGGGCCGCTCCATACCAAGACAACGCGAGCACATGGGAACGGTCGGCTCGGTCTTCAGCGAAGACGATTAGGAGAGCTTAATTTGGGCTACATGAAGCGCGCGCAACCGATTGTCCCTTTTGATTCCGACCGCATGGCCAGGCGATGTAAACATGCTTTCTCGCAAGAGTACGCCGCCAACTCGCGAGTGGGGGGGGGGGGGGGTGATAATAAATGGAAACTTACGCTTTGCGGCACCATTGTAATCAACGACCGGCCCCGGGGCTCGTATTGCCAAGAGGCCGGCATAGGAGACCTTCTCGCGGGGGAAGCGAACTCCGGCGGCCTCGCCTGCCTGGCGCAGTCCTGGATGAGTCGAGCTCGCCGAATGCGCAGCTCGCGCATCTTCCGAAACTGATAGTTAATGATCCGATGACGGATCCACCAGCGACCGAGTTGAAGCTTCGATATAACTCGACGCAAGAAACTTCGTTCTTCTTCGTTCTATAAAGTCCAATTCGAGACGCACGAAATAGCTCGCTAGCAAGCGGCGGAAATTGCGACCCCACTCGCACATAGCGCACGGCAATCAGTGGGAAACCTGCCGTTGAAATATGGCCGATAAGGGCGGGGACTCTGATTTGAATTTGGAAGAAGTTTCGCGCAGTCTCCGTAAAGCTCAGCCGTTCACAACAGTTGAGTTTTTTCCCTGTCGAGTTCTACCGTTGCTTAGATGCCAAAGGCTATCTCGATTCGTTCCCTCCTGCCGCTGTTCAAGATGTCTCAATTCCCACTTTCGGACCATACCTACGCGCTCCGAGCGAGCGAATCGGGGACTTCAGCGACTGCAGTTGCACCCTCAGGTGTCACTCTCTTCACGTTACCGAAGACTGAGGTCGAGGCCGTATTCCTTCCTCCAAGGAAAAGGGATTCTCCTGAAAGAGCTCAAGTGCTGCCGAGGACATCCGGTGAGGGTACTCGTCGAAGGTCATCGCCTGAGCTGGTTCTGTGCTCCATGTGATATGAGACTTGGTGTGCGAACGGGAAGTGGGCTAGAAAATACACGGCTGCCTTTAGTGACCATTGTGCGTTTCATTTATGCTTGGTCAACTGAACTCTCCTCGATCTCCTGGTGTAAGGAAGAACTCGGAATGGAACATTCTTCAGTCTCCGCATGGAATGAAGCTCTCCGCGAAGTGTGCTTCCAATACATACAACGACGACCTCGCGCCAAACTCGGGGGCCCTGGTAGCATCGTAGAGATCGACGAAACTCTTTTCACGAAACGTAAGAACCACGCACGCCGCATCCTGCCCCAGCAATGGGTCTTCGGTGGTCTCTGTAGGGAAACTAAGAAGTGTTTCATGCTCGCGGTTCCGGACAGGACGGCCAGCACGCTGTTCCGAGCAATCAAGTCCAACATCGAAGTCGGCTCGATCATTTACAGTGACAGCTGGGCAGGCTACAAGACAGCCGAGTTGGAACGAGCAGGCTTCACTCATTTGATGGTCAACCATGAGAAGAACTTCGTGGACCCAACAACGAAAGCACACACCCAGAATGTGGAGCGTCTGTGGGGTTCCGCCAAATGGAGAAACAAAAGACATCGTGGCACCTCCCGTTCCCATCTCGCTTCTTCCCTCGTCGAATTCGCCTGGCGAGAGCAAGTGGTTGGCAAGGCGTTCGACGCAATTCTTGCCGCCATTGCTTTCATAAATCCCCCTCGCTCGCTCCCAGCCAGTAACTCGGCACCACGGCGCCTCGGCTGGCATGCGCCTGTCGCCTAACAGCTCAGAACCGGAAGCTTTTCTGGAGTGATTCCGAGCTTCTGCTTGACTGACGCTTTGAGCCAGTCCTTCAGGATTTTGAGGCCCGCATCTGTGTAGAGGGGGGCGCTCCGTTTTGTTGGATGCGTGTGGGATTGGCCGAGATATTTCGAAGATCGAGAATCTCTACCAATCTCCTTCCCCTGACACAATCAAAGCAGGTGATTTTTTCATTGATTTGTCTGATGTGAAAGCATCAGGTGTCTCTATCATCGTGCACCACGTTACCGAGTGTATTCTGGCGTGTTTCGCCTTCAACTTCGCTACTGGGCGGATGATGGAGTCAGCAATATCGTCGTAGCTGACAGGTACGCTGCTTACCATACAGTTGGGTACGTCCTGGGCTCCGACGTGAACCATCATATGGAATGTGTGGTTCGGGAATTCGCTAAGGAACTGTTCTGTATGGCTGACCACGTCAGCAACAACCAGATTTTGCTCGAGTCTGAACTCGGAAAATACGCGATCTCCTGCAAGATCTCCGTAGAGGTCGAGTTCAGTGTCGGGAGCGTATCTCAGCTTCCGGCAGGGTTTGTCAACCTGAATGCATACACACTCAGATGAGAGACGAGCCTGCCGTTAACTGAGGGAAGGATCGAGATTCGCGAATCAAACCCACAGACGCTCGAGTTGATCCGGGTGACGGACTGCGATTCCACGGCACTCCGAGTCGAACGCACGATTCGCTTATGGCAGTATCTTGGTGAGATCAGTCCGGATTCTCTAACAACGCATGATTCGGACTCGCCGAGACCAGTCATTCCGGTGGCCAATTGGAGCCACTAGAACCCATTTCTGTGATTGCTGTTGTCACCCCTTGGGCTGCAGCATCAACAGGAAGCCCAGCAAGTCTCTTTTTGCTGGCCTCGAGCTCCGTCTTTTGGGCTTTGACTTGTTCTTCGAGGGCTTGAACCCTCAACTTGAGCTGTTCGGCTGTTGACAGTGCTTCGTCCAGCTTACTCGCCAGTTGAGCGGCCTCTTACGAATTTTCGTTTGCGCTCCGAAAAGACAATGTGTGGCGCGAATCGAGACTGAGCAGTTTCGATTCTAGACTGCCGAGAGCGCAGCACTGCCCGGCTTCGGCCGCGAGGACCTCCGCACGTGGAGCGCACGTGGCGCAGGCAGCTTCGAATCTACTTTCGCTCATATATCCTTCCATACCGTTGTGTTGTCGATTTTTCGGGCCAAATCACTTCAACACACAACACACAAGTGTTTTCACCGGTGAAAGGTACTGTTTGACCGCTGAAAACTTCAAAAAAATAGCTTTTATCTCTTTTTGGACAGTTTGGACAGGCTCAAGCGTATGGAACCAGCACAGCCGCTCACGCTCCGCTGTGAATATGAGGCAAGCATGAAGTACCGTGCGACAGGATTTTTCCGTTACCTCCGGACTTTTTCAATTCCGTTAGGTCGAATACCGATTCTGATTGACTCAGTGAACTGTCTGGTAGCGGTGTAGAAACAACAATCATTCTGGGGGCAATCACCAGGACAGGAAGATTGCTGTGTTTCTCCCAAAGACTCTAGGAGATTCCTAGATTATTGCTGCTCATGTTGACGGATTCCGCTGGGAATTCCTTCGAATTAGCCGGACCCCGTGCGGAGCAACCACAGCAAGTATCAGTTCCCAGCGACCCCTCGTAAGGCGACAATGACGGAATCGAGCCATGGCTTGAAATCGCCATATGTCGATAACAGCTGGTGCTACAGCGCTGATATAGAATTTCCGGGAAGCTCTCATTGGGGGCCACGCTTCGATGTGATCACATCACGGATCAGCAGATTGCTTCTATCAGTGTGTATCTCAGTGACGCTTCCCAACCAGTGGCCAATCTGGAAACTGCCTCGAAATCTAGGTCCAATATCCTCCCACATATACAGAAAGTATCAACGAGATCGGAGTGTACCTTCTCGATTTAGCCGGCAAGAGTATGAGGTCGATCACACCAGCGTGTTGCTAGTTCGCATGGTAGCACGAATTCCCATGGTGACAAGGGTGAATTTAGCGACCGAGGGGATTACACAACGAGCGGCAGAGCACAGGAGCCCAAAACGTGCTTTAGTACCTTCCCCGGACCGTTACGCTCCCCAGCCAAACCGATGTTCAGAGACCTGGCCATTCAAATTACGCTTTGCGCGTAATGGAACAGTCAGCCGTGGACGGTGCGTGTAAAAAACGGGTACACTGCTCCTACTGCCGAATGCAGTCTTACACCGATGAACACGCGCCGTGGCGGATCCAGAAGTGACTAGAGGGGGGAGCGGTCGTAGATTTTCGATGGAACCAGGTTTCCTGCTTAACTGTGACATCGTCTCGGTTGAACAAGCGCCTTGATTGCCGCCTACGAGCTACCTATATGCCGTATCAATTCACGAAGGCCTAGCAAGTGCCTCGTTTGCCGCCCAGGAACTATCTGTCCGAACAGCCGAACTTTCAGTCAATTAAGGCTTCACAAGCACTTGGCTCGCCGCCCAGGAATCGCTGATCAAGAATGGAGGGTACGAAAATGTCCGAAGAGCAGGAAGTTGCAGTCAGGAGGCACTTTGGGGCTATTCTCTCCCTTTCTTGAGACCGTATTTTTCTCGTCGCGGGACACGAAAGTGCGGTAACGCCACAGATTCTTCCATTCTGCCAACCTGAAGAGTGACCTGAGAGCATCCGCCAGGCCCGCCAGTAGAATGGCTTGAATCGTTGACTTTTCTGAATGCGAACACAAAGTTAGTTGGACTCAAGTTTTCGGAACTCAGTTAAACCAATTTATTCGCTGGAAAGTTAGCTGAGCTCCCTTGGTCGAAGAAATGAAGGCGGACATGGGGTGTTGCGATGGTTATTTCGTATCGTGTGGCGTTGTTAGCGGGTGGTTTCGATCATTGGGACGATCTGGGTGTCCTTATTAGAATCAGACAGACTGGTTTCACCCTGGAATCCATGGAGAACTGAGGACGGACGAACAAAATCACGAAAAAAACAGCGGAACGCAGAATTAGAATTCCTCAGCCACGGTTCGAAGAGATCGACGATGAAGAACCTCTCATAGCTGAATAACCCGATGTAGTTTGAGACCAGAACCATCAATCATCGACGAATAAACACTGTACATGCTATAAGAAATAATTTTTATTGTAGTTTCTAATGATATTTCATATTCATTTTTCATTGCCGCAGTCCGGAACAACATCTCTATACATACAATATACATCCAGGGGTACCTAACAGAAGCAGAATCATTCCCATGCGCTCGGTTTAACATAGCCGACGAGAGGTTCGCCAGAACAGAGGGCGCGTCCGGGGAAACGCCCGTTCGCGAATCGATCCCCCAGATCTCCCTCAGTTGCGCATTTCTCCGCGACGAGAACCTTTCGCCCGTGTTCCTCCAGCGCCCTCAGGCTTTCGAAGCGTCTCACCAGCGAATCCCTCACACCTCGACGAGGGTTGTGGAGGTGGAAAAGCTTCGACTTCTCTAGAATGCGCCCGATATAGCTCTCGAAAACAGGCACCGCAAGACTCCTCGCAAGATTCCACGCACAGCTGGTTTAAGTAGGGTCCTTCAGCAAGATCCCTCCAGAAGTCGTGTGGAAGTCCCGTCCTGAGAGTGACAGTCTCACCAACTCTGAGCTTGAGCTTCTTCAAGCTTGAGCAGGCATTCAAGAAGCCCCGCAAGCCCTCCACCTCGCTGTAGTCCCGCAAACCTAAGCGCACGGTATGTACCTTGGGATGTGCCAAGCTCCGGTACAAGCATTTTGTCGCCCAGACGTTGTCTAGCGTGAGCTCCTCGAGACTCTCGAGAGGCTCCAACACGGGGAACCTGGTCGAAGTGAGCGCCGCACGGCAGCCCGAACATTTTGACGCATACCAATCTGAATCACAACTGCAATCCATGGTGTCGCAGCCGGGCCTATGCTGTTCAGCCTTCACGATGAACTTTCTCAATTTGTTGAGACCCGACAGCGTGTTCGGAAATAGTTTCGGTGAATCGGGCCGCCGTCGAATCTCGTCCGACAGCCAAGTCGGGAAGAGGAAACACTGTGGAACGGCCAGTGTTTCGAGGCAGGGAGCCAGATTTGCCAGGTCCAACTTCGTTGCGTCCTTGAACTCGCAGTGGCAATTGCTGAAGTCTAGTTCGATCAGCGCTGTCGACAAGCACCGATTCAAGTCGTGATAACGCAGGATGTTCTCTGCACGAGTGGGGTCGACTAGGCGCAGTGAAGTGGGCTTCCCCCATTCGGACTCGAAGAGGGTCGCCCGACCATTTTCTTCGGTGAGCTCGACCTCGAGGTGTCGGCTCAAAGCTTGGGGTTTCCCGTGGGCGTCTGGTACAGAACGGGCAGGAATTCCGTTGAAGTTCCCGCGTTCGAAGATGAAGCATTTTTTCGCACTGCGCAGCCATGTCTCCACTGCCTCACTCCAGTTTCCACTGAACACGCACTCCAAGAGCTTCATGCGAGCTCGTTCGTTCTTCGAGTGATAACTGGTGCAGATGAATGTGTGGAGAGTTTTCCATCTTTTCGCCTCCAAGACGGGCAGTAAGGCGTCATTCCAGTGTGGGAAGTTGGCTTCGCCGACGATGTTGATGTGGCACTCCTCGAGCGAATCACTGACATTCATGAGATCGATCAGGAGCGCCATCGGTGGATGATAGGGCCTGATTTCCACGTAGAGCTTCCGAACATTTCGGAATAGTGCACGTTGACTCTCACTTAGAACGATGTCCTCGGAAGCCGTCAAAGTGAGCTTCAATGTTGTCAGCTCCTTGAGCGGCTCGAGAACCTCGAGGATTCTCGAGTACTGCAGGGTCGAATTCACCAAGTTCAGCTCGTTCGCGTTGGGGCACTGGTTGGTGACTTCCTGGATGAGGTCACCAGACGACCAGCAGTTCTGGAGGTCGAGCGAGCACACCCTGCCTCCGTTCATGTCGAGCGAGTCCAGTTCTGCGTCTGAGATGGTCTCCGCCTTGACCGAAAGCTTCCGAACACCATTCGATGCTTCAAGAAGGCGTGGATGCAGCCTTTGGAAAGTCGCCAAGCTCACGATATCCAGCTCTCGGGCGATGAGATACAGGACGTCTTCGGGGAGATCGATGAGATTCATCTTGGACGGGTAACGAAGCCGTTTCGAAGAAACAAAGAACCAGTGACGCGATCCACACACTGTGAAACCTCACAGAAAGTAGCCTGAGACTCGATTCAGACCGCTTAATAAACCAGACTCAAAGCCCTCTCAAGAAAACCCTCACCGGACTCGAGCTCTCTCCAGCGGTGGCGCCCCCTGGTCGTCTGACGGGCAGCCATTGAGGTTTCTACATAGCTCATGACCCCGACTAAAATTCAGCTCGAACTACAATTACTCAGCTCGTTGGCTTGGAGGATACCAATGAACGTCTGTCCGTGGATCACAATCCCAACAGCTCCCGCACTTTCTTCCCGTAATGAGCCGGTTTGAGCGCAAGCATATACTCATCCTCATCGACAGTTTTTATTGCGGGAATGTTCCGTTTCTTGCGAAAAATTTGACAAAAGGCTGTCTTGAAAAAGCAGAAACACTGGGAATACCTCCGGAACTGCGAATCCTCCGAAGCCATGGCCGATGCATCGCATTCCGTGAGGTTCCCTGACGCTGTGTACCGAAATCCACGAATAATCGCGAATGGACTGGCACGATGAAATGCCGCACTCGCCCCATTTAACCCCTGGCGAAAGGCTAGGAGGCTCCCCGGAGAAATCTGGGATGCCAGAATCCGCTCAACGAACCATTGAGCTGAGAATCGCGAAGCGAGGCTTCACCACATTTTAAAATCCACAGAAAACCTGCGGAAGCATTCCACCGCAACTCCAAATGTTTCTGAATGCTCACGAGTAGGGGTCGCAGACTCGGAATCGTGAATTTTTGCGACCCCCACTCACATGCTCCGAGTTCAAAGAATGCGAGTCGGGAATACGTACAACCGCCGATCACGATGATCAGGGCCCGCACAGTGCAGGTGCATAAAACCGCCGCCTGTTTCGCATGAAATGGTGACTGGCGCAGCAGCTGGATGTCCAAGACCGTCTCACAGTTTGGACAGGCTCATGTGTATGGAACCAGCGAACCAGTGAATTTGAGGCAAGCATGAAGTACCGTGCGACGGGATTTTTCCGATACCTCCGGGCTTTTTTTCCATTCCGTTAGGTCGAATACCGATTCTGATTGACTCAGTGAACTGTCTGGTTGCGGTGTAGAAACAACAATCATTCTTGGGGCAATCACCAGGACAGGAAGATTGCTGTGTTTCTCCCAAAGACTCTGGGAGATTCATGGTTCATTGTTTATTGGATCTGATTTTTGTATTTATTATTCAACTTTTCAATTCAGGCGCGAGCATGCTCAGCGGATCCTTTCTTGTTGCGTTCCCATCCTTCGAGAAGTCGCTAAGTCTTGTTCACCAATGAATGATTCAGCTCGCTGCTTAGGCCGAGGCGAGCTGTGGGGTGTTCGTTGGTGTAAACGAATTCATTGCAGCCGAAGATCACTTGTGCGATCGTTTCGGGGTGAACTCCACATCGGTCGCAGAATGTGTCTGGGGCAGCTTGGAAGATGGGATTATGACATTTTGTTGAGAGGGTTCCAGCTCTCGCTAGGGCTAGCAGGGAGGATCCTCTACTATTGTCATATATGTGGGTCATTGTGGTCCTTGTCTCTTGGTGGGCTCGGTACAGCTCGAGAGTGGACCTCACTTCCATCCCGTCTTCCCAGGCCTTATCCTGTACGGTCTTAACTTTTTCGGATAGCTTCGGGTAGAGACTCCAAGGAGTAGTCGGTTTTCGTGGTCGTGTTCGATCGTCAGTGCGTCGCAATCGAATTTGGTTTTGAGAACTCCCTATTCTTTCGTAGGTAGACCATTCGTTTTGTTTTTTTGTAGCTCAACTGCATCAAGTAGCATTTTGGGCCATCTCGAGTCCGGCATTGAGCAGATCCTCACGGAATACCTGAGCCTACTTTTGGCTTCCCCTTGCTTCGAAGGAGCTTCAGCTCAGCTCCGATGAAAGGTATTCGTTTGCTACCTTCCATCCTGGTGTACCCAGTGTCCATCGCGCTGCCTCGCGCTGGGCTTTCTCCAGTTCGTTCACTGTGTTAGTTGTCATCACGGTAACAGCGTTTGCGTATGTGATTTTCGGGACAGCGACGCCTTTTCAGAATGTTTTGGACATTTCAAACTTGTTGAATCCCCATAGTGTCTGGGCGTGCATCTGGCGAAGGACTTTCTCCGCATCCGTCTTCCATTTATCTTCTCGCTTGGAGAGGTAGTTAGAGTCGTCACTTAGGGTGATCCCTAGATATGTGAACTCTCGGCTGACAGGCAGGGCTCTGCCTTGTATCTGGAGGCCGTCGCAGTAGCCAACCGAGTGGTTTGAGAACACAACCACTGCACTTTTTAGGGGGTTGAAGGTCAATCTTCTAACCCTTCCGAATGCCGAGGTGATGATAAGAAGCTCTCGTAGATCCTTGCGTTTGTGTGCGAGTAGCACTGTGTTACCGCAAAGAACAACCCGGGTAGCATGAAGTGTTTCGGTTCCCGAGTGTTCCGAAAGTTTCCTCTCCGCCTGATTCGAAATCCGTCGTTTCTCAAGCTCTGTTATGTATAGCATGAACAGGATGCTGCTCAAGGGGCAGCCTTGTTTCACACCTCTGTGAGAGCATAGCCAGTCTGAGCTGACCTCGCCGTGAACAATTTTGACTTTGTTGTTCTCGTATATGCGTGTCAGTAGGTCGACCCAGCTGGGTTCCATTCCGAGTCTGCGTAGAATCTTCCACAGTTCTTCGCGGTCAATTCTGTCGAAGGCTCGGGAGCAGTCCAGGAAGCAGGCTATCATTCCTTGCTTGTTTTCTCTGGCGATCTCTATGGCGGAATTAAGTATGAAGATGTTATCGTCTCCACGCCCACCTGATCTAAAGCCGTTCTGCTTCTCCCCCAGAATCTGTTAATTCTCGATCCACTCTTGGATCTTTGAGGTGAAGATCTTGGTGAATAGTCTGTACAGGACTGGGGTGATGGTGATCGGTCGAAATGTGTTCAGGTGTCCCTTTTTAGAGTTTCCTTTTTCTATGAGGGACGCTCTTCTCTGTTTCCAGTCCTCTGGTATGTATTCGGCTCCGGAAAACATTCTGTTTGATAGTTCGGTGATTTGCTTTACACCTTCACTCTGCAGACTATTCAAGACTTTCGGTGGGGTACCATCGAGGCCACAGCCTGAGCGGTCTTGGATGGTACTCATCGCTCTCTTGACCTCTTCTGGGCCTGTAACGATTCCTGTGGGATCTCTGCTTACTCGCCACAGGTCTTCCTGATCGTTGGTCTTGCTTGCTTCCAGCAATTCCTACGCCAGTTAGGTGATCTGTCAAGTCGTCGTTTGGAATCAGGAGACCATTTCGGTCTTTGATCCTGGTGCCAGACGGGCGTCCAGTGTCCTTACTTCGACTCAGGAACTGCCACAGCCTTTTAGCTCTGTTGTTTCTGGGTGCTTTGAGGATATCCAGGCATATTTGGTGGTCACGTCGCCTCACTTCTCTCTGCACTTCCTCGCGAACTTGCTGTTGTGCTGCGCGGTATCGGCTTTCTGCCTCTACAACGTCACAGTCACTGAGTGTTTCGGAGGGCGCATGCGTTGTTTGCCCACTCTGTTCTCTTGAACGCACATGTGGTGTGTTCGTTGTCGAGTCTCCAACGCCGCTATCTTTGTCGGTCTCACGGTGCTCTGTGGTACCATTTCTCGCGACAGAGTTCAGTTGGCGTTTCCTCTGTCTCCAGAGTCGGCCGCACTCTCTCCGGTATCCAATTAGCTCGTCTAGAGTCTTAGATCGGATAAGTGTGGGGTGGACGCGTCGGTGGATACGTCGTGATTTTTTGATTGCTCCTAGTATCTTTTCCTTAAAGTCTTCATATCCCAGTGGAAGGCCACCTGGGTGCGCCTCAAGTTGATTCTCAACTATTTGCGCAGCGAGAAGCGGACGCATCGAGTGAATCCGTTTCTTGATTTTTGGTACATGACTCTGCTGGGCTGCGCATTTCATTCTCAGAAGATTATGATCGCTCAGTGCTATGATCCTGTCTTCGTCGATGGTCATGGAGTCTATGTGACTCAGCGCTGCTCCGTTCACAAGAAAGTAGTCTATCGCTGACTCCCCTCGAGTGAATTTGCCTTCGCATCGCTCAGTCATGTTTAGTATAGTGAGTCCGTTCTCAATGGAAAACTCCTCGAGGATCTGTCCTCTTTTGTTTGATTTTCCATCGAGGCTGGGGATATGCGCATTGGCGTCACCACCTATGATAATCTTATCTAGCGGCGAGCACTTTTGCTTGATGAGTGTTCTCATGGATCTGGTGAGGGTTTTGTTTTCCCTTACTGTTCCATGTTTCATATATGTAGAAGGATATGAATATCCATCGTTGTCTGCCAATCCACGTTGCTTGGGCAATGAAGTCATTGCCTTTGTGGTTCCAGTCTTCGACACAGTTTCCCCTGTATAGGATAGCTACGCCACCATTCGAGTTTCTCCCAGTCGGGCCTCGCCGGTTGCTGGATATTATGTTGTATTCCTCAATGGGTGGTGCTTTCTCGTCATTCATAATAAGACGCGTTTCACATGACATCATTATGTCCACGTTCATGTCGATGAGCACATCTTTTTCAAGCGCAGCCCATTTGGCCATGCTAGATTAAAACCATTGATATTTAGAGAAGCGAAACATAGTTTATTAACAACAGTCTCGCAAGGTGCTCCTTTGCTTCGGAGTCCACGCTTGCGGCATCGCCTCATGGGCTGGATTGGCTGGTTGCTCTTGTTAGGACCTCGGCGGGGCACTTCCAGGTCCTTCAGGAGGGTGACGCCTTGTTTCGTCGGTCTGGTAGGACTGGTGGCGTTTTTTGCCGGAGTATCCACTGGGTCAGGTTTGCTGTGGTCCTTCGGGGCTTGCTCCTGTGACCGCCCTTGATGCTGTTGTCTCTGCCCCGGTGCTTTGGGTGCAGATCTGTCCTTTTGTCCGCCTCCAGGCTTTTTCTGCGGAGTACGAACTTTCTTAGACGTATCATTTGACGGCGCCGCTGCCGCGGCGGCTGCGTGCGCCATTTTTGTTTGGGCCTCTTCGACCATCTAAATTCAATTCAAAACACTTTATTTAAAAAGGGGCAGGTAAAGGTAAAATCGAACAATACAACGAATGACTCGAATAGTCTATAGGAGAATATCACCGGGTATTTGTTTCTTTGAGATCTTTGTGCAAATTCGCCAGGAAAATGAGTTCTGGACAGCATCAGTCCGGGCAATTGACTTTGTTCTGATCGTCCCCTTGCTTCGGAGATCATTTTTAGCAACGTCGAAGTAGCGCTCAGCGTCATTAACAGAACAATGCGCCTGAGGACGCGTGGGTCCTGGTCAGATAGGACGTCCATCAATGGTCTTAGGGAGAAATCGTCGTTCGGCATCGAACATCTACGACGCAGTCTCCTCACGAAATAGCTTTGCACAGACTCAATCATTTTCACATGCTTTGCCATGTATGGCAGCCACACTGCACAACAATATAAAAACTTCGAAACCACGAGCGAGTTGTAAAGTCTTAGATAGAACTCCGGACGCTTGACAATAAAACAGCGGAATATGTTGTTAACAATGAATCGGGCTGAGGTGACGATGCCGGAGATGTGTGCGTCGAAGTTCAGGTCATGCGAAATAACTCCAAGATCGCGAATGGTTGGTACGGTTGGGAGAGTTTGACCACAAACGGAGTACACGGGATCGATGGAGGTTGAGTTTTCCTAAACCAGCACTGCGCACTTAGAAGCGGACAGCACCATTTTATTGTCCAGGCACCACCGAGCAACACCGTCGATGGCCGCTTGTAAGGTGATTCGATCCACTGGATCACGCGCAGGTCCGAATAACTTCAGATCGTCTGCAAACAGGAGGTCGCTGATGAACATTGGTATCACTCACAAAAAGGTCTAGGATAACGTCCCTGGCATGCAGGTTAAGGCGTTCATCTGGTGTCCTTATTAGAATCAGACAGACTGGTTTCACCCTGGAATCCATGGAGAACTGAGGACGGACGAACAAAATCACGAAAAAAACAGCGGAACGCAGAATTAGAATTCCTCAGCCACGGTTCGAAGAGATCGACGATGAAGAACCTCTCATAGCTGAATAACCCGATGTAGTTTGAGACCAGAACCATCAATCATCGACGAATAAACACTGTACATGCTATAAGAAATAATTTTTATTGTAGTTTCTGATGATATTTCATATTCATTTTTCATTGCCGCAGTTCGGAACAACATCTCTATACATACAATATACATCCAGGGGTACCTAACAGAAGCAGAATCATTCCCATGCGCTCGGTTTAACATAGCCGACGAGAGGTTCGCCAGAACAGAGGGCGCGTCCGGGGAAACGCCCGTTCGCGAATCGATCCCCCAGATCTCCCTCAGTTGCGCATTTCTCCGCGACGAGAACCTTTCGCCCGTGTTCCTCCAGCGCCCTCAGGCTTTCGAAGCGTCTCACCAGCGAATCCCTCACACCTCGACGAGGGTTGTGGAGGTGGAAAAGCTTCGACTTCTCTAGAATGCGCCCGATATAGCTCTCGAAAACAGGCACCGCAAGACTCCTCGGGCGTTCGGCTTCCACGCACAGCTTGTTTAAGTAGGGTCCTTCAGCAAGATCCCTCCAGAAGTCGTGTGGAAGTCCCGTCCTGAGAGTGACAGTCTCACCAACTCTGAGCTTGAGCTTCTTCAAGCTCGAGCAGGCATTCAAGAAGCCCCGCAAGCCCTCCACCTCGCTGTAGTCCCGCAAACCTAAGCGCACAGTATGTACCTTAGGATGTGCCAAGCTCCGGTACAAGCATTTTGTCGCCCAGACGTTGTCTAGCGTGAGCTCCTCCAGACTCTCGAGAGGCTCCAACACGGGGAACCTGGTCGAAGTGAGCGCCGCACGGCAGCCCGAACATTTTGACGCATACCAATCTGAATCACAACTGCAATCCATGGTATCGCAGCCGGGCCTATGCTGTTCCGCCTTTACGATGAACTTTCTCAATTTGACGAGACCCGACAGCGTGTTCGGAAATAGTTTCGGTGAATCGGGCCGCCGTCGAATCTCGTCCGACAGCCAAGTCGGGAAGAGGAAACACTGTGGAACGGCCAGTGTTTCGAGGCAGGGAGCCAGATTTGCCAGGTCCAACTTCGTTGCGTCCTTGAACTCGCAGTGGCAATTGCTGAAGTCTAGTTCGATCAGCGCTGTCGACAAGCACCGATTCAAGTCGTGATAACGCAGGATGTTCTCTGCACGAGTGGGGTCGACTAGGCGCAGTGAAGTGGGCTTCCCCCATTCGGACTCGAAGAGGGTCGCCCGACCATTTTCTTCGGTGAGCTCGACCTCGAGGTGTCGGCTCAAAGCTTGGGGTTTCCCGTGGGCGTCTGGTACAGAACGGGCAGGAATTCCGTTGAAGTTCCCGCGTTCGAAGATGAAGCATTTTTTCGCACTGCGCAGCCATGTCTCCACTGCCTCACTCCAGTTTTCACTGAACACGCACTCCAAGAGCTTCATGCGAGCTCGTTCGTTCTTCGAGTGATAACTGGTGCAGATGAATGTGTGGAGAGTTTTCCATCTTTTCGCCTCCAAGACAGGAAGTAAGGCGTCATTCCAGTGTGGGAAGTTGGCTTCGCCGACGATGTTGATGTGGCACTCCTCGAGCGAATCACTGACATTCATGAGATCGATCAGGAGCGCCATCGGTGGATGATAGGGCCTGATTTCCACGTAGAGCTTCCGAACATTTCGGAATAGTGCACGTTGACTCTCACTTAGAACGATGTCCTCGGAAGCCGTCAAAGTGAGCTTCAATGTTGTCAGCTCCTTGAGCGGCTCGAGAACCTCGAGGATTCTCGAGTACTGCAGCGTCGAATTCACCAAGTTCAGCTCGTTCGCGTTGGGGCACTGGTTGGTGACTTCCTGGATGAGGTCACCAGACGACCAGCAGTTCTGGAGGTCGAGCGAGCACACCCTGCCTCCGTTCATGTCGAGCGAGTCCAGTTCTGCGTCTGAGATGGTCTCCGCCTTGACCGAAAGCTTCCGAACACCATTCGATGCTTCAAGAAGGCGTGGATGCAGCCTTTGGAAAGTCGCCAAGCTCACGATATCCAGCTCTCGGGCGATGAGATACAGGACGTCTTCGGGGAGATCGATGAGATTCATCTTGGACGGGTAACGAAGCCGTTTCGGAGAAACAAAGAACCAGTGACGCGATCCACACACTGTGAAACCTCACAGAAAGTAGCCTGAGACTCGATTCAGACCGCTTAATAAACCAGACTCAAAGCCCTCTCAAGAAAACCCTCACCGGACTCGAGCTCTCTCCAGCGGTGGCGCCCCCTGGTCGTCTGACGGGCAGCCATTGAGGTTTCTACATAGCTCATGACCCCGACTAAAATTCAGCTCGAACTACAATTACTCAGCTCGTTGGCTTGGAGGATACCAATGAACGTCTGTCCGTGGATCACAATCCCAACAGCTCCCGCACTTTCTTCCCGTTATGAGCCGGTTTGAGCGCAAGCATATACTCATCCTCATCGACAGTTTTTATTGCGGGAATGTTCCGTTTCTTGCGAAAAATTTGACAAAAGGCTGTCTTGAAAAAGCAGAAACACTGGGAATACCTCGGGAACTGCGAATCCTCCGAAGCCATGGCCGATGCATCGCATTCCGTGAGGTTCCCTGACGCTGTGTACCGCAATCCACGAATAATCGCGAATGGACTGGCAAGATGAAATGCCGCACTCGCCCCATTTAACCCCTGGCGAAAGGCTAGGAGGCTCCCCGGAGAAATCTGGGATGCCAGAATCCGCTCAACGAACCATTGAGCTGAGAATCGCGAAACGAGGCTTCACCACATTTCGAAATTCACAGAAAACCTGCGGAAGCATTCCACCGCAACCCCAAATGTTTCTGGGCTCGCCAGTCCACGGAGCGGAGGCACAAGCTCCGAGAGCTGGGCTCCGCAGTGTCACTCGGCCTCAGCAGTGGCGGGATGCCAAGGGGCACCTGTGGGAGCGGGTGCTCCCCGAATAAGGATGAATCGCCGCGGCGATCATCAGTTTTGTTGCCCTGTGTCGTGGGCAGCGGCCGTAATCGGTAAGTGCTGATCGCGGTCGATTTTTCGTGTTTTGTCAGCTGTCTGTTGAGGCATGATTCTTAACGTTCATTTCATCTTTCCAGGCCTGGAACAGACGGGCGGCCCATGCGGTGGCCACGAGAGGGCTCGGCCGCCACAAGACGAGACCTCGCACGGAGGGTTCTCGTTGGCAGTCGAGAGGTGACCACCAGCTCGGCTCGGCTGGGTCACAGGGACGATGCCCCCATGAGTGAGGACACCTGAGGGGGAGGGAGCCGAAGCCGGACGTTGAGGAGCGTCGAAGATTCCGTGCACTTTAAACTTAATCTGACTGACTGAGAGCCTCTGGTTCCGAATACTCGAAGAGTCGTAAGCACCGTTCTTCAGAAAGCGGACTGAGAACTGGTACAGCGTCGGCGTAGCATACGCGACGATTACGACGACTACGCGATAGATAGAATACGACGTTTATTGAAGTAAGTATGCTGCTTATATCCTATGGAGCAGGGTTACATGAGAGGGTAACTATAGACGAGCGCTTCCGTCAGGGACGCCGTACCATGGCCATCGGCTCGTCAGCCAGATGCCGCTGTATGCTTGGCCCGTCTGAGCGAAATATTACAACAAAGCCCCCCATTTCAAGCAGGCGGGCAAGAATGCATATAGACGAAATTCGTAATAATCAAAAGAACCTTATCGCAAAACTATGTCGCCTAGAATTCTATACATAGATTCGTAATCATATGTTCACATTCACGAGCATGAGGCTGATTCGGGAGATTCCTTGAATGTTGGTTCTTGTTGTTTGATCTCCTCGCTTATGTCACCAGACTCCTTAGTTCGATGTTGACGTCTGTCGAGTTTCATATTGTCTTGAAATCTCGAGCTCTTGAAGATGTCTTCGTTGATTGCGCGTCTCACTCGATTTCGACGGTTTCGTGGTTCCTACGGTGTTGCTCAAGCTGAGCAATACGAAATGAGTGAGGTCAATCTTGACGGTGATCTGGAGCCATCGTTATGCTTCCGGACGTGATTGTTTCGGATCCTGTTTCCTGTTGCTACACGTCCGCTCCTTCTGTTGCTCGTCCTTGGCCTATTGTCATTTGCTGGTGAATGTGACAATGTTGGCCTGGAATCAACTGAGCGTTAGTATCGTCGATATTTTGATGCATATAATTTCATGCCTTACTGATGTTTGATAATCGACCATATTTGCAGATCCTACTTATCCTCATGGTGATGGCGTATCGTCAGCTCATCTGTTGAAGGAACTCGGGTCTGCTCCAACGAATCTGTCCGTTTTGCTTTTTCCGGATGGATCTTGTTTGTGTTCGTTGGCGGCGAGCGTTGATGTTTATAATGGCCGGGCTGTGGAAACATCACACGGCCCCCCATTTCGAGGAATGTTTCGTTTGGATTGTCGGCGTCCGGGGCAATTGGACTGGATGCTTCTGGGGAAACCACTCCAGAACACATCCCCGCACAAACGAACGCTTCTGTTGATGTTACGGAAACGACTTCCTCTCCTTCGCCGATTTTGTTGAATGTTGATGGCGCGTGGACGTCTGCTTCGGATCACTCTCTCCCCGTCGGTGGCGGAACACGTGTTGTAGAGCAGTCTGTAACGGTTCCGCAGTCGGCCGATCCAGCTTTGATTTCGGCTAGTGATCGTGTTGTTTCCATCGCGGTGCCTGCTTCTAATAGATCGATCGAGGTTCCAATCGTCGTGAATCAGGCAGGCAATTCTGTTGAGCGTCGTCTTGAGGATTCGCTAATTGACAACACTCGCTCGACTACAATTCGACCGGAGTCGGAGATTTCAACAATAATCGCCGACGTCATCCACCCGCATCGTTCTCCAACACAAGAAGTTACTGCTGCACAATCGGAGAGACCAATGATTGTTTCGGCTATGCTCAAGATCAAGAGCTGATGAAAGATCTGAAGAATCGTCCGCACAAATACTACTATAGACCAAACAATTTGTGTGCTGGCATAGATCTCATAATCTCTCCGTATGTGTTTCTACAGCAGACTTTATCTGCCTGATACAGCCTACTCGATATGACTCCAGCGGTCGACCCAATCCTCTTAGGGTCTCTGAGTCGCTGAAAGTAGCAAAGCTATCTGAGTCAGATCGAGCGTCTTTTGAGAAGCTGTACGGGACGATACCGAGGTGCAGAAATTTTTCTTGGTACATTGGAATATTTCTCTGATTGATTCCGAATAAATCACTTCAACTGTACTTATCATGCATCCTCTCTTTTATCGTGGTATATCGTCCTGCGTTTCTGCATACATTTTATGCTCCGTATGCTTTGAGAAATTGTGGTTTCTTGTCCCTATAAAATGGCCTGACTCTTCTCCATTGGTGTGCCGAGTCTTTTCTCACCAGCAAATAAGGAAGTTCGTCAAACGAAGAGAAAAGGAAACTTCCATCCGAAAGTTGACTGTAGGTTTTGTCCGACCTGTTTTTCTCTTTGTCATATGGGCAAGTTCTTGGTTCTGAATTTGTCCCTTTACACACACAGATGCATTCGGGAGATCGCGATATCGTCGAGAGTTCGCTGTCGTCGAGCGCCGTCGACCCTACGTATCAGACGCTGCATGATTTCGGTGGTATCCGGAGGTTGAGAAACCCTGGTCGCTATCGGCTGGCAGCGATCGTGGCGCTCTGCACCTTCCTGTATGTGACGATTCCCGGCGTTGCATTGAGTCGCCCAACGCGCGGACCGTTTTGCCAGCCTGTATTCCAGAAAGCACCCGTTCCTCGTCCCCGGCCGCACACCAACTACAAGGGTCCACGGTGGTGACGACTGGTTGTGGGGACATCATCACGCACGACGTATTTCATCTCAGTTTCTACGAAGGGCGCTCCATTGATATTCATACCCTCATCTTTCATGTGTCGGCGTGGGGGGTGGGCTATATTTCAAAATTCAAAATTTGTGTGGAGGCTATCAGAAGATGTGTTGTGCGACCAAATTTCAAATTCTACTCTAAAAATCATCAATGCTTATCAAACTATCATCAACAAGGACGTGTCTCACCACACAATTCGAGTAACTGAGTGTGGAAAAAAAACCCCCGAAAACTATAAGTCGATCTGCGGAACGTGTCGTCAATTTTCTCGCCTTGTGTACTCAAGATCTAGATGCCATCCGATGCTCGGATGATGCTGCAGCTATTTTGGAGCTTGGAGCGGTACAGCCATTGGATTCCTAAGTGGTTCTCGAGTTGCTTGTTAGTGATTGATTTCTTCGGCTAAACATTCTTTAGTGAGCATCTGGGGTCAAGCCATCCCTGTTTCGTAGCTTTCCCTCTCTCGGATCCTTCCCCTCGCTTTGTGGTTCGGGTCATCGCCTTAAAAGATGTTTCCGACGTTTCGGAGTTCACAACGCTTTTTGTGTGCTTCGTCTCAGTGTCTTTCAACTTCATCGACAAACATGTCCGCGATCAGGCCGATGCATGCCCGTGCTGCGGGTACAAAGGCCCGTCCCCAGTGACCAGACAAACGGTCACCTGGGATGATGTCGACGATCCGAGCTGTGACATGGCCTCGTGGAAATCGCTGCCACGAATCTGCTACTGCTCGGTAGCGATTGCTGGTGTGAACACCAGCACTCGTTGCTCAGGTTCAACCACCTGGGCCGAGACTTCGAGGGACTGCGGTTCCTCGACATTCTTCAGATGCCGAGCGATGTCTATTCTGCCGTGGAAAAAGCCAGGATCCATCTCCAAATGGATCGCTTCCCAGCTCCGTCGAGGCGCGGATTCGACGAATTCAACAGTCTGATCCGCGACACCTTCGGCGATCATCAGCGTCGCATCCCAGCTTCGCTGATCGTCGCCGAGTGGGAGGCGAGGACCCCAGAATACCGGGGTCGCCTGGAAGACCTGGCGGCGAACCGCGTCATCGTGGAGGAGGTGAAGAAGATCCGCACCCACCTCTACGCAAATCCGGATCTCTGGCCGAGAGGCCTAACGGAAAATGCCTTCACAGCTGGTCAACTCCGGCTGTGATTTTATCATTCCTCCTTGTTAATAAATTGTTATATGTATCTCATGTGATTCTTCTCTGAGTTAGTCTGGCAGGTATGTTACTCACTCATCTCACTGTTTTTCTTTTTCTCTACGTAAGCCTGACTATTTACTTTGCTGACTAGTCAGTCTTCTCTCGCCTTCAAAGCTTATTCTGAAGGGGGAGACTGCTGTCGCTCGATCCCGCTGCCGGAGGCTTCGTCAATGCTTTGAACGGTTGTTCTGTACGGCATGGTTGGATCGTCTACTATAGAAGTGTCCACTGGCTCGTAAGACAAACGAGCTCTGAACTTCAGTAGTTTGAGCATCACAATTCCCGAAAGCGTACTGAGTGACACTAGCCCTTGAATGGCGGATAGGTACTTCCAGAAATTGCAGTTCGGTGTTTGTGGAATTGGTGGACATGGCTTAACAGTCGGCTTTGGTGGCAGAGTTCGATTTCGATACTCGGGCCACAGTCTGAGTCCTCCTGAGGTTGGAGAAGACTCTTTAATACAGGGAGCGTATTCACTGGTGTGTAGTTCACACAATGCCAGTGGTGTACAAATGATGAGAATCTACCAGAATCCAGTTTAACTAACATACATGGAGAGTTTCGTGTTATGCATTTGGCGTCGCAGTCTGAGTACTAAAGTATTGGTTAGAGGGGATTATGAATATTGTTACTGCTACGAATACCTGCTGCATTACTGACGCCATCTCTCAAGTCCTGACAGTTCTCTCTGATTGAGGAATACTGACTTTACACAGGGCTTGGTTAAGTAGTCCGCTCTTTGATTGGCGCTTCCAACGTGCTCGATCCCAATTTCTTGATTCGATAGAGCTGTCGAATGTAATGAAATCTGAGTTCCATATGCTTAGCTCTCCGATAGTGTCTGGCATTCTTGAGCAATTGAATGGCTGACATCGAATCTATCTGGATGATCGGCTTTTCTGGGATACCCAATTCTCCCAGAAGGTTGCGAAGCCAGAGCGCTGACTTGATGCATTCTGTGGATGCCACGAACTCTGATTCCATGGAGGAAAGCGAAATGTTCGCTTGTTTCGTGGAGCTCCAAATAATTGGGCCCCCTTGTCTGAGTATCAGACATCCTGAAGTAGACTTGCGATCCTCAATGGATCCAGCGAAGTCTGAATCGCTGAAGTACAGCGTGCCTTGGGTGTCATCACTTCTGTACGTGATGCCCAGATCTGAGGTTGTCTTCAAGTATCTCAGAACTCTCAAGCCAGCCTGGAAATGCTGAGGAGTTGATTTGTCCATATATCTTGATAGGTAGGAAGTGACGAAAGAAATGTCAACTCTCGTACCGCAAGCCAAATATAGGAGAGCTCCTATCAGAGAACGATATTCGGTATTAGAGCACGGACCGTTGGTCTCGATAGAGTATATCGAATTGTCACATGGGGTTGACTGCTCCTTTTGAATCTGACATACCGAATCTCTGTACCAACTCGTCCACGAATTTCTTTTGATGAATGTGGACCGAGAAGTCGCTGCCTCTTTCGATCTGAAGACCTAGAAAGTATCTAAGACCAGAAGTAGTGATCTCGAATTCTTTCCTGAGGGAAGTTATGAATTCCTCCGCCTGTCTTTCAGTCTTCGTTGCAAGTATGGCATCATCGACCCATATGCACAAGAGCATGCGATTTTCTCCATTCTTGAAGAAGATACAGCTGTCAGTTTTTGCTCTGTTGAAGTCCTCTGGACAGAAGGATCTTCGTTAGCTTATCAAAGAAATTTCGGCTTGACTGCTTGAGGCCATATATGCTTCTCAGTAGTTTCAATACCTTGTTGGCCTGTACTCCTCTTACGCCTTCAGCACCTCAAGATAGAGGTCTTCCTCGAGTTCTGCTTGAAGAAAAGCTGCGCGTACATCAAACTGATTTAAGAAAAGTTTTTCCTGCGCTGCTAGACTGAGGATCGTTCTGATTCCTTCAGCTCGGATACGGGGCTGTATATCTTGTCTGCAAAGAAGTCTATTTCTTTCTTCTGCGAATTCCCTTCGCAACTACTCGAGCCTTGTAACGTCCTGAGCCATCTGGGTTAGCCTTGTACTTGAATACCCATTTGGAGCCAATGGCCTTACGTCCAGGTGTAGTGTTGCGGGAGTCCACACCTTCATGTCAGCCATTGCCTGAAGTTCTTCTTCAACGGCCATCGTCCATTGGACGCGATCGGGGCTTGCCATTGCTTCTTGATAAGTCATTGGCGTTTGGCTTTTTGGCTGAACGGTGTCGGCTGCTGCCCTTTCCTTTTCCGATATCCCACTAAGATGGTTGAGGTCAGCCACAATCTGCAGTCTTTCCGTACGTTTCTTGTTCGCCTTGGGATTAATGCGTACGAAACCTTCTTCGTCGCTTTCGTAATCGCTTGAGGCGCTTTCGTACATGGGTGCTGCTGGCTTTGGTGAATTTATTCTTGAACCTGTGACCTCCGTATCGTGATTGGCTTCTTTCGCAATGTGCGCTGCTTCCGCAGTATTTTCCGAAGCACTTGTTTTTCCACTTGCCTTGGTTCTGCCAGAACCTTGCCTTTAGTGGAAGCGATCTTCGCGAATGTTACGTCCTTCGATCGCATGATAATTCGTTTCTCTGGGATTAGACACGAATCCAAGATCGTAGTCTAGGTACCCAACGATATCCCCGATTCCGCGGTCATCCAGCTTCCCATTTGGGTTCTTGTTGTGTACGTAGCACGGTGTGCCAAATGCGTCATTCTGCTGGTGAATGGCTTTCGCTTGTATATCATCTCGAAAGGCGACTGTAGAGTCTTTTCATTTATCAGTACTTGGTTCAAAACTTGAACACAGAAAAGGATCGCCTGTCCCAAAGGAACTTCTTATTTTCGAGGCCTGCTCCGATCAACACTGATCGAGCTAGATTCACGAGAGTTCTGTTTCCTCTCTCTGCTTTTCCTGTCAAACGGGGTTTGTCCCGGAGGGGCGAACGTTTGTTCTGCTCCGATCCTTTCCAGGATCTTCTTAACCTTTTGGTTTCTGAACTCCGTTCCGTTGTCACTGTGCAACCTCTGAATGTTTTCGCCAACTACGTTTCTGAACCATTTTACGTCGGAGGCAACGTATCGATAAGTGTCGCTCTTTTTCTGGAGAAACTCGACCTTTTTCGACTAGCTGGTGTGCTTCGTCAGTGAATAGAAGGAAATGTTTGCTTTTTTCTATTGACTCTACATTAGGCGAACAAAGGTCTGCCGTTATGATGCCCGGCTTCTGAGCTTTCGCCTGATCAGGGCGGCTCCTGTACGTTATTCGGGTGAGCTTCCCCTTCAGACAGGCGTCACATTGGTCTAGATCATCAATGTACTTGATACCCTGCTGGTTCAAATATTTAATCACGTACTGCCTATTAACATGGGCGAACTTTTCATGCAGGCTTCTAAGGCTCTGCGTCTGTGCACTCATCGTCTTTTCTGAGCCAATGGCGCTCATCACTTGGCTTTCAGACGGAATATATGATTCATGTCGTCAAGATCGCTGTCTGCGTCTTGGTCTACGGATTCTTGATCGCTTGCCTGATCTTGTAGTAATCCGATCTCCGAGTCCATTCTTAATCTGTAGAGGCCTTCTATCTTGGGTACTCGGATCCTCATATCGTTTCTCGAAATTATGAGGTGATTCCTTTTGAACGTCACTTCGAAATCATCATCTGTCAATTGACTCACAGAGAGGAGATTCTTTCGAACTGAGGGGACAAGTAAAACATTTTTAAGCTCTAAAGCTATTCGCTGCTTAGACTCTCCGACAGTCAGCTCGGCTGTGCCAGAAGCGGTGACACGCAGTTTCTGGTTGCTTGCTAAGGTGACGGCGCGCATGTCGGTTTGTTGGTCAAAGCTAGTGAACCACTTTCTTGAACTACTGCAATGGTGCGACGCGCCGGAATCTACGAGGAACTCATCGGTTTTCGCTCGTGTCATACTTGACGTGAGCTAGGAGTGCGACGGCAGTGCTTGCTCGAGCATGCGATCTATGCTGTCTGCTTCCTCCTTGATAACCTTGATCTCGCCGAGGGCGGGTACACTGGGACTTGAAATGTCCTGTTGCACCGCAGTTGTAACACTTTACTGTCTTCTGTTTGGTCTATTACTCTGGTGGCGTGAACGGTTCTGTTGACCATAGCCACTGCTGCTGGATCCTTGTGAATGATGGCTGGGGGCATTTCTTCGATGAGAACGATTTTGGAATCTACGTTTTGGTGCAAACCTGCGACCAACTCTCATCTGAGAAAGCATAGCAGTCGCCTGATCCAATTCCTTGGATGTCTTTGGCGAATTGCTTCATTCTTGATAATTTCCATCAGACTGGAGACATCCCTATCGCCTTCTGGTCGGGCTGAGAAAGCCATACGAAGGGTTTCCCAGGCTATGTGGCAGAACATTGAGCAGTTGTTCAACCTGAACCTTCTGATCGATCTCAATTCCAGAATCCGTGAGTTCGGCTTGAAGATCGCGGAACCTATCCAGGTTCTGGTCAGCAGTCTTGCTCTTATTGAACTTGAACTGCATCAATTTCGCGATGGCCGAACCTTGCCGCAGAGCGGCTCGGACTCCAAACTTGCTTGCGATCTGGGACCATATCCGCTGCTCTGACATCCTGAGTTTGTCCGTAAAACATTTGGACAATCAGTTTGTCGTTGATCGAAGAGAACAATTGGAGTCTTGCTTGCTTTTCGATTTGCTCTATCATACCGAACCTTGACTTTCTTTTGATCATCATTAAGCTCGGTAGCTGGTTCGGTTGGGATTGGTTCAACTAGGTCTCCTTTCACGACTTCCCAAACATCTACGGTTTGTTGTAGGAAGATGGGCATTAAGGATTTCCAACTCAAATAGTTTTGTCCAAACAGACCTAGGGTCACTGGGCATGGGGCAAGCCTGGTATAGTTCGAGTCGGATGGACGGGGCTCTGAATCGTCCTTCTTTAGCGCGGCAGGTTCATCTTCCTGCGCAGCCAGATCGTATTGGTAGTCGTCGTCTGCCATGGCCCTAGGTAGGTCACTCCAAGTGGGACCGATGTCAAAAGGAAGTAATTGCACTTATACTTACTCTCAGGTACTCTGGAGTATCGTGCTGATAACGCGTCGAAGATTCCGTGCACTTTAAACTTAATCTGAATGATGAGAGCCTCTGGTTCCGAATACTCGAAGAGTCGTAAGCACCGTTCTTCAGAAAGCGGACTGAGAACTGGTACAGCGTCGGCGTAGCATACGCGACGATTACGACGACTACAGCGATAGATAGAATACGACGTTTATTGAAGTAAAGTATGCTGCTTATATATCCTATGGATCAGGGTTACATGAGAGGGTAACTATAGACGAGCGCTTCCGTCAGGGACGCCGTACCATGGCCATCGGCTCGTCAGCCGATGCCGCTGTATGCTTGGCCGTCTGAGCGAAATATTACAACAAGGAGGTTGAGAGGATCTCCCTTGAAGGCTTCGTCTGCCGATTAGTGGACCGGTGTCTGGTGTGCTATTCTCCGCAGCGGAGGCAGTGCGTTGCACTGCGAGCAGGCCGGGCCGTGAAACCGGCCGCGGTGCAGGCAAAGAGGAGCGGACGCATCCCGCTGCCTCTCTGTCGTGGGTTTGAGTCGTTTGTGGAGACAGAACGAGTACAGTCGACCACGCTAATAAGAGACAGGTCGGGAAATCGAATGAAGTCTCTTATACGCGGTTTCTCTCTTATAACCGAGGTGAGCTCGTTTTTCATGAATCTGACGGTTTGCACAGCCTGTGAATGTGATAACTGGCGTCCAGAAGATGAAACATTTCGTGTCGATAACAATATGCTGGTTTATTTTATTATAGTAACTCTCATATCCTCGGTTCTGTTATTTGTATTATATCTCGAGATCGAGTTCCGGAACTCTACCGGAAGAAGTGCGTTATTCTACTCTGAACACGCATCTTGAGAATTCTGGTCTGAATTATGTTCTCAACGGCGTAAAACTCCTCGAAGCTCTCCACGTTCTCTTCCATGAATCTCCTGACAACGGACAACGCTTGCAGAACATCTGTTGTCGCAACAGGCGGCACGAAGGGTTCTTCCTCGGCTTCCGTTGCCCGGAGTTCTCCACCCTCGCATTGGCCCGCACTCGACTGCGTGACCGCTTCACAGATCTCCGAATCACTCAGCATTCCGAAACATTCAGCGTCATCATCAATGTCGACGAAGGCTGCGAAGTGCTCGTCGGTCATGCCCTGCGGGGCGGGTACTTCTATTTGGACTTCATCCTCGTTTTCTTCATTCTCGGAATCCTCACTTTTGCTGAACTTGGCCTTCCGGAAGCAGTTTCGAATTGTTGTCGCCGTGACCAAACACCATGAGCGCTTCAGCAGATGGAGAGCCTGCAGAACGTCGATCGACTTGACCGATGACTCCATGTTCTTTCCTGCTGCCAAATCACTGAGGATCATTCGCATGATCTGGGTGCGGTAGTGTGCTTTCGCGGATCGAATGATGCCTTGGTCTAGAGGCTGAATCAACGACGTTGTATTCGGCGGCATGAAAACAATCTGTATATTTTTCAGAAGTGCTGATGGATCAAGCTTGTGGCAAGTTGCATTGTCGCAGAAGAGGAGAATTTTGCGGTCGCCTAGCTGCCGATCCCATTTTCGGAGTATCTCCGACCAGATCCAGTTCGTCATCCATGCGTTCGCGCTACTATAGTAGCGAACGGGTGGAGTGCCTCGAGAAAAGCAACGTGGATTCTTGAATTTTCCGATTGCGAACATTTTCTTATCGGATCCGGTCGAGTTCGTTATGAACAGAACTGTCAGTCGATCTTTCGAAATCTTTACACCGGTTGGCTTCGACCCTGACATTGCCAATGTGCCAGAGGGAGTCGCTTTGTAGAACAGCCCACTTCCATCGGCGTTTAAATTTCCTCGGGATCGATCCCTGCCACGATCGAAGGGTACACTTTCCGGATCCACTCTGTCGCAGCTCCATGGTCTGCTCCTGAGCGTTCTCCAGAGGCTTTGATGAACTTGATGCCGTGCCTTTTCTTGAATCGATGCAACCAGCCCTCGTTGGCATCGAAGTCTGAGTTACCCAGCTGCGAAGCCAACTGCGCAGCTTTCTCTTTCAGCAACACGCCTGAGATAGGAACATTTTGCACACGCATTTGCTGGAACCAGGTCAAAACAGCTTCGTGAACATCTTCATTCTTACTCATGCGTTTTCTTTTGCGGTTTAACTCGTTGTCTTCTGATGAGAGTCTCCTGAGAGTTGTTTCGGCTTGCTTGCACTTGAATACCGATGAACTTCCAACTCCAAACTTCTTGACCGCTTCTTCATCAGAGTATGTGTTTTGAGGTAGTCCAGCAACTCTATCTTCTCCATGAGGTTGAGAGTCTTTCGCGAGGACATCTTGGCTTAACCGTTGCGGAGATATTCTGCTTTACCGTTGTGGATTGGTTCGAACTTGCCGGTGCTATCAGCCACCAATAACAATCGCGGATTTGGCGCGTAAATGTGCGCTCTCGAAGAGGTAGTGACGCACGATCATGGACCCATATTTGGAAGCTTTGGAGCTGCACCTCGAATCAGATCGGGTTCTCTGGTTCTCCTGAACCCCCTCGTGATGCCCCCACCCCACACCCCATTTTCATCCTAAGAGAACAGATACGTTTCCAGAAGGTGAGCTTCTCGGATTTGTCTCTGTGAGCCCGTTGAGCTACCCAATGACGTCGTTCTCTTTTACGCGGGGTTTTTGGCACGACCATGCTCGGGGATGGGAGTTCGGGAAATGTCCCTTATAACCGAGTTTCTCTCTTATACACGAGTCTCTTATAAGCGGGTTTTCCTAGCATGAAGACCTATGAGAGCTGAAATGAGGAAATCTGCAGGGTCTCTTATAGGCGGTTTTCTCTCTTATAAGCGTGTCTCTTATAAGCGTGGTCGACTGTATAATAAACGAGAAATGTTTTTCTAAGCTTGCGTTGTGTTTATTAACTCAGGATATAACGTTCATGCATATGTCTGAGGTAACTTAGGAGTTTGATATGGCTATTGTTGATGATTGAGGGCACCCAGCATGCAATACATCGTTGAAGAGGTTCAGACAGAACCACTGTGACTGCTAGAACTGGACTCCGGCCAGTCGATTGGTTGAGCGCGTTTCAGCTCAATTTTCGTTTTGAGTAGCTGTGTTTTCAGCTCGTAATTCTCGTTAAGGAGATCGAGTAGTTGTTGTCGATCTTTGGAATTACTTTCGGATTGCTTTCTGTTGAGAGTTTCGAGTTGCTCAATGTGATCAGTGTGATCACACAAGTATTTTGAGGCTGTTGATTCTTCTAGTTCGTTTTCGAGACGAGCAATTTTCTTTTGATAGAATGCGCGTCCGTCATGCCAGTTTCCTCTGTCTCGATCATAGAGGCGCTGGTTAGCCTCTGATTCAGCGCGTAGATCGTAGATCTTTTGTTTGAGCATGCGGATCTCTGTCTCAGCGAGCTCAAGTTGACGAGCTTCTTTTGATTCGACAGGGTCATCCGCACCAGTTGGGATTGACGGGCTGTAGACTTCTTCGTCTAGATAATCTGGATTCGCATTTAGGTGGTCTGCCGATGCGGGCCGAGTGTCCTCAGGCGCAGGGTCTGTGGAGATTTCTGCTGAGGAGCTTTGCGATTTTCGTCGCAGGCATTCGACAGTGTTTTCTAGATCCGAAATTTTCTTTTGATTTGTGGCGCACTCGACGATTAGTGTTTCGGCATATTCTGCCGATCCGAGTGCAGGGGCCGTCAGTCTGGCGCGGCGTGCCGCGGTGTGGAGAAGTTTCGCTTTTCTCGTTGAATTCAGGCGCGACTGCCTGTCTGTAGTAAAATCGGGATTGTTCATCCATTTGAGGCCAAAGGCGGTCTGACGCCTTCTGAGCAACATCGCGTGGAACACGATGCAGATCCTGGAGTTCCATACGTGAATCCAGAAAGGTGACTGTTTGGGCATAGTGCAGGGATTGGGGGGTAAACCAAGCGATGGGATACTGGCGGTCGGGGCAAACTGCGTCCAAGGAACCAAGGAAAAAAACACGAGGGACCTGGAGGTGTACATCAGGTTAATACCGTGATATTATGCCATGCCGAAGGAGAATCATGCGAGAGAAGTGGAAGAAGTGAATAGAGGCCGAAGAAGTGCTCTGAGAAACAGAGAGAGAAGAGATGCGTATGAACCGCGCACAGCACAGCTAGGTGCCTCTCTCGGATACGTCGCAGATTCACGGCAGTTTGGAGGGCTATGGAAGAATTGAATTGAGCATTCCGAATTTTTTGTGCTACCTAAGTTGCATGCTAGGACCGAATGGGTAAATTAGGAATGAAGTGCATCGGATAAATGAGATCTAGGGTTGAGAGACGAGTTCCGTGGTTGGCATGTAGGGACCATCAACTGCCGGGTTTGGCGATGGGTTCGCAAATGAATGATAGTTTCTACGTTTATCGTAGATCTTGCAAAGGACCGTGATTCCGAGAAAGACGGCCAATGCGAGTATAGCGCCTGCAGTTGCGAAAGCATAGTGCAGAAACCTGTTGTCAATGATGACAGGGGGAAGGACGGGGTAGTGTTGATCCCGGAATTCTTTCCAAATTTGTTCGCCCCCACAGCAGGGAGAAGAGGCCTCAGACAGACCACGGACCCGGATGCCTCATTGTAGCATGCCGATGCTGAGCGTGTACAGGCGCATTGGAAACCGGTTGGTTTCTTGCTGATTGTACAGCTGATGTTTAATGAAACACAGGCGTCATCGCAGTCTTCGAAGCGAAAATAGTTCGGAGACGCGGATTGGACAGAGAGAACGTAGAGCGTGAACACTATGAGCAAGATTGTGGTAGCGGCCATGGTCGCAAACCGATCAGTGTTCGGAGACGTTCGAAGATTGGTTTGTGAAGTGGTTTCGTCAGACCGTCACTGAGATTCTCTGTCGTCGGAATATATCGATATTCGACTTGTTTACGTTCGTGTAGTTGACGGATGAAGAAGAATCTCGTGGAAATGTGTTTCGTGCGTTTGTGGAAGACTAGATTCTCTATGAGCTTTATCGCTCCAATGTTGTCCACGAAGATCACTGGACGAATAGTGATTCGTAATTCTTGGAAGAGTGTTCGAAGCCAGAGAGCAGACTTTGAGCAGTCAGTGACCGCTATGAACTCGCTCTCGGTGGAGGATAGTGAGGATAGTGATCGTTGCTGTTGGGAAGACCACAGGACTGGACCGCCGGCAAGTGTGACAAGTGAGCCACTTACCGAGCGTCGGGTCTGTTTACAAGCAGCAAAATCGGCGTCCGAATAAAGCTTAATTGTTTCAGCTAGCGGAGTGGACGAGCTTCCGGAGTAAACAATTGACAGGTTGGGTGTCGCCTGCAAGTAACGCAGGATCTTCAGTGCTGCCTGCCAGTGTTGTTCTGAATAGTTCTCGAGGAAGCGAGCTAGGAAACCCACGGAGAAAACAGACATCTGGGCGCGTACAGATAGATAAGAACATGAGAGCGCCAAGAAGTTGACGATAAGGTCGATCTCCTGCGCGAGTTTCAGTTGTAGGCTCAATGTCGTATATTCCCGAGTCTGCAGGAATTGAGACGGGACGACAGTCCTCAAGGTTGAATCTTTTCAGGATGTTTTTAATGTACTTGTACTGGTTGAGCCAGATATTGTGATCGGAATCGATATGAATCTGAATGCCAAGGAAAAGACTCAGAGGAGAAGTCTTGAGTTTGAATGATTTTCCCAGCTTGGCAAGTGTATCTGTAATCAAGTGTTCATGCGTCGAGGCGATTAGCCCATCATCGACGTACACTGCTAGCATTAGGAGTTCGCCATTTGAGCCGTGCCAGTAGAATAGGCAGTGATCGGCTTGGCTTTGAGTGAAGTTGAGATTCCGTAGAACATCTGCCAATTTTTGATTCCAGCATCGCGGAGCTTGTTTGAGCCCGTATAGACTTTTGTGCTACAGGCATACCCTGCCGGTGTCATCTGACCATCCGGGGGGTTGAGTCATCCAGATTTGTTCCTGGAGATCGCCATAGAGGAAGGCGGTAGTTACGTCAAATTGACGAAGTTTTAGACGCATTGATGCACTCGTGGCAAGCAAAACGCGGACAGTGTCCAGTCTGGCAACAGGGCTAAAGAGCTCCTGAAATTCTTGACCGGGAATTTGATTATAACCGCGAACAACGAGACGTGCACGGTATCGGTCTATTTCATTTTCAGCATTGGTTTTCCTGCGGAAGACCCAGCGACAAGTTACGGGTTTCTTGTTCTGTGGTGGGTCGACCAATGTCCAAACACCATGAGCTTTAAGTGCGGCCATTTCCTCAGCCATTGCTTCTTTCCAGTACTCTCTGCTTCTGGACTCGCAAGTGCCTGTGCAAGAGTCTGTGGCTCAGGTGAAGAGGGCGCTGCTAGCTGCACCTCTGTTTCGTAGCGCTTTGGCTTACGAAGATTCGTACGGCGTCGAAGGTTCATTTTCATTGGCTCCATTGGGGGTATCGTGATCGAGCGCGTAGCTGCAGAATCACTTTCGTCAGCCGAGTCAAATGCTCCAGGCGGAAAGGGCTCCTCGTCAGGATGCCGGTCCTCAACGATGCTATCGCAATCGGAGGAATCATGCGCGTCCATAAAATCAGTGGCTTCATCGGCGGTTCCCAAACCGGGGACATGCGCTGCACTCTCTGGTGCCTTCCCCAAGAGCCTGACGTCTTTGGTTTCCCTAATTGAGGGAGGAGAACCTGGGAGATACACACGAAAGCCGTCAACACGGTCGGTGTAACCGATCAGAAACGCGGGGATGCCGCGGTGTGTCCATTTGTCAGTTTCTCCTTCGTTGTAGATGAAGCAGGGGGAACCGAAAGGGCGTAGATGAGAGATCTTTGGTTTCACATTGTAGATTGTTTCGTACGGAGACTTGTTTGTCTGGGGACAAACGTCTACGATATTGAGAATAGAAACGGCACATCTGCAAGCTTCTGGCCACAAGAATTTCGGAAGTTTTGAATCAAGGAGCATGGTTCTAGCGAGTTTAGTGATAGTTTGATTTTGACGTTCAGCGCGGCCGTTCTGGGGAGAACAGGCAACATGGCTCATGACGAGCTCCGCGCCGATTGAAGCTAGAGAAGCTTTGACTTGAGCATTATTGAATTCTAGGCCGTGGTCACAGAAGAGTTGCTTGACTTGAGTACCGGTTTGAGTGTGAAACCAAGTGAGGAATTGCTAGATGAGAGCGGGAGCTTGATCTTTGGTTTTGAGCAAGAAGATTCGATTGAAACGAGACATGGTGTCTTTCATGTTCATAAAGTAACGTTCTCCTTTGAGACCAGGAGTTGACATAGGACCACACAGATCGGTGGAAATGTATCCCAGGGACCGCGGTACAGCTGAATCGGGTTTCGAGCGATACGTCGCCCGATTCAGTTTTCCTTCAATACAGGCAGTGCAGGTGATCTGGTCCCTTTTGAAGGAAATCCCCTCTCGAGCTAAAAATTGCTGAACTTGGCGTTTATTAACGTGTCCAAGTGTTTCATGAGCACTCTGCAGAGTGACTGATTGTGACGATGAAAGCAAGCATTCGGCAGATATGGGAACCGTCACAGCTGTAGCTCGGAGGGCAAAAAGGCCGTCGTTCACTCGAACCCTGAGAGTAGCTAAGTCTCGGTTCAAGCGAAGGGTGGTCTTAGTGGCAGTAATTGACCAATTGTCATTCATCAGACAGGCCATCGACACGAGGTTTCGCCTCATTTCGGGCACGTAGAGAACCTCATGGAGATGTAAAAGAGTTTCTCCATTGGAGCCGTTCACAACAAGCAAGATCTCGCCTTCACCAAACGCTTGAAGTTGTTGGTGACCGCCGACTTTCACAGTACGGGGACAAGAGTATGCGAGATAATTTCGGAAAAGATCCAAATCATTGCAAATGTTGGGTTGCCCCAGAATCGATTAACCATACTGAGGAATCAAGATTGTTATGCGCAGCAGAGGTAATGTGAACCTCAACATCAGATCCGAAGGGATCGATTGTCTCAGCATTATAGGCTGTTGGGCGAGAAGTGCGCCTCTGATTCAGAGGTGGCTGGCGAGAGCGTGGGGGTTGGGTCGAAACACGAGGTCGAGGAGGTTGGCTTGATCGCCAAGCATTAGCGGGTGGAGCCTGAGTTGGATTGGAGGCGACTCTTCGGTTTTGATTCGAGTTCTGGTAGCGAGCATTGGAGTTGGAGTTGTACGAGTTGGAATTGAAGCGGGAAGCGCGTTGAAAAGTATTCGAAGGACGTGATTGAGGTCGGTAAGAGGAGTTCTGATTACGACGATTATCGTATTGAGGACGATTGTTGAAGTTGGGTCGTCCATTTGAGCGAATAGAGAGACGAGAGAACAAGGCGGTCGGATCCGCCTGGGAGGAGTTTTCACGTCGCATTGCTTCTTCACGGAGAAGAACGTAAAGGTTGGAAAGAGTCTGATCGGTTCCGGTTTTAACACTCCAGAACAAACGAAGACCTTCCCAGGACGAGGGCAAGCTTTGCAGGAGACGCTGGCATGCCTGTTTCTCGTCCACCTTCGTGCCAGCAAGTGCGATGCGCTGCATAATTTTGTTGGAAATTATCTATATTCTTCGTCGTAGATTTCGAAGAATTGTAGCGGAAGTTATAGAACGAGCTAAGAGCTATGTCTTGAGCAATACCGCTTGTTTGAGCAAAACGCTTCTTCAGTGCCTCATAGAGATCTTTCACATTGAGATCTTGGGTAGAAATGCTGAAGTACGTGGCTATCAGAACGGGGGAGATTGAGTTAAGGATGATTGTTTTGGCCATGGCGTTTCGCTTCATAGCCGGTCGCTGTTATGACAAGATCGCCAGAAACAACTTTTGTAGGCGTCACCGCTGTTCTGCAGGACCACGGTGACCAGTGAAGACCACGCGCGAGCCAGTTTCTGCCATCATCAGCCAATGTGATGCTGCATGCATGATTGGATTTTGAACCAGATCCGCTTGCGGAAGAGGAGTCAGCCATCATCACTCTCTCTTCAGGAGAGACTCTAGGAGCTCGTGATCGTCAAGATTAAACGAAGCTGCGGTCTCTGGAGCACTTTGCATGGGCCGAAAAAATATACCTGACTGCAACTGTATTAGCTGAGCTGTAGCTAGGTGAGTAGGTAGAGGTCAGCTTACCCGACAGTAGTCGATCGCGAAGTCACGCTGTGTCGTCACGTAGCGAATACGTGGCTGATAACGTGATAGGACTGGAAGTCGTAGGGTTTGAAGGTAGAGGATCGAAGGTGTGGAACACTAGCTCAGTTGACAACAAGAGTGACAACGCAAGAGACGTGTAGAGTAGAAGGCTCTGTACCACAGTGAAGTTTATTCGAAAAGAGGGTCCTTATATACCTAGAAGGGGAGAGTAGCTCTCCCACGATTGGTCTAGAGTCCAGACACCAGATGAGTCACATCTTAACATAAGTTGACAGATGGTCTAGTTTGTAGGTCGGAGGGGTTGTAATCCCGACTCCGTACTCTTGGTTTTATGTGGACTGTCTGTATCAGTCCCTTACATCTGCTGTCGGGGTTGGAACCCCGATTTCGTTGCATTTCCCAGACGTCGTGACTTGGGAGTACTGTGAGTCATCTGAGTGTGTCATGCTCTCAGACGCGTGCGAGATCTGAGCCCGACAGGCTTCAGATTCTGATCTCCAACAGACATTTTGGAGAGGATACCGAAATTTGACGGTGATCCCACGAGGTTCCGGAGATGGAAAAATGCGTTTGTGCTGCACGTGGACTCATCGGCGATGGACTCGCTGAAAAAATTTGAACTCATGCTTAAGACGTTGTCGGGCAGAGCAGCGAGGTGCCTGGGAGGCCGCGACGTCACGGCAGAAAATTACGAAGACGCGAGGAACTCTCTTTACGACAGATTTGATGACATCGTCCTGGCTGAGGAGCAACAAGTCAATACGGTCATAAGCATGCGGCTGGAGTTTCAGGCGGGAAGCGGTGGTCAACCGCAAGTTTGTAGACTTCGTCGAAGACCTCGCACAAAACATCGATTCGTTAGTCTTGTTGGGCAACAGCTACGAGGGTATGTCAGCTTTCGCTTCTACGTTGATTATGCAATCGCTATCGTATGATCTGCGGAGGGATTTTGATAGAGCATATAGAGCACAGCCGGAGGAGGAAAGAGAGTCGAGGCTTGAGGCGTTGGTCGCTTTTTTGTCTGAAGAGAAAAAACAGGTCGAACGGCTGAAGCTATCGTCGAGAGGCATAGTGGAGGCGGCGAGTCCTTCAAAGAATATGAAGGGAAATCGGTTTGGCGGCGCCTCAGCAGCAACTCTTTCCGGCGAGCAGAGAATAATAGGTTCAGTGTTGCCGGTGCAACCGGGGCTGTAAGTAGCCAACACTCGTTCGCAGTTCATGCCACTAACCTATCCGCAGATCAGGCGTGTATTTTTTGTTCTGAGCAGCATCCTAGTAATAAGTGTAGGAAGCCAATGTCGCAGGAGGAGCGGAGGAAGTGTGCAACGACGAAGAATGCCTGTTACAATGCCTGAACCGTAATCACCGGGTCGACAAGTGCAAGGCCAAGCCTTGTGCGAGATGTAAGGGTAGACATCACGAGTTGCTGTGTGTAAAGTCGAACGCAGAGGTTGCGGCGTCGGCACCGGTGGTGACCCAGACGACGGGGCGTGCTAGCGTGAATTCAATAAGAATAACGAATGTTGCGGAAAGGCGGCTCCCCACGGGGTATGTGGAGGTGGTAAGTGACCACTGTGAGGCAGTCGGGAGGATCGTGCTGGACACAGGGTCGCAGAAGACTCTTATTTTGAATCGGTTCGCGGACGCTATTAAAGCGAAGTCGGTGGGCACGGATAGTTTCTTTCTACAGGCGGCTGGCCAAGCAGAGCCGAAAAAATGCAGGGGAAGGATTGTCGAGATCACGTTAAAAAGCCGATTCTCGGATAAACATTTGTCATACACGCCACTGCGCTGCCGAATGTGGTAGAAGGCTGTTTGCCGGAGGCGGGGTGTGTAGGGAATCTGGGCCCGATAGCGGACAGGAACGAAGGACAATGGTCGAGCGAGATCAACATACTCATTGGGGTGGATTACTTGTATCCTATCGTGGGGCAGTCCATAAAAAAGGTCGGGGGTTTCGAAGCGTTCGAGACGTTGTTCGGGTACTTCCTGTGTGGAACCGGGCAACACCAGGAGACTCAGGCAAATTCGCCTTTATTGTCGGTCATTAGGCAAAAGAGGGAAGCTTGGTCTGGAGGGAAGGAACCTAGGAGTGAAACAGCAGTTTCATTGGCGGTGGCGGTACGCGCGAAGTACGAACCGGAGGACATTTCGTTTCTCTGGGACACGGAAGTCATGGGTATCGAGCCATACTTCAAGGAGGACGACGAAGCACCGGATGAGGAGATTAGGCGGTTCTTTGAATCAACGACGACGAGAGACCCAGACGGGCGGTACGTCATTCAGCTGCCGTTCAAGCCAAACGTTCATACTTTTGGGAGACAATCGGGATCTCACGGAGCGGCGTCTGAGGAGTTTCCTCGCTCAAGCAAGAAGAAACTCACAGCTGCTCAAGCGGTGGATGCAGAAATGCAAGATTTGCTCGAGCAGGAGTTCATAGAACTCACGGATCCTCCCAGGCCCGGAGAGCAGTCTCATTATTTGCCATTACTAGCAGTAATCAAGAAGCAGGCGACAGCCACTTCGAAGATGAAAGTCAGAGTAGTGAACGACGCCAGTGCGCGGTCACGAAATGCGGCAGGCCTGAATGATGTATTGTTCCAGGGTGAAAATCTCATTAGGGAGTTGATTGCGGTGGTGTTACAGTTTCGTCAGTTGCCAATAGTCATAACGGCAGATATGGAAAGGGCGTATCTACAATTCAAAATCACGCCGGAACATAGGAAGTTTTTGAGGTTTCTGTGGCCGTTAGGAATCAGCAAGAATCCGAGAGCCAAGTTTCGAGAAATGCGATCGTGTCGTTTGTCATTCGGCTTGATCCCGGCACCATTTCAACACTGCGCGGGGATCCGATTGCATTTAGAGCAAGAGATCGCGCGGAGACCGGAGCATCGAACACTCCTGGAATTCGTAAAGAAATATTTCTACGTCGACGATCTGTTGGCAGGCTCGGAAAATGTCCAACAGGGGCAAAAAGTGGTTGAAGTTCTGAATGAGTCGTTTGCTGCGGGATGTTTTCCGCTCAAGAAGTGGTCAACGAATTCAGCGGAACTCGGGGAATTCATCACAGCAAAATATCCGGATGCGACCGTCACTTTCCAAGACGAGAATTTCAAATTTCTGGGTGTCCGATGGAATCAAAGAGCGGATTCGCTGCATATTGACGCGACTAAGACAATCGAGTTTTTCAAGGCGGGTTCGCCATCGAAGAGAGCTTTGCTGAAAGGCGCTAGTCAAGTTTTCGATCCGGTCGGTCTTGTCGCGCCGATAATGCTAGGATTCAAGAGGCTGCTACAGAAGTACTGGCAGAAAAAAGTAGATTGGGACGCACCACTAGATGAGGTGGATAAGGCGGAATATTTGAAAACCACGGGTCGCTTAATGCACGTGAAGAGGTCCGCGTCGAGCGGAATTTCCGGAAGATGGTTGGGCAGACTTGCGCCAGCGCGCAAGAATTGCATATATTTTGCGACGCCAGTTTGCTGGGTTATGGGTGTGTAGCCTATGCGAGACATATCGGCGAGCCGGGTAAGGTGAAGGTAACTTTCATAATGGCGAAGGGCAGAGTAGCACCGTTGAAGGGGGAATGGTCCATCCACAGACTGGAGCTGTTGGGTGCCATTGTGGCCACGAGAATCGCAAAGAAAATAGGCGAGGCGGTGAACGTTCCCTTTGTGTCGGTGAATTTCTGGTGCGACAATGCGTGTGTTCTAGCTTGGATTAGAGACCGACCGGAGCGGTGGAAGAGCTTTGTGGAAAATCGCATGAGGGAAACCCAGAGTAGTTCGGAAGCACGGCAATGGAGATATGTCAGGACAGCGGATAACCCGGCTGATCTTGTTTCAAGGTTCTCGGCGCTAGATACGGAGGAGCTCAGAAAGTTTTGGTTGTCGGGACCGAGTTGGCTGGGTAATGAGGGTATGCCGCAGAGTCATTCGCTAAACTCAGACGAGTCAGAACGGGAGGTCGCGAACGAAAGAAGGTCTCAGTGTTTCGTCGGGGCAACCACGGCAAGCGTAGGAGTGCTGAACATACCGTTGGGTTCTTCTTGGGCGAAATCGATGAGAGTTTTGGCATACATCTTTCGATGGAGACGGTATAAGAGGGTTCTCAAACCACAGTGGCTACAGATAGTCACGGCGCCAGAATGGCAAGCTACGGAACGGGAAGTGTTCAAACGGGTGCAACAGCAGCACTTCGGGGCAGAACTCAGCCAGGGGCTCAAGGAGCTGTCGAAAAAGAGCGAAATTTCCCAGTTCAGTCCATTCCTGGATGCGGACGGGCTCATCAGGTGTCGGTCGCGGTTGAGTAATCTCAAAGATGTCACGTTCGACATCAAGAATCCAGTGATTCTCCCAGGAGAGAACGAGGTGGTAGCGGCATACATTCGGTGGACGCATGAGCAGCTATGTCTGCACGCCGGCGCGGTGCAAGGGATTCTACAGCGGTTAAGGAGGAGGTCTCTCGTGTTAAGAGCACGTCGGGCCGCTAGCAAGGCGCTGGTGGCGTGTCGCACATGCAACCGTTCAAGGCGCGACCAGCGGCCGAAGAGATGCCGGACTTGCCCGGGTTCAGAGTGGCCACGGCACCAGCGTTTCACACGACAGGTGTCGACGCGGCGGGACCACTCACGGTCAGGAATTCGGCGGGGAGAAAGGTTCCGGCGTACGCAATGATTTTCGTATGTCCAGTAGCGCGGGCAGTGAGGATAGAACTGGTCGAGAATTTATCCACGTATGAATTCTTGATGGCCATGCGGCGGTTCTACAACAGAAATCCTACGGTTAAAGCTTTTTATTCGGACAACGCCGCTGCGTTCCGACGGGCGGCGAAAGAAGTGAAAGCCATGTTTGATTTGTCGAGAGCGGCGGAAACGCAGAGTTTCCTAGCAAAAAATTCACTCAGTTGGTTTCACTCGACGGAGAGGGCGCCGTGGAGGAATGGTTTCACGGAAAGGCTAATAGGAACGATCAAACGCCCGTTGAGGAAAACTCTGGGGAGAAACATTCCCACGTTTAGGGAACTAGAAACGATTCTCACGGACATCGAGAAGATAGTGAACGACAGGCCGTTAACGTGCGTCTGCACGAATCCCGATGAGCTGCTACCGTTGAGACCGTCAGATTTGCTATACGGGAATCAGGTGCAGCCAGCGTTGCCAGATCTGACGAACGTGATAAACACGTCGGAGTTAGCCACACCGATCATCTTGTCGGAAAGATGGAAATATCAGCAAAATATCATGAACGCGTTTTGGGCAAGATATCGCAAAGAATACTTGGTTCAGCTGAAGTCCAATTTAGCAAGGCTACCGGTAGAAAGTAGATCATTGAAAGAGGGCGATATAGTTATCCTAGACGATCCAGCGGCATCGCGAGCGTATTGGCCCATGGCTCGCGTGCATTCTGTTTGCCGCGGGGAGGGAGGCTCAGACGGACGCGTCAGAACCGTGATCGTACGACTACCTACGGGGAAATTTCTTAAAAGACCCATCCAGCTACTCTATAAGATAAATGTGGCGATAGCCGTAAATTAGAGAACAGGAGTCGGGTCAAATCGGGGTCAGTTGCGTTTATTACTCATCCCGCCAAACACAGGAGCCCACTATCTCGGGGGGGGGGGGGGGGGTCCTCTTCATTCCAGTCAGCTATCTCTCGGGCCAGTCGGGCGGCCGACGCGGCCGCGTGGGCGGCAGCGCGCCGGCTTTCTGGACTGGGATCGGGGATGGGGGCTGGTGATGGTTGTGGCGGGGTCAGGGCTGGCGGCGGCGGCGGCGTGGTCGGGGTCGGCGGCGGCGGCGTGGTCGGAGTTGGCGGCGGCGGCGGCTTGGTCGGAGTTGGCGATGGTTTCGGCTGCGGCGGCAGGGGGGATGAGGCGTGCGGCACGGGCAGCGTGAGGCGGACGGTTGATGCGCGCGGCACGGGCGGCATGGCACCCATGGGCTGCAGTGGCAGGGGAAGCGGTAACGAACTCAGAGATGGCGCGGTGAGTGGGAGTAGCCAGTTGGCGTCGATCAACGCGGTGGCCAGACGGGAAAGCGCGCGGGGGCAGCCGGCGCGCCGGCACCCTTCCGCGCTGGCGGAAAGGGTGCGCAGGGCGGCCGGGCTGGCCGCGGCCAGGTAGTGGTCGAGGTATTGGCCCCGAGCGGCATCGCACAGCGCCTCGAAACCAGGGCACGTGATGCGCCACATGAGGTCGAGGAAACCGCGGGGCGTGCACGCATACTCCAAGTGCATGCCCTGGCGACCGACGCGCTCATGGGTGTGGTTGAAAGCGTTGGCCATCGGACCTGAAAGCAGGAAGCTCGGAAGAATCTGGGGCAGCGTCCGGGAAAGAAACAGCGCGGTCGGGGAAAGTTCCAGAGACAAAACTTACGGTGTGTTGAGTTGAAGGGGGCACGGTCTGGAGAGACGGTGGAGACGGGTGGACAAGTAAGAGTCGACATGGCGAGTTTTATTGTCGAGAACACATTGGGGGTGGAGTAAAAGTCACCGCCAGTGCGGCCCGGAGTGTGATTCGTCCATAATCATCCAATCAAGTTCCTTGGCTTTGCATAAGAAGATATCGGCATTACGGTGTCAAATGGCATGGCAGGCTCTCTTCGGAGTTTCAAATGTGCAGATCAAGTGTGCTCAATGTATCATGTAGCGCGGAACTCTCCGGTTGCTGGAGACGAGTTGCTCCAGTCTCGCCGAAGCAATATCGGACCGAACCGGAACCCGGTTCGGCGGGAGTGTCACGAAAGATGGTCGGACCCCAGAGTCTCGACTCGTTCGTGGAAGCGATTTTTGTAGTTCGGCCGTAGGCCACAGCGGGGCGCCACAAGCGCACCTGGTGGAAACACAAGATCGCTCCATTTTGCCTAGAATTCCTAGAGTGTAGCGCCAGGGCGCTACCTGCATCTTTGTATCAAGGTAAAGGGCCCGTTGGCAGTACGGCTAATCGATATGTGGATGCCAAATAAAATGGTCAAGCCGCTCCCAGGGTGCACGGCGGATAGCTGCGTTGCAGCGCCGCAGGGTGGAACGTTGCACGTCCAGTATCATACTCGCCGTTCGAGTGAACGGAACGAGAGAGCCAGCGCTCTCAATTAAGTGCAAATTCTACGGTCACCTGGGACGGCTGCGGCCGGTACGGATCAACCTTCAGTCTCGTCATTTCCAGGTTGGAGCCTGTAGGGTTTAGCATCAGCTTGCGCATCCGGCGAGTTCGACTCGTTCAAGATTGCGCACGGCAAGCGAGGCCGCCCGAATTCGCCTCAGCCGCGAGGAGACCTCCCTTGCCGACCTCTTGGCAGTATCAGTATTCTCGCCGTCGTTGAAAGCCATCTCCCAGAAACCAGTAAGTCCCCGATAATTTTTCTCCACCTGAGCTCGCACTGACGCCGTCGCAACGCCTAATAAGCCTACGCGAAGGCCCTCTTCGCGAGTTATCGGCGTACTCTTGCGAGTTGGCCTGGGTACAGTGCCTGGCCGTGCAGTTGCAATCAGAATGGACAAAGGATTGCTCGCGGCTCATGCAGCTCCGCGGTCGTCGCAGACCATTCTCGGAAGCTCGTTTTCGCTGGCGATCGAGCCCGCCGTCCCTGTGTTCTGATTCCGGGCATCCCCTCTCCACATATCCTCTCCACTTCTCGGCTAGGGTGGCCTGTGAAAACTTGGAATAACTGGCCATTTTCGGCTGCTGAACTCGCCGGGCGCCAAACGAAAAAGCACCCTTTTATCTCGCACTCGATTTTTGGAGCGACTTCTCGCTGTGGTACCAGTGGCACCTTTTGGACAGTTTGGACAGGCTCAAGCGTATGGAACCAGCACAGCCGCTCACGCTCCGCTGTGAATATGAGGCAAGCATGAAGTACCGTGCGACAGGATTTTTCCGTTACCTCCGGACTTTTTCCATTCTGTTAGGTCGAATACCGATTCTGATTGACTCAGTGAACTGTCTGGTAGCGGTGTAGAAACAACAATCATTCTGGGGGCAATCACCAGGACAGGAAGATTGCTGTGTTTCTCCCAAAGACTCTAGGAGATTCCTAGATTATTGCTGCTCATGTTGACGGATTCCGCTGGGGATTCCTTCGACTTAGCCGGACCCCGTGCGGAGCAACCACGGCAAGTATCAGTTCCCAGCGACCCCTCGTTAGGCGGCAATGACGGAATCGAGCCATGGCTTGAAATCGCCATAGGTCGAGAACAGCTGGTGCTACAGCGCTGATATAGAATTTCCGGGAAGCTCTCATTGGGGGCCACGCTTCGATGTGATCACATCCAGGATCAGCAGATTGCTTCTATCAGTGTGTATCTCAGTGAGGCTTCCCAACCAGTGGCCAATCTGGAAACTGCCTCGAAATCTAGGTCCAATATCCTCCCACATATACAGAAAGTATCAACAAGATCGGCGTGTACCTTCTCGATTTAGCCGGCAAGAGTATGAGGTCGATCACACCAGCGTGTTGCTAGTTCGCATGGTAGCACGAATTCCCATGGTGACAAGGGTGAATTTAGCGACCGAGGGGATTACACAACGAGCGGCAGAGCACAGGAGCCCAAAACGTGCTTTGGTACCTTCCCCGGACCGTTACGCTCCCCAGCCAAACCGATGTTCAGAGACCTGGCCATTCAAATTACGCTTTGCGCGTAATGGAACAGTCAGCCGTGGACGGTGCGTGTAAAAAACGGGTACACTGCTCCTACTGCCGAATGCAGTCTTACACCCATGAACACGCGCCGTGGCGGATCCAGGAGTGACTCGAGGGGGGAGCGGTCGTAGATTTTCGATGGAACCTATGACTTTCCCCCTTGCACTCGGTGGTCATAACCGCGAAAATTAGTTTCCGACTCGAAAGATGAGGGAGCGTACACTGTTATCGAACTTTGGGGGGCTCCTTAGCCGTGACAGAATCGATGAAGGAGAGTCTCTAGTTGAAGGGGCCACTCTGTATGTCGCTCGAAAAAAATCTAGGGAGGGGCGGACAGACTAGAAATTCCTTCCGAAGGCACTGAAGTCGGTGGGAAGGAGAGACCAGAATCGAATTGACTAGATATTGCTGCTCGTAACTATCTAAAGTATTCGATCGACTCGTTCTCCCTGGGCGTCGAGCGACCTGCTTGATGCCGAAAACTTTCCTGCTCAACTATGACTTCGTCTCGGTTGAACAAGCGCCTTGATTGCCGCCTACGAGCTACCTATATGCCGTATCAATTCACGAAGGCCTAGCAAGTGCCTCGCTTGCCGCCCAGGAACTATCTGTCCGAACAGCCGAACTCTCAGTTAATTAGGGCTTCACAAGCACTTGGCTCGCTGCCCAGGAATTGCTGATCAAGAATGGAGGGTACGAAAATGTCCGAAGAGCAGGAAGTTGCAGTCAGGAGGCACTTTGGGGCTATTCTCTTCCTTTCTTGAGACCGTATTTTTCTCGTCGCGGGACACGAAAGTGCGGTAACGCTACAGATTCTTTCATTCTGCCAACCTGAAGAGTGACCTGAGAGCATCTGCCAGGCCCGCCAGTAGAATGGCTTGAATCGTTGACTTTTCTGAATGCGAACACAAAGTCAGTTGGACTCAAGTTTTCGAAACTCAGTTAAACCAATTTATTCGCTGGAAAGTCAGTTGAGCTCCCTTGGTCGAAGAAATGAAGGCGGACATGGGGTGTTGCGATGGTTATTTCGTATCGTGTGGCTTGTTGGCGGGTGGTTTCGATCATTGGGACGATCTGCGCCCCCCCCCCTCCCTGGATGATTCCACTATTCTTGGTTGGTCTTGCGGTAGTCGAAATTGAACTCCAGGGCGCGCTCGCCGAGTTCCAATGCAATATGGCCGTGAACACTTCGTTCAAGCTCAAGGTGTATTCGCGTGGCTGAACGAAGGCATGAAATGCTCACACCTGAAGAGCAGTTGAAGAGAATCTAACTTCCTCATATAATAACGAGACATCGAGAAGGACACTGGAGAATGATCGAGCGAACGCCTCTGGGAGCGAGATTCGCAGTCCGGAACGTCATCTCCCGCGGTCACGTACTGACGTTCCGATTTTGTCAGAGAACGAGGGGGGACGAGAAGGAAGACCCGATGGAATCACTGTTTCCACTGTGGAGGAAGCTACAACCATATGCATTGTAATATAACGGGTAGAAAGATTTCGCTATTGGAGCTGTGTTTCTCATGAATCGAGTCCGTAGGACATCTCATTATTATCGTTCCCAATCGATGGCACTGAAGGCGTGGAGGGGCATGGGGAGCTTCTTGTTGAAAAAGTTGGGTCCAGTGGTATTCTTAATGAAATACTCTGGTCTAGCCGGTCGGGTGCCAACATTGGTATCACTAACAAAAAGGTCTAGGAAAACGTCCCTGGCATGCAGGTTAAGGCGTTCATCTGGTGTCCTTATTAGAATCAGACAGACTGGTTCCACCCTGGAACCCATGGAGAGCTGAGGACGGACGAACAAAATCACGAAAAGAGCAGCGGAACGCAGCCCCAGAGTTAGAATTCCTCAGCCACGCTTCGAAGAGATCGACGATGAAGAACCTCTCATAGCTGAATAACCCGATGTAGTTTGAGACCAGAACCATCAATCATCGACGAATAAACACTGTACATGCTATAAGAAATAATTTCTATTGTAGTTTCTAATGATATTTCATATTCATTTTCATTGCCGCAGTCCGGAACAACATCTCTATACATACAATATACATCCAGGGGTACCTAACAGAAGCAGAATCATTCCCATGCGCTCGGTTTAACATAACCGACGAGAGGTTCGCCAGAACAGAGGGCGCGTCCGGGGAAACGCCCGTTCGCGAATCGATCCCCCAGATCTCCCTCAGTTGGGCATTTCTCCGCGACGAGAACCTTTCGCCCGTGTTCCTCCAGCGCCCTCAGGCTTTCGAAGCGTCTCACCAGCGAATCCCTCACACCTCGACGAGGGTTGTGGAGGTGGAAAAGCTTCGACTTCTCTAGAATGCGCCCGATATAGCTCTCGAAAACAGGCACCGCAAGACTCCTCGGGCGTTCGGCTTCCACGCACAGCTGGTTTAAGTAGGGTCCTTCAGCAAGATCCCTCCAGAAGTCGTGTGGAAGTCCCGTCCTGAGAGTGACAGTCTCACCAACTCTGAGCTTGAGCTTCTTCAAGCTTGAGCAGGCATTCAAGAAGCCCCGCAAGCCCTCCACCTCGCTGTAGTCCCGCAAATCTAAGCGCACAGTATGTACCTTGGGATGTGCCAAGCTCCGGTACAAGCATTTTGTCGCCCAGACGTTGTCTAGCGTGAGCTCCTCGAGACTCTCGAGAGGCTCCAACACGGGGAACCTGGTCGAAGTGAGCGCCGCACGGCAGCCCGAACATTTTGACGCATACCAATCTGAATCACAACCGCAATCCATGGTATCGCAGCCGGGCCTATGCTGTTCCGCCTTTACGATGAACTTTCTCAATTTGACGAGACCCGACAGCGTGTTCGGAAATAGTTTCGGTGAATCGGGCCGCCGTCGAATCTCGTCCGACAGCCAAGTCGGGAAGAGGAAACACTGTGGAACGGCCAGTGTTTCGAGGCAGGGAGCCAGATTTGCCAGGTCCAACTTCGTTGCGTCCTTGAACTCGCAGTGGCAATTGCTGAAGTCTAGTTCGATCAGCGCTGTCGACAAGCACCGATTCAAGTCGTGATAACGCAGGATGTTCTCTGCACGAGTGGGGTCGACTAGGCGCAGTGAAGTGGGCTTCCCCCATTCGGACTCGAAGAGGGTCGCCCGACCATTTTCTTCGGTGAGCTCGACCTCGAGGTGTCGGCTCAAAGCTTGGGGTTTCCCGTGGGCGTCTGGTTTAGAACGGGCAGGAATCCCGTTGAAGTTCCCGCGTTCGAAGATGAAGCATTTTTTCGCACTGCGCAGCCATGTCTCCACTGCCTCACTCCAGTTTCCACTGAACACGCACTCCAAGAGCTTCATGCGAGCTCGTTCGTTCTTCGAGTGATAACTGGTGCAGATGAATGTGTGGAGAGTTTTCCATCGTTTCGCCTCCAAGACGGGCAGTAAGGCGTCATTCCAGTGTGGGAAGTTGGCTTCGCCGACGATGTTGATGTGGCACTCCTCGAGCGAATCACTGACATTCATGAGATCGATCAGGAGCGCCATCGGCGGATGATAGGGCCTGATTTCCACGTAGAGCTTCCGAACATTTCGGAATAGTGCACGTTGACTCTCACTTAGAACGATGTCCTCGGAAGCCGTCAAAGTGAGCTTCAAAGTTGTCAGCTCCTTGAGCGGCTCGAGAACCTCGAGGATTCTCGAGTACTGCAGGGTCGAATTCACCAAGTTCACCTCCGTCGCGTTGGGGCACTGGTTGGTGACTTCCTGGATGAGGTCACCAGACGACCAGCAGTTCTGGAGGTCGAGCGAGCACACCCTGCCTCCGTTCATGACGAGCGAGTCCAGTTCTGCGTCTGAGATGGTCTCCGCCTTGACCGAAAGCTTCCGAACACCATTCGATGCTTCAAGAAGGCGTGGATGCAGCCTTTGGAAAGTCGCCAAGCTCACGATATCCAGCTCTCGGGCGATGAGATACAGGACGTCTTCGGGGAGATCGATGAGATTCATCTTGGACGGGTAACGAAGCCGTTTCGAAGAAACAAAGAACCAGTGACGCGATCCACACACTGTGAAACCTCACAGAAAGTAGCCTGAGACTCGATTCAGACCGCTTAATAAACTAGACTCAAAGCCCTCTCAAGGAACCCCTCACCGGACTCGAGCTCTCGCCAGCGGTGGCGCCCCTGGTCGTCTGATGGGCAGCCATTGAGGTTTCTACATAGCTCATGACCCCGACTAAAATTCAGCTCGAACTACAATTACTCAGCTCGTTGGCTTGGAGGATACCAATGAACGTCTGTCCGTGGATCACAATCCCAACAGCTCCCGCACTTTCTTCCCGTAATGAGCCGGTTTGAGCGCAAGCATATACTCATCCTCATCGACAGTTTTTATTGCGGGAATGTTCCGTTTCTTGCGAAAAATTTGACAAAAGGCTGTCTTGAAAAAGCAGAAACACTGGGAATACCTCGGGAACTGCGAATCCTCCGAAGCCATGGCCGATGCATCGCATTCCGTGAGGTTCCCTGACGCTGTGTACCAAAATCCACGAATAATCGTGAATGGACTGGCACGATGAAATGCCGCACTCGTCCCATTTAACCCCTGGCGAAAGGCTAGGAGGCTCCCCGGAGAAATCTGGGATGCCAGAATCCGCTCAACGAACCATTGAGCTGAGAATCGCGAAACGAGGCTTCACCACATTTCAAAATTCACAGAAAACCTGCGGAAGCATTCCACCGCAACCCCAAATGTTTCTGAATGCTCACGAGTAGGGGTCGCAGACTCGGAATCGTGATTTTGGCGACCCCCACTCACATGTTCCGAGTTCACAGAATGCGAGTCGGGAATACGTATAACCGCCGATCAAGATGATCAGGGCCCGCACAGTGCAGGTGCATAAAACCGCCGCCTGTTTCGCATGAAATGGTGACTGGCGCAGCAGTCACCGTAGAATAACAGTTCCCAACGGCTGGCATATCAGCCCGGGCGGGTATGCTTTATGTTATCAATTACGCGGGGAATGCTGCCGCTTCTCGACGTACCGATCCGGCTACAGGATTAGAATCTTCTGCTAGACTTTCAAGAGATTCCTTGGAACTTCTTCGTCCATCTCCAGCTCCTTAGCCTTTTATACATAGTGAGGATGGCTGGGCACCGGACTAGCTCTCATATTCAACGGAACATATGTGAGCCACGAAAAAAACTCCAAAGATTTGTACCAGAGAAAATCATAATCCGTTCATAGGAAGGCTGCGCTCTCCAAGCCCCTCATTGTCCCCGTCCATTCTTTTGAAACATTCCACAAAATGCAAGGGGTGGGCATCCCATGACCTCGAAGAGAGGCCAAGGAGTCTAGCTGGCGTCATACCGGGGCGGTGCACCGTGCACCTTATCGTCAGGATTCGCATACCGGGAATAGTATGGAGGGAGTCCCAGTTGGGGTGAATGGCGAGGCGAGAGGAGGGGAGGGGGTCGGTGGCCCATGTCCTTGCTTGTGAGCAGCCTCACAACATGCCGTGTGTGCGTTCCTGACTATGATGTAACATTGCACGGAACCTATGTCGGACCTTGAAAGTTCTCTTCTCCGGCGGGTTTTCAATATCATCGAGGATCGTCGAGCTAGGCGGATAAAAGTATTCCGATGCTCTCTTCGACTCGTTTTCACTCCGAATCCCTTCAAGCGTTTGATATCATTTCTGAATCACAGGATGTCCAAGATCGTCTCACAATTTGGACAGGCTCATGTGTTTGGAACCAGCACAGCCGCTCACGCTCCGCTGTGAATATGAGGCAAGCATGAAGTACCGTGCGACAGGATTTTTCCGTTACCTCCGGACTTTTTCCATTCCGTTAGGTCGAATACCGCTCTCCGTGGACAGTGCGTGTAAAAACCGGATACACTGCTTCTACTGCCGAATGCAGTTCGCGAAGACGCAAGAGATTCGGCGGTCTCACATCCATGAACACGCGCAGTGGCGGATCCAGGAGTGACTCATTGGTGGTTATAACTGGGAAAATTAGTTTCCGACTCGAAAAATGAGGAGGCGTACACTGTTATCGAACTTTGGGGGGCTCCTTGGCCGTGATAGAATCGATAAAGGAGAGTCTCTAGTGAAGGGGCCACTCTGTATGTCGCTTGAAAAAAAATCTAGGGGGGGGCGGACAGACTAGAAATTCCTTTCGAAGGCACTCAAGTCGATGGGAAGGAGGTACTAGAATCGAATTGACTAGATATTGCTGCTCGTAACTATCTAAAGTATTCGATCGACTCGTTCTCCCTGGGCGTTGAGCGACCTGCTTGATGCCGAAAACTTTCCTGCCTGACTATGACTTCGTCTCGGTTGAACGAGCGCATTGATTGCCGCTTACGAGCTACCTATCTGCCGTATCAATTCACGAAGGCCTAGCAAGAGAATCGCGAGACGAGGCTTCACCACATTTCTGAATTCACAGAAAACCTGCGGAAGCATTCCACCGCAACCCAAAATGTTTCTGAATGCTCACGAGTAGGGGTCGCAGACTCGGAATCGTGAATCTTTGCGACCCCCACTCACATGTTCCGAGTTCAAAGAATGCGAGTCGGGAATACGTACAACCGCCGATCAAGATGATCAGGGCCCGCACAGTGCAGGTGCATAAAAACCGCCGCCTGTTTCGCATGAAATGGTGACTGGCGCAGCAGCCACCGTAGAATAACAGTTCCCAACGGCTGTCATATCAGCCGGGCGGGCATGCTTTATGTTATCAATTACGCGGGGAATGCTGCCGCTTCTCGACGTACCGATCCGGCTACAGGATTAGAATCTTCTGCTAGACTTTCAAGAGATTCCTTGGAACTTCTTCGTCTATCTCCAGCTCCTTAGCTTTTTATATATAGAAGGATGGCTGGGCACCGGACTAGCTCTCATATTCAACGGAACATATGTGAGCCACGAAAAAAACTCCAAAGATTTGTACCAAAGAAAATCATAATCCGTTCATAAGAAGGCTGCGCTCTCCAAGCCCCTCATTGTCAAAAATCCACGACGGAATAAGTCGTGGTTGAGCTAAGCCCTACGTACTGACACTCGGCGAAGAATGGCATTGAGCCTAACAGCCACGAGAGACGTCCAAGCTTGGACTTCGTTGCTCATCAGACATCGAGGCAAGACTGATTGATACTCTCATCTGACGTTCGAGCTCCGAAATCCTCACGAATCATTGTTCATGCGCCAGTCCCCAATGAAGGCAAAACGGGCGGTGATTCGATGCGTCTGACATGACCGTGTGTACTTTACTCATCATCGGCGGCAGTTTCGAATACCCCGACAGGTGAGATCGACCCGGAATCCCCTTCCTAGATTTCTGAGAATATGGTGTTATGCCCGTTGGTGAAAGGCACAGAATTGGAAGATAGGGAGAATGATGACACTAGTTGGAACTCGTCAAGTACGAGCCGTAGACTGCGGTTTATTTGCTTGGCATAGGCTATGTAGTAGGGCGTTGGCTGGAGAGAGCCTCATGTTGGGTCTCTCCGAATGGTGTCATTGGCTGTCGGTTAGTCTGACGTCATCTCCGGTCTGTGGGACGGTTGGATTCCATAGACTTTGGTTAGCGTCCCAACAATGGTCAGATCGGTCCCAAAAGACCTTAACTGTGCCAAAAAGTCTCCCGTCCATTCTTTTGAAACATCCCACAATATGCAAGGGGAGGGCATCCCATGACGTCGAAGAGAGGCCAAGGAGTCTAGCTGGCGTCATACCGGGCGGTGCACCGTGCCTCTATCGTCAGGATTCGCATACCGGGAATAGTATGGAGGGAGTCCCAGTTGGGGTGAATGGCGAGGCGAGAGGAGGGGAGGGGGTCGGTGGCCCATGTCCTTGCTTGTGAGCAGCATCACAACATGCCGTGTGTGCGTTCCTGACTATGATGTAACATTGCACGGAACCTATGTCGGACCTTGAAAGTTCTCTTCTCCGGCGGGTTTTCAATATCATCGAGGATCGTCGAGCTAGGTGGATAAAAGTATTTCGATGCTCTCTTCGACTCGTTTTCACTCCGAATCCCTTCAAGCGTTCGGTATCATTTCTTAATCACAGGATGTCCAAGACCGTCTCACAGTTTGGACAGGCTCATGTGTATGGAACCAGCAAACCAGTGAATTGAGGCAAGCATGAAGTACCGTGCGACGGGATTTTTCCGATACCTCCGGGCTTTTTCCATTCCGTTAGGTCGAATACCGATTCTGATTGACTCAGTGAACTGTCTGGTTGCGGTGTAGGAACAACAATCATTCTGGGGGCAATCACCAGGACAGGAAGATTGCTGTGTTTCTCCCAAAGACTCTGGGAGATTCATGGTTCATTGTTTATTGGATCTGATTTTGTATTTATTGATCAACTTTCAATTCAGGCGCGAGCATGCTCAGCGGATCCTTTCTTGTTGCGTTCCCATCCTTCGAGAAGTCGCTAAGTCTTGTTCACCAATGAATGATTCAGCTCGCTGCTTAGGCCGAGGCGAGCTGTGGGGGTTCGTTGGTGTAAACGAATTCATTGCATCCGAAGATCACTTGTGCGATCGTTCGGGGTGAACTCCACATCGGTCGCAGAATGTGTCTGGGGCAGCTTGGAAGATGGGATTATGACATTTTGTTGAGAGGGTTCCAGCTCTCGCTAGGGCCAGCAGGGAGGATCCTCTACTATTGATATATGTGGGTCATTGTGGTCCTTGTCTCTTGGTGGGCTCGGTACAGCTCGAGAGTGGACCTCATTTCCATCCCGTCTTCCCAGGCCTTATCCTGTACGGTCTTAACTTTTTCGGATAGCTTCGGGTAGTAGACTCCAAGGAGTACTCGGTTTTCGTGGTCGTGTCGATCGTCAGTGCGTCGCAATCGAATTCGGTTTTGAGAACTCCCATTCTTTCGTAGGTAGACCATCGTTTTGTTTTTTTGTAGCTCAACTGCATCAAGTAGCATTTCGGGCCATCTCGAGTCCGGCATTGAGCAGATCCTCGCGAAATACCTGAGCCTTCTTTTGGCTTCCTTGCTTCGAAGGAGCTTCAGCTCAGCTCCGATGAAAGGTATTCGTTTGCTACCTTCCATCCTGGTGTACCCAGTGTCCATCGCGCTGCCTCGCGCTGGGCTTTCTCCAGTTCGTTCACTGTGTTAGTTGCCATCACGGTAACAGCGTTGCGTATGTGATTTTCGGGACAGCGACGCCTTTCAGAATGTTTTGGACATTTCGAACTTGTTGAATCCCCATAGTGTCTGGGCGTGCATCTGGCGAAGGATTTTCTTCGCATCCGTCTTCCATTTCTCTTCTCGCTTGGAGAGGTAGTGGAGTCGTCACTCAGGGGATCTCTGGATATGTGAACTCTCGGCTGACAGGCAGGGCTTTGCCTTGTATCTGGAGGCCGTCGCAGTAGCCAACCGAGTGGTTTGAGAACACAACCACTGCACTTTTTAAGGGGTTGAAAGTCAATCTTCTAACCCTTCCGAATGCCGAGGTGATGATAAGAAGCAGTCGTGGATCCTTGCGTTTGTGTGCGAGTAGCACTATGTCACCGCAAAGAACAACCCGGGTAGCACGAAGTGTTTTGGTTCCCTAGTGTTCCAAAAGTTTCCTCTCGCCTGATTCGAAATCCGCGCTTACTTTCAATCCGTCGTTTCTCAAGCTTGTTATGTATAGTATGAACAGGATGCTGCTCAAGGGGCAGCCTTGTTTCACACCTCTGTGAAAGCATAGCCAGTCTGAGCTGACCTCGCCGTGAACAATTTTGACTTTGTTGTTCTCGTATATGCGTGTCAGTAGGTCGACCCAGCTGGGTTCCATTCCGAGTCTGCGTAGAATCTTCCACAGTTCTTCGCGGTCAATTTGTCGAAGGCTCGGGAGCAGTCCAGGAAGCAGGCTATCATTCCTTGCTTGTTTTCTCTGGCGATCTCTATGGCGGAATTAAGTATGAAGATGTTATCGTCTCCACGCCTACCTGATCTAAAGCCGTTCTGCTTCGCCCCCAGAATCTGTTAATCTCGATCCACTCTTGGATTTTGAGGTGAAGATCTTGGTGAATAGTCTTTACAGGACTGGGGTGATGGTGATCGGTCGAAATGTGTTCAGGTGTCCCTTTTAGAGTTTCCTTTTTCTATGAGGGACGCTCTTCTCTGTTTCCAGTCCTCTGGTATGTATTCGGCTCCGGAAAACATTCTGTTTGATAGTTCGGTGATTTGCTTTACACCTTCACTCTGCAGATTTTTCAAGAGTTTCGGTGGGGTACCATCGAGGCCACAGCCTGAGCGGTCTTGGATGGTAATCATCGCTCTCTTGACCTCTTCTGGGCCTGTAACGATTCCTGTGGGATCTCTGCTTACTCGCCACAGGTCTTCCTGATCGTTGGTCTTGCTTGCTTCCAGCAATTCCTACGCCAGTTAGGTGATCTGTCAAGTCGTCGTTTGGAATCAGGAGACCATTTCGGTCTTTGATCCTGGTGCCAGACGGGCGTCCAGTGTCCTTACTTCGACTCAGGAACTGCCACAGCCTTTTAGCTCTGTTGTTTCTGGGTGCTTTGAGGATATCCGGGCATATTGGTGGTCACGTTGCCTCACTTCTCTCTGCACTTCCTCGCGAACTGCTGTTGTGCTGCGCGGTATCGGCTTTCTGCCTGTACAACGTCACATTCACTGAGTGTTCGGAGGGCGCATGCGTGTTTGCCCTCTCTTCTCTTGAACGCACATGTGGTGTGTTCGTTGTCGGGTCTCCAACGCCGCTATGTTTGTCGGTCTCACGGTGCTCTGTGGTACCATTTCTCGCGACAGAGTTCAGCTGGCGTTTCCTCTGTCTCCAGAATCGGCCGCACTCTCCAGTATCCAATTAGCTCGTCTAGAGTCTTAAATCGGATAAGTGTGCGGTGGACGCATCGGTGGATACGTCGTGATTTTTGATTGCTCCTAGGATCTTTTCCTTGAAGTCTTCATATCCCAGTGGAAGGCCACCTGGGTGCGCCTCAAGTTGATTCTCAAACTATTTGCGCAGCGAGAAGCGGACGCATCGAGTGAATCCGTTCTTGTGGTACATGACTCTGCTGGGCTGCGCATTTCATTCTCAGAAGATTATGATCGCTCAGTGCTATGATCCTGTCTTCGTCGATGGTCATGGAGTCTATGTGGACTCAGCGCTGCCCGTTCACAAGAAAGTAGTCTATCGCTGACTCCCTCGAGTGAATTTGCCTTCGCATCGCTCAGTCATGTTTAGTATAGTGAGTCCGTTCTCAATGGAAAACTCCTCGAGGATCTGTCCTCTTTTGTTGATTTTCCATCGAGGCTGGGGATATGCGCATTGGCGTCACCACTATGATAATCTTATCTAGCGGCGAGCACTTTTGCTTGATGAGTGTGCTCATGGATCTGGTGAGGGTTTGTTTTCCTTACTGTTCCATGTTTCTATATGTAGAAGGATATGCATATCCATCGTTGTCTGCCAATCCACGTTGCTTGGGCAATGAAGTCATTGCCTTTGTGGTTCCAGTCTTCGACACAGTTTCCCCGTATAGGATAGCTACGCCACCATTCGAGTTCTCCCAGTCGGGCCTCGCCGGTGCTGGATATTATGTTGTATTCCTCAATGGGTGGTGCTTTCTCGTCATTCATAATAAGACGCGTTTCACATGACATCATTATGTCCACGTTCATGTCGATGAGCACATTTTTCAAGCGCAGCCCATTTGGCCATGCTAGATTTAAACCATTGATATTTAGAGAAGCGAAACATAGTTTATTAACAACAGTCTCGCAAGGTGCTCCTTTGCTCGGAGTCCACGCTTGCGGCATCGCCTCAGGGCTGGATTGGCTGGTTGCTCTTGTTAGGACCTCGGCGGGGCACTTCCAGGTCCTTCAGGAGGGTGACGCCTTTTTCGTCGGTCTGGTAGGACTGGTGGCGTTTTTTGCCGGAGTATCCACTGGGTCCAGGTTTGCTGTGGTCCTTCGGGGCTTGCTCCTGTGACCGCCCTTGATGCTGTTGTCTCTGCCCCGGGCTTTGGGTGCAGATCTGTCTTTTGTCCGCCTCCAGGCTTTTTCTGCGGAGTACGAACTTTCTTAGACGTATCATTTGACGGCGCCGCTGCCGCGGCGGCGCTGCGCCATTTTGTTTGGGCCTCTTCGACCATCTAAATTCAATTCAAAACCACTTTATTTAAAAAGGGGCAGGTAAAGGTAAAATCGAAAATACAACGAATGACTCTAATAGTCTATAGGAGAATATCACGGGTATTGTTTCTTTGAGATCTTTGTGCAAATTCGCCAGGAAATGAGTTCTGGACAGCATCAGTCCGGGCAATTGACTTTGTTCTGATCGTCCCCTTGCTTCGGAGATCATTTTTAGCAACGTCGAAGTAGCGCTCAGCGTCATTAACAGAACAATGCGCCTGAGGACGCGTGGGTCCTGGTCAGATAGGACGTCCATCAATGGTCTTAGGGAGAAATCGTCGTTCGCATCGAACATCTACGACGCAGTCTCTCACGAAATAGCTTTGCACAGACTCAATCATTTTCAATGCTTTGCCAGTATGGCAGCCCACACTGCACAACAATATAAAAACTTCGAAACACGAGCGAGTTGTAAAGTCTTAGATAGAACTCCGGACGCTTGACAATAAAACAGCGGAATATGTTGTTAACAATGAATCGGGCTGAGGTGACGATGCCGGAGATGTGTGCGTCGAAGTTCAGGTCATGCGAAATAACTCCAAGATCGCGAATGGTTGGTACGGTTGGGAGAGTTTGACCACAAACGGAGTACACGGGAGCGATGGAGGTTGAGTTTTCCTAAACCAGCACTGCGCACTTAGAAGCGGACAGCACCATTTTATTGTCAGGCACCACCGAGCAACACCGTCGATGGCCGCTTGTAAGGTGATTCGATCCACTGGATCACGCGCAGGTCCGAATAACTTCAGATCGTCTGCAAACAGAAGGTCGCTGATGAACATTGGTATCACTCACAAAAAGGTCTAGGATAACGTCCTGGCATGCAGGTTAAGGCGTTCATCTGGTGTCCTTATTAGAATCAGACAGACTGGTTTCACCCTGGAATCCATGGAGAACTGAGGACGGACGAACAAAATCACGAAAAAACAGCGGAACGCAGAATTAGAATTCCTCAGCCACGGTTCGAAGAGATCGACGATGAAGAACCTCTCATAGCTGAATAACCCGATGTAGTTTGAGACAGAACCATCAATCATCGACGAATAAACACTGTACATGCTATAAGAAATAATTTTTATTGTAGTTTCTAATGAATTTCATATTCATTCTTCATTGCCGCAGTTCGGAACAACATCTATACATACAATATACATCCAGGGGTACCTAACAGAAGCAGAATCATTCCCATGCGCTCGGTTAACATAGCCGACGAGAGGTTCGCCAGAACAGAGGGCGCGTCCGGGGAAACGCCCGTTCGCGAATCGATCCCCCAGATCTCCCTCGTTGCGCATTTCTCGCGACGAGAACCTTTCGCCCGTGTTCCTCCAGCGCCCTCAGGCTTTCGAAGCGTCTCACCAGCGAATCCCTCACACCTCGACGAGGGTTGTGGAGGTGGAAAAGCTTCGACTTCTCTAGAATGCGCCCGATATAGCTCTCGAAAACAGGCACCGCAAGACTCCTCGGGCGTTCGGCTTCCACGCACAGCTGGTTTAAGTAGGGTCCTTCAGCAAGATCCCCCAGAAGTCGTGTGTGTGGAAGTCCCGTCCTGAGAGTGACAGTCTCACCAACTCTGAGCTTGAGCTTCTTCAAGCTCGAGCAGGCATTCAAGAAGCCCCGCAAGCCCTCCACCTCGCTGTAGTCCCGCAAACCTAAGCGCACAGTATGTACCTTAGGATGTGCCAAGCTCCGGTACAAGCATTTTGTCGCCCAGACGTTGTCTAGCGTGAGCTCCTCCAGACTCTCTTCTCGACACATGGCGATTTCAAGCCATGGCTCGACTCCGTCATTGTCGCCTTACGAGGGGTCGCTGGGAACTGATACTTGCTGTGGTTGCTCCGCACGGGGTCCGGCTAATTCGAAGGAATTCCCAGCGGAATCCGTCAACATGAGCAGCAATAATCTAGGGATCTCCTAGAGTCTTTGGGAGAAACACAGCAATCTTCCTGTCCTGGTGATTGCCCCCAGAATGATTGTCGTTTCTACACCGCTACCAGACAGTTCACTGAGTCAATCAGAATCGGTATTCGACCTAACGGAATTGAAAAAGTCCGGAGGTAACGGAAAAATCCTGTCGCACGGTACTTCATGCTTGCCTCATATTCACAGCGGAGCGTGAGCGGCTTGGCTGGTTCCATACGCTTGAGCCTGTCCAAACTGTCCAAAAAGAGATAAAAGCTATTTTTTTGAAGTTTTCAGCGGTTAAACAGTACCTCTCACCGGTGAAAACACTTGTGTGTTGTGTGTTGAAGTGATTTGGCCCGAAAAATCGACAACACAACGGTATGGAAGGAGATATGAGCGAAAGTAGATTCGAAGCTGCCTGCGCTGCGTGCGCTCCACGTGCGGAGGTCCTCGCGGCCGAAGCCGGGCAGTGCTGCGCTCTCGGCAGTCTAGAATCGAAACTGCTCAGTCTCGATTCGCGCCACACATTGTCTTTTCGAAGCGCAAACGAAAATTCGTAAGAGGCCGCTCAACTGGCGAGTAAGCTGGACGAAGCACTGTCAACAGCCGAACAGCTCAAGTTGAGGGTTCAAGCCCTCGAAGAACAAGTCAAAGCCCAACAGACGGAGCTCGAGGCCAGCAAAAAGAGACTTTCTGGGCTTCCTGTTGATGCTGCAGCCCAAGGGGTGACAACAGCAATCACAGAAATGGGTTCTAGTGGCTCCAATTGGCCACCGGAATGACTGGTCTCGGCGAATCCGAATCATGCGTTGTTAGAGAATCCGGACTGATCTCACCAAGAGACTGCCATCAGCGAATCGTGCGTTCGACTCGGAGTGCCGTGGAATCGCAGTCCGTCACCCGGATCAACTCTAACGTCTGTGGGTTTGATTCGCGAACCTCGATCCTTCCCTCAGTTAACGGCAGGCTCGTCTCTCATCTGAGTGTGTATGCATTCAGGTTGACAAACCCTGCCTGAAGCTGAGATACGCTCCCGACACTGAACTCGACCTCTACGGAGATCTTGCAGGAGATCGCGTATTTTGCGAGCTCAGACTCGAGCAAAATCTGGTTGTTGCTGACGTGGTCAGCAATACAGAACAATTCCTTAGCGGATTCCCGAACCACACATTCCATATGATGGTTCACGTCGGAGCCCAGGACGTACCCAACTGTATGGTAAGCAGCGTACCTGTCAGCTACGACGATATTGCTGACTCCATCATCCGCCCAGTAGCGGAGTTGAAGGCGAAACACGCCAGAATACACTCGGTAACGTGGTGCACGATGATGGAGACACCTGATGCTTTCACATCAGACAAATCAATGAAAAAATCACCTGCTCTGATTGTGTCAGGGGAAGGAGATTGGTAGAGATTCTCGATCTTCGAAATATCTCGGCCAATCCCACATGCATCCAACAAAACGGAGCGCCCCCTTCTACACAGATTCAGGCCAAAAAATGCGTTCGTCCGTTCGATGCTAAACAGCCTGTCTCCGTCCGAGCGACGAAAAGAGTATTTTCTCGTGGTTTATCGCTGAGTTGTGGCTGAGACAGAGTGTTCAAATGGGAGCCTTCACGGAAGAACAAGTGAGTCAACTTGAAAAACTGCCGGACAAACATCTTGAAAGGAACTTCAAAAAGTTCCTGGAGAACGTGGATCAGAAGTTAGGCCTCGTTACCGAAGAGGTCACAGCGCTGAAATCTCAAACTCAGAAGCTGAAGTCGAGAAACTGCGTCCTCGAGAGTGCCATGCTCAGGAATCAAGCCGAGATTCAGGGTATACCGGTTGAGTCCTCTCAAACGCCCAAGGACATCGTACTGAAACTGGCACGTGGTGCCAAACTTGAACTCACAGAGAATCATATCTATAAAGCCTCAAGAACTGGCCAACCAAAAACCATGAAGGGAATCCAATGTCAGACAATAACGGTGGAATTTATACGTCCCGACGTGTGCGACAAGTTTCTAGACAGCATTAATCAACTCAGGAAGCCGACAAGTGAGCCCCTCTCGACCAAGCTGATCGGCACGAAAACCAGGCATGCGCCAATTTTCGTGTTCAGGAAGACATCAAGCGAAATCAAGCGTCTACGATGGCTGGCACTACAAAAAACTACCGCACTGAAGTACGAATTCTGCTGGATAAGCAAATCAGGCAAACTGTGTGTGAAGAAAAAATCGGACAGCCCCGTTGTCGCAATCTCTTGTGAAGAGGATATTGATCAACTGAAATGAGCCACACTCGACTCGCTGCTCTCCTCGTTCGGACGGAACTAGCTGCTCTAAGTGATCGCAGGAATTGCCATCGCTCCGGGGGGGGGGGGGGGCTCTATACACTGGAGCTGCCGTAGAAAATCTCAATATACAACTCATAAACATCCGCAGCGCTCATTGTAATCTCGACCTTTTCACGAGCTCACTACTTAAGCATGACACGGATGTAATAATACTTACTGAAACATGGCTCTACACGCATACCGAAGGTCTCATGTATATTCCTGGTTACAGATCAGTTTTCACGTCGAATGATAGGTATCGGTCGGGAGGTGTGGCCCTGTACGCCAGGGAGCAACTTCCGCTACACAAAGTACAGATAGAGGTCCATGACTGTGATGCACTCGTGGCAGAACTAATGGTTGATAAGATCAGTGTCTGCTTCGTCTGTCTATACCGATCACCCTCTGAAAAGGTCTCTGATGTGCAAGCTTTCATACACGAGGACATAGGGAGGATCATGACCAAACTGGACTCTCGGGCAGAGTGTATCCTCCTGGGTGACCTCAACATATGTCTGCTCTCGCAGTCGAGCACGACTCTTGACTATCTCCAGGAGATCAGCTCCCATGGCTTTCAAAACTTGAATGAGTCTGTGCCAACGAGAGTCGCCAGTGAATCTACCTCATTGATTGATTGGCCATGTGTTTGAGAGGTTGAGGAGATGCTCCATACATCAATTCCACATCACTGACTCCTTGGGTGTCTCGGATCACAATCTCATATCTTCCACACTCGCACACCCGAAGACTCCAGCAGAAATGTTAGAAAAATCGACTATGATCTTCTGACAGGGCAAATTGAAAACATAGACTGGTCTCTCTGCTTCGAGGCTCCAGATGCTGAAACGAAGGCTCTACGATTTCACAAACTCTGCTCCGACTCGATTGATGCATGCTCAACTGTATCTGCAGCATCGAGTCGGTTCCGTCCTCTCAAGGAGTGGATGACTCCGGGACTCGTCAGATCAATCAGAAAAAGGAAGAAGCTCTACAGGAACTACAAGACCCGAGGATCCATCGAATCCAGAATTCTCTATCAGTCCTTCAACCTCCGGCTCAGGCGGCTTCTTGTAAAGGCTGAAAACGATTACTACAGGGAGAGATTCAAGAAAGCTGCGGAAAATCCGTCCACGGCCTTGCGCCTGATCAACTCATACTTCCGCGGGAGTGCTGGATCATCTGGGATAAACCCGGACCTGATGCATTTGGATCTAACCGGCATAAATGAGTACTTCGCTGGACTGGGCGCCAGGACAACTGAGAAATTGCCACATCCTGTCGACCCACACTCCAAGCTCCCTCCTCAGGGGCAAACATCGTTTCATGGTTTTCTGCAGCCAACCATTCCGGAGATCCGTGCCTTACTCGAGGGAACAGACATCACCAAATCTACAGGCATGGACGGTTTAACCGGCAAACTATTCAGCATGTGCCATGAGTCTCTTGCCCCTCCATTGCAGAATCTCTTGTCATCCATCATCGACACCAGCAGCTATCCCAAGATCTTGAAGACGTCTCTTCTTCACCCAATACATAAAGGCGGACCAATCTCGGACATAACTTTCGGCCAATCTCTATCCTTCCCCTTACCAACAAAATATGTGAAAAAGTGCTGTTCGAACAGATGTACCAATTTGTGGAGGAGAATGGAATACTCAACAGCGCACAATTCGGATTTAGGAGAGGCAGAAGCTGCGAGCAGGCGGCTCTCCGGCTGGTCGGCAGTGTAGCGGAGGCAGTTGAGGAGAACAAGTCCTGTGTTGCAATATTCTGTGATATAAGTAAGGCTTTTGACTGCGTGAATCATGCCAGGCTGCTCTGTAAACTAGCGGCGCCGTCAAATGATACGTCTAAGAAAGTTCGTACTCCGCAGAAAAAGCCTAGAGACGGGCAAAAGGACAGATCTGCACCCAAAGCACCGGGGCAGAGACAACAGCATCAAGGGCGGTCACAGGAGCAGGCCCCGAAGGACCACAGCAAACCTGGACCCAGTGGATACTGCGGCAAAAAACGCCACCAGCCCTACCAGACCGACAAAACAAGGCGTCACCCTCCTGAAGGACCTGGAAGTGCCCCGCCGAGGTCCTAACAAGAGCAACCAGCCAATCCAGCCCATGAGGCGATGCCGCAAGCGTGGACTCCGAGCAAAGGAGCACCTTGCGAGACTGTTGTTAATAAACTATGTTTCGCTTCTCTAAATATCAATGGTTCTGTAATCTAGCATGGTCAAGTGGGCTGCGCTTGAAAAAGATGTGCTCATCGACATGAACGTAGACATAATTATGTTATGTGAAACGCGTCTTATTATGAATGACGAGAAAGCACCACCCATTGAGGAATACAACATAACATCCAGCAACCGGCGAGGCCCGACTGGGAGAAACTCGAATGGTGGCGTAGCTATCCTATACAGGGAAAACTGTGTCGAAGACTGGAACCACAAAGGCAATGACTTCATTGCCCAAGCAACGTGGATTGGCAGACAACGATGGATATTCATATCCTTCTACATATATGAAACATGGAACAGTAAGGGAAAACAAAACCCTCACCAGATCCATGAGCACACTCATCAAGCAAAAGTGCTCGCCGCTAGATAAGATTATCATAGGTGGTGACGCCAATGCGCATATCCCCAGCCTCGATGGAAAATCAAACAAAAGAGGACAGATCCTCGAGGAGTTTTCCATTGAGAACGGACTCACTATACTAAACATGACTGAGCGATGCGAAGGGAAATTCACTCGAGGGGAGTCAGCGATAGACTACTTTCTTGTGAACGGAGCAGCGCTGAGTCACATAGACTCCATGACCATCGACGAAGACAGGATCATAGCACTGAGCGATCATAATCTTCTGAGAATAAATGCGCAGCCCAGCAGAGTCATGTATCAAAAATCAAGAAACGGATTCACTCGATGCGTCCGCTTCTCGCTGCGCAAATAGTTGAGAACCAACTTGAGGCGCACCCAGGTGGCCTTCCACTGGGATATGAAGACTTCAAGGAAAAGATCCTAGGAGCAATCAAAAAATCAACACGTATCCACCGATGCGTCCACCGCACACTTATCCGATCTAAGACTCTAGACGAGCTAATTGGATACCGGAGAGAGTGAGGCCGACTCTGGAGACAGAGGAAACGCCAACTGAACTCTGTCGCGAGAAATGGTACCACCGAGCACCGTGAGACCGACGAACATAGCGGCGTTGGAGACCCGTCAACGAACACACCACATGTGCGTTCAAGAGAACAGAGAGGGCAAAAAACGCATGCGCCCTCCGAAACACTCAGTGACTGTGACGTTGTAGAGGCAGAAAGCCGATACCGCGCAGCACAACAGCAAGTTCGCGAGGAAGTGCAGAGAGAAGTGAGGCAACGTGACCACCAAATATGCCTGGATATCCTCAAAGCACCCAGAAACAACAGAGCTAAAAGGCTGAGGCAGTTCCTGAGTCGAAGTAAGGACACTGGACGCCCGTCTGGCACCAGGATCAAAGACCGAAATGGTCTCCTGATTCCAAACGACGACTTGACAGATCACCTAACTGGCGTAGGAATTGCTGGAAGCAAGCAAGACCAACGATCAGAAGACCTGTGGCGAGGAAGCAGAGATCCCACAGGAATCGTTACAGGCCCAGAAGAGGTCAAGAGAGCGATGAGTACCATCCAAGACCGCTCAGGCTGTGGCCTCGATGGTACCCCACCGAAAGTCTTGAAAAATCTGCAGAGTGAAGGTGTAAAGCAAATCACCGAACTATTAAACAGAATGTTTTCCGGAGCCGAATACATACCAGAGAACTGGAAACAGAGAAGAGCGTCCCTCATAGAAAAAGGAAACTCTAAAAAGGGACACCTGAACACATTTCGACCGATCACCATCACCCCAGTCCTGTACAGACTATTCACCAAGATCTTCACCTCAAAGATCCAAGAGTGGATCGAGAATTAACAGATTCTGGGGGAGAAGCAGAACGGCTTTAGATCAGGTGGGCGTGGAGACGATAACATCTTCATACTTAATTCCGCCATAGAGATCGCCAGAGAAAACAAGCAAGGAATGATAGCCTGCTTCCTGGACTGCTCCCGAGCCTTCGACAGAATTGACCGCGAAGAACTGTGGAAGATTCTACGCAGACTCGGAATGGAACCCAGCTGGGTCGACCTACTGACACGCATATACGAGAACAACAAAGTCAAAATTGTTCACGGCGAGGTCAGCTCAGACTGGCTATGCTTTCACAGAGGTGTGAAACAAGGCTGCCCCTTGAGCAGCATCCTGTTCATACTATACATAACAGAGCTTGAGAAACGACGGATTGAAAGTAAGCGCGGATTTCGAATCAGGCGGAGAGGAAACTTTTGGAACACTAGGGAACCAAAACACTTCGTGCTACCCGGGTTGTTCTTTGCGGTAACATAGTGCTACTCGCACACAAACGCAAGGATCCACGACTGCTTCTTATCATCACCTCGGCATTCGGAAGGGTTAGAAGATTGACTTTCAACCCCCTAAAAAGTGCAGTGGTTGTGTTCTCAAACCACTCGGTTGGCTACTGCGACGGCCTCCAGATACAAGGCAAAGCCCTGCCTGTCAGCCGAGAGTTCACATATCTAGGGATCACCCTAAGTGACGACTCTAACTACCTCTCCAAGCGAGATGAGGAATGGAAGACGGTATGAAGAAAGTCCTTCGCCAGATGCACGCCCAGACACTATGGGGATTCAACAAGTTTGAAATGTCCAAAACATTCTGAAAAGGCGTCGCTGTCCCGAAAATCACATACGCAAACGCTGTTACCGTGATGACAACTAACACAGTGAACGAACTGGAGAAAGCCCAGCGCGAGGCAGCGCGATGGACACTGGGTACACCAGGATGGAAGGTAGCAAACGAATACCTTTCATCGGAGCTGAGCTGAAGCTCCTTCGAAGCAAGGGAAGCCAAAAGAAGGCTCAGTTATTTCGCGAGGATCTGCTCAATGCCGGACTCGAGATGGCCCGAAATGCTACTTGATGCAGTTGAGCTACAAAAAAACAAAACGATGGTCTACCTACGAAAGAATGGGAGTTCTCAAAACCGAATTCGATTGCGACGCACTGACGATCGAACACGACCACGAAAACCGAGTACTCCTTGGAGTCTACTACCCGAAGCTATCCGAAAAAATTAAGACCGTACAGGATAAGGCCTGGGAAGACGGGATGGAAATGAGGTCCACTCTCGAGCTGTACCGAGCCCACCAAGAGACAAGGACCACAATGACCCACATATATGACAATAGTAGAGGATCCTCCCTGCTAGCCCTAGCGAGAGCTGGAAACCTCCCAACAAAATGTCATAATACCATCTTCCAAGCTGCCCCAGGCACATTCTGCGACCGGTGTGGAGTTCACCCCGAAACAATCGCACATGTGATCTTCGGATGCAATGAATTCGTTTACACCAACGAACACCCCACAGCTCGCCTCGGCCTAAGCAGCGAGCCGAATCATTCATTGGTGAACAAGACTTAGCGACTTCTCGAAGGATGGGAACGCAACAAGAAAGGATCCGCTGAGCATGCTCGCGCCTGAATTGAAAAGTTGATCAATAAATACAAAAATCAGATCCAATAAACAATGAACCATGAATCTCCCAGAGTCTTTGGGAGAAACACAGCAATCTTCCTGTCCTGGTGATTGCCCCCAGAATGATTGTTGTTTCTACACCGCAACCAGACAGTTCACTGAGTCAATCAGAATCGGTATTCGACCTAACGGAATGGAAAAAAGCCCGGAGGTATCGGAAAAATCCCGTCGCACGGTACTTCATGCTTGCCTCAAATTCACTGGTTTGCTGGTTCCATACACATGAGCCTGTCCAAACTGTGAGACGGTCTTGGACATCCTGTGATTAAGAAATGATATCAAACGCTTGAAGGGATTCGGAGTGAAAACGAGTCGAAGAGAGCATCGAAATACTTTTATCCGCCTAGCTCGACGATCCTCGATGATATTGAAAACCCGCCGGAGAAGAGAACTTTCAAGGTCCGACATAGGTTCCGTGCAATGTTACATCATAGTCAGGAACGCACACACGGCATGTTGTGATGCTGCTCACAAGCAAGGACATGGGCCACCGACCCCCTCCCCTCCTCTCGCCTCGCCATTCACCCCAACTGTGACTCCCTGCACACTATTCCCGGTATGCGAATCCTGACGATAAGGTGCACGGTGCACCGCCCCGGTATGACGCCAGCTAGACTCCTTGTCCTCTCTTCGACGTCATGGGATGCCCTCCCCTTGCATATTGTGGGATGTTTCAAAAGAATGGACGGGGAGACTTTTTGGGCACAGTTAAGGTGCTTTTGGGACCGATCTGACCATTGTTGGGACGCTAACCAAAGTCTATGGAATCCAACCGTCCCACAGACCGGAGATGACGTCAGACTTACCGACAGCCAATGACACCATTCGGAGAGACCCAACATGAGGCTCTCTCCAGCCAACGCCCTACTACATAGCCTATGCCAAGCAAATAAACCGCAGTCTACGGCTCGTACTTGACGAGTTCCAACTAGTGTCATCATTCTCCCTATCTTCCAATTCTGTGCCTTTCACCAACGGGCATAACAACCATATTCTCAGAAATCTAGGAAGGGGATTCCGGGGTCGATCTCACCTGTCGGGGTATTCGAAACTGCCGCCGATGATGAGTAAAGTACACACGGTCATGTCAGACGCATCGAATCACCGCCCGTTTTGCCTTCATTGGGGACTGGCGCATGAACAATGATTCGTGAGGATTTCGGAGGATCGAACGTCAGATGAGAGTATCAATCAGTCTTGCCTCGATGTCTGATGAGCAACGAAGTCCAAGCTTGGACGTCTCTCGTGGCTGTTAGGCTCAATGCCATTCTTCGCCGAGTGTCAGTACGTAGGGCTTAGCTCAACCACGACTTATTCCGTCGTGGATTTGTTGACAATGAGGGGCTTGGAGAGCGCAGCCTTCTTATGAACGGATTATGATTTTCTTTGGTACAAATCTTTGGAGTTTTTTTCGTGGCTCACATATGTTCCGTTGAATATGAGAGCTAGTCCGGTGCCCAGCCATCCTTACTATATATAAAAAGCTAAGGAGCTGGAGATAGACGAAGAAGTTCCAAGGAATCTCTTGAAAGTCTAGCAGAAGATTCTAATCCTGTAGCCGGATCGGTACGTCGAGAAGCGGCAGCATTCCCCGCGTAATTGATAACATAAAGCATGCCCGCCCGGGCTGATATGACAGCCGTTGGGAACTGTTATTCTACGGTGACTGCTGCGCCAGTCACCATTTCATGCGAAACAGGCGGCGGTTTTATGCACCTGCACTGTGCGGGCCCTGATCATCTTGATCGGCGGTTATACGTATTCCCGACTCGCATTCTGTGAACTCGGAACATGTGAGTGGGGGTCGCCAAAATTCACGATTCCGAGTCTGCGACCCCTACTCGTGAGCATTCAGAAACATTTGGGGTTGCGGTGGAATGCTTCCGCAGGTTTTCTGTGAATTTTGAAATGTGGTGAAGCCTCGTTTCGCGATTTTCAGCTCAATGGTTCGTTGAGCGGATTCTGGCATCCCAGATTTCTCCGGGGAGCCTCCTAGCCTTTCGCCAGGGGTTAAATGGGACGAGTGCGGCATTTCATCGTGCCAGTCCATTCACGATTATTCGTGGATTTTGGTACACAGCGTCAGGGAACCTCACGGAATGCGATGCATCGGCCATGGCTTCGGAGGATTCGCAGTTCCCGAGGTATTCCCAGTGTTTCTGCTTTTTCAAGACAGCCTTTTGTCAAATTTTTCGCAAGAAACGGAACATTCCCGCAATAAAAACTGTCGATGAGGATGAGTATATGCTTGCGCTCAAACCGGCTCATTACGGGAAGAAAGTGCGGGAGCTGTTGGGATTGTGATCCACGGACAGACGTTCATTGGTATCCTCCAAGCCAACGAGCTGAGTAATTGTAGTTCGAGCTGAATTTTAGTCGGGGTCATGAGCTATGTAGAAACCTCAATGGCTGCCCATCAGACGACCAGGGGGCGCCACCGCTGGCGAGAGCTCGAGTCCGGTGAGGGGTTCCTTGAGAGGGCTTTGAGTCTGGTTTATTAAGCGGTCTGAATCGAGTCTCAGGCTACTTTCTGTGAGGTTTCACAGTGTGTGGATCGCGTCACTGGTTCTTTGTTTCTTCGAAACGGCTTCGTTACCCGTCCAAGATGAATCTCATCGATCTCCCCGAAGACGTCCTGTATCTCATCGCCCGAGAGCTGGATATCGTGAGCTTGGCGACTTTCCAAAGGCTGCATCCACGCCTTCTTGAAGCATCGAATGGTGTTCGGAAGCTTTCGGTCAAGGCGGAGACCATCTCAGACGCAGAACTGGACTCGCTCGACATGAACGGAGGCAGGGTGTGCTCGCTCGACCTCCAGAACTGCTGGTCGTCTGGTGACCTCATCCAGGAAGTCACCAACCAGTGCCCCAACGCGAACGAGCTGAACTTGGTGAATTCGACGCTGCAGTACTCGAGAATCCTCGAGGTTCTCGAGCCGCTCAAGGAGCTGACAACATTGAAGCTCACTTTGACGGCTTCCGAGGACATCGTTCTAAGTGAGAGTCAACGTGCACTATTCCGAAATGTTCGGAAGCTCTACGTGGAAATCAGGCCCTATCATCCACCGATGGCGCTCCTGATCGATCTCATGAATGTCAGTGATTCGCTCGAGGAGTGCCACATCAACATCGTCGGCGAAGCCAACTTCCCACACTGGAATGACGCCTTACTGCCCGTCTTGGAGGCGAAAAGATGGAAAACTCTCCACACATTCATCTGCACCAGTTATCACTCGAAGAACGAACGAGCTCGCATGAAGCTCTTGGAGTGCGTGTTCAGTGAAAACTGGAGTGAGGCAGTGGAGACATGGCTGCGCAGTGCGAAAAAATGCTTCATCTTCGAACGCGGGAACTTCAACGGAATTCCTGCCCGTTCTGTACCAGACGCCCACGGGAAACCCCAAGCTTTGAGCCGACACCTCGAGGTCGAGCTCACCGAAGAAAATGGTCGGGCGACCCTCTTCGAGTCCGAATGGGGGAAGCCCACTTCACTGCGCCTAGTCGACCCCACTCGTGCAGAGAACATCCTGCGTTATCACGACTTGAATCGGTGCTTGTCGACAGCGCTGATCGAACTAGACTTCAGTAATTGCCACTGCGAGTTCAAGGACGCAACGAAGTTGGACCTGGCAAATCTGGCTCCCTGCCTCGAAACACTGGCCGTTCCACAGTGTTTCCTCTTCCCGACTTGGCTGTCGGACGAGATTCGACGGCGGCCCGATTCACCGAAACTATTTCCGAACACGCTGTCGGGTCTCGTCAAATTGAGAAAGTTCATCGTAAAGGCGGAACAGCATAGGCCCGGCTGCGATACCATGGATTGCAGTTGTGATTCAGATTGGTATGCGTCAAAATGTTCGGGCTGCCGTGCGGCGCTCACTTCGACCAGGTTCCCCGTGTTGGAGCCTCTCGAGAGTCTCGAGAGTCTCGAGGAGCTCACGCTAGACAACGTCTGGGCGACAAAATGCTTGTACCGGAGCTTGGCACATCCCAAGGTACATACTGTGCGCTTAGGTTTGCGGGACTACAGCGAGGTGGAGGGCTTGCGGGGCTTCTTGAATGCCTGCTCAAGCTTGAAGAAGCTCAAGCTCAGAGTTGGTGAGACTGTCACTCTCAGGACGGGACTTCCACACGACTTCTGGAGGGATCTTGCTGAAGGACCCTACTTGGACCAGCTGTGCGTGGAAGCCGAACGGCCGAGGAGTCTTGCGGTGCCTGTTTTCGAGAGCTATATCGAGCGCATTCTAGAGAAGTCGAAGCTTTTCCACCTCCACAACCCTCGTCGAGGTGTGAGGGATTCGCTGGTGAGACGCTTCGAAAGCCTGAGGGCGCTGGAGGAACACGGGCGAAAGGTTCTCGTCGCGGAGAAATGCGCAACTGAGGGAGATCTGGGGGATCGATTCGCGAACGGGCGTTTCCTCGGACGCGCCCTCTGTTCTGGCGAACCTCTCGTCGGCTATGTTAAACCGAGCGCATGGGAATGATTCTGCTTCTGTTAGGTACCCCTGGATGTATATTGTATGTATAGAGATGTTGTTTCGAACTGCGGCAATGAAAAATGAATTTGAAATATCATTAGAAACTACAATAAACATTATTTATTTTAGCATGTACAGTGTTTATTCGTCGATGATTGATGGTTCTGGTCTCGAACTACATCGGGTTATTCAGCTATGAGGGGTTCTTCATCGTCGATCTCTTCGAACCGTGGCTGAGGAATTCTAACTCTGGGGCTGCGTTCCGCTGCTTTTTTCGTGATTTTTTTCGTCCGTCCTCAGTTCTTCATGGATTCCAGGGTGAAACCAGTCTGTCTGATTCTAATAAGGACACCAGATGAACGCCTTAACCTGCATGCCAGGGACGTTTTCCTAGACCTTTTTGTTAGTGATACCAATGTTGGCACCCGACCGGCTAGACCAGAGTATTTCATTAAGAATACCACTGGACCCAACTTTTTCAACAAGAAGCTCCCCATGCCCCTCCACGCCTTCAGTGCCATCGATTGGGAACGATAATAATGAGATGTCCTACGGACTCGATTCATGAGAAACACAGCTCCAATAGCGAAATCTTTCTACCCGTTATATTACAATGCATATGGTTGTAGCTTCCTCCACAGTGGAAACAGTGATTCCATCGGGTCTTCCTTCTCGTCCCCCCTCGTTCTCTGACAAAATCGGAACGTCAGTACGTGACCGCGGGAGATGACGTTCCGGACTGCGAATCTCGCTCCCAGAGGCGTTCGCTCGATCATTCTCCAGTGTCCTTCTCGATGTCTCGTTATTATATGAGGAAGTTAGATTCTCTTCAACTGCTCTTCAGGTGTGAGCATTTCATGCCTTCGTTCAGCCACGCGAATACACCTTGAGCTTGAACGAAGTGTTCACGGCCATATTGCATTGGAACTCGGCGAGCGCGCCCTGGAGTTCAATTTCGACTACCGCAAGACCAACCAAGAATAGTGGAATCATCCAGGGAGGAGGGGGGGGGGGGCGCAGATCGTCCCAATGATCGAAACCACCCGCCAACAACGCCACACGATACGAAATAACCATCGCAACACCCCATGTCCGCCTTCATTTCTTCGACCAAGGGAGCTCAACTAACTTTCCAGCGAATAAATTGGTTTAACTGAGTTCCGAAAACTTGAGTCCAACTGACTTTGTGTTCGCATTCAGAAAAGTCAACGATTCAAGCCATTCTACTGGCGGGCCTGGCAGATGCTCTCAGGTCACTCTTCAGGTTGGCAGAATGAAAGAATCTGTAGCGTTACCGCACTTTCGTGTCCCGCGACGAGAAAAATACGGTCTCAAGAAAGGAAGAGAATAGCCCCAAAGTGCCTCCTGACTGCAACTTCCTGCTCTTCGGACATTTTCGTACCCTCCATTCTTGATCAGCAATTCCTGGGCAGCGAGCCAAGTGCTTGTGAAGCCCTAATTAACTGAGAGTTCGGCTGTTCGGACAGATAGTTCCTGGGCGGCAAGCGAGGCACTTGCTAGGCCTTCGTGAATTGATACGGCATATAGGTAGCTCGTAGGCGGCAATCAAGGCGCTTGTTCAACCGAGACGAAGTCATAGTTGAGCAGGAAAGTTTTCGGCATCAAGCAGGTCGCTCGACGCCCAGGGAGAACGAGTCGATCGAATACTTTAGATAGTTACGAGCAGCAATATCTAGTCAATTCGATTCTGGTCTCTCCTTCCCACCGACTTCAGTGCCTTCGGAAGGAATTTCTAGTCTGTCCGCCCCTCCCTAGATTTTTTTCGAGCGACATACAGAGTGGCCCCTTCAACTAGAGACTCTCCTTCATCGATTCTGTCACGGCTAAGGAGCCCCCCAAAGTTCGATAACAGTGTACGCTCCCTCATCTTTCGAGTCGGAAACTAATTTTCGCGGTTATGACCACCGAGTGCAAGGGGGAAAGTCATAGGTTCCATCGAAAATCTACGACCGCTCCCCCCTCGAGTCACTCCTGGATCCGCCACGGCGCGTGTTCATGGGTGTAAGACTGCATTCGGCAGTAGGAGCAGTGTACCCGTTTTTTACACGCACCGTCCACGGCTGACTGTTCCATTACGCGCAAAGCGTAATTTGAATGGCCAGGTCTCTGAACATCGGTTTGGCTGGGGAGCGTAACGGTCCGGGGAAGGTACCAAAGCACGTTTTGGGCTCCTGTGCTCTGCCGCTCGTTGTGTAATCCCCTCGGTCGCTAAATTCACCCTTGTCACCATGGGAATTCGTGCTACCATGCGAACTAGCAACACGCTGGTGTGATCGACCTCATACTCTTGCCGGCTAAATCGAGAAGGTACACGCCGATCTTGTTGATACTTTCTGTATATGTGGGAGGATATTGGACCTAGATTTCGAGGCAGTTTCCAGATTGGCCACTGGTTGGGAAGCCTCACTGAGATACACACTGATAGAAGCAATCTGCTGATCCTGGATGTGATCACATCGAAGCGTGGCCCCCAATGAGAGCTTCCCGGAAATTCTATATCAGCGCTGTAGCACCAGCTGTTCTCGACCTATGGCGATTTCAAGCCATGGCTCGATTCCGTCATTGCCGCCTAACGAGGGGTCGCTGGGAACTGATACTTGCCGTGGTTGCTCCGCACGGAGTCCGGCTAAGTCGAAGGAATCCCCAGCGGAATCCGTCAACATGAGCAGCAATAATCTAGGAATCTCCTAGAGTCTTTGGGAGAAACACAGCAATCTTCCTGTCCTGGTGATTGCCCCCAGAATGATTGTTGTTTCTACACCGCTACCAGACAGTTCACTGAGTCAATCAGAATCGGTATTCGACCTAACAGAATGGAAAAAGTCCGGAGGTAACGGAAAAATCCTGTCGCACGGTACTTCATGCTTGCCTCATATTCACAGCGGAGCGTGAGCGGCTGTGCTGGTTCCATACGCTTGAGCCTGTCCAAACTGTCCAAAAGGTGCCACTGGTACCACAGCGAGAAGTCGCTCCAAAAATCGAGTGCGAGATAAAAGGGTGCTTTTTCGTTTGGCGCCCGGCGAGTTCAGCAGCCGAAAATGGCCAGTTATTCCAAGTTTTCACAGGCCACCCTAGCCGAGAAGTGGAGAGGATATGTGGAGAGGGGATGCCCGGAATCAGAACACAGGGACGGCGGGCTCGATCGCCAGCGAAAACGAGCTTCCGAGAATGGTCTGCGACGACCGCGGAGCTGCATGAGCCGCGAGCAATCCTTTGTCCATTCTGATTGCAACTGCACGGCCAGGCACTGTACCCAGGCCAACTCGCAAGAGTACGCCGATAACTCGCGAAGAGGGCCTTCGCGTAGGCTTATTAGGCGTTGCGACGGCGTCAGTGCGAGCTCAGGTGGAGAAAAATTATCGGGGACTTACTGGTTTCTGGGAGATGGCTTTCAACGACGGCGAGAATACTGATACTGCCAAGAGGTCGGCAAGGGAGGTCTCCTCGCGGCTGAGGCGAATTCGGGCGGCCTCGCTTGCCGTGCGCAATCTTGAACGAGTCGAACTCGCCGGATGCGCAAGCTGATGCTAAACCCTACAGGCTCCAACCTGGAAATGACGAGACTGAAGGTTGATCCGTACCGGCCGCAGCCGTCCCAGGTGACCGTAGAATTTGCACTTAATTGAGAGCGCTGGCTCTCTCGTTCCGTTCACTCGAACGGCGAGTATGATACTGGACGTGCAACGTTCCACCCTGCGGCGCTGCAACGCAGCTATCCGCCGTGCACCCTGGGAGCGGCTTGACCATTTTATTTGGCATCCACATATCGATTAGCCGTACTGCCAACGGGCCCTTTACCTAGATACAAAGATGCAGGTAGCGCCCTGGCGCTACACTCTAGGAATTCTAGGCAAAATGGAGCGATCTTGTGTTTCCACCAGGTGCGCTTGTGGCGCCCCGCTGTGGCCTACGGCCGAACTACAAAAATCGCTTCCACGAACGAGTCGAGACTCTGGGGTCCGACCATCTTTCGTGACACTCCCGCCGAACCGGGTTCCGGTTCGGTCCGATATTGCTTCGGCGAGACTGGAGCAACTCGTCTCCAGCAACCGGAGAGTTCCGCGCTACATGATACATTGAGCATACTTGATCTGCACATTTGAAACTCCGAAGAGAGCCTGCCATGCCATTTGACACCGTAATGCCGATATCTTCTTATGCAAAGCCAAGGAACTTGATTGGATGATTATGGACGAATCACACTCCGGGCCGCACTGGCGGTGACTTTTACTCCACCCCCAATGTGTTCTCGACAATAAAACTCGCCATGTCGACTCTTACTTGTCCACCCGTCTCCACCGTCTCTCCAGACCGTGCCCCCTTCAACTCAACACACCGTAAGTTTTGTCTCTGGAACTTTCCCCGACCGCGCTGTTTCTTTCCCGGACGCTGCCCCAGATTCTTCCGAGCTTCCTGCTTTCAGGTCCGATGGCCAACGCTTTCAACCACACCCATGAGCGCGTCGGTCGCCAGGGCATGCACTTGGAGTATGCGTGCACGCCCCGCGGTTTCCTCGACCTCATGTGGCGCATCACGTGCCCTGGTTTCGAGGCGCTGTGCGATGCCGCTCGGGGCCAATACCTCGACCACTACCTGGCCGCGGCCAGCCCGGCCGCCCTGCGCACCCTTTCCGCCAGCGCGGAAGGGTGCCGGCGCGCCGGCTGCCCCCGCGCGCTTTCCCGTCTGGCCACCGCGTTGATCGACGCCAACTGGCTACTCCCACTCACCGCGCCATCTCTGAGTTCGTTACCGCTTCCCCTGCCACCGCAGCCCATGGGTGCCATGCCGCCCGTGCCGCGCGCATCAACCGTCCGCCCCACGCTGCCCGTGCCGCACGCCTCATCCCCCCTGCCGCCGCAGCCGAAACCATCGCCAACTCCGACCAAGCCGCCGCCGCCGCCAACTCCGACCACGCCGCCGCCGCCGACCCCGACCACGCCGCCGCCGCCGCCAGCCCTGACCCCGCCACAACCATCACCAGCCCCCATCCCCGATCCCAGTCCAGAAAGCCGGCGCGCTGCCGCCCACGCGGCCGCGTCGGCCGCCCGACTGGCCCGAGAGATAGCTGACTGGAATGAAGAGGACCCCCCCCCCCCCCCCCCGAGATAGTGGGCTCCTGTGTTTGGCGGGATGAGTAATAAACGCAACTGACCCCGATTTGACCCGACTCCTGTTCTCTAATTTACGGCTATCGCCACATCTATCTTATAGAGTAGCTGGATGGGTCTTTTAAGAAATTTCCCCGTAGGTAGTCGTACGATCACGGTTCTGACGCGTCCGTCTGAGCCTCCCTCCCCGCGGCAAACAGAATGCACGCGAGCCATGGGCCAATACGCTCGCGATGCCGCTGGATCGTCTAGGATAACTATATCGCCCTCTTTCAATGATCTACTTTCTACCGGTAGCCTTGCTAAATTGGACTTCAGCTGAACCAAGTATTCTTTGCGATATCTTGCCCAAAACGCGTTCATGATATTTTGCTGATATTTCCATCTTTCCGACAAGATGATCGGTGTGGCTAACTCCGACGTGTTTATCACGTTCGTCCGATCTGGCAACGCTGGCTGCACCTGATTCCCGTATAGCAAATCTGACGGTCTCAACGGTAGCAGCTCATCGGGATTCGTGCAGACGCACGTTAACGGCCTGTCGTTCACTATCTTCTCGATGTCCGTGAGAATCGTTTCTAGTTCCCTAAACGTGGGAATGTTTCTCCCCAGAGTTTTCCTCAACGGGCGTTTGATCGTTCCTATTAGCCTTTCCGTGAAACCATTCCTCCACGGCGCCCTCTCCGTCGAGTGAAACCAACTGAGTGAATTTTTTGCTAGGAAACTCTGCGTTTCCGCCGCTCTCGACAAATCAAACATGGCTTTCACTTCTTTCGCCGCCCGTCGGAACGCAGCGGCGTTGTCCGAATAAAAAGCTTTAACCGTAGGATTTCTGTTGTAGAACCGCCGCATGGCCATCAAGAATTCATACGTGGATAAATTCTCGACCAGTTCTATCCTCACTGCCCGCGCTACTGGACATACGAAAATCATTGCGTACGCCGGAACCTTTCTCCCCGCCGAATTCCTGACCGTGAGTGGTCCCGCCGCGTCGACACCTGTCGTGTGAAACGCTGGTGCCGTGGCCACTCTGAACCCGGGCAAGTCCGGCATCTCTTCGGCCGCTGGTCGCGCCTTGAAACGGTTGCATGTGCGACACGCCACCAGCGCCTTGCTAGCGGCCCGACGTGCTCTTAACACGAGAGACCTCCTCCTTAACCGCTGTAGAATCCCTTGCACCGCGCCGGCGTGCAGACATAGCTGCTCATGCGTCCACCGAATGTATGCCGCTACCACCTCGTTCTCTCCTGGGAGAATCACTGGATTCTTGATGTCGAACGTGACATCTTTGAGATTACTCAACCGCGACCGACACCTGATGAGCCCGTCCGCATCCAGGAATGGACTGAACTGGGAAATTTCGCTCTTTTTCGACAGCTCCTTGAGCCCCTGGCTGAGTTCTGCCCCGAAGTGCTGCTGTTGCACCCGTTTGAACACTTCCCGTTCCGTAGCTTGCCATTCTGGCGCCGTGACTATCTGTAGCCACTGTGGTTTGAGAACCCTCTTATACCGTCTCCATCGAAAGATGTATGCCAAAACTCTCATCGATTTCGCCCAAGAAGAACCCAACGGTATGTTCAGCACTCCTACGCTTGCCGTGGTTGCCCCGACGAAACACTGAGACCTTCTTTCGTTCGCGACCTCCCGTTCTGACTCGTCTGAGTTTAGCGAATGACTCTGCGGCATACCCTCATTACCCAGCCAACTCGGTCCCGACAACCAAAACTTTCTGAGCTCCTCCGTATCTAGCGCCGAGAACCTTGAAACAAGATCAGCCGGGTTATCCGCTGTCCTGACATATCTCCATTGCCGTGCTTCCGAACTACTCTGGGTTTCCCTCATGCGATTTTCCACAAAGCTCTTCCACCGCTCCGGTCGGTCTCTAATCCAAGCTAGAACACACGCATTGTCGCACCAGAAATTCACCGACACAAAGGGAACGTTCACCGCCTCGCCTATTTTCTTTGCGATTCTCGTGGCCACAATGGCACCCAACAGCTCCAGTCTGTGGATGGACCATTCCCCCTTCAACGGTGCTACTCTGCCCTTCGCCATTATGAAAGTTACCTTCACCTTACCCGGCTCGCCGATATGTCTCGCATAGGCTACACACCCATAACCCAGCAAACTGGCGTCGCAAAATATATGCAATTCTTGCGCGCTGGCGCAAGTCTGCCCAACCATCTTCCGGAAATTCCGCTCGACGCGGACCTCTCTCACGTGCATTAAGCGACCCGTGGTTTTCAAATATTCCGCCTTATCCACCTCATCTAGTGGTGCGTCCCAATCTACTTTTTTCTGCCAGTACTTCTGTAGCAGCCTCTTGAATCCTAGCATTATCGGCGCGACAAGACCGACCGGATCGAAAACTTGACTAGCGCCTTTCAGCAAAGCTCTCTTCGATGGCGAACCCGCCTTGAAAAACTCGATTGTCTTAGTCGCGTCAATATGCAGCGAATCCGCTCTTTGATTCCATCGGACACCCAGAAATTTGAAATTCTCGTCTTGGAAAGTGACGGTCGCATCCGGATATTTTGCTGTGATGAATTCCCCGAGTTCCGCTGAATTCGTTGACCACTTCTTGAGCGGAAAACATCCCGCAGCAAACGACTCATTCAGAACTTCAACCACTTTTTGCCCCTGTTGGACATTTTCCGAGCCTGCCAACAGATCGTCGACGTAGAAATATTTCTTTACGAATTCCAGGAGTGTTCGATGCTCCGGTCTCCGCGCGATCTCTTGCTCTAAATGCAATCGGATCCCCGCGCAGTGTTGAAATGGTGCCGGGATCAAGCCGAATGACAAACGACACGATCGCATTTCTCGAAACTTGGCTCTCGGATTCTTGCTGATTCCTAACGGCCACAGAAACCTCAAAAACTTCCTATGTTCCGGCGTGATTTTGAATTGTAGATACGCCCTTTCCATATCTGCCGTTATGACTATTGGCAACTGACGAAACTGTAACACCACCGCAATCAACTCCCTAATGAGATTTTCACCCTGGAACAATACATCATTCAGGCCTGCCGCATTTCGTGACCGCGCACTGGCGTCGTTCACTACTCTGACTTTCATCTTCGAAGTGGCTGTCGCCTGCTTCTTGATTACTGCTAGTAATGGCAAATAATGAGACTGCTCTCCGGGCCTGGGAGGATCCGTGAGTTCTATGAACTCCTGCTCGAGCAAATCTTGCATTTCTGCATCCACCGCTTCGAGCAGCTGTGAGTTTCTTCTTGCTTGAGCGAGGAAACTCCTCAGACGCCGCTCCGTGAGATCCCGATTGTCTCCCAAAGTATGAACGTTTGGCTTGAACGGCAGCTGAATGACGTACCGCCCGTCTGGGTCTCTCGTCGTCGTTGATTCAAAGAACCGCCTAATCTCCTCATCCGGTGCTTCGTCGTCCTCCTTGAAGTATGGCTCGATACCCATGACTTCCGTGTCCCAGAGAAACGAAATGTCCTCCGGTTCGTACTTCGCGCGTACCGCCACCGCCAATGAAACTGCTGTTTCACTCCTAGGTTCCTTCCCTCCAGACCAAGCTTCCCTCTTTTGCCTAATGACCGACAATAAAGGCGAATTTGCCTGAGTCTCCTGGTGTTGCCCGGTTCCACACAGGAAGTACCCGAACAACGTCTCGAACGCTTCGAAACCCCCGACCTTTTTTATGGACTGCCCCACGATAGGATACAAGTAATCCACCCCAATGAGTATGTTGATCTCGCTCGACCATTGTCCTTCGTTCCTGTCCGCTATCGGGCCCAGATTCCCTACACACCCCGCCTCCGGCAAACAGCCTTCTACCACATTCGGCAGCGCAGTGGCGTGTATGACCAAATGTTTATCCGAGAATCGGCTTTTTAACGTGATCTCGACAATCCTTCCCCTGCATTTTTTCGGCTCTGCTTGGCCAGCCGCCTGTAGAAAGAAACTATCCGTGCCCACCGACTTCGCTTTAATAGCGTCCGCGAACCGATTCAAAATAAGAGTCTTCTGCGACCCTGTGTCCAGCACGATCCTCCCGACTGCCTCACAGTGGTCACTTACCACCTCCACATACCCCGTGGGGAGCCGCCTTTCCGCAACATTCGTTATTCTTATTGAATTCACGCTAGCACGCCCCGTCGTCTGGGTCACCACCGGTGCCGACGCCGCAACCTCTGCGTTCGACTTTACACACAGCAACTCGTGATGTCTACCCTTACATCTCGCACAAGGCTTGGCCTTGCACTTGTCGACCCGGTGATTACGGTTCAGGCATTTGTAACAGGCATTCTTCGTCGTTGCACACTTCCTCCGCTCCTCCTGCGACATTGGCTTCCTACACTTATTACTAGGATGCTGCTCAGAACAAAAAATACACGCCTGATCTGCGGATAGGTTAGTGGCATGAACTGCGAACGAGTGTTGGCTACTTACAGCCCCGGTTGCACCGGCAACACTGAACCTATTATTCTCTGCTCGCCGGAAAGAGTTGCTGCTTGAGGCGCCGCCAAACCGATTTCCCTTCATATTCTTTGAAGGACTCGCCGCCTCCACTATGCCTCTCGACGATAGCTTCAGCCGTTCGACCTGTTTTTTCTCTTCAGACAAAAAAGCGACCAACGCCTCAAGCCTCGACTCTCTTTCCTCCTCCGGCTGTGCTCTATATGCTCTATCAAAATCCCTCCGCAGATCATACGATAGCGATTGCATAATCAACGTAGAAGCGAAAGCTGACATACCCTCGTAGCTGTTGCCCAACAAGACTAACGAATCGATGTTTTGTGCGAGGTCTTCGACGAAGTCTACAAACTTGCGGTTGACCACCGCTTCCCGCCTGAAACTCCAGCCGCATAGGCTTATGACCGTATTGACTTGTTGCTCCTCAGCCAGGACGATGTCATCAAATCTGTCGTAAAGAGAGTTCCTCGCGTCTTCGTAATTTTCTGCCGTGACGTCGCGGCCTCCCAGGCACCTCGCTGCTCTGCCCGACAACGTCTTAAGCATGAGTTCAAATTTTTTCAGCGAGTCCATCGCCGATGAGTCCACGTGCAGCACAAACGCATTTTTCCATCTCCGGAACCTCGTGGGATCACCGTCAAATTTCGGTATCCTCTCCAAAATGTCTGTTGGAGATCAGAATCTGAAGCCTGTCGGGCTCAGATCTCGCACGCGTCTGAGAGCATGACACACTCAGATGACTCACAGTACTCCCAAGTCACGACGTCTGGGAAATGCAACGAAATCGGGGTTCCAACCCCGACAGCAGATGTAAGGGACTGATACAGACAGTCCACATAAAACCAAGAGTACGGAGTCGGGATTACAACCCCTCCGACCTACAAACTAGACCATCTGTCAACTTATGTTAAGATGTGACTCATCTGGTGTCTGGACTCTAGACCAATCGTGGGAGAGCTACTCTCCCCTTCTAGGTATATAAGGACCCTCTTTTCGAATAAACTTCACTGTGGTACAGAGCCTTCTACTCTACACGTCTCTTGCGTTGTCACTCTTGTTGTCAACTGAGCTAGTGTTCCACACCTTCGATCCTCTACCTTCAAACCCTACGACTTCCAGTCCTATCACGTTATCAGCCACGTATTCGCTACGTGACGACACAGCGTGACTTCGCGATCGACTACTGTCGGGTAAGCTGACCTCTACCTACTCACCTAGCTACAGCTCAGCTAATACAGTTGCAGTCAGGTATATTTTTTCGGCCCATGCAAAGTGCTCCAGAGACCGCAGCTTCGTTTAATCTTGACGATCACGAGCTCCTAGAGTCTCCTGAAGAGAGAGTGATGGCTGACTCCTCTTCCGCAAGCGGATCTGGTTCAAAATCCAATCATGCATGCAGCATCACATTGGCTGATGATGGCAGAAACTGGCTCGCGTGGTCTTCACTGGTCACCGTGGTCCTGCAGAACAGCGGTGACGCCTACAAAGTTGTTTCTGGCGATCTTGTCATAACAGCGACCGGCTATGAAGCTGCGAACGCCATGGCCAAAACAATCATCCTTAACTCAATCTCCCCCGTTCTGATAGCCACGTACTTCAGCATTTCTACCCAAGATCTCAATGTGAAAGATCTCTATGAGGCACTGAAGAAGCGTTTTGCTCAAACAAGCGGTATTGCTCAAGACATAGCTCTTAGCTCGTTCTATAACTTCCGCTACAATTCTTCGAAATCTACGACGAAGAATATAGATAATTTCCAACAAATTATGCAGCGCATCGCACTTGCTGGCACGAAGGTGGACGAGAAACAGGCATGCCAGCGTCTCCTGCAAAGCTTGCCCTCGTCCTGGGAAGGTCTTCGTTTGTTCTGGAGTGTTAAAACCGGAACCGATCAGACTCTTTCCAACCTTTACGTTCTTCTCCGTGAAGAAGCAATGCGACGTGAAAACTCCTCCCAGGCGGATCCGACCGCCTTGTTCTCTCGTCTCTCTATTCGCTCAAATGGACGACCCAACTTCAACAATCGTCCTCAATACGATAATCGTCGTAATCAGAACTCCTCTTACCGACCTCAATCACGTCCTTCGAATACTTTTCAACGCGCTTCCCGCTTCAATTCCAACTCGTACAACTCCAACTCCAATGCTCGCTACCAGAACTCGAATCAAAACCGAAGAGTCGCCTCCAATCCAACTCAGGCTCCACCCGCTAATGCTTGGCGATCAAGCCAACCTCCTCGACCTCGTGTTTCGACCCAACCCCCACGCTCTCGCCAGCCACCTCTGAATCAGAGGCGCACTTCTCGCCCAACAGCCTATAATGCTGAGACAATCGATCCCTTCGGATCTGATGTTGAGGTTCACATTACCTCTGCTGCGCATAACAATCTTGATTCCTCAGTATGGTTAATCGATTCTGGGGCAACCCACAACATTTGCAATGATTTGGATCTTTTCCGAAATTATCTCGCATACTCTTGTCCCCGTACTGTGAAAGTCGGCGGTCACCAACAACTTCAAGCGTTTGGTGAAGGCGAGATCTTGCTTGTTGTGAACGGCTCCAATGGAGAAACTCTTTTACATCTCCATGAGGTTCTCTACGTGCCCGAAATGAGGCGAAACCTCGTGTCGATGGCCTGTCTGATGAATGACAATTGGTCAATTACTGCCACTAAGACCACCCTTCGCTTGAACCGAGACTTAGCTACTCTCAGGGTTCGAGTGAACGACGGCCTTTTTGCCCTCCGAGCTACAGCTGTGACGGTTCCCATATCTGCCGAATGCTTGCTTTCATCGTCACAATCAGTCACTCTGCAGAGTGCTCATGAAACACTTGGACACGTTAATAAACGCCAAGTTCAGCAATTTTTAGCTCGAGAGGGGATTCCCTTCAAAAGGGACCAGATCACCTGCACTGCCTGTATTGAAGGAAAACTGAATCGGGCGACGTATCGCTCGAAACCCGATTCAGCTGTACCGCGGTCCCTGGGATACATTTCCACCGATCTGTGTGGTCCTATGTCAACTCCTGGTCTCAAAGGAGAACGTTACTTTATGAACATGAAAGACACCATGTCTCGTTTCAATCGAATCTTCTTGCTCAAAACCAAAGATCAAGCTCCCGCTCTCATCTAGCAATTCCTCACTTGGTTTCACACTCAAACCGGTACTCAAGTCAAGCAACTCTTCTGTGACCACGGCCTAGAATTCAATAATGCTCAAGTCAAAGCTTCTCTAGCTTCAATCGGCGCGGAGCTCGTCATGAGCCATGTTGCCTGTTCTCCCCAGAACGGCCGCGCTGAACGTCAAAATCAAACTATCACTAAACTCGCTAGAACCATGCTCCTTGATTCAAAACTTCCGAAATTCTTGTGGCCAGAAGCTTGCAGATGTGCCGTTTCTATTCTCAATATCGTAGACGTTTGTCCCCAGACAAACAAGTCTCCGTACGAAACAATCTACAATGTGAAACCAAAGATCTCTCATCTACGCCCTTTCGGTTCCCCCTGCTTCATCTACAACGAAGGAGAAACTGACAAATGGACACACCGCGGCATCCCCGCGTTTCTGATCGGTTACACCGACCGTGTTGACGGCTTTCGTGTGTATCTCCCAGGTTCTCCTCCCTCAATTAGGGAAACCAAAGACGTCAGGCTCTTGGGGAAGGCACCAAAGAGTGCAGCGCATGTCCCCGGTTTGGGAACCGCCGATGAAGCCACTGATTTTATGGACGCGCATGATTCCTCCGATTGCGATAGCATCGTTGAGGACCGGCATCCTGACGAGGAGCCCTTTCCGCCTGGAGCATTTGACTCGGCTGACGAAAGTGATTCTGCAGCTACGCGCTCGATCACGATACCCCCAATGGAGCCAATGAAAATGAACCTTCGACGCCGTACGAATCTTCGTAAGCCAAAGCGCTACGAAACAGAGGTGCAGCTAGCAGCGCCCTCTTCACCTGAGCCACAGACTCTTGCACAGGCACTTGCGAGTCCAGAAGCAGAGTACTGGAAAGAAGCAATGGCTGAGGAAATGGCCGCACTTAAAGCTCATGGTGTTTGGACATTGGTCGACCCACCACAGAACAAGAAACCCGTAACTTGTCGCTGGGTCTTCCGCAGGAAAACCAATGCTGAAAATGAAATAGACCGATACCGTGCACGTCTCGTTGTTCGCGGTTATAATCAAATTCCCGGTCAAGAATTTCAGGAGCTCTTTAGCCCTGTTGCCAGACTGGACACTGTCCGCGTTTTGCTTGCCACGAGTGCATCAATGCGTCTAAAACTTCGTCAATTTGACGTAACTACCGCCTTCCTCTATGGCGATCTCCAGGAACAAATCTGGATGACTCAACCCCCCGGATGGTCAGATGACACCGGCAGGGTATGCCTGTAGCACAAAAGTCTATACGGGCTCAAACAAGCTCCGCGATGCTGGAATCAAAAATTGGCAGATGTTCTACGGAATCTCAACTTCACTCAAAGCCAAGCCGATCACTGCCTATTCTACTGGCACGGCTCAAATGGCGAACTCCTAATGCTAGCAGTGTACGTCGATGATGGGCTAATCGCCTCGACGCATGAACACTTGATTACAGATACACTTGCCAAGCTGGGAAAATCATTCAAACTCAAGACTTCTCCTCTGAGTCTTTTCCTTGGCATTCAGATTCATATCGATTCCGATCACAATATCTGGCTCAACCAGTACAAGTACATTAAAAACATCCTGAAAAGATTCAACCTTGAGGACTGTCGTCCCGTCTCAATTCCTGCAGACTCGGGAATATACGACATTGAGCCTACAACTGAAACTCGCGCAGGAGATCGACCTTATCGTCAACTTCTTGGCGCTCTCATGTTCTTATCTATCTGTACGCGCCCAGATGTCTGTTTCTCCGTGGGTTTCCTAGCTCGCTTCCTCGAGAACTATTCAGAACAACACTGGCAGGCAGCACTGAAGATCCTGCGTTACTTGCAGGCGACACCCAACCTGTCAATTGTTTACTCCGGAAGCTCGTCCACTCCGCTAGCTGAAACAATTAAGCTTCATTCGGACGCCGATTTTGCTGCTTGTAAACAGACCCGACGCTCGGTAAGTGGCTCACTTGTCACACTTGCCGGCGGTCCAGTCCTGTGGTCTTCCCAACAGCAACGATCACTATCCTCACTATCCTCCACCGAGAGCGAGTTCATAGCGGTCACTGACTGCTCAAAGTCTGCTCTCTGGCTTCGAACACTCTTCCAAGAATTACGAATCACTATTCGTCCAGTGATCTTCGTGGACAACATTGGAGCGATAAAGCTCATAGAGAATCTAGTCTTCCACAAACGCACGAAACACATTTCCACGAGATTCTTCTTCATCCGTCAACTACACGAACGTAAACAAGTCGAATATCGATATATTCCGACGACAGAGAATCTCAGTGACGGTCTGACGAAACCACTTCACAAACCAATCTTCGAACGTCTCCGAACACTGATCGGTTTGCGACCATGGCCGCTACCACAATCTTGCTCATAGTGTTCACGCTCTACGTTCTCTCTGTCCAATCCGCGTCTCCGAACTATTTTCGCTTCGAAGACTGCGATGACGCCTGTGTTTCATTAAACATCAGCTGTACAATCAGCAAGAAACCAACCGGTTTCCAATGCGCCTGTACACTCTCAGCATCGGCATGCTACAATGAGGCATCCGGGTCCGTGGTCTGTCTGAGGCCTCTTCTCCCTGCTGTGGGTGGCGAACAAATTTGGAAAGAATTCCGGGATCAACACTACCCCGTCCTTCCCCCTGTCATCATTGACAACAGGTTTCTGCACTATGCTTTCGCAACTGCAGGCGCTATACTCGCATTGGCCGTCTTTCTCGGAATCACGGTCCTTTGCAAGATCTACGATAAACGTAGAAACTATCATTCATTTGCGAACCCATCGCCAAACCCGGCAGTTGATGGTCCCTACATGCCAACCACGGAACTCGTCTCTCAACCCTAGATCTCATTTATCCGATGCACTTCATTCCTAATTTACCCATTCGGTCCTAGCATGCAACTTAGGTAGCACAAAAAATTCGGAATGCTCAATTCAATTCTTCCATAGCCCTCCAAACTGCCGTGAATCTGCGACGTATCCGAGAGGGGCACCTAGCTGTGCTGTGCGCGGTTCATACGCATCTCTTCTCTCTCTGTTTCTCAGAGCACTTCTTCGGCCTCTATTTACTTCTTCTACTTCTCTCGCATGATTCTCCTTCGGCATGGCATAATATCACGGTATTAACCTGATGTACACCTCCAGGTCCCTCGTGTTTTTCCTTGGTTCCTTGGACGCAGTTTGCCCCGACCGCCAGTATCCCATCGCTTGGTTTACCCCCCAATCCCTGCACTATGCCCAAACAGTCACCTTTCTGGATTCACGTACTGGAACTCCAGGATCTGCATCGTGTTCCACGCGATGTTGCTCAGAAGGCGTCAGACCGCCTTTGGCCTCAAATGGATGAACAATCCCGATTTTACTACAGACAGGCAGTCGCGCCTGAATTCAACGAGAAAGCGAAACTTCTCCACACCGCGGCACGCCGCGCCAGACTGACGGCCCCTGCACTCGGATCGGCAGAATATGCCGAAACACTAATCGTCGAGTGCGCCACAAATCAAAAGAAAATTTCGGATCTAGAAAACACTGTCGAATGCCTGCGACGAAAATCGCAAAGCTCCTCAGCAGAAATCTCCACAGACCCTGCGCCTGAGGACACTCGGCCCGCATCGGCAGACCACCTAAATGCGAATCCAGATTATCTAGACGAAGAAGTCTACAGCCCGTCAATCCCAACTGGTGCGGATGACCCTGTCGAATCAAAAGAAGCTCGTCAACTTGAGCTCGCTGAGACAGAGATCCGCATGCTCAAACAAAAGATCTACGATCTACGCGCTGAATCAGAGGCTAACCAGCGCCTCTATGATCGAGACAGAGGAAACTGGCATGACGGACGCGCATTCTATCAAAAGAAAATTGCTCGTCTCGAAAACGAACTAGAAGAATCAACAGCCTCAAAATACTTGTGTGATCACACTGATCACATTGAGCAACTCGAAACTCTCAACAGAAAGCAATCCGAAAGTAATTCCAAAGATCGACAACAACTACTCGATCTCCTTAACGAGAATTACGAGCTGAAAACACAGCTACTCAAAACGAAAATTGAGCTGAAACGCGCTCAACCAATCGACTGGCCGGAGTCCAGTTCTAGCAGTCACAGTGGTTCTGTCTGAACCTCTTCAACGATGTATTGCATGCTGGGTGCCCTCAATCATCAACAATAGCCATATCAAACTCCTAAGTTACCTCAGACATATGCATGAACGTTATATCCTGAGTTAATAAACACAACGCAAGCTTAGAAAAACATTTCTCGTTTATTATACAGTCGACCACGCTTATAAGAGACACGCTTATAAGAGAAAACCGCCTATAAGAGACCCTGCAGATTTCCTCATTTCAGCTCTCATAGGTCTTCATGCTAGGAAAACCCGCTTATAAGAGACTCGTGTATAAGATAAACTCGGTTATAAGGGACATTTCCCGAACTCCCATCCCCGAGCATGGTCGTGCCAAAAACCCCGCGTAAAAGAGAACGACGTCATTGGGTAGCTCAACGGGCTCACAGAGACAAATCCGAGAAGCTCACCTTCTGGAAACGTATCTGTTCTCTTAGGATGAAAATGGGGTGTGGGGTGGGGGCATCACGAGGGGTTCAGGAGAACCAGAGAACCCGATCTGATTCGAGGTGCAGCTCCAAAGCTTCCAAATATGGGTCCATGATCGTGCGTCACTACCTCTTCGAGAGCGCACATTTACGCGCCAAATCCGCGATTGTTATTGGTGGCTGATAGCACCGGCAAGTTCGAACCAATCCACAACGGTAAAGCAGAATATCTCCGCAACGGTTAAGCCAAGATGTCCTCGCGAAAGACTCTCAACCTCATGGAGAAGATAGAGTTGCTGGACTACCTCAAAACACATACTCCTGATGAAGCGGTCAAGAAGTTTGGAGTTGGAAGGTCATCGGTATTCAAGTGCAAGCAAGCCGAAACAACTCTCAGGAGACTCTCATCAGAAGACAACGAGTTAAACCGCAAAAGAAAACGCATGAGTAAGAATGAAGATGTTCACGAAGCTGTTTTGACCTGGTTCCAGCAAATGCGTGTGCAAAATGTTCCTATCTCAGGCGTGTTGCTGAAAGAGAAAGCTGCGCAGTTGGCTTCGCAGCTGGGTAACTCAGACTTCGATGCCAACGAGGGCTGGTTGCATCGATTCAAGGAAAGGCACGGCATCAAGTTCATCAAAGCCTCTGGAGAACGCTCAGGAGCAGACCATGGAGCTGCGACAGAGTGGATCCGGAAAGTGTACCCTTCGATCGTGGCAGGGATCGATCCCGAGGAAATTTAAAACGCCGATGAAAGTGGGCTGTTCTACAAAGCGACTCCCTCTGGCACATTGGCAATGTCAGGGTCGAAGCCAACCGGTGTAAAGATTTCGAAAGATCGACTGACAGTTCTGTTCATAACGAACTCGACCGGATCCGATAAGAAAATGTTCGCAATCGGAAAATTCAAGAATCCACGTTGCTTTTCTCGAGGCACTCCACCCGTTCGCTACTATAGTAGCGCGAACGCATGGATGACGAACTGGATCTGGTCGGAGATACTCCGAAAATGGGATCGGCAGCTAGGCGACCGCAAAATTCTCCTCTTCTGCGACAATGCAACTTGCCACAAGCTTGATCCATCAGCACTTCTGAAAAACATACAGATTGTTTTCATGCCGCCGAATACAACGTCGTTGATTCAGCCTCTAGACCAAGGCATCATTCGATCCGCGAAAGCACACTACCGCACCCAGATCATGCGAATGATCCTCAGTGATTTGGCAGCAGGAAAGAACATGGAGTCATCGGTCAAGTCGATCGACGTTCTGCAGGCTCTCCATCTGCTGAAGCGCTCATGGTGTTTGGTCACGGCGACAACAATTCGAAACTGCTTCCGGAAGGCCAAGTTCAGCAAAAGTGAGGATTCCGAGAATGAAGAAAACGAGGATGAAGTCCAAATAGAAGTACCCGCCCCGCAGGGCATGACCGACGAGCACTTCGCAGCCTTCGTCGACATTGATGATGACGCTGAATGTTTCGGAATGCTGAGTGATTCGGAGATCTGTGAAGCGGTCACGCAGTCGAGTGCGGGCCAATGCGAGGGTGGAGAACTCCGGGCAACGGAAGCCGAGGAAGAACCCTTCGTGCCGCCTGTTGCGACAACAGATGTTCTGCAAGCGTTGTCCGTTGTCAGGAGATTCATGGAAGAGAACGTGGAGAGCTTCGAGGAGTTTTACGCCGTTGAGAACATAATTCAGACCAGAATTCTCAAGATGCGTGTTCAGAGTAGAATAACGCACTTCTTCCGGTAGAGTTCCGGAACTCGATCTCGAGATATAATACAAATAACAGAACCGAGGATATGAGAGTTACTATAATAAAATAAACCAGCATATTGTTATCGACACGAAATGTTTCATCTTCTGGACGCCAGTTATCACATTCACAGGCTGTGCAAACCGTCAGATTCATGAAAAACGAGCTCACCTCGGTTATAAGAGAGAAACCGCGTATAAGAGACTTCATTCGATTTCCCGACCTGTCTCTTATTAGCGTGGTCGACTGTACTCGTTCTGTCTCCACAAACGACTCAAACCCACGACAGAGAGGCAGCGGGATGCGTCCGCTCCTCTTTGCCTGCACCGCGGCCGGTTTCACGGCCCGGCCTGCTCGCAGTGCAACGCACTGCCTCCGCTGCGGAGAATAGCACACCAGACACCGGTCCACTAATCGGCAGACGAAGCCTTCAAGGGAGATCCTCTCAACCTCCTCAACGTCCGGCTCGGCTCCCTCCCCCTCAGGTGTCCTCACTCATGGGGCATCGTCCCCTGTGACCCACCGAGCCGAGCTGGTGGTCACCCTCTCGACTGCCAACGAGAACCTCGTCGAGGTCTCGTCTTGGCCCGACCCTCTCGTGGCCACCGCATGGCCGCCCGTCTGTTCCAGGCCTGGAAAGATGAAATGACGTTAAATCAGGCCTCAACAGACACTGACAAAACACGGAAAAATCGACCGCTCAGCACTTACCGATTACGGCCGCGCCCACGACAAGGGCAACAAAACTGATGATCGCCGCGGCGATCATCCTTATTCGGGAGCACCCGCTCCCACAGGTGCCCCTTGGCATCCCGCCACTGCTGAGGCCGAGGACACTGCGGAGGCCCCAGCTCCCGGAGCTTGTGCTCCGCTCCGTGGACTGGCGAGCCCAGAAACATTTGGGGTTGCGGTGGAATGCTTCCGCAGGTTTTCTGTGAATTTCGAAATGTGGTGAAGCCTCGTTTCGCGATTCTCAGCTCAATGGTTCGTTGAGCGGATTCTGGCATCCCAGATTTCTCCGGGGAGCCTCCTAGCCTTTCGCCAGGGGTTAAATGGGGCGAGTGCGGCATTTCATCGTGCCAGTCCATTCGCGATTATTCGTGGATTTCGGTACACAGCGTCAGGGAACCTCACGGAATGCGATGCATCGGCCATGGCTTCGGAGGATTCGCAGTTCCCGAGGTATTCCCAGTGTTTCTGCTTTTTCAGCTTTTTCGGAACAGCCTTTTGTCAAATTTTTCGCAAGAAACGGAACATTCCCGCTGTAATAAAACTGTCGATAAGGATGAGTATATGCTTGCGCTCAAACCGGCTAATTACGGGAAGAAAGTGCGGGAGCTGTTGGGATTGTGATCCACGGACAGACGTTCATTGGTATCCTCCAAGCCAACGAGCTGAGTAATTGTAGTTCGGGCTGAACTTCAGTCGGGGTAATGAGCTATGTAGAAACCTCAATGGCTGCCCATCAGACGATCAGGGGGCGCCACCGCTGGAGAGAGCTCGAGTCCGGTGAGGGTTTTCTTGAGAGGGCTTTGAGTCTGGTTTATTAAGCGGTCTGAATCGAGTCTCAGGCTACTTTCTGTGAGGTTTCACAGTGTGTGGATCGCGTCACTGGTTCTTTGTTTCTTCGAAACGGCTTCGTTACCCGTGCAAGATGAATCTCATCGATCTCCCCGAAGACGTCCTGTATCTCATCGCCCGAGAGCTGGATATCGTGAGCTTGGCGACTTTCCAAAGGCTGCATCCACGCCTCCTTGAAGCATCGAATAGTGTTCGGAAGCTTTCGGTCAAGGCGGAGACCATCTCAGACGCAGAACTGGACTCGCTCGACATGAACGGAGGCAGGGTGTGCTCGCTCGACCTCCAGAACTGCGGGTCGTCTGGTGACCTCATCCATGAAGTCACCAACCAGTGCCCCAACGCGAACGAGCTGAACTTGGTGAATTCGACGCTGCAGTACTCGAGAATCCTCGAGGTTCTCGAGCCGCTCAAGGAGCTGACAACATTGAAGCTCACTTTGACGGCTTCCGAGGACATCGTTCTAAGTGAGAGTCAACGTGCACTATTCCGAAATGTTCGGAAGCTCTACGTGGAAATCAGGCCCTATCATCCACCGATGGCGCTCCTGATCGATCTCATGAATGTCAGTGATTCGCTCGAGGAGTGCCACATCAACATCGTCGGCGAAGCCAACTTCCCACACTGGAATGACGCCTTACTGCCCGTCTTGGAGGCGAAAAGATGGAAAACTCTCCACACATTCATCTGCACCAGTTATCACTCGAAGAACGAACGAGCTCGCATGAAGCTCTTGGAGTGCGTGTTCAGTGGAAACTGGAGTGAGGCAGTGGAGACATGGCTGCGCAGTGCGAAAAAATGCTTCATCTTCGAACGCGGGAACTTCAACGGAATTCCTGCCCGTTCTGTACCAGACGCCCACGGGAAACCCCAAGCTTTGAGCCGACACCTCGAGGTCGAGCTCACCGAAGAAAATGGTCGGGCGACCCTCTTCGAGTCCGAATGGGGGAAGCCCACTTCACTGCGCCTAGTCGACCCCACTCGTGCAGAGAACATCCTGCGTTATCACGACTTGAATCGGTGCTTGTCGACAGCGCTGATCGAACTAGACTTCAGCAATTGCCACTGCGAGTTCAAGGACGCAACGAAGTTGGACCTGGCAAATCTGGCTCCCTGCCTCGAAACACTGGCCGTTCCACAGTGTTTCCTCTTCCCGACTTGGCTGTCGGACGAGATTCGACGGCGGCCCGATTCACCGAAACTATTTCCGAACACGCTGTCGGGTCTCGTCAAATTGAGAAAGTTCATCGTAAAGGCGGAACAGCATAGGCCCGGCTGCGATACCATGGATTGCAGTTGTGATTCAGATTGGTATGCGTCAAAATGTTCGGGCTGCCGTGCGGCGCTCACTTCGACCAGGTTCCCCGTGTTGGAGCCTCTCGAGAGTCTGGAGGAGCTCACGCTAGACAACGTCTGGGCGACAAAATGCTTGTACCGGAGCTTGGCACATCCTAAGGTACATACTGTGCGCTTAGGTTTGCGGGACTACAGCGAGGTGGAGGGCTTGCGGGGCTTCTTGAATGCCTGCTCGAGCTTGAAGAAGCTCAAGCTCAGAGTTGGTGAGACTGTCACTCTCAGGACGGGACTTCCACACGACTTCTGGAGGGATCTTGCTGAAGGACCCTACTTAAACCAGCTGTGCGTGGAAGCCGAACGCCCGAGGAGTCTTGCGGTGCCTGTTTTCGAGAGCTATATCGGGCGCATTCTAGAGAAGTCGAAGCTTTTCCACCTCCACAACCCTCGTCGAGGTGTGAGGGATTCGCTGGTGAGACGCTTCGAAAGCCTGAGGGCGCTGGAGGAACACGGGCGAAAGGTTCTCGTCGCGGAGAAATGCGCAACTGAGGGAGATCTGGGGGATCGATTCGCGAACGGGCGTTTCCCCGGACGCGCCCTCTGTTCTGGCGAACCTCTCGTCGGCTATGTTAAACCGAGCGCATGGGAATGATTCTGCTTCTGTTAGGTACCCCTGGATGTATATTGTATGTATAGAGATGTTGTTCCGAACTGCGGCAATGAAAAATGAATATGAAATATCATTAGAAACTACAATAAAAATTATTTCTTATAGCATGTACAGTGTTTATTCGTCGATGATTGATGGTTCTGGTCTCAAACTACATCGGGTTATTCAGCTATGAGAGGTTCTTCATCGTCGATCTCTTCGAACCGTGGCTGAGGAATTCTAATTCTGCGTTCCGCTGTTTTTTTCGTGATTTTGTTCGTCCGTCCTCAGTTCTCCATGGATTCCAGGGTGAAACCAGTCTGTCTGATTCTAATAAGGACACCAGATGAACGCCTTAACCTGCATGCCAGGGACGTTATCCTAGACCTTTTTGTGAGTGATACCAATGTTCATCAGCGACCTTCTGTTTGCAGACGATCTGAAGTTATTCGGACCTGCGCGTGATCCAGTGGATCGAATCACCTTACAAGCGGCCATCGACGGTGTTGCTCGGTGGTGCCTGGACAATAAAATGGTGCTGTCCGCTTCTAAGTGCGCAGTGCTGGTTTAGGAAAACTCAACCTCCATCGATCCCGTGTACTCCGTTTGTGGTCAAACTCTCCCAACCGTACCAACCATTCGCGATCTTGGAGTTATTTCGCATGACCTGAACTTCGACGCACACATCTCCGGCATCGTCACCTCAGCCCGATTCATTGTTAACAACATATTCCGCTGTTTTATTGTCAAGCGTCCGGAGTTCTATCTAAGATTTTACAACTCGCTCGTGGTTTCGAAGTTTTTATATTGTTGTGCAGTGTGGCTGCCATACATGGCAAAGCATGTGAAAATGATTGAGTCTGTGCAAAGCTATTTCGTGAGGAGACTGCGTCGTAGATGTTCGATGCCGAACGACGATTTCTCCCTAAGACCATTGATGGACGTCCTATCTGACCAGGACCCACGCGTCCTCAGGCGCATTGTTCTGTTAATGACGCTGAGCGCTACTTCGACGTTGCTAAAAATGATCTCCGAAGCAAGGGGTCGATCAGAACAAAGTCAATTGCCCGGACTGATGCTGTCCAGAACTCATTTTCCTGGCGAATTTGCACAAAGATCTCAAAGAAACAAATACCCGGTGATATTCTCCTATAGACTATTCGAGTCATTCGTTGTATTGTTCGATTTTACCTTTACCTGCCCCTTTTTAAATAAAGTGTTTTGAATTGAATTTAGATGGTCGAAGAGGCCCAAACAAAAATGGCGCACGCAGCCGCCGCGGCAGCGGCGCCGTCAAATGATACGTCTAAGAAAGTTCGTACTCCGCAGAAAAAGCCTGGAGGCGGACAAAAGGACAGATCTGCACCCAAAGCACCGGGGCAGAGACAACAGCATCAAGGGCGGTCACAGGAGCAAGCCTCGAAGGACCACAGCAAACCTGGACCCAGTGGATACTCCGGCAAAAAACGCCACCAGTCCTACCAGACCGACGAAACAAGGCGTCACCCTCCTGAAGGACCTGGAAGTGCCCCGCCGAGGTCCTAACAAGAGCAACCAGCCAATCCAGCCCATGAGGCGATGCCGCAAGCGTGGACTCCGAAGCAAAGGAGCACCTTGCGAGACTGTTGTTAATAAACTATGTTTCGCTTCTCTAAATATCAATGGTTTTAAATCTAGCATGGCCAAATGGGCTGCGCTTGAAAAAGATGTGCTCATCGACATGAACGTGGACATAATGATGTCATGTGAAACGCGTCTTATTATGAATGACGAGAAAGCACCACCCATTGAGGAATACAACATAATATCCAGCAACCGGCGAGGCCCGACTGGGAGAAACTCGAATGGTGGCGTAGCTATCCTATACAGGGGAAACTGTGTCGAAGACTGGGACCACAAAGGCAATGACTTCATTGCCCAAGCAACGTGGATTGGCAGACAACGATGGATATTCATATCCTTCTACATATATGAAACATGGAACAGTAAGGGAAAACAAAACCCTCACCAGATCCATGAGCACACTCATCAAGCAAAAGTGCTCGCCGCTAGATAAGATTATCATAGGTGGTGACGCCAATGCGCATATCCCCAGCCTCGATGGAAAATCAAACAAAAGAGGACAGATCCTCGAGGAGTTTTCCATTGAGAACGGACTCACTATACCAAACATGACTGAGCGATGCGAAGGCAAATTCACTCGAGGGGAGTCAGCGATAGACTACTTTCTTGTGAACGGAGCAGCGCTGAGTCACATAGACTCCATGACCATCGACGAAGACAGGATCATAGCACTGAGCGATCATAATCTTCTGAGAATGAAATGCGCAGCCCAGCAGAGTCATGTACCAAAAATCAATCGTGAGGCGCACCCAGGTGGCCTTCCACTGGGATATGAAGACTTCAAGGAAAAGATCCTAGGAGCAATCAAAAAATCACGACGTATCCACCGATGCGTCCACCGCACACTTATCCGATTTAAGACTCTAGACGAGCTAATTGGATACTGGAGAGAGTGCGGCCGATTCTGGAGACAGAGGAAACGCCAGCTGAACTCTGTCGCGAGAAATGGTACCACAGAGCACCGTGAGACCGACAAACATAGCGGCGTTGGAGACCCGACAACGAACACACCACATGTGCGTTCAAGAGAACAGAGAGGGCAAACAACGCATGCGCCCTCCGAAACACTCAGTGAATGTGACGTTGTACAGGCAGAAAGCCGATACCGCGCAGCACAACAGCAAGTTCGCGAGGAAGTGCAGAGAGAAGTGAGGCAACGTGACCACCAAATATGCCTGGATATCCTCAAAGCACCCAGAAACAACAGAGCTAAAAGGCTGTGGCAGTTCCTGAGTCGAAGTAAGGACACTGGACGCCCGTCTGGCACCAGGATCAAAGACCGAAATGGTCTCCTGATTCCAAACGACGACTTGACAGATCACCTAACTGGCTTAGGAATTGCTGGAAGCAAGTAAGACCAACGATCAGGAAGACCTGTGGCGAGTGAGCAGAGATCCCACAGGAATCGTTACAGGCCCAGAAGAGGTCAAGAGAGCGATGAGTACCATCCAAGACCGCTCAGGCTGTGGCCTCGATGGTACCCCACCGAAAGTCTTGAAAAATCTGCAGAGTGAAGGTGTAAAGCAAATCACCGAACTATCAAACAGAATGTTTTCCGGAGCCGAATACATACCAGAGGACTGGAAACAGAGAAGAGCGTCCCTCATAGAAAAAGGAAACTCTAAAAAGGGACACCTGAACACATTTCGACCGATCACCATCACCCCAGTCCTGTAAAGACTATTCACCAAGATCTTCACCTCAAAGATCCAAGAGTGGATCGAGAATTAACAGATTCTGGGGGAGTAGCAGAACGGCTTTAGATCAGGTAGGCGTGGAGACGATAACATCTTCATACTTAATTCCGCCATAGAGATCGCCAGAGAAAACAAGCAAGGAATGATAGCCTGCTTCCTGGACTGCTCCCGAGCCTTCGACAGAATTGACCGCGAAGAACTGTGGAAGATTCTACGCAGACTCGGAATGGAACCCAGCTGGGTCGACCTACTGACACTCATATACGAGAACAACAAAGTCAAAATTGTTCACGGCGAGGTCAGCTCAGACTGGCTATGCTCTCACAGAGGTGTGAAACAAGGCTGCCCCTTGAGCAGCATCAAGTTCATACAATACATAACAGAGCTTGAGAAACGACGGATTTCGAATCAGGCGGAGAGGAAACTTTCGGAACACTCGGGAACCGAAACACTTCGTGCTACCCGGGTTGTTATTTGCGGTAACATAGTGCTACTCGCACACAAACGCAAGGATCTACGAGAGCTTTTTATCATCACCTCGGCATTCGGAAGGGTTAGAAGATTGACTTTCAACCCCCTAAAAAGTGCAGTGGTTGTGTTCTCAAACCACTCGGTTGGCTACTGCGACGGCCTCCAGATACAAGGCAAAGCCCTGCCTGTCAGCCGAGAGTTCACATATCCAGGGATCACCCTGAGTGACGACTCTAACTACCTCTCCAAGCGAGATGAGGAATGGAAGACGGTACGAAGAAAGTCCTTCGCCAGATGCACGCCCAGACACTATGGGGATTCAACAAGTTTGAAATGTCCAAAACATTCTGAAAAGGCGTCGCTGTCCCGAAAATCACTTACGCAAACGCTGTTACCGTGATGACAACTAACACAGTGAACGAACTGGAGAAAGCCCAGCGCGAGGCAGCGCGATGGACACTGGGTACACCAGGATGGAAGGTAGCAAACGAATACCTTTCATCGGAGCTGAGCTGAAGCTCCTTCGAAGCAAGGGAAGCCAAAAGAAGGCTCAGGTATTTCGCGAGGATCTGCTCAATGCCGGACTCGAGATGGCCCAAAATGCTACTTGATGCAGTTGAGCTACAAAAAAACAAAACGATGGTCTACCTACGAAAGAATGGGAGTTCTCAAAACCAAATTCGATTGCGACGCACTGACGATCGAACACGACCACGAAAACCGAGTACTCCTTGGAGTCTACTTCCCGAAGCTATCCGAAAAAGTCAAGACCGTACAGGATAAGGCCTGGGAAGACGGGATGGAAGTGAGGTCCACTCTCGAGCTGTACCGAGCCCACCAAGAGACAAGGACCACAATGACCCACATATATGACAATAGTAGAGGATCCTCCCTGCTAGCCCTAGCGAGAGCTGGAACCCTCTCAACAAAATGTCATAATCCCATCTTCCAAGCTGCCCCAGACACATTCTGCGACCGATGTGGAGTTCACCCCGAAACGATCGCACAAGTGATCTTCGGATGCAATGAATTCGTTTACACCAACGAACACCCCACAGCTCGCCTCGGCCTAAGCAGCGAGCTGAATCATTCATTGGTGAACAAGACTTAGCGACTTTTCGAAGGATGGGAACGCAACAAGAAAGGATCCGCTGAGCATGCTCGCGCCTGAATTGAAAAGTTGAATAATAAATACAAAAATCAGATCCAATAAACAATGAACCATGAATCTCCCAGAGTCTTTGGGAGAAACACAGCAATCTTCCTGTCCTGGTGATTGCCCCAAGAATGATTGTTGTTTCTACACCGCAACCAGACAGTTCACTGAGTCAATCAGAATCGGTATTCGACCTAACGGAATGGAAAAAAGCCCGGAGGTATCGGAAAAATCCCGTCGCACGGTACTTCATGCTTGCCTCAAATTCACTGGTTTGCTGGTTCCATACACATGAGCCTGTCCAAACTGTGAGACGGTCTTGGACATCCAGCTGCTGCGCCAGTCACCATTTCATGCGAAACAGGCGGCGGTTTTATGCACCTGCACTGTGCGGGCCCTGATCATCGTGATCGGCGGTTGTACGTATTCCCGACTCGCATTCTTTGAACTCGGAGCATGTGAGTGGGGGTCGCAAAAATTCACGATTCCGAGTCTGCGACCCCTACTCGTGAGCATTCAGAAACATTTGGGGTTGCGGTGGAATGCTTCCGCAGGTTTTCTGTGGATTTTGAAATGTGGTGAAGCCTCGCTTCGCGATTCTCAGCTCAATGGTTCGTTGAGCGGATTCTGGCATCCCAGATTTCTCCGGGGAGCCTCCTAGCCTTTCGCCAGGGGTTAAATGGGGCGAGTGCGGCATTTCATCGTGCCAGTCCATTCGCGATTATTCGTGGATTTCGGTACACAGCGTCAGGGAACCTCACGGAATGCGATGCATCGGCCATGGCTTCGGAGGATTCGCAGTTCCCGAGGTATTCCCAGTGTTTCTGCTTTTTCAAGACAGCCTTTTGTCAAATTTTTCGCAAGAAACGGAACATTCCCGCAATAAAAACTGTCGATGAGGATGAGTATATGCTTGCGCTCAAACCGGCTCATTACGGGAAGAAAGTGCGGGAGCTGTTGGGATTGTGATCCACGGACAGACGTTCATTGGTATCCTCCAAGCCAACGAGCTGAGTAATTGTAGTTCGAGCTGAATTTTAGTCGGGGTCATGAGCTATGTAGAAACCTCAATGGCTGCCCGTCAGACGACCAGGGGGCGCCACCGCTGGAGAGAGCTCGAGTCCGGTGAGGGTTTTCTTGAGAGGGCTTTGAGTCTGGTTTATTAAGCGGTCTGAATCGAGTCTCAGGCTACTTTCTGTGAGGTTTCACAGTGTGTGGATCGCGTCACTGGTTCTTTGTTTCTTCGAAACGGCTTCGTTACCCGTTCAAGATGAATCTCATCGATCTCCCCGAAGACGTCCTGTATCTCATCGCCCGAGAGCTGGATATCGTGAGCTTGGCGACTTTCCAAAGGCTGCATCCACGCCTTCTTGAAGCATCGAATGGTGTTCGGAAGCTTTCGGTCAAGGCGGAGACCATCTCAGACGCAGAACTGGACTCGCTCGACATGAACGGAGGCAGGGTGTGCTCGCTCGACCTCCAGAACTGCTGGTCGTCTGGTGACCTCATCCAGGAAGTCACCAACCAGTGCCCCAACGCGAACGAGCTGAACTTGGTGAATTCGACGCTGCAGTACTCGAGAATCCTCGAGGTTCTCGAGCCGCTCAAGGAGCTGACAACATTGAAGCTCACTTTGACGGCTTCCGAGGACATCGTTCTAAGTGAGAGTCAACGTGCACTATTCCGAAATGTTCGGAAGCTCTACGTGGAAATCAGGCCCTATCATCCACCGATGGCGCTCCTGATCGATCTCATGAATGTCAGTGATTCGCTCGAGGAGTGCCACATCAACATCGTCGGCGAAGCCAACTTCCCACACTGGAATGACGCCTTACTGCCCGTCTTGGAGGCGAAAAGATGGAAAACTCTCCACACATTCATCTGCACCAGTTATCACTCGAAGAACGAACGAGCTCGCATGAAGCTCTTGGAGTGCGTGTTCAGTGGAAACTGGAGTGAGGCAGTGGAGACATGGCTGCGCAGTGCGAAAAAATGCTTCATCTTCGAACGCGGGAACTTCAACGGAATTCCTGCCCGTTCTGTACCAGACGCCCACGGGAAACCCCAAGCTTTGAGCCGACACCTCGAGGTCGAGCTCACCGAAGAAAATGGTCGGGCGACCCTCTTCGAGTCCGAATGGGGGAAGCCCACTTCACTGCGCCTAGTCGACCCCACTCGTGCAGAGAACATCCTGCGTTATCACGACTTGAATCGGTGCTTGTCGACAGCGCTGATCGAACTAGACTTCAGCAATTGCCACTGCGAGTTCAAGGACGCAACGAAGTTGGACCTGGCAAATCTGGCTCCCTGCCTCGAAACACTGGCCGTTCCACAGTGTTTCCTCTTCCCGACTTGGCTGTCGGACGAGATTCGACGGCGGCCCGATTCACCGAAACTATTTCCGAACACGCTGTCGGGTCTCGTCAAATTGAGAAAGTTCATCGTAAAGGCGGAACAGCATAGGCCCGGCTGCGATACCATGGATTGCAGTTGTGATTCAGATTGGTATGCGTCAAAATGTTCGGGCTGCCGTGCGGCGCTCACTTCGACCAGGTTCCCCGTGTTGGAGCCTCTCGAGAGTCTGGAGGAGCTCACGCTAGACAACGTCTGGGCGACAAAATGCTTGTACCGGAGCTTGGCACATCCTAAGGTACATACTGTGCGCTTAGGTTTGCGGGACTACAGCGAGGTGGAGGGCTTGCGGGGCTTCTTGAATGCCTGCTCGAGCTTGAAGAAGCTCAAGCTCAGAGTTGGTGAGACTGTCACTCTCAGGACGGGACTTCCACACGACTTCTGGAGGGATCTTGCTGAAGGACCCTACTTAAACCAGCTGTGCGTGGAAGCCGAACGCCCGAGGAGTCTTGCGGTGCCTGTTTTCGAGAGCTATATCGGGCGCATTCTAGAGAAGTCGAAGCTTTTCCACCTCCACAACCCTCGTCGAGGTGTGAGGGATTCGCTGGTGAGACGCTTCGAAAGCCTGAGGGCGCTGGAGGAACACGGGCGAAAGGTTCTCGTCGCGGAGAAATGCGCAACTGAGGGAGATCTGGGGGATCGATTCGCGAACGGGCGTTTCCCCGGACGCGCCCTCTGTTCTGGCGAACCTCTCGTCGGCTATGTTAAACCGAGCGCATGGGAATGATTCTGCTTCTGTTAGGTACCCCTGGATGTATATTGTATGTATAGAGATGTTGTTCCGAACTGCGGCAATGAAAAATGAATATGAAATATCATTAGAAACTACAATAAAAATTATTTCTTATAGCATGTACAGTGTTTATTCGTCGATGATTGATGGTTCTGGTCTCAAACTACATCGGGTTATTCAGCTATGAGAGGTTCTTCATCGTCGATCTCTTCGAACCGTGGCTGAGGAATTCTAATTCTGCGTTCCGCTGTTTTTTTCGTGATTTTGTTCGTCCGTCCTCAGTTCTCCATGGATTCCAGGGTGAAACCAGTCTGTCTGATTCTAATAAGGACACCAGATGAACGCCTTAACCTGCATGCCAGGGACGTTATCCTAGACCTTTTTGTGAGTGATACCAATGTTCATCAGCGACCTTCTGTTTGCAGACGATCTGAAGTTATTCGGACCTTTTTTTTTTTTTTTTTTTTCCTCAATCATCTGGAGTTGGAGGAAATCCCTTCGGACCCCGGGGATAGAACCCATTGTTCCATCGACCCGGGAGTGTGGTCTCACCACTAAAACCTCCCTTCTCCACGCCGGTAACCGCTGGGCACTCGAGGAAAGCGAAGCTTCCACGTTCAATATTACTTCCGTGCGGTTATCGGGAGCTCATTTCCGATTAGCAAATGTCTGACTTCTTTCTTGCTACTTCTCTCCTTATGCTGTAAACGGCGCTAAGCCTGTCGGCGTCGTGTCAAGTCCCAGTCGCTGCAATCTCAACTTGATGAGATGGTCTTTCTTTCTGAGGATGCATTCCAACTTCCTTGAGATTCTGTTCCAAGCACTTTCCGATGTCAGCATTTCGCGTACGAGCGCTGGGACCGACGTTGGTCCGAGGCTCCTCCTACTCGACTCAAGCGCTCTGCATGAAAATACAGTATGCTCGACGTCATCTTCTTCGCCCGAGCTGCAGAGAATGCAGATTGGGCTAGGGGCCTTCTTTATGAATGCTAGGTACGTCTGGAAATTGCCGTGGCCGGTGAGGATTTGAGATGTGTAGTATGTCAGATCTCCAAAATCGCGATCCAGCCACGGTCTGATATCCGGAACGCATTGATAGGTCCATCTGCCGGAAATTCCTCTCTGCCAGTCCTCGTTCCACCTGTCGATGGTTTCTTCCTTGATCTCTTCATCAGAACGGCCCTGATCTTCTTCCGAAGAGTCATACGGGAGGTCTCGTCTTTCGTTTTCTGTAAACAGCTTTATCCTTTCTTCGATCAGTAATGGCCACGGAGGTGTTCGCGCCAAGACTAGCAGGGCCTGTGTCGAGACTGTTCGATAGCATCTCGTTATTCGTATAGCTGAGATTCTCTGGGCTCTTTCGAGGGCTGTTCTGTTTTTTTTAAGCTTGAGAGCAGCCGGTCCCCAGATTGGCGACGCATAGAGTGCAATAGACTCAGCTACTACTGCTAGCGCTCGCCTCTGTGCCTCTGACGCCCCGTAGGTTCGTGGAAGCACTCTAGCAATATCTGTCGCCGCTTTTGCTGCTTTCTTCGTTACCATTCGGACGTGTTCTACTCCAGTGAGCCCCGCTTGAATGTATACTCCGAGGTATCTCGCTGACTTCTGCAGCTTAATCTCATGTCCCTGAAGCCAGATGCATGGTGCTCCGTCAGTTCTCTTCTTGATAAGCATGATCGCCTCGGTCTTTTCGGGTGCGAGCTCCAGGCTGTTGAGTTGCATCCACCGGGTAATGACTCCTAGGGCGGCATCAGCTATCTTCTCAAGCTCTGCAATCGTCCTTGCGAGCACCATCAAGGCCAGGTCGTCTGCATATCCGATCATCGTGGCTCCCTGTGGCATTTCAGCTCGAAGAACTTCGTCATACGCGATGTTCCACAGGGTCGGTCCGAGGACCGATCCCTGAGGAACCCCCGCCGTCATTTCGTGCAGATTTCCTTCCTCATCTTGGACATGTCGACAGTTGAGGTAGGACCCTAAAATCCTGCGAAGGTACGGGGACACTTCTTTTGTCCTGAGGCTGTCATGGATGACTTTCCATCTTATCGAGTTGAATGCATTTCGTACATCTAACAATATGATGATGCATTGTCTTCTTGTCCTGTACGTGGCGTTCATTTCCGCGGAGACTGTCTCGGTGACTCTTCTGATGGCCGACATGGTGGAGCGACCTCTCCGGAAACCATATTGATTCTCCGAAAGTTTTTGTCCTTCCTCCAGCTCTTCCTGTAGCCTCCGGTTGACGATCGTTTCTACTCCCTTAGCTACCGTGCTAAGCAAGCAGATCGGTCGGTAGCTGTCTCTCTTCCCAGGTTTGGGAATCAGGACAAGCCTGGCCGTCTTCCATCGTTTAGGAAAGACGCCGGTGTTGAGTATGAGGTTAACCATTTTAGCGAAGATTTTTGGCCATCTTTTCATAAATATTTTCGTCACTTCTCCGGGGATTCCGTCTGGGCCCGGAGCTTTTCTAGGTGCTATTCTATCAGCTGCTACTTCCACTTCCGCGGCGGTGACTTGTGGGATTTCTCCACCCTGGATAGTGAATTCTTCCCTGCCGAATCTTGACGCTCTCGGGAAAAGAGCGGTCACCGCTCTTTTAATGACCTCAGTGGTCATCCTGAGTCTGTTCTGTCCGATCTTTGCCCTTTCTATCTTATATGGGAGTCCCCAGATGTCCTCTCTGACGCTAAGAGTGAGTTCTCTCCATTTATCTCTTTTAGCTTTGATGATCCCTTTCCTATATGTCTTCTTCGCCTCTGTGTATCTCGTGTGATAGTCTCGGGCTTCGTCCTCGGTTGTGCTTGTATTCCTTCTGCCTCGGACGTAGCTTCGTCTGGCTCGATTACAGGTCTTTCTTAGCTTTGCGACTTCATCATTCCACCAGTAGACTGGTTTCCTTTTAGTGTTGTGGAAGATTCTCCTCGGTGATGATTTTTCGCATGCTGTCTCAAGAATGTTGATTACAACCTCTTCATCAATTGGTTGTCTCTGCTCCGTTATTCGTTTGCACTCTTGATCTATGTACTCGGTGAGCAAGGTTCTGTCAAGCTCATCGAATCGCCATCGATTTTGCGGGGCTGGTTCTTCTCGAGTTTCAGTCGTGATGTTGAATTCGATATATTGATGATCACTGTGCGACTCGTCATATTCATTCACCATCCAGTTTCCGATCTTCGCCGGCTCGGATGAGGCTACTATGTCTATGTAGCTCTCCTGGTCCTGGCCGTCTCGTATTCTTCTAAGTGTCGGTGTGTAGCCGTCGTTTATGATGTATAGGCTTCTACGCGCGAGCATCTCCTCCAGTTCCGCTCCTCTCCTTGTTGTTTCGATGCTTCCCCATGTGGTAGATTTGGCGTTGAAGTCTCCGGCCAGTATAATGTGACCCTTCAGTCTCTGTAGGATGTCTTCGAGGCTCCCTAGATAGGTAAGGAATTCCTCGACTTCTCGCGTGGGCGAGAAGTAGCAGCTAAGAACATGTAATCGAGTATTTTCCATGAAAATTTGTGTGATTCCCCTTTCCGATTTCCTATTGGTGATTGCGTTTTTGTTAAGGATCCAGATGGCTGAGTCTCCAGAGTCGTCTGTGATCCATCCTTCATATCTTCTGGAGTAGTTTGCAGATATGTTCCGGTTAACTTCGCTGAGTATACAGAGATCAAACTCTCCACTCTCCACTTTTTTCTCCAGTTCTGCGTGTGCTTCTCTTGCTCTGTTGAGATTGATTTGTAGGACTCTGATCATTATTGTTGTTCAGGGTCTGGAATCGTCTTCCCTTTTTGTACTTTGTACCATGTTTCGGAAGCTTGCTCGTTTCTTGATCTTTGTATTTGTGCCATGGCCAGTTTCGGTCTCGCTATCACGGGTTTGTTACTCTGGTCTGTATCTCGCTGAGGTTCTTGCTGCTTGCGTGTCCCTTCTCTCTTCCTTTGTTGTTCCTCTCTTTGTTTGCGTTCTTGTCTTGCTTTCTCCCGTAGTCGTTGTAGGGCCTCTCTGTATTTGGGACATGCCGCTGAGTACGCTGAGTGTCCCTCTTCTCTACAGGCGTTGCAGAATGGTTCATCTGCTGCACATTCTTTGAGATTGTGTCCACTCTGTCCACAGTTATAGCATTTCTTCTGTGCCAATTCCTTTGATTTACAGTCCGCGGCTCTGTGTCCGACTTCTTGACATCTGAAGCATATTACCACCTCAAGCCATTCTCTCACGATGCACGTCTGCCATCCGATTTGTATTTTACCAAGCTGAATGAGACGTTCTGCATCTGTGCGCGTGAGTTATTCGGACCTGCGCGTGATCCAGTGGATCGAATCACCTTACAAGCGGCCATCGACGGTGTTGCTCGGTGGTGCCTGGACAATAAAATGGTGCTGTCCGCTTCTAAGTGCGCAGTGCTGGTTTAGGAAAACTCAACCTCCATCGATCCCGTGTACTCCGTTTGTGGTCAAACTCTCCCAACCGTACCAACCATTCGCGATCTTGGAGTTATTTCGCATGACCTGAACTTCGACGCACACATCTCCGGCATCGTCACCTCAGCCCGATTCATTGTTAACAACATATTCCGCTGTTTTATTGTCAAGCGTCCGGAGTTCTCTCTAAGACTTTACAACTCGCTCGTGGTTTCGAAGTTTTTATATTGTTGTGCAGTGTGGCTGCCATACATGGCAAAGCATGTGAAAATGATTGAGTCTGTGCAAAGCTATTTCGTGAGGAGACTGCGTCGTAGATGTTCGATGCCGAACGACGATTTCTCCCTAAGACCATTGATGGACGTCCTATCTGACCAGGACCCACGCGTCCTCAGGCGCATTGTTCTGTTAATGACGCTGAGCGCTACTTCGACGTTGCTAAAAATGATCTCCGAAGCAAGGGGACGATCAGAACAAAGTCAATTGCCCGGACTGATGCTGTCCAGAACTCATTTTCCTGGCGAATTTGCACAAAGATCTCAAAGAAACAAATACCCGGTGATATTCTCCTATAGACTATTCGAGTCATTCGTTGTATTGTTCGATTTTACCTTTACCTGCCCCTTTTTAAATAAAGTGTTTTGAATTGAATTTAGATGGTCGAAGAGGCCCAAACAAAAATGGCGCACGCAGCCGCCGCGGCAGCGGCGCCGTCAAATGATACGTCTAAGAAAGTTCGTACTCCGCAGAAAAAGCCTGGAGGCGGACAAAAGGACAGATCTGCACCCAAAGCACCGGGGCAGAGACAACAGCATCAAGGGCGGTCACAGGAGCAAGCCCCGAAGGACCACAGCAAACCTGGACCCAGTGGATACTCCGGCAAAAAACGCCACCAGTCCTACCAGACCGACGAAACAAGGCGTCACCCTCCTGAAGGACCTGGAAGTGCCCCGCCGAGGTCCTAACAAGAGCAACCAGCCAATCCAGCCCAAGCGTGGACTCCGAAGCAAAGGAGCACCTTGCGAGACTGTTGTTAATAAACTATGTTTCGCTTCTCTAAATATCAATGGTTTTAAATCTAGCATGGCCAAATGGGCTGCGCTTGAAAAAGATGTGCTCATCGACATGAACGTGGACATAATGATGTCATGTGAAACGCGTCTTATTATGAATGACGAGAAAGCACCACCCATTGAGGAATACAACATAATATCCAGCAACCGGCGAGGCCCGACTGGGAGAAACTCGAATGGTGGCGTAGCTATCCTATACAGGGGAAACTGTGTCGAAGACTGGAACCACAAAGGCAATGACTTCATTGCCCAAGCAACGTGGATTGGCAGACAACGATGGATATTCATATCCTTCTACATATATGAAACATGGAACAGTAAGGGAAAACAAAACCCTCACCAGATCCATGAGCACACTCATCAAGCAAAAGTGCTCGCCGCTAGATAAGATTATCATAGGTGGTGACGCCAATGCGCATATCCCCAGCCTCGATGGAAAATCAAACAAAAGAGGACAGATCCTCGAGGAGTTTTCCATTGAGAACGGACTCACTATACTGAACATGACTGAGCGATGCGAAGGCAAATTCACTCGAGGGGAGTCAGCGATAGACTACTTTCTTGTGAACGGAGCAGCGCTGAGTCACATAGACTCCATGACCATCGACGAAGACAGGATCATAGCACTGAGCGATCATAATCTTCTGAGAATGAAATGCGCAGCCCAGCAGAGTCATGTACCAAAAATCAATCGTGAGGCGCACCCAGGTGGCCTTCCACTGGGATATGAAGACTTTAAGGAAAAGATCCTAGGAGCAATCAGAAAATCACGACGTATCCACCGATGCGTCCACCGCACACTTATCCGATTTAAGACTCTAGACGAGCTAATTGGATACTGGAGAGAGTGCGGCCGATTCTGGAGACAGAGGAAACGCCAGCTGAACTCTGTCGCGAGAAATGGTACCACAGAGCACCGTGAGACCGACAAACATAGCGGCGTTGGAGACCCGACAACGAACACACCACATGTGCGTTCAAGAGAACAGAGAGGGCAAACAACGCATGCGCCCTCCGAAACACTCAGTGAATGTGACGTTGTACAGACAGAAAGCCGATACCGCGCAGCACAACAGCAAGTTCGCGAGGAAGTGCAGAGAGAAGTGAGGCAACGTGACCACCAAATATGCCTGGATATCCTCAAAGCACCCAGAAACAACAGAGCTAAAAGGCTGTGGCAGTTCCTGAGTCGAAGTTAGGACACTGGACGCCCGTCTGGCACCAGGATCAAAGACCGAAATGGTCTCCTGATTCCAAACGACGACTTGACAGATCACCTAACTGGCTTAGGAATTGCTGGAAGCAAGCAAGACCAACGATCAGGAAGACCTGTGGCGAGTAAGCAGAGATCCCACAGGAATCGTTACAGGCCCAGAAGAGGTCAAGAGAGCGATGAGTACCATCCAAGACCGCTCAGGCTGTGGCCTCGATGGTACCCCACCGAAAGTCTTGAAAAATCTGCAGAGTGAAGGTGTAAAGCAAATCACCGAACTATCAAACAGAATGTTTTCCGGAGCCGAATACATACCAGAGGACTGGAAACAGAGAAGAGCGTCCCTCATAGAAAAAGGAAACTCTAAAAAGGGACACCTGAACACATTTCGACCGATCACCATCACCCCAGTCCTGTAAAGACTATTCACCAAGATCTTCACCTCAAAGATCCAAGAGTGGATCGAGAATTAACAGATTCTGGGGGAGAAGCAGAACGGCTTTAGATCAGGTAGGCGTGGAGACGATAACATCTTCATACTTAATTCCGCCATAGAGATCGCCAGAGAAAACAAGCAAGGAATGATAGCCTGCTTCCTGGACTGCTCCCGAGCCTTCGACAGAATTGACCGCGAAGAACTGTGGAAGATTCTACGCAGACTCGGAATGGAACCCAGCTGGGTCGACCTACTGACACGCATATACGAGAACAACAAAGTCAAAATTGTTCACGGCGAGGTCAGCTCAGACTGGCTATGCTCTCACAGAGGTGTGAAACAAGGCTGCCCCTTGAGCAGCATCGTGTTCATACAATACATAACAGAGCTTGAGAAACGACGGATTTCGAATCAGGCGGAGAGGAAACTTTCGGAACACTCGGGAACCGAAACACTTCGTGCTACCCGGGTTGTTATTTGCGGTAACATAGTGCTACTCGCACACAAACGCAAGGATCTACGAGAGCTTCTTATCATCACCTCGGCATTCGGAAGGGTTAGAAGATTGACTTTCAACCCCCTAAAAAGTGCAGGGGTTGTGTTCTCAAACCACTCGGTTGGCTACTGCGACGGCCTCCAGATACAAGGCAAAGCCCTGCCTGTCAGCCGAGAGTTCACATATCCAGGGATCACCCTGAGTGACGACTCTAACTACCTCTCCAAGCGAGATGAGGAATGGAAGACGGTACGAAGAAAGTCCTTCGCCAGATGCACGCCCAGACACTATGGGGATTCAACAAGTTTGAAATGTCCAAAACATTCTGAAAAGGCGTCGCTGTCCCGAAAATCACTTACGCAAACGCTGTTACCGTGATGACAACTAACACAGTGAACGAACTGGAGAAAGCCCAGCGCGAGGCAGCGCGATGGACACTGGGTACACCAGGATGGAAGGTAGCAAACGAATACCTTTCATCGGAGCTGAGCTGAAGCTCCTTCGAAGCAAGGGAAGCCAAAAGAAGGCTCAGGTATTTCGCGAGGATCTGCTCAATGCCGGACTCGAGATGGCCCAAAATGCTACTTGATGCAGTTGAGCTACAAAAAAACAAAACGATGGTCTACCTACGAAAGAATGGGAGTTCTCAAAACCAAATTCGATTGCGACGCACTGACGATCGAACACGACCACGAAAACCGAGTACTCCTTGGAGTCTACTTCCCGAAGCTATCCGAAAAAGTCAAGACCGTACAGGATAAGGCCTGGGAAGACGGGATGGAAGTGAGGTCCACTCTCGAGCTGTACCGAGCCCACCAAGAGACAAGGACCACAATGACCCACATATATGACAATAGTAGAGGATCCTCCCTGCTAGCCCTAGCGAGAGCTGGAACCCTCTCAACAAAATGTCATAATCCCATCTTCCAAGCTGCCCCAGACACATTCTGCGACCGATGTGGAGTTCACCCCGAAACGATCGCACAAGTGATCTTCGGATGCAATGAATTCGTTTACACCAACGAACACCCCACAGCTCGCCTCGGCCTAAGCAGCGAGCTGAATCATTCATTGGTGAACAAGACTTAGCGACTTCTCGAAGGATGGGAACGCAACAAGAAAGGATCCGCTGAGCATGCTCGCGCCTGAATTGAAAAGTTGAATAATAAATACAAAAATCAGATCCAATAAACAATGAACCATGAATCTCCCAGAGTCTTTGGGAGAAACACAGCAATCTTCCTGTCCTGGTGATTGCCCCAAGAATGATTGTTGTTTCTACACCGCAACCAGACAGTTCACTGAGTCAATCAGAATCGGTATTCGACCTAACGGAATGGAAAAAAGCCCGGAGGTATCGGAAAAATCCCGTCGCACGGTACTTCATGCTTGCCTCAAATTCACTGGTTTGCTGGTTCCATACACATGAGCCTGTCCAAACTGTGAGACGGTCTTGGACATCCAGCTGCTGCGCCAGTCACCATTTCATGCGAAACAGGCGGCGGTTTTATGCACCTGCACTGTGCGGGCCCTGATCATCGTGATCGGCGGTTGTACGTATTCCCGACTCGCATTCTTTGAACTCGGAGCATGTGAGTGGGGGTCGCAAAAATTCACGATTCCGAGTCTGCGACCCCTACTCGTGAGCATTCAGAAACATTTGGGGTTGCGGTGGAATGCTTCCGCAGGTTTTCTGTGGATTTTGAAATGTGGTGAAGCCTCGCTTCGCGATTCTCAGCTCAATGGTTCGTTGAGCGGATTCTGGCATCCCAGATTTCTCCGGGGAGCCTCCTAGCCTTTCGCCAGGGGTTAAATGGGGCGAGTGCGGCATTTCATCGTGCCAGTCCATTCGCGATTATTCGTGGATTTCGGTACACAGCGTCAGGGAACCTCACGGAATGCGATGCATCGGCCATGGCTTCGGAGGATTCGCAGTTCCCGAGGTATTCCCAGTGTTTCTGCTTTTTCAAGACAGCCTTTTGTCAAATTTTTCGCAAGAAACGGAACATTCCCGCAATAAAAACTGTCGATGAGGATGAGTATATGCTTGCGCTCAAACCGGCTCATTACGGGAAGAAAGTGCGGGAGCTGTTGGGATTGTGATCCACGGACAGACGTTCATTGGTATCCTCCAAGCCAACGAGCTGAGTAATTGTAGTTCGAGCTGAATTTTAGTCGGGGTCATGAGCTATGTAGAAACCTCAATGGCTGCCCGTCAGACGACCAGGGGGCGCCACCGCTGGAGAGAGCTCGAGTCCGGTGAGGGTTTTCTTGAGAGGGCTTTGAGTCTGGTTTATTAAGCGGTCTGAATCGAGTCTCAGGCTACTTTCTGTGAGGTTTCACAGTGTGTGGATCGCGTCACTGGTTCTTTGTTTCTTCGAAACGGCTTCGTTACCCGTTCAAGATGAATCTCATCGATCTCCCCGAAGACGTCCTGTATCTCATCGCCCGAGAGCTGGATATCGTGAGCTTGGCGACTTTCCAAAGGCTGCATCCACGCCTTCTTGAAGCATCGAATGGTGTTCGGAAGCTTTCGGTCAAGGCGGAGACCATCTCAGACGCAGAACTGGACTCGCTCGACATGAACGGAGGCAGGGTGTGCTCGCTCGACCTCCAGAACTGCTGGTCGTCTGGTGACCTCATCCAGGAAGTCACCAACCAGTGCCCCAACGCGAACGAGCTGAACTTGGTGAATTCGACGCTGCAGTACTCGAGAATCCTCGAGGTTCTCGAGCCGCTCAAGGAGCTGACAACATTGAAGCTCACTTTGACGGCTTCCGAGGACATCGTTCTAAGTGAGAGTCAACGTGCACTATTCCGAAATGTTCGGAAGCTCTACGTGGAAATCAGGCCCTATCATCCACCGATGGCGCTCCTGATCGATCTCATGAATGTCAGTGATTCGCTCGAGGAGTGCCACATCAACATCGTCGGCGAAGCCAACTTCCCACACTGGAATGACGCCTTACTGCCCGTCTTGGAGGCGAAAAGATGGAAAACTCTCCACACATTCATCTGCACCAGTTATCACTCGAAGAACGAACGAGCTCGCATGAAGCTCTTGGAGTGCGTGTTCAGTGGAAACTGGAGTGAGGCAGTGGAGACATGGCTGCGCAGTGCGAAAAAATGCTTCATCTTCGAACGCGGGAACTTCAACGGAATTCCTGCCCGTTCTGTACCAGACGCCCACGGGAAACCCCAAGCTTTGAGCCGACACCTCGAGGTCGAGCTCACCGAAGAAAATGGTCGGGCGACCCTCTTCGAGTCCGAATGGGGGAAGCCCACTTCACTGCGCCTAGTCGACCCCACTCGTGCAGAGAACATCCTGCGTTATCACGACTTGAATCGGTGTTTGTCGACAGCGCTGATCGAACTAGACTTCAGCAATTGCCACTGCGAGTTCAAGGACGCAACGAAGTTGGACCTGGCAAATCTGGCTCCCTGCCTCGAAACACTGGCCGTTCCACAGTGTTTCCTCTTCCCGACTTGGCTGTCGGACGAGATTCGACGGCGGCCCGATTCACCGAAACTATTTCCGAACACGCTGTCGGGTCTCGTCAAATTGAGAAAGTTCATCGTAAAGGCGGAACAGCATAGGCCCGGCTGCGATACCATGGATTGCAGTTGTGATTCAGATTGGTATGCGTCAAAATGTTCGGGCTGCCGTGCGGCGCTCACTTCGACCAGGTTCCCCGTGTTGGAGCCTCTCGAGAGTCTGGAGGAGCTCACGCTAGACAACGTCTGGGCGACAAAATGCTTGTACCGGAGCTTGGCACATCCTAAGGTACATACTGTGCGCTTAGGTTTGCGGGACTACAGCGAGGTGGAGGGCTTGCGGGGCTTCTTGAATGCCTGCTCGAGCTTGAAGAAGCTCAAGCTCAGAGTTGGTGAGACTGTCACTCTCAGGACGGGACTTCCACACGACTTCTGGAGGGATCTTGCTGAAGGACCCTACTTAAACCAGCTGTGCGTGGAAGCCGAACGCCCGAGGAGTCTTGCGGTGCCTGTTTTCGAGAGCTATATCGGGCGCATTCTAGAGAAGTCGAAGCTTTTCCACCTCCACAACCCTCGTCGAGGTGTGAGGGATTCGCTGGTGAGACGCTTCGAAAGCCTGAGGGCGCTGGAGGAACACGGGCGAAAGGTTCTCGTCGCGGAGAAATGCGCAACTGAGGGAGATCTGGGGGATCGATTCGCGAACGGGCGTTTCCCCGGACGCGCCCTCTGTTCTGGCGAACCTCTCGTCGGCTATGTTAAACCGAGCGCATGGGAATGATTCTGCTTCTGTTAGGTACCCCTGGATGTATATTGTATGTATAGAGATGTTGTTCCGAACTGCGGCAATGAAGAATGAATATGAAATATCATTAGAAACTACAATAAAAATTATTTCTTATAGCATGTACAGTGTTTATTCGTCGATGATTGATGGTTCTGGTCTCAAACTACATCGGGTTATTCAGCTATGAGAGGTTCTTCATCGTCGATCTCTTCGAACCGTGGCTGAGGAATTCTAATTCTGCGTTCCGCTGTTTTTTTCGTGATTTTGTTCGTCCGTCCTCAGTTCTCCATGGATTCCAGGGTGAAACCAGTCTGTCTGATTCTAATAAGGACACCAGATGAACGCCTTAACCTGCATGCCAGGGACGTTATCCTAGACCTTTTTGTGAGTGATACCAATGTTCATCAGCGACCTTCTGTTTGCAGACGATCTGAAGTTATTCGGACCTGCGCGTGATCCAGTGGATCGAATCACCTTACAAGCGGCCATCGACGGTGTTGCTCGGTGGTGCCTGGACAATAAAATGGTGCTGTCCGCTTCTAAGTGCGCAGTGCTGGTTTAGGAAAACTCAACCTCCATCGATCCCGTGTACTCCGTTTGTGGTCAAACTCTCCCAACCGTACCAACCATTCGCGATCTTGGAGTTATTTCGCATGACCTGAACTTCGACGCACACATCTCCGGCATCGTCACCTCAGCCCGATTCATTGTTAACAACATATTCCGCTGTTTTATTGTCAAGCGTCCGGAGTTCTATCTAAGACTTTACAACTCGCTCGTGGTTTCGAAGTTTTTATATTGTTGTGCAGTGTGGCTGCCATACATGGCAAAGCATGTGAAAATGATTGAGTCTGTGCAAAGCTATTTCGTGAGGAGACTGCGTCGTAGATGTTCGATGCCGAACGACGATTTCTCCCTAAGACCATTGATGGACGTCCTATCTGACCAGGACCCACGCGTCCTCAGGCGCATTGTTCTGTTAATGACGCTGAGCGCTACTTCGACGTTGCTAAAAATGATCTCCGAAGCAAGGGGACGATCAGAACAAAGTCAATTGCCCGGACTGATGCTGTCCAGAACTCATTTTCCTGGCGAATTTGCACAAAGATCTCAAAGAAACAAATACCCGGTGATATTCTCCTATAGACTATTCGAGTCATTCGTTGTATTGTTCGATTTTACCTTTACCTGCCCCTTTTTAAATAAAGTGTTTTGAATTGAATTTAGATGGTCGAAGAGGCCCAAACAAAAATGGCGCACGCAGCCGCCGCGGCAGCGGCGCCGTCAAATGATACGTCTAAGAAAGTTCGTACTCCGCAGAAAAAGCCTGGAGGCGGACAAAAGGACAGATCTGCACCCAAAGCACCGGGCCAGAGACAACAGCATCAAGGGCGGTCACAGGAGCAAGCCCCGAAGGACCACAGCAAACCTGGACCCAGTGGATACTCCGGCAAAAAACGCCACCAGTCCTACCAGACCGACGAAACAAGGCGTCACCCTCCTGAAGGACCTGGAAGTGCCCCGCCGAGGTCCTAACAAGAGCAACCAGCCAATCCAGCCCATGAGGCGATGCCGCAAGCGTGGACTCCGAAGCAAAGGAGCACCTTGCGAGACTGTTGTTAATAAACTATGTTTCGCTTCTCTAAATATCAATGGTTTCAAATCTAGCATGGCCAAATGGGCTGCGCTTGGAAAAGATGTGCTCATCGACATGAACGTGGACATAATGATGTCATGTGAAACGCGTCTTATTATGAATGACGAGAAAGCACCACCCATTGAGGAATACAACATAATATCCAGCAACCGGCGAGGCCCGACTGGGAGAAACTCGAATGGTGGCGTAGCTATCCTATACAGGGGAAACTGTGTCGAAGACTGGAACCACAAAGGCAATGACTTCATTGCCCAAGCAACGTGGATTGGCAGACAACGATGGATATGCATATCCTTCTACATATATGAAACATGGAACAGTAAGGGAAAACAAAACCCTCACCAGATCCATGAGCACACTCATCAAGCAAAAGTGCTCGCCGCTAGATAAGATTATCATAGGTGGTGACGCCAATGCGCATATCCCCAGCCTCGATGGAAAATCAAACAAAAGAGGACAGATCCTCGAGGAGTTTTCCATTGAGAACGGACTCACTATACTAAACATGACTGAGCGATGCGAAGGCAAATTCACTCGAGGGGAGTCAGCGATAGACTACTTTCTTGTGAACGGGGCAGCGCTGAGTCACATAGACTCCATGACCATCGACGAAGACAGGATCATAGCACTGAGCGATCATAATCTTCTGAGAATGAAATGCGCAGCCCAGCAGAGTCATGTACCAAAAATCAAGAAACGGATTCACTCGATGCGTCCGCTTCTCGCTGCGCAAATAGTTGAGAATCAACTTGAGGCGCACCCAGGTGGCCTTCCACTGGGATATGAAGACTTCAAGGAAAAGATCCTAGGAGCAATCAAAAAATCACGACGTATCCACCGATGCGTCCACCGCACACTTATCCGATTTAAGACTCTAGACGAGCTAATTGGATACTGGAGAGAGTGCGGCCGATTCTGGAGACAGAGGAAACGCCAGCTGAACTCTGTCGCGAGAAATGGTACCACAGAGCACCGTGAGACCGACAAACATAGCGGCGTTGGAGACCCGACAACGAACACACCACATGTGCGTTCAAGAGAACAGAGAGGGCAAACAACGCATGCGCCCTCCGAAACACTCAGTGAATGTGACGTTGTACAGGCAGAAAGCCGATACCGCGCAGCACAACAGCAAGTTCGCGAGGAAGTGCAGAGAGAAGTGAGGCAACGTGACCACCAAATATGCCTGGATATCCTCAAAGCACCCAGAAACAACAGAGCTAAAAGGCTGTGGCAGTTCCTGAGTCGAAGTAAGGACACTGGACGCCCGTCTGGCACCAGGATCAAAGACCGAAATGGTCTCCTGATTCCAAACGACGACTTGACAGATCACCTAACTGGCTTAGGAATTGCTGGAAGCAAGCAAGACCAACGATCAGGAAGACCTGTGGCGAGTAAGCAGAGATCCCACAGGAATCGTTACAGGCCCAGAAGAGGTCAAGAGAGCGATGAGTACCATCCAAGACCGCTCAGGCTGTGGCCTCGATGGTACCCCACCGAAAGTCTTGAAAAATCTGCAGAGTGAAGGTGTAAAGCAAATCACCGAACTATCAAACAGAATGTTTTCCGGAGCCGAATACATACCAGAGGACTGGAAACAGAGAAGAGCGTCCCTCATAGAAAAAGGAAACTCTAAAAAGGGACACCTGAACACATTTCGACCGAGATTAATTCCGCCATAGAGATCGCCAGAGAAAACAAGCAAGGAATGATAGCCTGCTTCCTGGACTGCTCCCGAGCCTTCGACAGAATTGACCGCGAAGAACTGTGGAAGATTCTACGCAGACTCGGAATGGAACCCAGCTGGGTCGACCTACTGACACGCATATACGAGAACAACAAAGTCAAAATTGTTCACGGCGAGGTCAGCTCAGACTGGCTATGCTCTCACAGAGGTGTGAAACAAGGCTGCCCCTTGAGCAGCATCGTGTTCATACAATACATAACAGAGCTTGAGAAACGACGGATTTCGAATCAGGCGGAGAGGAAACTTTCGGAACACTCGGGAACCGAAACACTTCGTGCTACCCGGGTTGTTATTTGCGGTAACATAGTGCTACTCGCACACAAACGCAAGGATCTACGAGAGCTTCTTATCATCACCTCGGCATTCGGAAGGGTTAGAAGATTGACTTTCAACCCCCTAAAAAGTGCAGTGGTTGTGTTCTCAAACCACTCGGTTGGCTACTGCGACGGCCTCCAGATACAAGGCAAAGCCCTGCCTGTCAGCCGAGAGTTCACATATCCAGGGATCACCCTGAGTGACGACTCTAACTACCTCTCCAAGCGAGATGAGGAATGGAAGACGGTACGAAGAAAGTCCTTCGCCAGATGCACGCCCAGACACTATGGGGATTCAACAAGTTTGAAATGTCCAAAACATTCTGAAAAGGCGTCGCTGTCCCGAAAATCACATACGCAAACGCTGTTACCGTGATGACAACTAACACAGTGAACGAACTGGAGAAAGCCCAGCGCGAGGCAGCGCGATGGACACTGGGTACACCAGGATGGAAGGTAGCAAACGAATACCTTTCATCGGAGCTGAGCTGAAGCTCCTTCGAAGCAAGGGAAGCCAAAAGAAGGCTCAGGTATTTCGCGAGGATCTGCTCAATGCCGGACTCGAGATGGCCCAAAATGCTACTTGATGCAGTTGAGCTACAAAAAAACAAAACGATGGTCTACCTACGAAAGAATGGGAGTTCTCAAAACCAAATTCGATTGCGACGCACTGACGATCGAACACGACCACGAAAACCGAGTACTCCTTGGAGTCTACTTCCCGAAGCTATCCGAAAAAGTCAAGACCGTACAGGATAAGGCCTGGGAAGACGGGATGGAAGTGAGGTCCACTCTCGAGCTGTACCGAGCCCACCAAGAGACAAGGACCACAATGACCCACATATATGACAATAGTAGAGGATCCTCCCTGCTAGCCCTAGCGAGAGCTGGAACCCTCTCAACAAAATGTCATAATCCCATCTTCCAAGCTGCCCCAGACACATTCTGCGACCGATGTGGAGTTCACCCCGAAACGATCGCACAAGTGATCTTCGGATGCAATGAATTCGTTTACACCAACGAACACCCCACAGCTCGCCTCGGCCTAAGCAGCGAGCTGAATCATTCATTGGTGAACAAGACTTAGCGACTTCTCGAAGGATGGGAACGCAACAAGAAAGGATCCGCTGAGCATGCTCGCGCCTGAATTGAAAAGTTGAATAATAAATACAAAAATCAGATCCAATAAACAATGAACCATGAATCTCCCAGAGTCTTTGGGAGAAACACAGCAATCTTCCTGTCCTGGTGATTGCCCCAAGAATGATTGTTGTTTCTACACCGCAACCAGACAGTTCACTGAGTCAATCAGAATCGGTATTCGACCTAACGGAATGGAAAAAAGCCCGGAGGTATCGGAAAAATCCCGTCGCACGGTACTTCATGCTTGCCTCAAATTCACTGGTTTGCTGGTTCCATACACATGAGCCTGTCCAAACTGTGAGACGGTCTTGGACATCCAGCTGCTGCGCCAGTCACCATTTCATGCGAAACAGGCGGCGGTTTTATGCACCTGCACTGTGCGGGCCCTGATCATCGTGATCGGCGGTTGTACGTATTCCCGACTCGCATTCTTTGAACTCGGAGCATGTGAGTGGGGGTCGCAAAAATTCACGATTCCGAGTCTGCGACCCCTACTCGTGAGCATTCAGAAACATTTGGGGTTGCGGTGGAATGCTTCCGCAGGTTTTCTGTGGATTTTGAAATGTGGTGAAGCCTCGCTTCGCGATTCTCAGCTCAATGGTTCGTTGAGCGGATTCTGGCATCCCAGATTTCTCCGGGGAGCCTCCTAGCCTTTCGCCAGGGGTTAAATGGGGCGAGTGCGGCATTTCATCGTGCCAGTCCATTCGCGATTATTCGTGGATTTCGGTACACAGCGTCAGGGAACCTCACGGAATGCGATGCATCGGCCATGGCTTCGGAGGATTCGCAGTTCCCGAGGTATTCCCAGTGTTTCTGCTTTTTCAAGACAGCCTTTTGTCAAATTTTTCGCAAGAAACGGAACATTCCCGCAATAAAAACTGTCGATGAGGATGAGTATATGCTTGCGCTCAAACCGGCTCATTACGGGAAGAAAGTGCGGGAGCTGTTGGGATTGTGATCCACGGACAGACGTTCATTGGTATCCTCCAAGCCAACGAGCTGAGTAATTGTAGTTCGAGCTGAATTTTAGTCGGGGTCATGAGCTATGTAGAAACCTCAATGGCTGCCCGTCAGACGACCAGGGGGCGCCACCGCTGGAGAGAGCTCGAGTCCGGTGAGGGTTTTCTTGAGAGGGCTTTGAGTCTGGTTTATTAAGCGGTCTGAATCGAGTCTCAGGCTACTTTCTGTGAGGTTTCACAGTGTGTGGATCGCGTCACTGGTTCTTTGTTTCTTCGAAACGGCTTCGTTACCCGTTCAAGATGAATCTCATCGATCTCCCCGAAGACGTCCTGTATCTCATCGCCCGAGAGCTGGATATCGTGAGCTTGGCGACTTTCCAAAGGCTGCATCCACGCCTTCTTGAAGCATCGAATGGTGTTCGGAAGCTTTCGGTCAAGGCGGAGACCATCTCAGACGCAGAACTGGACTCGCTCGACATGAACGGAGGCAGGGTGTGCTCGCTCGACCTCCAGAACTGCTGGTCGTCTGGTGACCTCATCCAGGAAGTCACCAACCAGTGCCCCAACGCGAACGAGCTGAACTTGGTGAATTCGACGCTGCAGTACTCGAGAATCCTCGAGGTTCTCGAGCCGCTCAAGGAGCTGACAACATTGAAGCTCACTTTGACGGCTTCCGAGGACATCGTTCTAAGTGAGAGTCAACGTGCACTATTCCGAAATGTTCGGAAGCTCTACGTGGAAATCAGGCCCTATCATCCACCGATGGCGCTCCTGATCGATCTCATGAATGTCAGTGATTCGCTCGAGGAGTGCCACATCAACATCGTCGGCGAAGCCAACTTCCCACACTGGAATGACGCCTTACTGCCCGTCTTGGAGGCGAAAAGATGGAAAACTCTCCACACATTCATCTGCACCAGTTATCACTCGAAGAACGAACGAGCTCGCATGAAGCTCTTGGAGTGCGTGTTCAGTGGAAACTGGAGTGAGGCAGTGGAGACATGGCTGCGCAGTGCGAAAAAATGCTTCATCTTCGAACGCGGGAACTTCAACGGAATTCCTGCCCGTTCTGTACCAGACGCCCACGGGAAACCCCAAGCTTTGAGCCGACACCTCGAGGTCGAGCTCACCGAAGAAAATGGTCGGGCGACCCTCTTCGAGTCCGAATGGGGGAAGCCCACTTCACTGCGCCTAGTCGACCCCACTCGTGCAGAGAACATCCTGCGTTATCACGACTTGAATCGGTGCTTGTCGACAGCGCTGATCGAACTAGACTTCAGCAATTGCCACTGCGAGTTCAAGGACGCAACGAAGTTGGACCTGGCAAATCTGGCTCCCTGCCTCGAAACACTGGCCGTTCCACAGTGTTTCCTCTTCCCGACTTGGCTGTCGGACGAGATTCGACGGCGGCCCGATTCACCGAAACTATTTCCGAACACGCTGTCGGGTCTCGTCAAATTGAGAAAGTTCATCGTAAAGGCGGAACAGCATAGGCCCGGCTGCGATACCATGGATTGCAGTTGTGATTCAGATTGGTATGCGTCAAAATGTTCGGGCTGCCGTGCGGCGCTCACTTCGACCAGGTTCCCCGTGTTGGAGCCTCTCGAGAGTCTGGAGGAGCTCACGCTAGACAACGTCTGGGCGACAAAATGCTTGTACCGGAGCTTGGCACATCCTAAGGTACATACTGTGCGCTTAGGTTTGCGGGACTACAGCGAGGTGGAGGGCTTGCGGGGCTTCTTGAATGCCTGCTCGAGCTTGAAGAAGCTCAAGCTCAGAGTTGGTGAGACTGTCACTCTCAGGACGGGACTTCCACACGACTTCTGGAGGGATCTTGCTGAAGGACCCTACTTAAACCAGCTGTGCGTGGAAGCCGAACGCCCGAGGAGTCTTGCGGTGCCTGTTTTCGAGAGCTATATCGGGCGCATTCTAGAGAAGTCGAAGCTTTTCCACCTCCACAACCCTCGTCGAGGTGTGAGGGATTCGCTGGTGAGACGCTTCGAAAGCCTGAGGGCGCTGGAGGAACACGGGCGAAAGGTTCTCGTCGCGGAGAAATGCGCAACTGAGGGAGATCTGGGGGATCGATTCGCGAACGGGCGTTTCCCCGGACGCGCCCTCTGTTCTGGCGAACCTCTCGTCGGCTATGTTAAACCGAGCGCATGGGAATGATTCTGCTTCTGTTAGGTACCCCTGGATGTATATTGTATGTATAGAGATGTTGTTCCGAACTGCGGCAATGAAAAATGAATATGAAATATCATTAGAAACTACAATAAAAATTATTTCTTATAGCATGTACAGTGTTTATTCGTCGATGATTGATGGTTCTGGTCTCAAACTACATCGGGTTATTCAGCTATGAGAGGTTCTTCATCGTCGATCTCTTCGAACCGTGGCTGAGGAATTCTAATTCTGCGTTCCGCTGTTTTTTTCGTGATTTTGTTCGTCCGTCCTCAGTTCTCCATGGATTCCAGGGTGAAACCAGTCTGTCTGATTCTAATAAGGACACCAGATGAACGCCTTAACCTGCATGCCAGGGACGTTATCCTAGACCTTTTTGTGAGTGATACCAATGTTCATCAGCGACCTTCTGTTTGCAGACGATCTGAAGTTATTCGGACCTGCGCGTGATCCAGTGGATCGAATCACCTTACAAGCGGCCATCGACGGTGTTGCTCGGTGGTGCCTGGACAATAAAATGGTGCTGTCCGCTTCTAAGTGCGCAGTGCTGGTTTAGGAAAACTCAACCTCCATCGATCCCGTGTACTCCGTTTGTGGTCAAACTCTCCCAACCGTACCAACCATTCGCGATCTTGGAGTTATTTCGCATGACCTGAACTTCGACGCACACATCTCCGGCATCGTCACCTCAGCCCGATTCATTGTTAACAACATATTCCGCTGTTTTATAGTCAAGCGTCCGGAGTTCTATCTAAGACTTTACAACTCGCTCGTGGTTTCGAAGTTTTTATATTGTTGTGCAGTGTGGCTGCCATACATGGCAAAGCATGTGAAAATGATTGAGTCTGTGCAAAGCTATTTCGTGAGGAGACTGCGTCGTAGATGTTCGATGCCGAACGACGATTTCTCCCTAAGACCATTGATGGACGTCCTATCTGACCAGGACCCACGCGTCCTCAGGCGCATTGTTCTGTTAATGACGCTGAGCGCTACTTCGACGTTGCTAAAAATGATCTCCGAAGGAAGGGGACGATCAGAACAAAGTCAATTGCCCGGACTGATGCTGTCCAGAACTCATTTTCCTGGCGAATTTGCACAAAGATCTCAAAGAAACAAATACCCGGTGATATTCTCCTATAGACTATTCGAGTCATTCGTTGTATTGTTCGATTTTACCTTTACCTGCCCCTTTTTAAATAAAGTGTTTTGAATTGAATTTAGATGGTCGAAGAGGCCCAAACAAAAATGGCGCACGCAGCCGCCGCGGCAGCGGCGCCGTCAAATGATACGTCTAAGAAAGTTCGTACTCCGCAGAAAAAGCCTGGAGGCGGACAAAAGGACAGATCTGCACCCAAAGCACCGGGGCAGAGACAACAGCATCAAGGGCGGTCACAGGAGCAAGCCCCGAAGGACCACAGCAAACCTGGACCCAGTGGATACTCCGGCAAAAAACGCCACCAGTCCTACCAGACCGACGAAACAAGGCGTCACCCTCCTGAAGGACCTGGAAGTGCCCCGCCGAGGTCCTAACAAGAGCAACCAGCCAATCCAGCCCATGAGGCGATGCCGCAAGCGTGGACTCCGAAGCAAAGGAGCACCTTGCGAGACTGTTGTTAATAAACTATGTTTCGCTTCTCTAAATATCAATGGTTTTAAATCTAGCATGGCCAAATGGGCTGCGCTTGAAAAAGATGTGCTCATCGACATGAACGTGGACATAATGATGTCATGTGAAACGCGTCTTATTATGAATGACGAGAAAGCACCACCCATTGAGGAATACAACATAATATCCAGCAACCGGCGAGGCCCGACTGGGAGAAACTCGAATGGTGGCGTAGCTATCCTATACAGGGGAAACTGTGTCGAAGACTGGAACCACAAAGGCAATGACTTCATTGCCCAAGCAACGTGGATTGGCAGACAACGATGGATATGCATATCCTTCTACATATATGAAACATGGAACAGTAAGGGAAAACAAAACCCTCACCAGATCCATGAGCACACTCATCAAGCAAAAGTGCTCGCCGCTAGATAAGATTATCATAGGTGGTGACGCCAATGCGCATATCCCCAGCCTCGATGGAAAATCAAACAAAAGAGGACAGATCCTCGAGGAGTTTTCCATTGAGAACGGACTCACTATACTAAACATGACTGAGCGATGCGAAGGCAAATTCACTCGAGGGGAGTCAGCGATAGACTACTTTCTTGTGAACGGGGCAGCGCTGAGTCACATAGACTCCATGACCATCGACGAAGACAGGATCATAGCACTGAGCGATCATAATCTTCTGAGAATGAAATGCGCAGCCCAGCAGAGTCATGTACCAAAAATCAAGAAACGGATTCACTCGATGCGTCCGCTTCTCGCTGCGCAAATAGTTGAGAATCAACTTGAGGCGCACCCAGGTGGCCTTCCACTGGGATATGAAGACTTCAAGGAAAAGATCCTAGGAGCAATCAAAAAATCACGACGTATCCACCGATGCGTCCACCGCACACTTATCCGATTTAAGACTCTAGACGAGCTAATTGGATACTGGAGAGAGTGCGGCCGATTCTGGAGACAGAGGAAACGCCAGCTGAACTCTGTCGCGAGAAATGGTACCACAGAGCACCGTGAGACCGACAAACATAGCGGCGTTGGAGACCCGACAACGAACACACCACATGTGCGTTCAAGAGAACAGAGAGGTCAAACAACGCATGCGCCCTCCGAAACACTCAGTGAATGTGACGTTGTACAGGCAGAAAGCCGATACCGCGCAGCACAACAGCAAGTTCGCGAGGAAGTGCAGAGAGAAGTGAGGCAACGTGACCACCAAATATGCCTGGATATCCTCAAAGCACCCAGAAACAACAGAGCTGAAAGGCTGTGGCAGTTCCTGAGTCGAAGTAAGGACACTGGACGCCCGTCTGGCACCAGGATCAATGACCGAAATGGTCTCCTGATTCCAAACGACGACTTGACAGATCACCTAACTGGCTTAGGAATTGCTGGAAGCAAGCAAGACCAACGATCAGGAAGACCTGTGGCGAGTAAGCAGAGATCCCACAGGAATCGTTACAGGCCCAGAAGAGGTCAAGAGAGCGATGAGTACCATCCAAGACCGCTCAGGCTGTGGCCTCGATGGTACCCCACCGAAAGTCTTGAAAAATCTGCAGAGTGAAGGTGTAAAGCAAATCACCGAACTATCAAACAGAATGTTTTCCGGAGCCGAATACATACCAGAGGACTGGAAACAGAGAAGAGCGTCCCTCATAGAAAAAGGAAACTCTAAAAAGGGACACCTGAACACATTTCGACCGAGATTAATTCCGCCATAGAGATCGCCAGAGAAAACAAGCAAGGAATGATAGCCTGCTTCCTGGACTGCTCCCGAGCCTTCGACAGAATTGACCGCGAAGAACTGTGGAAGATTCTACGCAGACTCGGAATGGAACCCAGCTGGGTCGACCTACTGACACGCATATACGAGAACAACAAAGTCAAAATTGTTCACGGCGAGGTCAGCTCAGACTGGCTATGCTCTCACAGAGGTGTGAAACAAGGCTGCCCCTTGAGCAGCATCGTGTTCATACAATACATAACAGAGCTTGAGAAACGACGGATTTCGAATCAGGCGGAGAGGAAACTTTCGGAACACTCGGGAACCGAAACACTTCGTGCTACCCGGGTTGTTATTTGCGGTAACATAGTGCTACTCGCACACAAACGCAAGGATCTACGAGAGCTTCTTATCATCACCTCGGCATTCGGAAGGGTTAGAAGATTGACTTTCAACCCCCTAAAAAGTGCAGTGGTTGTGTTCTCAAACCACTCGGTTGGCTACTGCGACGGCCTCCAGATACAAGGCAAAGCCCTGCCTGTCAGCCGAGAGTTCACATATCCAGGGATCACCCTGAGTGACGACTCCAACTACCTCTCCAAGCGAGAAGAGAAATGGAAGACGGATGCGAAGAAAGTCCTTCGCCAGATGCACGCCCAGACACTATGGGGATTCAACAAGTTTGAAATGTCCAAAACATTCTGAAAAGGCGTCGCTGTCCCGAAAATCACATACGCAAACGCTGTTACCGTGATGACAACTAACACAGTGAGCGAACTGGAGAAAGCCCAGCGCGAGGCAGCGCGATGGACACTGGGTACACCAGGATGGAAGGTAGCAAACGAATACCTTTCATCGGAGCTGAGCTGAAGCTCCTTCGAAGCAAGGGAAGCCAAAAGAAGGCTCAGGTATTTCGCGAGGATCTGCTCAATGCCGGACTCGAGATGGCCCAAAATGCTACTTGATGCAGTTGAGCTACAAAAAAACAAAACGATGGTCTACCTACGAAAGAATGGGAGTTCTCAAAACCAAATTCCATCGCGACGCACTGACGATCGAACACGACCACGAAAACCGAGTACCCCTTGGAGTCTACTTCCCGAAGCTATCCGAAAAAGTCAAGACCGTACAGGATAAGGCCTGGGAAGACGGGATGGAAGTGAGGTCCACTCTCGAGCTGTACCGAGCCCACCAAGAGACAAGGACCACAATGACCCACATATATGACAATAGTAGAGGATCCTCCCTGCTGGCCCTAGCGAGAGCTGGAACCCTCTCAACAAAATGTCATAATCCCATCTTCCAAGCTGCCCCAGACACATTCTGCGACCGATGTGGAGTTCACCCCGAAACGATCGCACAAGTGATCTTCGGATGCAATGAATTCGTTTACACCAACGAACACCCCACAGCTCGCCTCGGCCTAAGCAGCGAGCTGAATCATTCATTGGTGAACAAGACTTAGCGACTTCTCGAAGGATGGGAACGCAACAAGAAAGGATCCGCTGAGCATGCTCGCGCCTGAATTGAAAAGTTGAATAATAAATACAAAAATCAGATCCAATAAACAATGAACCATGAATCTCCCAGAGTCTTTGGGAGAAACACAGCAATCTTCCTGTCCTGGTGATTGCCCCAAGAATGATTGTTGTTTCTACACCGCAACCAGACAGTTCACTGAGTCAATCAGAATCGGTATTCGACCTAACGGAATGGAAAAAAGCCCGGAGGTATCGGAAAAATCCCGTCGCACGGTACTTCATGCTTGCCTCAAATTCACTGGTTTGCTGGTTCCATACACATGAGCCTGTCCAAACTGTGAGACGGTCTTGGACATCCAGCTGCTGCGCCAGTCACCATTTCATGCGAAACAGGCGGCGGTTTTATGCACCTGCACTGTGCGGGCCCTGATCATCGTGATCGGCGGTTGTACGTATTCCCGACTCGCATTCTTTGAACTCGGAACATGTGAGTGGGGGTCGCAAAGATTCACGATTCCGAGTCTGCGACCCCTACTCGTGAGCATTCAGAAACATTTGGGGTTGCGGTGGAATGCTTCCGCAGGTTTTCTGTGGATTTTGAAATGTGGTGAAGCCTCGCTTCGCGATTCTCAGCTCAATGGTTCGTTGAGCGGATTCTGGCATCCCAGATTTCTCCGGGGAGCCTCCTAGCCTTTCGCCAGGGGTTAAATGGGGCGAGTGCGGCATTTCATCGTGCCAGTCCATTCGCGATTATTCGTGGATTTCGGTACACAGCGTCAGGGAACCTCACGGAATGCGATGCATCGGCCATGGCTTCGGAGGATTCGCAGTTCCCGAGGTATTCCCAGTGTTTCTGCTTTTTCAAGACAGCCTTTTGTCAAATTTTTCGCAAGAAACGGAACATTCCCGCAATAAAAACTGTCGATGAGGATGAGTATATGCTTGCGCTCAAACCGGCTCATTACGGGAAGAAAGTGCGGGAGCTGTTGGGATTGTGATCCACGGACAGACGTTCATTGGTATCCTCCAAGCCAACGAGCTGAGTAATTGTAGTTCGAGCTGAATTTTAGTCGGGGTCATGAGCTATGTAGAAACCTCAATGGCTGCCCGTCAGACGACCAGGGGGCGCCACCGCTGGAGAGAGCTCGAGTCCGGTGAGGGTTTTCTTGAGAGGGCTTTGAGTCTGGTTTATTAAGCGGTCTGAATCGAGTCTCAGGCTACTTTCTGTGAGGTTTCACAGTGTGTGGATCGCGTCACTGGTTCTTTGTTTCTTCGAAACGGCTTCGTTACCCGTTCAAGATGAATCTCATCGATCTCCCCGAAGACGTCCTGTATCTCATCGCCCGAGAGCTGGATATCGTGAGCTTGGCGACTTTCCAAAGGCTGCATCCACGCCTTCTTGAAGCATCGAATGGTGTTCGGAAGCTTTCGGTCAAGGCGGAGACCATCTCAGACGCAGAACTGGACTCGCTCGACATGAACGGAGGCAGGGTGTGCTCGCTCGACCTCCAGAACTGCTGGTCGTCTGGTGACCTCATCCAGGAAGTCACCAACCAGTGCCCCAACGCGAACGAGCTGAACTTGGTGAATTCGACGCTGCAGTACTCGAGAATCCTCGAGGTTCTCGAGCCGCTCAAGGAGCTGACAACATTGAAGCTCACTTTGACGGCTTCCGAGGACATCGTTCTAAGTGAGAGTCAACGTGCACTATTCCGAAATGTTCGGAAGCTCTACGTGGAAATCAGGCCCTATCATCCACCGATGGCGCTCCTGATCGATCTCATGAATGTCAGTGATTCGCTCGAGGAGTGCCACATCAACATCGTCGGCGAAGCCAACTTCCCACACTGGAATGACGCCTTACTGCCCGTCTTGGAGGCGAAAAGATGGAAAACTCTCCACACATTCATCTGCACCAGTTATCACTCGAAGAACGAACGAGCTCGCATGAAGCTCTTGGAGTGCGTGTTCAGTGGAAACTGGAGTGAGGCAGTGGAGACATGGCTGCGCAGTGCGAAAAAATGCTTCATCTTCGAACGCGGGAACTTCAACGGAATTCCTGCCCGTTCTGTACCAGACGCCCACGGGAAACCCCAAGCTTTGAGCCGACACCTCGAGGTCGAGCTCACCGAAGAAAATGGTCGGGCGACCCTCTTCGAGTCCGAATGGGGGAAGCCCACTTCACTGCGCCTAGTCGACCCCACTCGTGCAGAGAACATCCTGCGTTATCACGACTTGAATCGGTGTTTGTCGACAGCGCTGATCGAACTAGACTTCAGCAATTGCCACTGCGAGTTCAAGGACGCAACGAAGTTGGACCTGGCAAATCTGGCTCCCTGCCTCGAAACACTGGCCGTTCCACAGTGTTTCCTCTTCCCGACTTGGCTGTCGGACGAGATTCGACGGCGGCCCGATTCACCGAAACTATTTCCGAACACGCTGTCGGGTCTCGTCAAATTGAGAAAGTTCATCGTAAAGGCGGAACAGCATAGGCCCGGCTGCGATACCATGGATTGCAGTTGTGATTCAGATTGGTATGCGTCAAAATGTTCGGGCTGCCGTGCGGCGCTCACTTCGACCAGGTTCCCCGTGTTGGAGCCTCTCGAGAGTCTGGAGGAGCTCACGCTAGACAACGTCTGGGCGACAAAATGCTTGTACCGGAGCTTGGCACATCCTAAGGTACATACTGTGCGCTTAGGTTTGCGGGACTACAGCGAGGTGGAGGGCTTGCGGGGCTTCTTGAATGCCTGCTCGAGCTTGAAGAAGCTCAAGCTCAGAGTTGGTGAGACTGTCACTCTCAGGACGGGACTTCCACACGACTTCTGGAGGGATCTTGCTGAAGGACCCTACTTAAACCAGCTGTGCGTGGAAGCCGAACGCCCGAGGAGTCTTGCGGTGCCTGTTTTCGAGAGCTATATCGGGCGCATTCTAGAGAAGTCGAAGCTTTTCCACCTCCACAACCCTCGTCGAGGTGTGAGGGATTCGCTGGTGAGACGCTTCGAAAGCCTGAGGGCGCTGGAGGAACACGGGCGAAAGGTTCTCGTCGCGGAGAAATGCCCAACTGAGGGAGATCTGGGGGATCGATTCGCGAACGGGCGTTTCCCCGGACGCGCCCTCTGTTCTGGCGAACCTCTCGTCGGCTATGTTAAACCGAGCGCATGGGAATGATTCTGCTTCTGTTAGGTACCCCTGGATGTATATTGTATGTATAGATATGTTGTTCCGGACTGCGGCAATGAAAAATGAATATGAATATCATTAGAAACTACAATAAAAATTATTTCTTATAGCATGTACAGTGTTTATTCGTCAATGATTGATGGTTCTGGTCTCAAACTACATCGGGTTATTCAGCTATGAGAGGTTCTTCATCGTCGATCTCTTCGAACCGTGGCTGAGGAATTCTAACTCTGGGGCTGCGTTCCGCTGCTTTTTTCGTGATTTTGTTCGTCCGTCCTCAGTTCTCCATGGATTCCAGGGTGAAACCAGTCTGTCTGATTCTAATAAGGACACCAGATAAACGCCTTAACCCGCATGCCAGGGACGTTTTCTGAGACCTTTTTGTGAGTGATACCAATGTTCAATGTATAGGTTATTGCTGGATCACGTTGAGTTTCTCACCGGAAATTCTTCGTCTCCCGTTGGATCCTGATCTGGTCCTTCTGGGGATCCCTCTGGATCAAAATCTTCAGGTATAAGTCTCGATACATTGAGAACACGCTCCTGCTGATTTGGGGAAGATTCAGCGAGATATGGCACCCGACCGGCTAGACCAAAGTGTTTCATTAAGAATACCACTGGACCCAACTTTTTCAACAAGAAGCTCCCCATGCCCCTCCACGCCTTCAGTGCCATCGATTGGGAACGATAATAATGAGATGCCCTACGGACTCGATTCATGAGAAACACAGCTCCATTAGCGAAATCTTTCTACCTGTTATATTACAATGCATATGGTTGTAGCTTCCCCCACCGTGGAAACAGTGATTCCATCGGGGTCTTCCTTCTCGTCCCCCCTCGTTCTCTGACAAAATCGGAACGTCAGTACGTGACCGCGGGAGATGACGTTCCGGACTGCGAATCTCGCTCCCAGAGGCGTTCGCTCGATCATTCTCCAGTGTCCTTCTCGATGTCTCGTTATTATATGAGGAAGTTAGATTCTCTTCAACTGCTCTTCAGGTGTGAGCATTTCATGCCTTCGTTTAGCCACGCGAATACACCTCGAGCTTGAACGAAGTGATCACAGCCATATTGCATTGGAACTCGGCGAGCGCGCCCTGGAGTTCAATTTCGACTACCGCAAGACCAACCAAGAATAGTGGAATCATCCCTGGCGCAGATCGTCCCAATGATCGAAACCACCCGCCAACAACGCCACACGATACGAAATAACCATCGCAACACCCCATGTCCGCCTTCATTTCTTCGACCAAGGGAGCTCAGCTAACTTTCCAGCGAATAAATTGGTTTAACTGAGTTCCGAAAACTTGAGTCCAACTAACTTTGTGTTCGCATTCAGAAAAGTCAACGATTCAAGCCATTCTACTGGCGGGCCTGGCGGATGCTCTCAGGTCACTCTTCAGGTTGGCAGAATGGAAGAATCTGTGGCGTTACCGCACTTTCGTGTCCCGCGACGAGAAAAATACGGTCTCAAGAAAGAAAGAGAAAAGCCCCAAAGTGCCTCCTGACTGCAACTTCCTGCTCTTCGGACATTTTCGTACCCTCCATTCTTGATCAGCAATTCCTGGGCGGCGAGCCAAGTGCTTGTGAAGCCTTAATTAACTGAAAGTTCGGCTGTTCGGACAGATAGTTCCTGGGCGGCAAGCGAGGCACTTGCTAGGCTTTCGTGAATTGATACGGCATATAGGTAGCTCGTAGGCGGCAATCAAGGCGCTTGTTCAACCGAGACGAAGTCGTAGTTAAGCAGGAAAGCAGGTTCCATCGAAAATCTACGACCGCTCCCCCCTCGAGTCACTCCTGGATCCGCCACGGCGCGTGTTCATGGGTGTAAGACTGCATTCGGCAGTAGGAGCAGTGTACCCGTTTTTTACACGCACCGTCCACGGCTGACTGTTCCATCACGCGCAAAGCGTAATTTGAATGGCCAGGTCTCTGAACATCGGTTTGGCTGGGGAGTGTAACGGTCCGGGGAAGGTACTAAAGCACGTTTTGTGCTCCTGTGCTCTGCCGCTCGTTGTGTAATCCCCTCGGTCGCTAAATTCACCCTTGTCACCATGGGAATTCCTGCTACCATGCGAACTAGCAACACGCTGGTGTGATCGACCTCATACTCTTGCCGGCTAAATCGAGAAGGTACACTCCGATCTCGTTGATACTTTCTGTATATGTGGGAGGATATTGGACCTAGATTTCGAGGCAGTTTCCAGATTGGCCACTGGTTGGGAAGCATCACTGAGATACACACTGATAGAAGCAATCTGCTGATCCTGGATGTGATCACATCGAAGCGTGGCCCCCAATGAGAGCGTCCCGGAAATTCTATATCAGCGCTGTAGCACCAGCTGGGACTCCCAGTAATCGATGTAGTTTTCCGTCGCTTCCACGCTTCGCAGGAGCTCCAACGATTAGCTCATTCTTCCAATTCTAGGTTCGTGAACTTCGCGGACGAAGCGACAATCAAGGCCGTGATCGCCCAGAAAGACGACACGCATTTCATGGGCGAATTCATGAGGGTGAAAACGGCCACCCCCCAGTCGCCATTTCACCTCCAATCGCCCTGCCCAAGAGAATGGCGGCAACGACAAGAGCCGAAACCAACCGTGAGTGAAATTTCCCAATCGTTTTGCGGGTACCATATCTCCCAAGTCATGAAAGCTCTCAGTTCGAGTTTGATGCAGAGTCGAGCGGGAATGTTCTCCCAGACAAAGTCGGATGTTTCAAACATAGTCAAATGCACTTGTCCTCCGACGCCCCCGCCCTGCGGCTGCCGGGACAGGGCTGACAGTGAGGAAGAGGTTCGAGCCTCCCTGGAGGGTGCTGTGACTTCCCTCGACTTTGTCCAGACCGCGTCCCTCAAGTGGCCGGCCTCCTGCTATGGGCGCACCGTCCTGTCAGACACTTCCCCCCTCTCTCCTACGGAGAATACTCGGGTCGCACTCCTGTCTCCTGCCGTCCCTAAGGACGCTGCCCTTATTGAACAGCTTAGGACTCAATACCCGGACCTAGCTGACGCCATTCCCCAGCTGGAGCAGGGGCGCATAGCTATAATATATTCAGGGACCACCCGACCCTTCAGATCCACGGGATATCCAAAGGGCCCCTTAGCACTCCCTCTCATACTCTCATCCTCAGATTCCTCCCCACCCCGACTGAGGATGGAGGAACCCCGCCCCTGTGTGAGATATTTGATGTCCTAACAGACTTAGTCGAAATCCTCACATCCCCTGGGTACGTCAAGTCCCCCCTCTTCATAATGTCCACCTCCATGGGGTTGGACATCTCACGCAAACTTATTGAGTGTGCTTTTCTGGGCCACCCGGCTTATAAGGTCGGGCTCTGCACGAAAGGCCACACTGATCCCTCGAAGAAGCCGCGGAACTACCCCAAGAAGACACCACTCACGTCGATCCTCATCAACACGGGCGACCTCTCTTATGCACAGGCTCTCGGTCGGATGCAGACAGAAATCAACCCGCAGGCACATGGAGTCCGCATCACGCGCACCTCTCAGACGTCCACTGGACAGATAAGAGTTCTCGTCAAGGAGGACTCACCGAACGTGGCTGCGGCACTGGTCGACACTATCAGGAGCACAGCGAGGTTGGATGCCTCGGCGAGAGTTCTTCTCAGGGAGACAGCAATCATTGTCAGGGACATCCCTCCAGAGACTGACCCGGATGTACTCCGCGCAGCCCTCACGCTGGGTACTGTCCAAAGCGACGAGATCCATCTTCAGAGCCTTCGCACCACCAGGGCAGGTGACTTCAGCTGTGTTGCCAGAGTCCCACCGTCGCTGGGTCGCCTCCTTCTCTCGAAGGGATCCATCCAGCTTGGCTGGAATTCCTGTCGTCTCGGTGAGCTTGTCAGAGTTCAGCAGTGCCTTCGCTGCCTCAGCTTTGAACACGAGACCAAGGCCTGCGAACGTAGTGCCTCTTCCGTCCCTCTCTGCTGTAAGTGTGGCCAAGTTGGCCATCTAGCCAAGGGCTGCTCTGCGGATCCACACTGCTATATCTGTGAGACTGGCGGCCATTTCGCTAACTCAACAGCCTGCCCTGCCTTCAAGGCCCGTGTGGAAGCCCTCAGAAATAAGAAGCCCAATCATGGCTAGGTTCCTACAGATCAATCTAAACCGTTCCCCCCTGCATTCGATCTAGCCAACCACAACTCTGCCACTCATACTGGTCTCCAGTCAGATGTTCTTCTACTCTCTGAAATCCCACAGATGGCTCTTTCCCGTGTCCATACCTCCTCTCTTGATGGGAAGTCGGCGATCCTTGTCTCTGATCCCCACGTCGCGTTCCGACCCCTACAGCTCTCCACCTCGGCCTGTGCTATTGAGCTAGAGGACTATCTCGTCATTTCCATCTACATTTCCCCCAATTGCTCACTCGCTGAGTATGCCAGCTTTCTCGCGCAGCTCGACTCCATTGTCCTTACCTCGTCCAAGTCGAAGCTCCTCATAGCGGGTGACTTCAACGCTGCTCATCCCACATGGCACAATAATAGGCCCTGCATGAGAGGAACCCTTCTCTTCAACTGGGTCTCCCAACATGACCTTATCCTTGCAAACTCTGCAGCCCACACCTACGTTGGCCCTAGATCCTCCTCCACTATTGACCTCACCTTCATATCTCCACCACTCAATTATCGGCTGGGGTCCTGGAAAGTGTGGGACAGTCAGGTCTCCCTCAGTGACCATCTCTACATCACATTCGTCCTCTCCTCCTCCCCGAACTGTCCTCCCTCCCGCCCTCCGATCAATATTCCTCGGGTTAATCTTCCTAGACTCGAGAAAATCCTCAGCCGGCGAGCGGCCAGCCTGATAAGTTTCCTCCCGGATGTAGTCTCCACCTTCCTCGAGGACGCCTGTAAGAAGGCCTCCCCACAGCACCCTCGTAAACCCGCCCACAGAGCCCCCAAATACTGGTGGAGCCCAGAGGTGGCCGAATCTCGCCGGCTCTGCCACAAAGCCAGACGCACTTATCAGCGCTCGCGTGCCCGGGCCTCTCTGGACGAGCAAGAGATGCTTAGGATGGAATTCCATCGTCGGGCGGCTCATCTCCGTAAAACCATCACTAAAAGCAAATCTGAGGCCTGGAATCGTCTCCTGGAGGACCTTAATGAGGGCCAACACCCTTTCGGGAGAGCCTATAAGATCGTCACGAATAAGTTCCTCCGAGCCTCTCCTCCTCTTGACCCGGTGGATGCATCCCGAATCATATCGGAACTCTTCCCCTCCACATGCTCCCCTCGCCCCCTACGCTTTGTCTCGAACGCTGATTTCCGTTTTGACCCGGTTGGTCGTCCCGATCGGGAATATGTACTCAGTAGGCTTAAGCCCCGTAGGGCCCCAGGTACAGACTCAGTCCCGGGCGAGGCAGTCAGGCTCCTCATCCGAAAGCTCCCCTCGACCTTCGATGGAATGATGGAATCCATCTTCCGCACTGGCGTCTGGCCTGAGGCATGGAAGACGGCTCGACTCGTCCTGGTGCCCAAACCTGGCTCATCATCCGGGTCTTCTGCTTATCGCCCAATTGGCTGCCTGGCCTCGATCTCGAAGGCAGCGGAGCACGTCGTTCATCACCGTCTTGTCGCGGAGCTCGACCGTGGGGGGTGAGGTGTATCAGAATAGGATCAGGACAACGACGTTCAGACTTGAAGAGTGAATGGGCAAGCAAGCATTTATTCGAAGTAGACCGCTCCTTTTATAGCGTCGCGGGGAACGCTTCGTTGTAGTTGATCGTCGAACACAACATTCCTCCCTCTTCAGCGGAATAGCGTCCGAACATGCGCCTGACGCCCGCGAGGACTCCGTAATCCTCGACGTTCTTCGCGACGCGCGCGGGCTGCAATCGTGCCGGACCTTGAGCTTGCACGAGCTCTTTCGGGGGAATAGGACGGATACTCTCCTCGCTGTCATCCTCGACCGACGGAGCTGAAAGGCCGCCTTCTTCGTTTTCCCAGAGCGAGGGACTCGGACACGGACCCGCATTGCACTCTGACTCTTCGGCCAGCTCGGCGCCGGTTACGGTCACCGGCGAAGAAGGCAAGAGCTCGAGGGGGAAGTCGTTTTCGTCGGTCCATGAAGCAGCCCGTTTCCAGATTTGATTGAGATGCCGGACGACTTGTCTGCCATCTACCTCAAGACGAGCCAAAACCGCCCCAACCGGTTCCACAAAAGTCGCGGGTACTCGACGCCGTTTGTCCAACGCGACGACAACTTTCTCCCCTCTTCGAAAGAGACGTGGACGCGTCCCATGGTGCCTGTCGAAATCAAGCTTGAACTTCCTGCTGCTGTCCGAAATCGTGGAAGCCTGGGACCTGAAAATGGGGAAAAACGAACGACGAGGGCGACCGAAGAGAGTCTCAAAAGGAGTTTTCCCGTTGAGAGATGCAGTTGGCGTGTAATTGTAAACCGATACGGCCTCGTCTAAGCTCAACGGACCTGTACTCTCGATGGCATTTTTCAGCGTACACACCATTTTCTCGACCAAGCCATTACTCATTGGAGAGTACGGGGAAGATCGCAGGTGGATGATTGAGAACTCCTGACAGAGTTCCGCAAACGAAGCGGAGGTGAACTGACCCCCGTTGTCGGTGACGAGGGTCTCCGGGGGACCAAGCAGGCAAAAAACCATTCTCAAATAGTCGACGAGTGTACCGCTCGATGCCGGATACATGTACGTGGCATCTACGTACTTGGAAAAAGCGTCCACGATGACGAGGAACGAATGACCTTTTTGGGGTTCCGCGTGATCCATGTGAAGACGGACCCACGGCTTCCTCGGATCTGGCCACGGGGCGAGGGGAACCTTCGTCGGACTCGCGACATGCTGAGCGCAATGCGCACACGATTTGACGAGGGTCTCGACGTCCGTGGACATGCCCGGCCAATAGAAATGCGCGCGCGCCAGTGCCTTCATCCGGACAATACCTGGATGGGCTCGATGAAGCTTCCTCAAGACGGTGGGGCGGAGTGAAGATGGCACTACCAACCGATCATGTAGGAGGAGAATCCCTTGCGAACTACACAGGGAATCTGCCTGTTGCGCGAACACGCGAAGTGTGTGGCTTTTGAAGTCGGCTCTCTCCCAGCCGTGACGGAGACGTTCCAACACAACCCTCAAGACCGGGTCTGTGGACGTTGCCTTCTGAACTTCAACTCCCGTTGGTGTGAACACCTTTGAGTTGACGAGATGCTCGATGTCGATCTCGTCGACTTCCGAAGAGGCGATTACTTCGTCCATACCAGAGTTTGCTGCGTCTCTACGTGTTTCCTGAATCAATCTCGACAGCGCGTCAGCTTGACCAAACTCCGATGTCCGAACGTACTCAATATCGAATTTGACCGGCATTCGATTGAGGAAAATTGATGCGAACGGGCGCCCGCGATCCGGCGGAGATTCTTCCACACTGGAGGCGACGACAGTCACTGTCCCGAAACTAAGTTTCTGTTCCTTGCGCTGGAAGGCTCGACAAGCTGGTTTAATATGGCCCTTTTTGTGACAGAAGATACAGGTCGACGTGAGATGCTTACAGGTTCGTCGATCATGTGGGCCTCCACAACTAGCACAGATTGAGGAATCTCCTGCTTTCGGAGCTTGTCGCTTCGGTTGATCTCGTGGTTTCGAGTCTTGTCGTGAATTCGGAAGATTGCGCACTGGTCTCTGTTGAACATAGCTGATATTGGGACTCACCCCGCCGGGGTCAGATGTGTCGATCGTAGAATCTCTTGCTCGGGTAACGTACCGCGTGACAACCTCCCGTAACTCTTTCACCGTTAGGTCAGCCTTGTCATCAGCTGCCTTCAGCATTACATTGCGGATGTTTTTGAAGGTCGGACCGGCTGCGTAGTTGATTGCTAGGAAAATTTTGAACTTTTCCACGGACATGCTGCCCCACTCGAAGTGATCGCCTTTGAGGTTAGCCCAATCGACGATTTCCTCTGGATTATCCAGAGCTGTCAACGGAGCATGTTGACTCAAGATGTCATGCCATCTCCGAAATATTGATTTCGAGGATCCGTAGGTCGTCTTAAGGATTTCAACGAGGTCATCATACCGTTTAGCTTCCGGTAGCTCTGGCGAGAGACGACTGAGGAGTCTAGCATATTCCATCGGCCCCAACGCCTTCAGCAGCAGTTGGGTTCGGAGTTTACTTGATGGGGTCGCTTCCTCCAGAATGGCCTTGTGTCGTGAATACCACGTTTCGAAAATGAGGTCTTGATCCGGCTTGTGGAAGAAAGTACCTAGCAGGGTCGCCGTACTTTGCAGAGCTGACGCCGCCGTGTCCCCTCGTTGATGACTTTCTGTCAACATCCTGATAGCATCGGCCATCGTCCTCAGAACTTCCTTAAGGTTGACTTCCTGATCCTGATCCCCGTCTAGTCTTCCTCCTGCCATGGTTCGACAGGTTTGCAGACTGTTCAAGTTCTCGACTGCGCCAATGAGGTGTATCAGAATAGGATCAGGACAACGACGTTCAGACTTGAAGAGTGAATGGGCAAGCAAGCATTTATTCGAAGTAGACCGCTCCTTTTATAGCGTCGCGGGGAACGCTTCGTTGTAGTTGATCGTCGAACACAACAGGGGGATCCTGTCGGACAACCAGCACGGATTTCGTGCGGAGAGGTCGACTGGACAGGCCATTGATAAAGTTCTGGGCATTGCGAGGGCCCAGCTCGCTCGCCCCCTCCCGACCCGAGCCCATTGCCTCGTCGTCCTGCTCGACGTAAAAAATGCCTTCAATACCCTCTCTTGGGATGCTATAAACACCAGCCTGGAGGAGGGGCACATATCGCCCTACCTTCGTAGAGTCCTCGGGAGCTATCTCTCCCGGCGGCAAAACTCCTACTGCGGAGCCGTGTCCCCGGTGTGTGCTGGTGTCCCTCAGGGGTCGGTCCTGGGGCCGACGCTCTGGAACATCGGATACGATGGGGTCCTCCGCCTGCAGTTCCCCCCACAGGTCACTCCCATAGCTTTTGCTGATGACCTGGCCCTAGTGATCACTCACGCTGACCCACTGGTGCTACAGACCAGGACGAACGAGTCACTTGCTATGGTAAGCCATTGGATGCGCCCAAGAGGCCTCGCCATGTCACCCGCCAAGTCAGTTGCAATCTTCCTTAATGGGAGGAAGCGCCCACCGAACATCTCGGTCATCCTCGAAGGCTGTCAAATCCCCATCAGGCCCACAGCACGCTATCTTGGCTACACCCTCGATACCGGCCTCACCAGCAGGGCCCACATCTCCCTCGCTGCATCGAAGGCGAATAAGTTGGCCATGGCGATTGCGAGGATACTCCCACGCGTCAGGGGCGCATCCGACTCGCGGCGGCGAGTGCTCTCTTCGGTTGTGGATAGCGTCCTCCTCTACGCAGCCCCGATCTGGGGATCAGTCATGCAAAAAGCCTATGCCAGACGCACCCTCGGCAGTGCTCAAAGGGCTGCTGCAATCAGAGTTGCTAGAGTCAACCGGACAGTTTCTACAGTCGCATTGCAGGTTCTCGCCCGTTCCCTCCCCTATGACCTAAAAGTCAAGGAGCTCACGTCGCGATACAACTACAATGAATGGACGCGCCGGTCGGACGACCATCTCGATGACCCGGAGCCGGAGTTGGCCTCACGGGATCAACTGGTATCAGACTGGCAGGATAGGTGGGAGTCTATCACGGAAGGAAGTCCGGGTTACTGGACGAAATTACTCATCCCGAATATCCCGGCATGGCTCGAGGTCTCTCACGGGAACTCCAGCTACCCGCTAGCACAGTTTCTCTCGGGCCATGGCTCATTTATGACTTACCTTCACCGAATCGGCAAAGTCCCCTTCTCCTCATGCCTGCTTTGCTCCACGCACATCACTGAACATGCGCCGGCTGACAGCCCAGCTCACACCTACGAGGACTGCCCGGCTCACTATGACCTTCGCACACAGCTTGCTTCATCCCTGGACCTTCTGCTTCCCCTCTCCTCCTCCGGGATCGCCGCCCAACTGCTCGTTGGCCGCGACCCCTGGCGGGCAGTTCTGAGATTCACATCAGCAATAACGTCCCGAAAAGACCGCGCGATCGCGGCATTCCTCTCTTCCTATCAGCAACTATCGGCGGTCTCTCCAATGACCTAAGCCGTCCCTAGGACGCCCGAAGTAATACGTTTCGACGCCAGTTCCGGGCGCCCACATCGATCGCCATGCTGAGGAGGTGTTTTAGTCGGTATTATGGAGCCCCCCTCCATTGAGCCCGACACTCCTGGGTTATCTTCCCAGGGTTAGTGCGTAAATGCATTTCACCTTCCTCGGAGTCTCCTCGGAGACTCCAAAAAAAAACAAAAAAAAAAGTCTTAGCGTTGAGCTGATGTATGCTTGTGGAATTTAGTCTTAGGCTGAGGCATGCTTGTGGAATTTAGTCTTAGGCTAAGGCATGCTTCTGAAATTTAGTCTTAGCTTTGAGCTAATGTATGCTTCTGAAATTTAGTCTTAGCCTTAAGCTAATGTATGCTTGTGGAATTTAGTCTTGGGCTAAGGCATGCTTCTGAAATTTAGTCTTAGCTTTGAGCTAATGTATGCTTCTGAAATTTAGTCTCAGCGTTGAGCTAATGTATGCTTGTTTAATTTAGTCTTGGGCTAAGGCATGCTTCTGAAATTTGGTCTTAGCTTTGAGCTAATGTATGCTTCTGAAATTTGGTCTTAGCGTTGAGCTAATGTATGCTTGTGGAATTTAGTCTTGGGCTAAGGCATGCTTCTGAAATTTAGTCTTAGCTTTGAGCTAATGTATGCTTCTGAAATTTAGTCTTAGCGTTGAGCTAATGTATGCTTGTGGAATTTAGTCTCAGGCTGAGGCATGCTTGTGGAATTTAGTCTTGCGCTAAGGCATGCTCCTGAAATTTAGTCTTAGCGTTGAGCTAATGTATGCTTGTGGAATTTAGTCTTGGGCTAAAGCATGCTTCTGAAATTGAGTCCTAGCGTTGAGCTGATGTATGCTTGTGGAATTTAGTCTTGGGCTAAGGCATGCTTCTGAAATTCAGTCTAAGCTTTGAGCTAATGTATGCTTCTGAAATTTAGTCTTAGCCTTAAGCTAATGTATGCTCGTGGAATTTAGCCTTGAGCTAATGTATGCTTGTGGAATTTAGTCTTGGGCTAAGGCATGCTTCTGAAATTTGGTCTTAGCTTTGAGCTAATGTATGCTTCTGAAATTTGGTCTTAGCGTTGAGCTAATGTATGCTTGTGGAATTTAGTCTTGGGCTAAGGCATGCTTCTGAAATTTAGTCTTAGCTTTGAGCTAATGTATGCTTCTAAAATTTAGTCTCAGCGTTGAGCTAATGTATGCTTGTGGAATTTAGTCTTGAACTAAGGCATGCTTCTGAAAATTAGCCTCAGCCTTGAGCTAAGGTTGGCTGTTTTCGAAATTTAGTCTTAGCTTTGAGCTGATGTATGCTTGTGGAATTTAGTCTTGGGTTAAGGCATGCGTCTGAAATTTGGTCTCAGCGTTGAGCTAATGTATGCTTGTGGAATTTAGTCTTGGGCTAAGGCACGCTTCTGAAATTTAGTCTCAGCTTTGAGCTAATGTATGCTCCTGAAATTTAGTCTTAGCGTTGAGCTAATGTATGCTTGTGGAATTTAGTCTTAAGCTAAGGCATGCTTCTGAAAATTAGCCTCAGGCTAAGGCTTGCTCCTGAAATTTAGTCTCAGCTTTGAGCTAATGTATGCTTGTGGAATTCAGTCTTGGGCTAAGGCATGCTTCTGAAATTTAGTCTTAGCTTTGAGCTAATGTATGCTTCTGGAATTCGGTCTTAGCCTTAAGCTAATGTATGCTTGTGGAGTTTAGTCTTAGGCTGAGGCATGCTTCTAAAAATTCGCCTCAGGCTGAGTCATGCTTCTGAAATTTAGTCTTAGCGTTGAGCTAATGTATGCTTGTGGAATTTAGTCTTAGCGTTGAGCTAATGTATGCTTGTGGAATTTAGTCTTAGCGTTGAGCTAATGTATGCTTGTGGAATTTAGTCTTAGCGTTGAGCTAATGTATGCTTGTGGAATTTAGTCTTAGCGTTGAGCTAATGTATGCTTGTGGAATTTAGTCTCAAGCTGAGGTATGCTTCTGAAAATTCGTCTTAGGCTAAGGCGTGCTTCTGAAAATTAGCCTTAGCCTTGAGCTAAGGTTGGCTGTTTTCGAAATTCAGTCTCAGCGTTGAGCTAATGTATGCTTGTGGAATTTAGTCTTGGGCTAAGGCATGCTTCTGAAATTTAGTCTTAGCTTTGAGCTAATGTATGCTTCTGAAATTTAGTCTCAGCGTTGAGCTGATGTATGCTTGTGGAATTTAGTCTTGGGCTAAGGCATGCTTCTGAAATTTAGTCTTAGCGTTGAGCTAATGTATGCTTGTGGAATTTAGTCTTAGGCTGAGGCATGCTTGTGGAATTTAGTCTTAGCTTTGAGCTGATGTATGCTTGTGGAATTAGTCTTGGGTTAAGGCATGCTTCTGAAACTTAGTCTCAGCGTTGAGCTAATGTATGCTTGTGGAATTTAGTCTTGGGCTGAGGCATGCTTCTGAAATTTGGTCTTAGCTTTGAGCTGATGTATGCTTGTGGAATTAGTCTTGGGTTGAGGCATGCTTCTGAAATTTGGTCTCAGCGTTGAGCTAATGTATGCTTGTGGAATTTAGTCTTGGGCTAAGGCACGCTTCTGAAATTTAGTCTCAGCTTTGAGCTGATGTATGCTTCTGAAATTTAGTCTTAGCGTTGAGCTAATGTATGCTTGTGGAATTCAGTCTTAAGCTAAGGCATGCTTCTGAAAATTAGCCTCAGGCTAAGGCTTGCTCCTGAAATTTAGTCTTAGCTTTGAGCTAATGTATGCTTGTGGAATTCAGTCTTGGGCTAAGGCATGCTTCTGAAATTTAGTCTTAGCTTTGAGCTAATGTATGCTTCTGGAATTTGGTCTTAGCCTTAAGCTAATGTATGCTTATGGAATTTAGTCTTAGGCTGAGGCATGCTTCTGAAAATTCGCCTCAGGCTAAGGCATGCTTCTGAAATTTAGTCTTAGCGTTAAGCTAATGTATGCTTGTGGAATTTAGTCTTAAGCTAAGGCATGCTTCCGAAAATTAGCCTCAGGCTAAGGCTTGCTCCTGAAATTTAGTCTCAGCTTTGAGCTAATGTATGCTTGTGGAATTCAGTCTTGGGCTAAGGCATGCTTCTGAAATTTAGTCTTAGCTTTGAGCTAATGTATGCTTCTGGAATTTGGTCTTAGCCTTAAGCTAATGTATGCTTGTGGAATTTAGTCTTAGGCTGAGGCATGCTTCTGAAAATTCGCCTCAGGCTAAGGCATGCTTCTGAAATTTAGTCTTAGCGTTGAGCTAATGTATGCTTGTGGAATTTAGTCTTGAGCTAAGGCATGCTTCTGAAAATTAGCCTCAGCCTTGAGCTAAGGTTGGCTGTTTTCGAAATTTAGTCTTAGCTTTGAGCTAATGTATGCTTCTGAAATTTGGTCTTAGCGTTGAGCTAATGTATGCTTGTGGAATTTAGTCTTGGGCTAAGGCATGCTTCTGAAATTTAGTCTTAGCTTTGAGCTAATGTATGCTTCTGAAATTTAGTCTCAGCGTTGAGCTAATGTATGCTTGTGGAATTTAGTCTTAGGCTGAGGCATGCTTCTGAAAATTCGCCTCAGGCTAAGGCATGCTTCTGAAATTTAGTCTTAGCGTTGAGCTAATGTATGCTTGTGGAATTTAGTCTTAAGCTAAGGCATGCTTCTGAAAATTAGCCTCAGCCTTGAGCTAAGGTTGGCTGTTTTCGAAATTCAGTCTTAGCTTTGAGCTAATGTATGCTTCTGAAATTTGGTCTTAGCGTTGAGCTAATGTATGCTTGTGGAATTTAGTCTTGGGCTAAGGCATGCTTCTGAAATTTAGTCTTAGCTTTGAGCTAATGTATGCTTCTGAAATTTAGTCTCAGCGTTGAGCTAATGTATGCTTGTGGAATTTAGTCTTAAGCTGAGGCATGCTTCTGAAAATTAGCCTCAGCCTTGAGCTAAGGTTGGCTGTTTTCGAAATCTAGTCTTAGCTTTGAGCTGATGTATGCTTGTGGAATTTAGTCTTGGGTTAAGGCATGCTTCTGAAATTTAGTCTTAGCGTTGAGCTTATGTATGCTTGTGGAATGTAGTCTTAGGCTGAGGCATGCTTCTGAAATTTAGTGTTAGCGTTGAGCTAATGTATGCTTGTGGAATTCAGTCTTAGGCTGAGGCATGCTTCTGAAAATTCGCCTCAGGCTGAAGCATGCTTCTGAAATTTAGTCTTAGCTTTGAGCTGATGTATGCTTGTGGAATTTAGTCTTGGGCTAAGGCATGCTTCTGAAATTTAGTCTTAGCGTTGAGCTGATGTATGCTTGTGGAATTTAGTCTTGGGCTAAGGCATGCTTCTGAAATTTAGTCTTAGCCTTAAGCTAATGTATGCTTGTGGAATTTAGTCTTAGGCTGAGGCATGCTTGTGGAATTTAGTCCTGGGCTAAGGCATGCTTCTGAAATTTAGTCTTAGCCTTGAGCTAATGTATGCTTGTGGAATTCAGTCTTGGGCTGAGGCATGTATTTGAAAATTCGCCTCAGGCTAAGGCATGCTTCTGAAAATTCAGTCTTAGCGTTGAGCTAATGTATGCTTCTGAAATTTGGTCTTAGCGTTGAGCTAATGTATGCTTGTGGAATTTAGTCTTGGGCTAAGGCATGCTTCTGAAATTTAGTCCTAGCTTTGAGCTAATGTATGCTTCTGAAATTTAGTCTTAGCGTTGAGCTAATGTATGCTTGTGGAATTTAGTCTTAAGCTAAGTCATGCTTCTGAAAATTAGCCTCAGCCTTGAGCTAAGGTTGGCTGTTTTCGAAATTTAGTCTTAGCTTTGAGCTGATGTATGCTTGTGTTATTTAGTCTTGGGTTAAGGCATGCTTCTGAAATTTAGTCTCAGCGTTGAGCTTATGTATGCTTGTGGAATTTAGTCTTAGGCTGAGGCATGCTTCTGAAATTTAGTCTTAGCGTTGAGCTAATGTATGCTTGTGGAATTTAGTCTTAGGCTGAGGCATGCTTCTGAAAATTCGCCTCAGGCTAAGGCATGCTTCTGAAATTTAGTCTTAGCTTTGAGCTAATGTATGCTTCTGAAATTTAGTCTTAGCGTTGAGCTGATGTATGCTTGTGGGATTTAGTCTTGGGCTAAGGCATGCTTCTGAAATTTAGTCTCAGCGTCGAGCTAATGTATGCTTGTGGAATTTAGTCTTAGGCTGAGGCATGATTGTGTTAAATTTAGTCCTGGGCTAAGGCATGCTTCTGAAATTTAGTCTTAGCGTTGAGCTAATGTATGCTTGTGGAATTTAGTCTTGGGCTAAGGCATGCTTCTGAAATTTAGTCTTAGCTTTGAGCTAATGTATGCTTCTGAAATTTAGTCTTAGCCTTAAGCTAATGTATGCTTGTGGAATTTAGTCTTGGGCTAAGGCATGCTTCTGAAATTTAGTCTTAGCTTTGAGCTAATGTATGCTTCTGAAATTTAGTCTCAGCGTTGAGCTAATGTATGCTTGTGGAATTTAGTCTTGGGCTAAGGCATGCTTCTGAAATTTGGTCTTAGCTTTGAGCTAATGTATGCTTCTGAAATTTGGTCTTAGCGTTGAGCTAATGTATGCTGGTGGAATTTAGTCTTGGGCTAAGGCATGCTTCTGAAATTTAGTCTTAGCTTTGAGCTAATGTATGCTTCTGAAATTTAGTCTTAGCGTTGAGCTAATGTATGCTTGTGGAATTTAGTCTCAGGCTGAGGCATGCTTGTGGAATTTAGTCTTGGGCTAAGGCATGCCCCTGAAATTTAGTCTTAGCGTTGAGCTAATGTATGCTTGTGGAATTTAGTCTTGGGCTAAAGCATGCTTCTGAAATTTAGTCTTAGCGTTGAGCTGATGTATGCTTGTGGAATTTAGTCTTGGGCCAAGGCATGCTTCTGAAATTCAGTCTTAGCTTTGAGCTAATGTATGCTTGTGGAATTCAGTCTTAAGCTAAGGCATGCTTCTGAAAATTAGCCTCAGCCTTGAGCTAAGGTTGGCTGTTTTCGAAATTTAGTCTTAGCTTTGAGCTGATGTATGCTTGTGGAATTTAGTCTTGGGTTAAGGCATGCTTCTGAAATTTAGTCTCAGCGTTGAGCTTGTGTATGCTTGTGGAATTTAGTCTTAGGCTGAGGCATGCTTCTGAAATTTAGTCTTAGCGTTGAGCTAATGTATGCTTGTGGAATTTAGTCTTAGGCTGAGGCATGCTTCTGAAAATTCGCCTCAGGCTAAGGCATGCTTCTGAAATTTAGTCTTAGCTTTGAGCTAATGTATGCTTCTGAAATTTAGTCTTAGCGTTGAGCTGATGTATGCTTGTGGAATTTAGTCTTGGGCTAAGGCATGCTTCTGAAATTTGGTCTTAGCTTTGAGCTAATGTATGCTTCTGAAATTTGGTCTTAGCGTTGAGCTAATGTATGCTGGTGGAATTTAGTCTTGGGCTAAGGCATGCTTCTGAAATTTAGTCTTAGCTTTGAGCTAATGTATGCTTCTGAAATTTAGTCTTAGCGTTGAGCTAATGTATGCTTGTGGAATTTAGTCTCAGGCTGAGGCATGCTTGTGGAATTTAGTCTTGGGCTAAGGCATGCCCCTGAAATTTAGTCTTAGCGTTGAGCTAATGTATGCTTGTGGAATTTAGTCTTGGGCTAAAGCATGCTTCTGAAATTTAGTCTTAGCGTTGAGCTGATGTATGCTTGTGGAATTTAGTCTTGGGCCAAGGCATGCTTCTGAAATTCAGTCTTAGCTTTGAGCTAATGTATGCTTGTGGAATTCAGTCTTAAGCTAAGGCATGCTTCTGAAAATTAGCCTCAGCCTTGAGCTAAGGTTGGCTGTTTTCGAAATTTAGTCTTAGCTTTGAGCTGATGTATGCTTGTGGAATTTAGTCTTGGGTTAAGGCATGCTTCTGAAATTTAGTCTCAGCGTTGAGCTTGTGTATGCTTGTGGAATTTAGTCTTAGGCTGAGGCATGCTTCTGAAATTTAGTCTTAGCGTTGAGCTAATGTATGCTTGTGGAATTTAGTCTTAGGCTGAGGCATGCTTCTGAAAATTCGCCTCAGGCTAAGGCATGCTTCTGAAATTTAGTCTTAGCTTTGAGCTAATGTATGCTTCTGAAATTTAGTCTTAGCGTTGAGCTGATGTATGCTTGTGGAATTTAGTCTTGGGCTAAGGCATGCTTCTGAAATTTAGTCTCAGCGTTGAGCTAATGTATGCTTGTGGAATTTAGTCTTAGGCTGAGGCATGCTTGTGGAATTCAGTCTTAAGCTAAGGCATGCTTCTGAAAATTAGCCTCAGCCTTGAGCTAAGGTTGGCTGTTTTCGAAATTTAGTCTTAGCTTTGAGCTGATGTATGCTTGTGGAATTTAGTCTTGGGTTAAGGCATGCTTCTGAAATTTAGTCTCAGCGTTGAGCTTGTGTATGCTTGTGGAATTTAGTCTTAGGCTGAGGCATGCTTCTGAAATTTAGTCTTAGCGTTGAGCTAATGTATGCTTGTGGAATTTAGTCTTAGGCTGAGGCATGCTTCTGAAAATTCGCCTCAGGCTAAGGCATGCTTCTGAAATTTAGTCTTAGCTTTGAGCTAATGTATGCTTCTGAAATTTAGTCTTAGCGTTGAGCTGATGTATGCTTGTGGAATTTAGTCTCAGCGTTGAGCTAATGTATGCTTGTGGAATTTAGTCTTAGGCTGAGGCATGCTTGTGGAATTTAGTCCTGGGCTAAGGCATGCTTCTGAAATTTAGTCTTAGCCTTAAGCTAATGTATGCTTGTGGAATTTAGTCTTGGGCTAAGGCATGCTTCTGAAATTTAGTCTTAGCTTTGAGCTAATGTATGCTTCTGAAATTTAGTCTCAGCGTTGAGCTAATGTATGCTTGTGGAATTTAGTCTTGGGCTAAGGCATGCTTCTGAAATTTGGTCTTAGCTTTGAGCTAATGTATGCTTCTGAAATTTGGTCTTAGCGTTGAGCTAATGTATGCTTCTGAAATTTAGTCTTAGCCTTAAGCTAATGTATGCTCGTGGAATTTAGCCTTGAGCTAATGTATGCTTGTGGAATTTAGTCTTGGGCTAAGGCATGCTTCTGAAATTTGGTCTTAGCTTTGAGCTAATGTATGCTTCTGAAATTCGGTCTTAGCGTTGAGCTAATGTATGCTTGTGGAATTTAGTTTTGGGCTAAGGCATGCTTCTGAAATTTAGTCTTAGCTTTGAGCTAATGTATGCTTCTGAAATTTAGTCTCAGCGTTGAGCTAATGTATGCTTGTGGAATTTAGTCTTGGGCTTAGGCATGCTTCTGAAATTTGGTCTTAGCTTTGAGCTAATGTATGCTTCTGAAATTTGGTCTTAGCGTTGAGCTAATGTATGCTTGTGGAATTTAGTCTTGGGCTAAGGCATGCTTCTGAAATTTAGTCTCAGCTTTGAGCTAATGTATGCTTCTGAAATTTAGTCTTAGCGTTGAGCTAATGTATGCTTGTGGAATTTAGTCTCAGGCTGAGGCATGCTTGTGGAATTTAGTCTTGGGCTAAGGCATGCTCCTGAAATTTAGTCTTAGCGTTGAGCTAATGTATGCTTGTGGAATTTAGTCTTGGGCTAAAGCATGCTTCTGAAATTTAGTCTTAGCGTTTAGCTGATGTATGCTTGTGGAATTTAGTCTTGGGCTAAGGCATGCTTCTGAAATTCAGTCTTAGCTTTGAGCTAATGTATGCTTCTGAAATTTAGTCTTAGCCTTAAGCTAATGTATGCTCGTGGAATTTAGCCTTGAGCCAATGTATGCTTGTGGAATTTAGTCTTGGGCTAAGGCATGCTTCTGAAATTTGGTCTTAGCTTTGAGCTAATGTATGCTTCTGAAATTTGGTCTTAGCGTTGAGCTAATGTATGCTTGTGGAACTCAGTCTTGGGCTAAGGCATGCTTCTGAAATTTAGTCTTAGCTTTGAGCTAATGTATGCTTCTGAAATTTAGTCTTAGCGTTGAGCTAATGTATGCTTGTGGAATTTAGTCTCAGGCTGAGGCATGCTTGTGGAATTTAGTCTTGGGCTAAGGCATGCCCCTGAAATTTAGTCTTAGCGTTGAGCTAATGTATGCTTGTGGAATTTAGTCTTAGGCTGAGGCATGCTTGTGGAATTTAGTCCTGGGCTAAAGCATGCTTCTGAAATTTAGTCTTAGCCTTGAGCTAATGTATGCTTGTGGAATTTAGTCTTGGGCTGAGGCATGTATCTGAAAATTCGCCTCAGGCTAAGGCATGCTTCTGAAAATTCAGTCTTAGCGTTGAGCTAATGTATGCTTCTGAAATTTGGTCTTAGCGTTGAGCTAATGTATGCTTGTGGAATTTAGTCTTGGGCTAAGGCATGCTTCTGAAATTTAGTCTTAGCTTTGAGCTAATGTATGCTTCTGAAATTTAGTCTTAGCGTTGAGCTAATGTATGCTTGTGGAATTTAGTCTTAGGCTGAGGCATGCTTCTGAAATTTAGTCTTAGCTTTGAGCTAATGTGTGCTTCTGAAATTTAGTCTCAGCGTTGAGCTAATGTATGCTTGTGGAATTTAGTCTTAAGCTAAGGCATGCTTCTGAAATTTAGTCTCAGCTTTGAGCTAATGTATGCTTCTGAAATTTAGTCTTAGCGTTGAGCTAATGTATGCTCGTGGAATTTAGCCTTGAGCTAATGTATGCTTGTGGAATTTAGTCTTGGGCTAAGGCATGCTTCTGAAATTTGGTCTTAGCTTTGAGCTAATGTATGCTTCTGAAATTCGGTCTTAGCGTTGAGCTAATGTATGCTTGTGGAATTTAGTTTTGGGCTAAGGCATGCTTCTGAAATTTAGTCTTAGCTTTGAGCTAATGTATGCTTCTGAAATTTAGTCTCAGCGTTGAGCTAATGTATGCTTGTGGAATTTAGTCTTGGGCTTAGGCATGCTTCTGAAATTTGGTCTTAGCTTTGAGCTAATGTATGCTTCTGAAATTTGGTCTTAGCGTTGAGCTAATGTATGCTTGTGGAATTTAGTCTTGGGCTAAGGCATGCTTCTGAAATTTAGTCTTAGCTTTGAGCTAATGTATGCTTCTGAAATTTAGTCTTAGCGTTGAGCTAATGTATGCTTGTGGAATTTAGTCTTAAGCTAAGTCATGCTTCTGAAAATTAGCCTCAGCCTTGAGCTAAGGTTGGCTGTTTTCGAAATTTAGTCTTAGCTTTGAGCTGATGTATGCTTGTGTTATTTAGTCTTGGGTTAAGGCATGCTTCTGAAATTTAGTCTCAGCGTTGAGCTTATGTATGCTTGTGGAATTTAGTCTTAGGCTGAGGCATGCTTCTGAAATTTAGTCTTAGCGTTGAGCTAATGTATGCTTGTGGAATTTAGTCTTAGGCTGAGGCATGCTTCTGAAAATTCGCCTCAGGCTAAGGCATGCTTCTGAAATTTAGTCTTAGCTTTGAGCTAATGTATGCTTCTGAAATTTAGTCTTAGCGTTGAGCTGATGTATGCTTGTGGGATTTAGTCTTGGGCTAAGGCATGCTTCTGAAATTTAGTCTCAGCGTCGAGCTAATGTATGCTTGTGGAATTTAGTCTTAGGCTGAGGCATGATTGTGTTAAATTTAGTCCTGGGCTAAGGCATGCTTCTGAAATTTAGTCTTAGCGTTGAGCTAATGTATGCTTGTGGAATTTAGTCTTGGGCTAAGGCATGCTTCTGAAATTTAGTCTTAGCTTTGAGCTAATGTATGCTTCTGAAATTTAGTCTTAGCCTTAAGCTAATGTATGCTTGTGGAATTTAGTCTTGGGCTAAGGCATGCTTCTGAAATTTAGTCTTAGCTTTGAGCTAATGTATGCTTCTGAAATTTAGTCTCAGCGTTGAGCTAATGTATGCTTGTGGAATTTAGTCTTGGGCTAAGGCATGCTTCTGAAATTTGGTCTTAGCTTTGAGCTAATGTATGCTTCTGAAATTTGGTCTTAGCGTTGAGCTAATGTATGCTGGTGGAATTTAGTCTTGGGCTAAGGCATGCTTCTGAAATTTAGTCTTAGCTTTGAGCTAATGTATGCTTCTGAAATTTAGTCTTAGCGTTGAGCTAATGTATGCTTGTGGAATTTAGTCTCAGGCTGAGGCATGCTTGTGGAATTTAGTCTTGGGCTAAGGCATGCCCCTGAAATTTAGTCTTAGCGTTGAGCTAATGTATGCTTGTGGAATTTAGTCTTGGGCTAAAGCATGCTTCTGAAATTTAGTCTTAGCGTTGAGCTGATGTATGCTTGTGGAATTTAGTCTTGGGCCAAGGCATGCTTCTGAAATTCAGTCTTAGCTTTGAGCTAATGTATGCTTGTGGAATTCAGTCTTAAGCTAAGGCATGCTTCTGAAAATTAGCCTCAGCCTTGAGCTAAGGTTGGCTGTTTTCGAAATTTAGTCTTAGCTTTGAGCTGATGTATGCTTGTGGAATTTAGTCTTGGGTTAAGGCATGCTTCTGAAATTTAGTCTCAGCGTTGAGCTTGTGTATGCTTGTGGAATTTAGTCTTAGGCTGAGGCATGCTTCTGAAATTTAGTCTTAGCGTTGAGCTAATGTATGCTTGTGGAATTTAGTCTTAGGCTGAGGCATGCTTCTGAAAATTCGCCTCAGGCTAAGGCATGCTTCTGAAATTTAGTCTTAGCTTTGAGCTAATGTATGCTTCTGAAATTTAGTCTTAGCGTTGAGCTGATGTATGCTTGTGGAATTTAGTCTTGGGCTAAGGCATGCTTCTGAAATTTAGTCTCAGCGTTGAGCTAATGTATGCTTGTGGAATTTAGTCTTAGGCTGAGGCATGCTTGTGGAATTTAGTCCTGGGCTAAGGCATGCTTCTGAAATTTAGTCTTAGCCTTAAGCTAATGTATGCTTGTGGAATTTAGTCTTGGGCTAAGGCATGCTTCTGAAATTTAGTCTTAGCTTTGAGCTAATGTATGCTTCTGAAATTTAGTCTCAGCGTTGAGCTAATGTATGCTTGTGGAATTTAGTCTTGGGCTAAGGCATGCTTCTGAAATTTGGTCTTAGCTTTGAGCTAATGTATGCTTCTGAAATTTGGTCTTAGCGTTGAGCTAATGTATGCTTCTGAAATTTAGTCTTAGCCTTAAGCTAATGTATGCTCGTGGAATTTAGCCTTGAGCTAATGTATGCTTGTGGAATTTAGTCTTGGGCTAAGGCATGCTTCTGAAATTTGGTCTTAGCTTTGAGCTAATGTATGCTTCTGAAATTCGGTCTTAGCGTTGAGCTAATGTATGCTTGTGGAATTTAGTTTTGGGCTAAGGCATGCTTCTGAAATTTAGTCTTAGCTTTGAGCTAATGTATGCTTCTGAAATTTAGTCTCAGCGTTGAGCTAATGTATGCTTGTGGAATTTAGTCTTGGGCTTAGGCATGCTTCTGAAATTTGGTCTTAGCTTTGAGCTAATGTATGCTTCTGAAATTTGGTCTTAGCGTTGAGCTAATGTATGCTTGTGGAATTTAGTCTTGGGCTAAGGCATGCTTCTGAAATTTAGTCTTAGCTTTGAGCTAATGTATGCTTCTGAAATTTAGTCTTAGCGTTGAGCTAATGTATGCTTGTGGAATTTAGTCTCAGGCTGAGGCATGCTTGTGGAATTTAGTCTTGGGCTAAGGCATGCTCCTGAAATTTAGTCTTAGCGTTGAGCTAATGTATGCTTGTGGAATTTAGTCTTGGGCTAAAGCATGCTTCTGAAATTTAGTCTTAGCGTTTAGCTGATGTATGCTTGTGGAATTTAGTCTTGGGCTAAGGCATGCTTCTGAAATTCAGTCTTAGCTTTGAGCTAATGTATGCTTCTGAAATTTAGTCTTAGCCTTAAGCTAATGTATGCTCGTGGAATTTAGCCTTGAGCCAATGTATGCTTGTGGAATTTAGTCTTGGGCTAAGGCATGCTTCTGAAATTTGGTCTTAGCTTTGAGCTAATGTATGCTTCTGAAATTTGGTCTTAGCGTTGAGCTAATGTATGCTTGTGGAACTCAGTCTTGGGCTAAGGCATGCTTCTGAAATTTAGTCTTAGCTTTGAGCTAATGTATGCTTCTGAAATTTAGTCTTAGCGTTGAGCTAATGTATGCTTGTGGAATTTAGTCTCAGGCTGAGGCATGCTTGTGGAATTTAGTCTTGGGCTAAGGCATGCCCCTGAAATTTAGTCTTAGCGTTGAGCTAATGTATGCTTGTGGAATTTAGTCTTAGGCTGAGGCATGCTTGTGGAATTTAGTCCTGGGCTAAAGCATGCTTCTGAAATTTAGTCTTAGCCTTGAGCTAATGTATGCTTGTGGAATTTAGTCTTGGGCTGAGGCATGTATCTGAAAATTCGCCTCAGGCTAAGGCATGCTTCTGAAAATTCAGTCTTAGCGTTGAGCTAATGTATGCTTCTGAAATTTGGTCTTAGCGTTGAGCTAATGTATGCTTGTGGAATTTAGTCTTGGGCTAAGGCATGCTTCTGAAATTTAGTCTTAGCTTTGAGCTAATGTATGCTTCTGAAATTTAGTCTTAGCGTTGAGCTAATGTATGCTTGTGGAATTTAGTCTTAGGCTGAGGCATGCTTCTGAAATTTAGTCTTAGCTTTGAGCTAATGTGTGCTTCTGAAATTTAGTCTCAGCGTTGAGCTAATGTATGCTTGTGGAATTTAGTCTTAAGCTAAGGCATGCTTCTGAAATTTAGTCTTAGCTTTGAGCTAATGTATGCTTCTGAAATTTAGTCTTAGCGTTGAGCTAATGTATGCTCGTGGAATTTAGCCTTGAGCTAATGTATGCTTGTGGAATTTAGTCTTGGGCTAAGGCATGCTTCTGAAATTTGGTCTTAGCTTTGAGCTAATGTATGCTTCTGAAATTCGGTCTTAGCGTTGAGCTAATGTATGCTTGTGGAATTTAGTTTTGGGCTAAGGCATGCTTCTGAAATTTAGTCTTAGCTTTGAGCTAATGTATGCTTCTGAAATTTAGTCTCAGCGTTGAGCTAATGTATGCTTGTGGAATTTAGTCTTGGGCTTAGGCATGCTTCTGAAATTTGGTCTTAGCTTTGAGCTAATGTATGCTTCTGAAATTTGGTCTTAGCGTTGAGCTAATGTATGCTTGTGGAATTTAGTCTTGGGCTAAGGCATGCTTCTGAAATTTAGTCTTAGCTTTGAGCTAATGTATGCTTCTGAAATTTAGTCTTAGCGTTGAGCTAATGTATGCTTGTGGAATTTAGTCTTGGGCTAAAGCATGCTTCTGAAATTTAGTCTTAGCGTTTAGCTGATGTATGCTTGTGGAATTTAGTCTTGGGCTAAGGCATGCTTCTGAAATTCAGTCTTAGCTTCGAGCTAATGTATGCTTCTGAAATTTAGTCTTAGCCTTAAGCTAATGTATGCTCGTGGAATTTAGCCTTGAGCTAATGTATGCTTGTGGAATTTAGTCTTGGGCTAAGGCATGCTTCTGAAATTTGGTCTTAGCTTTGAGCTAATGTATGCTTCTGAAATTTGGTCTTAGCGTTGAGCTAATGTATGCTTGTGGAACTCAGTCTTGGGCTAAGGCATGCTTCTGAAATTTAGTCTTAGCTTTGAGCTAATGTATGCTTCTGAAATTTAGTCTTAGCGTTGAGCTAATGTATGCTTGTGGAATTTAGTCTCAGGCTGAGGCATGCTTGTGGAATTTAGTCTTGGGCTAAGGCATGCCCCTGAAATTTAGTCTTAGCGTTGAGCTGATGTATGCTTGTGGAATTTAGTCTTAGGCTGAGGCATGCTTGTGGAATTTAGTCCTGGGCTAAAGCATGCTTCTGAAATTTAGTCTTAGCCTTGAGCTAATGTATGCTTGTGGAATTTAGTCTTGGGCTGAGGCATGTATCTGAAACTTCGCCTCAGGCTAAGGCATGCTTCTGAAAATTCAGTCTTAGCGTTGAGCTAATGTATGCTTCTGAAATTTGGTCTTAGCGTTGAGCTAATGTATGCTTGTGGAATTTAGTCTTGGGCTAAGGCATGCTTCTGAAAGTTAGTCTTAGCTTTGAGCTAATGTATGCTTCTGAAATTTAGTCTTAGCGTTGAGCTAATGTATGCTTGTGGAATTTAGTCTTAGGCTGAGGCATGCTTCTGAAATTTAGTCTTAGCTTTGAGCTAATGTGTGCTTCTGAAATTTAGTCTCAGCGTTGAGCTAATGTATGCTTGTGGAATTTAGTCTTAAGCTAAGGCATGCTTCTGAAAATTAGCCTCAGCCTTGAGCTAAGGTTGGCTGTTTTCGAAATTTAGTCTTAGCTTTGAGCTGATGTATGCTTGTGGAATTTAGTCTTGGGTTAAGGCATGCTTCTGAAATTTGGTCTTAGCCTTAAGCTAATGTATGCTTGTGGAATTTAGTCTTTGGCTGAGGCATGCTTCTGAAAATTCGCCTCAGGCTAAGGCTTGCTCCTGAAATTTAGTCTTAGCTTTGAGCTAATGTATGCTTGTGGAATTCAGTCTTGGGCTAAGGCATGCTTCTGAAATTTAGTCTTAGCTTTGAGCTAATGTATGCTTCTGGAATTTGGTCTTAGCCTTAAGCTAATGTATGCTTGTGGAATTTAGTCTTAGGCTGAGGCATGCTTCTGAAAATTCGCCTCAGGCTAAGGCATGCTTCTGAAATTTAGTCTTAGCGTTGAGCTAATGTATGCTTGTGGAATTTCGTCTTAAGCTAAGGCATGCTTCTGAAAATTAGCCTCAGCCTTGAGCTAAGGTTGGCTGTTTTCGAAATTTAGTCTTAGCTTTGAGCTAATGCATGCTTCTGAAATTTGGTCTTAGCGTTGAGCTAATGTATGCTTGTGGAATCTAGTCTTGGGCTAAGGCATGCTTCTGAAATTTAGTCTTAGCTTTGAGCTAATGTATGCTTCTGAAATTTAGTCTCAGCGTTGAGCTAATGTATGCTTGTGGAATTTAGTCTTAGGCTGAGGCATGCTTCTGAAAATTCGCCTCGGGCTAAGGCATGCTTCTGAAATTTAGTCTTAGCGTTGAGCTAATGTATGCTTGTGGAATTTAGTGTTAAGCTACGGCATGCTTCTGAAAATTAGCCTCAGCCTTGAGCTAAGGTTGGCTGTTTTCGAAATTTAGTGTTAGCTTTGAGCTAATGTATGCTTCTGAAATTTGGTCTTAGCGTTGAGCTAATGTATGCTTCTGAAATTTGGTCTTAGCGTTGAGCTAATGTATGCTTCTGAAATTTGGTCTTAGCGTTGAGCTAATGTATGCTTGTGGAATTTAGTCTTGGGCTAAGGCATGCTTCTGAAATTTAATCTTAGCTTTGAGCTAATGTATGCTTCTGAAATTTAGTCTCAGCGTTGAGCTAATGTATGCTTGTGGAATTTAGTCTTAAGCTAAGGCATGCTTCTGAAAATTAGCCTCAGCCTTGAGCTAAGGTTGGCTGTTTTCGAAATTTAGTCTTAGCTTTGAGCTGATGTATGCTTGTGGAATTTAGTCTTGGGTTAAGGCATGCTTCTGAAATTTAGTCTTAGCGTTGAGCTTATGTATGCTTGTGGAATTTAGTCTTAGGCTGAGGCATGCTTCTGAAATTTAGTCTTAGCGTTGAGCTAATGTATGCTTGTGGAATTTAGTCTTAGGCTGAGGCATGCTTCTGAAAATTCGCCTCAGGCTAAGGCATGCTTCTGAAATTTAGTCTTAGCTTTGAGCTAATGTATGCTTCTGAAATTTAGTCTTAGCGTTGAGCTGATGTATGCTTGTGGAATTTAGTCTTGGGCCAAGGCATGCT